>JAUPFN010000006.1:40265736-41465736 GCA_036924255.1 Apodemia mormo
AAAAAAACGATTTAGTGAAAGGAAATTATGGAGTAGATAAAACAGTGAAATATTTAAATAGATTGTGGCAATAGTTTTTTTTTTTGTATTTTATAAGTAAAAAGTTCGTGTAAAATATATTTGGTTGTACTATATATACACTTGACTGGTTTTGATACTATTATGTAGATAATAATTTAAAAATAGACAAATGATAAACGATTTCCTGTCATTTTTCTGTTGTTAGATAGGTAAGGCTATGGTACCACCTGGCGATAGAATGTAGAACTCCTCCACTTAGTAATCACGATGGTAGGGACACTTCTAGGCAATTGTTCGCCTTTCACGATTTGCTTGGTAGACAAGGCAGATGGTCTATTCTTCAAAAGGAGTCCGAACCAACACGGGAAAATTATGGGCCTATCACTTTGAAGAAGTTTCAGTGTTAGTAGTACATAATAATTGGTTCAAGCATTTTTAATCCGGAAATTTTGCTATCAAAGATGCATGCTCTGGTAAATCTTATATAGTTAGAGTCGATTCCACTTTTGATAAAGGAGAGTACCATCAACATGTAGAAATAAAAAATAGTCTAAGCTGACAGTATTTAGATCCTCGTCAGCTTATTACTCGAATCTGTTTGTGTTTGTCACCGCCTCGTTGGTCGAGTGGTTAGCGACCCTGACTACGCAATCTACAGGGCTCGGGTTCGATCCCTGACGGAGACAAGCATTTATGTGATAATCATAAATGTTTGTATTTCCGGGTTAGGGTGTTTATTATATATATTCTGGTATTTATATTTGTATTTATGTATTAGTATCGTTGATTAACACCAATAATACAAGCAAATATTTGCTTACTTTGGGTTAGATCAGTGAGTGTAATTTGTCCCGTGAATATTTATTTATTTATTTGTGTATAGCCTATTAAATGAACTGAGTGAAATAATGGAAGTTTATAAAACTTACATACATACACACATACACATCAGATAATTAGATAGCAAATAAGCAGATGGTTCTCCTAATGTACCACCACAACAACATAAAATGTCTTTAGGTTATTAGGTTAGGAGCATTTCCTTCTTATGCTTGACGTGACCTACCTCAATGCGGCGGTCTTATTGTAACTTACTAATTTATGCCATACAACTAATAAGTACAGTAACGTACTCGCAAAATTATTTATAAAATTAAAATTATACAATAAAATACTTAACATTTACAAAATAAATTGTCCTCCATTAAGCTAAGCCATAGATCAGGTAAACGGGATGCTAAGACCTGTAACCATGCAGTCGAAGTTCCTGCAACTATTCGAAAAGCCCTAATTTCAATAGAAAGAGTCTTTATCAATTGATCATCTTGCCCAGTAAGAGACTTCACTTTGGTCACACGTTGTTATAAGTGTCAGCAGTATGGACATGCGGCCAAATCATGCCGGGAGTCAACAAACACCTGCGGCCATTGTGGTGGTCTAGGTTATTCTCTAAAGGAATGCCCTAAAAAAGAAGAAGATCGAAAATGCGCTACCTGCTGCCGTTGCAAAAAGCCAAGCAAGCATAATACAGGTGCTGCTAATTGTCCAGCAAAAATAATGGCCGAAAAGAGGTACATCAACTCAATTGATTATGAAGGCGCCTAAGAGCGCCGCTTATAGTCGTAGATCGGATCTATTATCTATTATCTATTATCTCCCTCCTTTATTTTATAAGTTTTTTAGCTTTATAATAAATAGATTAGTATGATCAATAACGTAATTAATGAATTAGATATTTTCTCTGTATCGGACGCCAAACTTTGTGAAGTGGAAAATTGCAAACAATATATCTCTTCTTACAGCAATCCATTAACTATAATAACACAAAATATAAAGAATGTTTATAAAATTTTTGATAATTTTAGCGTTTTTCAACAAAGTTTTAACATAAATTGCGATCTCATTGTTATGACCGAATGCTGGCTTAACAGTCAATATAATATACCACTAATAAATGGATACACGGGTTATAGTAGTAATATAAATTATAATCAAAACGACGTTGTGATAGTTTATGTTCGAAATGGCCTTAATGTCTCAGTCGAAGAACCACATATAAACTGTAACCGACTGTTAATCAAAATATGAGCACAAAATGCTATATTAGCTTTGTATAGGCCCCCCTCTTTTAGAAAAATAAAAAACTTTGTTGACTCTTTGAATGACACCTTGCAAACTATATCATTCTTCAAAATAATCATTATAATTGAAGATATAAACATCTTCCCACAAAATGACAATGCAGACTTTCAAGAATACCTAAACTTATGCTATTTTCATGGTTTGTTACCTGCTCATTATTACCTCCTCATCAAAGTGGCTCATGCTTAGACCATATCATGCTTAAATCCCAATTTTTCTTCACTCACCCTTGTTACTAACTCAACAATAAGTGAACATGATGCTGCTCTAATTACCTTAAATTGCAAATTATCTAAAACAGACAACGGTCGCACAGTATCGAAATTAAACAGAGAAAATCTCGAAGAATGTTTACGTAATATAGACTTTGCCCCAGTTTACAATACCGCTAATCCGCAGATTTCTATGATGTATGTGATTGAACAACTTCAAGGTGCAATTCAGGAAAATACAACTGTTATTCGTTTGACTAATAAAAAATTATAATATAAAACCTTGAATTACGCCAGGTCTTATACGGTGTATGAGACATAGAGATAAACTGCATATGAAAGCCAAAGCACACCCGCATAATTTGATTTTACAACTATCTTACAAAAGATACAGAAATTTCTGTAATGAACTCATAAAAAAAGTGAAAATCAACTATGAACAGAAGTCGCTAGAACAAGCTGGCAACAATAAGAAAAAGATCTGGAAAAAGCAACATGTACCGAAAAATGTGATGAACCATCATTAAATCTATTACAGGCACATCCGACAGAATTGACATCAGCTAATATCGCTAATAACTTCTTTGTAAATGTCGGTAAGAGCTTAGCAGAAAAAGTGCAAAGTCAGCCATATTTTTCGAATACAAGCACAACTTGTATGAGCAATACATCCAAGTCATCCTTTGTGCTACTAGATACTGATGAAGCCGAGGTAGAGAACATTATTATGAGTCTAAAAACCGAATGTGCAGTAGGGTGGGATAATATAACCAACCAAATTATTAAACAGTTTAGATATATATAATTCCTCCACTAATATATATTTTCCAAAAATGTTTGTCTTTAATACTTTTTCCGAAATGTCTTAAAAAGCCGTTGTTATCCTTATTTTTAAATCTGGAAGTAAGGTTGATGTTATAGGCTAATATGTTAAGGCTAAAAAAATATGTTAAGGAAACTTTAACATTACACGGGAGCCGATACTGATATCGATGTATTATAGATACCTCCTGTATGACTGGGGTCACTAGGTATATGTTCTTGTTTCGGAAGTTGACCGTATGTTTTAGATTCAGATGATGTATCTATTGCTTTAATAGTATACATCTATCTTAGTTCGCAATGCTAGATTTTCCGAAATTTTTGTATTATATTTATCTACCTATTTCAAAGTAGGAAATATATGAACTGTTTCATCATACTGATTTGTGTCATTCGTAATTCTACTGGTGTCTAATATTGCAAGTTGTTCCATTGTTAACTTTCCCACTCTCGAGCTGTTTAATAAATTGACAAATCTGTTGTCATTAGCTTGATGCATATTTTGGCTCAATTCACAAAAACTGAACATTCTCCATAAATATGGTTCAGCTATGAGAGTGTCTGGTTGTTTAAAGCAATATGCACTGCCTGGAGTGGTTGACACAGGTGGTAACTGCATCAAGTCATCAAACACTAATATGTTAAGCCCTCGGAAGATAAGGGTGTTCTGTTTTCAGCTCTTGAAGCCTCAAATGAATGTTCCTTAGAGTACAATACGGAACCATGGAAATCTCGTCTAATATAACCCACAAAATAGTTCTCCATTTTATTCGTTCTCTTTGCAGACGATCTCCTGTTAAAGGTCTTAAAGTTACTGGCTGACCTTTTTCAATAGGTAACATAAAAGTGCTATGCAAAGTGCATCCTTTGACTAATCACGCGACAACACTAGTTGGGGCTTTAATTGCAACACAGGTTCTATTTGTTGACAACCTTCGAATTGGTTCTTCCAAAAGTTTTAGAGTGAAACTTATCCGCGTCCGGCCCCACCAGTAATGAACATTAAAACAGGATTTTGATGTTCACTGTTAGAACTAGTTGTTAATTTTTCACTGGCTTTAGCGAATAATTGTTTCTGATCGTGATTGAGAGAATTCACTTTATGTGAAATTTTATAAATTCTTGCAATTATCAGGTGATTGCGAGGAAAGACGTGAGCAACAGCTAATAATGTTTATATATTTGAAATGTGCTACCAAAGTTCTTTCATTTGATACTCCACACAACATCATAAATTTTTTAGTTCATTAATTTAAGTCCCCTAGAGGGCGCTGTAGTCAATTTAACGTGACGTCTCGTAGCCGATAACCAGCGAACTGTTACACTGGGCCCGAGATTTATGTTTTTAAAAAAGAGTTTTTAATTATTTAATCGTTTATTCACTTAACACAAGTTATATTATATTAACACAAGTTATAATAAGAAATAGTAAAGAAATAGTAGGGGATGAATTGAAAGACTAGTGATCTGGTAGGGATCTGGACCGAGACTGACTGATGCGGGCTAGGGAATAGAATAAGGGTCAAAAGTGCTGATGAAGCACTTTTGAGGGATTTGTTGACGGGGGTCTGATGCAAGCCCTTTGGCCTACAGTCAGGGGATATAACAGCCACCCGGTCAAGAGTAAACTTCAGGGTTGAAGTGAAGTTTACGGAAATTAAGATGGAATTAATAGAATTAGATGTGAAGGGAAACTTTTTATGCGGTCAAAGCCGCAAAGCAAAGCTTAGTATATTTGTGTAATTATACTTTAGTGCGTATTTTAGGGGCAGAGATTTCGATATCAGCGATAGTCTGTTCGTTAGTCTTAATTTCTGAGAGTTGATTTGTTTCACTTAGGTCTTTAATATTTGTACTCTTTAAAACTTTTAAGAGTTTTGAATCACTTTTCCTTCTGTACAATTTAATATGGAGATTGAAAATGATTACACTTATTATTACTAGGACTAAAATAATAGATAGAACAGAATAATGTACCCCGTATTTAATTATATGTGATTGGTTAATAATTTTATCTAATTCTTTTAATATTGGTTTATTGAAGATATTTTGTTTAAAATTAATATTTTCTAAATCTATGTTTTGAATATTCATAGGGGGTGCATTATCGACAGTTTCTTTAAACTTATCAAAATTACAACATGAATCATTAATTAAATTAAAGTTAGAGTAACTCATCATAGGTGAGGTTATGTTTAACACATTATCACTAGTATAAAGTTTTGTACTTCTGCAGTAGGCAATGCAATGTACTGGAATAGTAACCATGCCAGTACCGGCAATGTTCTTTTCGATCAGTTCGGAATTAATACAATCTATGGATAATTTCGTAGATTTAGATTGCACGAAGATCCAGCGGTTATTAATAAGAGGTTTCCACACATCTAACTGTCCGTGTAAGAAATCTGTTTTACACTGTACTGGTATAGTTGTTAAGACTTTTGATAATATTTCACTTTCACATGACGGGTTTGCACTCAGCGGGTAAACATTCATGATTTTACAGATGTATTCATACACATTGGCGTTTTTACACTTTTCCAGAGAATCCAGGCTTGTATAATGTGTTTTGTCTTTGGTAATAGCGGTGTATTTGTCGGCGGGTATTATAATGCTAAATGAGTCTGGTCTTTCTACATGATGCGGTACAGGTAAGGGTATGTTATGGTACAAATAAAATTCTTGCGAGGTTACAAGAGGTATTTTTAACACAAACACAATTTTACGATTTAAATAATAACATATTAAAGTTGATATATTCAATATTGAATGAATAGATTTTATATCTAGACTTAAAGCTAATTCTAAATTATTTGGTATATGTCTATAGTTATTGGCAAGCTCTTGATATAATTGGTAAGGTGTTATGACGGAGGGATGTAAGATATTAGAATTACAAAATAAGATAGCGTTTATTAAATCTTCCAATTGGAAAGATACACTAAGTATAGAAGTTTCTAAACTATGTAGAATTGAACTAATTTCTAAAAACGTTGCTAATTTATTCGAAATAATTGTCAAATTTTTGAATTTTATAGTGAGCTTGTCGATAGCTTCAGACAAACTATCTTCATTAAGTTTTAATTTATGAATAGAGTCATTATACACTGAAATAGTTGAAGTAGTAATCAATATATTTTCTTTAATTAACGAAGCTAATTTTCTACTATTATCCTGTACAGTATTTATGGCATTATCATATTTATAGGCATCATTTTCATCTAAAACGCCAAAGATGTGCTTAAAGACGCTTCCGATTCCTGCAAACCATGCACGTTTCATTCGGTTATCTATAAGATGAGCAATAGAGGAAAATTGGTTTTCTATATCACGGTAACGAGTTGTAAGTGGTTCCAACATATTGTGACATTCTAAATTGTCTATTTGCCTACACATGAACCTTATAGTTCCTAATACAGAGTTTATGTTTTCGATATGAGGTTGAATATGTGAGATATCAATAGGCATTAACACATTTAGATGGCCATTGATAATTTTCAATTTACCTGTATAATCAAAGTAAATGCCTGAGCTTGACGGTATAGTTTGCACGATATCTTGGGCTGCCATTGCAGACACGTAATTGCAAAGAACGAGACTGAAAATAAGAAAATAAAACAATAATGACCTTATGTACTAATTCTATATGGGTAAATAAAAGTGTAAAATTTAAATTAAAAATAAAATAGTGTAAAGGGGTAGTATATGTAAAACAATAACAATGTAGGAATAGCACGACTTAGGAGCTCTCTCGTCGGGCGAGCTTCACTTCGTCGAAGTGGTGAATGACGTGACGGCGATTTATTAAAAGAGTCAGAGAATTTCTGCCGTTGATTTTGACCACCTTGTACGGTCCCTTCCATATAGGAGAGAGGGACTTCCTTAGTCTAAGGTGATTTTTTAAGAACACATAATCGCCGATTTTGTAAGTTACAGGTCGGGTGTGTGTGTCGTAGTAAGTCTTAGAAATTTCCTTTGATTTCTCTATATGTTGAATTGCTTTGTCTCTACAACACTTGAGCCGGTTTTGCAACATTTTCACGTAATCCGAATAAGTAATAGTAGATGAATCGTAAATGGAGCTAGGAATAAATGGCTTATGCCCGAATAGAAGTTCGTGGGGAGAAAAATTGGTAGTTGAATGCGGAGTGGTATTATAAGCCAGCATGGCTGGGTAAACATAACGGGGCCAATTGGTTTGTTCATCGTTAACGTAGGATTTTAAATATTCTTTTAGCGTTGAATGTGAGCGTTCAAGCGCTCCTTGAGTTTGGGGGTGATACGGAGATGACCAAAGTTGTTTGATTTTTAGAAAAGAACAGGTCTCCTTGAAGATTTCCGCTGTGAAATTGGTACCTTGGTCTGTGAGGATTGTTTTTGGAATGCCGAATAGAGAAATGAAATGTAGAAGACAATCTGTGGTTTCTTCGGCAGTTGTGCTCCTGATGGGATATGCGGTGGAGTATTTAGTCAGGTCGTCTTGGAGGGTAAGGATATATTTTATCTTAGCGGTACCTGACTTTGGAAGGGGGCCTACTATGTCTAAAGATATGCGTTCAAAAGGAGATTTGGAAGTGGTAGTAATCTGCATAGGTGCCTTATTTATTTGTCTGAACGCTTTATTTGTTTGGCAAAATGGACAGTTTCTTACGTATTGCTCGATGTCGCTTCGCATATTTTTCCAGTAGAATTGATCTCTAACTTTATTATACATCCTTGTGGAGCCGGGATGCCCAGCAGATGGAATGTCGTGATTGTCGTATAGTATCTTTTTTATTTCGGTTAAGGTTGGGTAAATAATGTTGTTGTGGTATACATTTATTGTGATATTCGTCTTGTGAAATAAAAATGTAAGTATATTGTATATTTTCGTAAACGACAGATTTTCAAAAGGATTCTTAAAATCCGAGATCGCAATTTCTTTTGTCTCTTTATCTAATATTAAATTGTCTTTTATCTGTTTCAGGGTTTTGAAAATCTCCGGGTAAGTAGTGACGTCGAAGTGATGGACCTTCGTGTAAATAAAGTAAGTATCTTTATCTTTCATGCTTATCTTTTCAAAAGAATACAATTGCTTTTCAGAATATAATATATCTTTAGGATTTTCGAGATTACCTAAGATTTCCTGGGTATAGAAATTAGATTCATCTAAGTCTAATGATGTGGGTATAACGATTGTTTTGCAATGAGTTTTCATCAACGATTGGTTATGTTCTATGATATTAGTATCATAAGTATTGTCCTTATTAGCAAGGTTTTTTAGGAAATTAGAATAGTCAGCGTCTGTATTTTCTGAAGAGTTTGGAGAGCGTTGCGTTTCCGGACTTGGAAGGTTCAGTGTTTCAGGATTAGGTGAATTTTGCTTTTCAGGGATTGGTAGGTTTGGCATATCGAGATTTGGCATATCAAGATTTGAAGGGTTCGTCGTTTCAGGATTTGTAGGATTCAGGGTTTTGAGATTTGTCGGGTTCAGCGTTTCAGGATTTGGTAGATTCAGTGGTTCAGGATTTTGTATCAGATCGTCTAAGGTGATAAGTTCAGGATTAGGTCGCGTTTCAGGGTGTGCCGTGTTTTCTTCTAAAGGAGAATTGGGAGGAAGGTCGGCTAAAGGGTTAAATGGTTCGATTTCATCTTCGTTAAATGACGCCGGGGAAACTAGTAGGTCCATGAGGTCCTTGTCATGGTCGTACTGATTTTCGTCAGTGGAATCAGGATTGGGAATTACTGGGTTAACGGGGAACCGTGAGAGTGCGTCAGCGACAGAGTTTAATTTCCCTTTGCGGTATATTATTTCGTATTCAAATTCTTCAAGCTTTAGCCGCCATCTTTGGAGTTTACTGCTTGGGTCTTTATGATTGAACAACCATCGGAGAGGTCGATGATCGGTAATTATTTGGAATTTTCTCCCGTACAGATAGGGACGAAAGGTTTTGCAACCAAACAGTATTGCCAATAACTCCTTTTCTGTGGTACTATAGTTGCACTCACTTTTGTTTAGGGTTCGCGATCCGAATGCAATCGGTTTATCTTGGCCGATCGGGCCCTGTGACAGGACAGCACCGATTGCATGATTTGATGCATCACAAGTTAATACAAATGGCTTAGTAAAATCGGGATAGCATAGAATGGGAGCAGAGATTTTTCGGGATTTGGTTTAACTCCGTTTTCAGTAATGATGTGTCCCAGATAAGCGACTTCACGCCTTAAGAACTCGCATTTATCAGGCTGGAGTTTCAAATTGAATTGACGTAGTTTTTTGAAGACTTCGAAAAGGTTTTGAATTTGGGATTTTAGATCGTAGGAGTAGATGACTATGTCATCAAGATAGACAAAGCAGCGGATTCCTTGTAAGCCGGACAGTGCGGTATTCATTAGACGTTGAAAAGTTGCCGGGGCATTTTTCAGCCCAAACGGCATACGAGTGAATTGGTAATGGCCTTGAGGGATATTGAAAGCTGTTTTGGATGCGTCATCGGGATTCAGAGGGATTTAATGAAAGCCAGAAGCAAGGTCCAGTGTGGAGAAGTACTTGCTATTGCCAAGTTGGTCAAGGATTTCATTAATTTGTGGAATTGGGTATGTGTCTCCTATCGTAACATCATTAAGTTTACGGTAGTCGATGACTACACGCCACTTTTGTTGATTAGAGGCATCCAGTTTTTTGGGGACCACCCAGATAGGTGAGGACCACGGGGAAACAGAGGGCTCTATTATTCCTTGTTCTAGCATCGCGTTCATCTGCTTGTTTACCTCTTCCTTATGGATTTCAGGGAAACGATATGATTTAGTATGTATAGGTATGTCAGTATTGGTTTTAATGTCATGCCTAATTGAATTAGTAAAAGTTAATTTTTCACCTGGCAAATGAAAAATGTCTGAATATTCTGAACAAACATCGTAAAGAGCATTAACTTCTTCGTCGTTCAGGTGAGAAACTCGGAGTTGGCTTAAAACAGTGTTAGTACGGTCATAGGAGTCGTTGTCTTTAGTTTGATTTACGAGGTTAATAGAATAATTAAGAGATTCTTGGAGATGATTTTCGTTATCAATAGGGGTAATTTTTAGGTTAAGGTTAGAAGTTAACGTCACTGCAGAATTCGATATATTTACGACGGATATATTAACGCGATTATTGGGTTTGACGCGTGTGAGGCAATTAGCTATTATTACTTCGTCAGTTATGCTTTGATCCAAGATGTAACCTTCTTTCGTCTCAGGATTAAGGACAGAACATTCAATAACCATTTCTGTCCTGGGAGGTATAATATAAGAGGGGTCAGAGAATTTGAGTTTAATTTCTGTGTCATGTATATGTAACAAAGCTTGAGTATAATCGATATTACAGCCAAATTCATTAAGTAAATCAGAGCCAATTATACCGTCGTATGGCAGGTTGATGTTATTAATGACATGGAATTTATGAGAAATGCTAAGACGTCTTGAGATATATAAATTTAATTGGAAATGTCCCATGGTTCGTGAACACTGATCAGTGGGATCTATTCCCTTTAATTTAATAGGTTCGTTTTCGAGTTTTAGATGTGGAGATTGGATACATGGATATTTTATTAGACTTACAGCTGAGCCTGAGTCGATAAGGAGAGATAATGGATTATTGTTGATGGGAGTTTTAATAGAAATATGAGGTAGTAGAGTTTTTGTGGGATTGGTAGTAATTTCGTATGTTGGATATGGCTTGGGATCAGATTGTAATGTATTGGATACAGTGGGATTAGTGGATTCGGTGGACTTTGATACAGTGGATACAGCGGGGCTAGATTTAGCGGGCACAGCGAGTTTTGTTTCATTAGATTCAGTGGATTTAGGAACCGTGGATACAGTGGATTTTGATACAGCGATGGATACAGTGGGTTTGGATACAGCGACGGATACAGTGGGTTTAGATACAGCGACGGTTACGGCGAGTTTAGATACAGCGCCGGATACAGTGGGTTTGGATACAGCGACGGATACAGCTGGTTTGGAAACAGCGACGGATACAGTGGGTTTAGATACAGCGACAGATACAGTGGGTTTGGAAACAGCGACGGATACAGTGGGTTTAGATACAGCGACAGATACAGTGGGTTTGGAAACAGCGACGGATACAGTGGGTTTAGGTACAGCGACAGATACAGTGGGTTTGGAAACAGTGTCGACTTTAGATTTAAGTCTCGTGCGACACTCAGGCGAGACTATTACCCGTTTAAATGATCATTGTCTACTTCATCATAGCCTTCTTCTTCAGGATTAGGTAGAAAGTTGACTCGAGCAGCGGACGGGTAGGAAGGCTGATTGTTGAAGTTTTTGTGCCGGTTATTGTATTCTCTCTTCTTGCAATTATCTATAGTATGTCCCGGAAATTTACAGTAGCGACATATCAAAGGATTATTTTCGCGAGGAGCAAATTGTCTCTTAAAGGGTTCAGTGTTACGTGTTTGCACGGGATGCCTTGATGGTTGACTTTGGAAAGTAGGATTCGGTCGAGTTCTAGGTCTGTTGTCTGTCTGTAAATTTCGTTTATACAGGGTCTCTTGTATCCTTTCTTCTGATATGGCATAATTGATTGCTTCGTTTAGGGATTTTGGAGATTTACATCTTACTATATTTGAAATACGAGGTTGCAAACCTATTAAAAAGTGGTGTAAGGCTAGCTCTTCCATAGCAGCGATGCGTCCTGGTAATTCCTTAGCTTTAGAATTTGTGAGCGAAATTTCTGTGAGTAATTGTGAAAGGTGTGTTTCAATACGAAGAGAAAATTTGCTTACATTTTCGTTAGGAAGCTGTTTGCTATCTTGGAGTTCCATCGAAAGGTGGGAGTGATGTTTCCTTTCGCTAAATTGCGTCTTTAAAAAATCTTTTAGTTGTTCCCAATTTTGGAACTCCTTGATTGAACAAGCAACTTCCGCTTTTCCCTGAAGTTGGCATAAAATAAATTTGAATATAATTGGTTTCTGTGCAGGTGTGGCAAGATCATAGGCATTGTTACAATTGATAATAAAAGAGTTTAGTGTTTCTCTGCTGCCATCATAGGTTTTAATGAACTTTAGTAATATGCTAAGGTCTAATTCTGGCATGGCAGTACATGCATTTACCTTTCTAGACCTGGTTGACCTCTGTGAATCGAGAGGTCGCTCGTCCTCGGATTCAGGGGGTAATAAAGCGTCTTGAGGAACCTGAAGGGTCTCCTTTGCCATCTTTGATGTCTTAGCTTTCGACATTTTTATACACACAAAATAAAATTTACACACACAAAAGAAAATAAGATACACAAAAAAAATTACACACAGGAAAAAAAATGTAAATTAAAATGAGAGTTTGAATTATTATATTGTATAAATTATTACTACAAGGTACAGTGTGGAACAAACCCTTTCTGTACGGATATTTGATATTGTAAACAAAGAGCCAGACTCACGCGATAAGGAACACCTGCATGCTTCAGCGTTGATATGCGGACTCCAACGACGAATTTGATGAATTAGTAATTACACGGATATGGATATTATGATTTCTTGGTGGATTTCTGTGATAATTTGAAAATGGTAGATTTTCTTTTATATAGATGATTTCCACTCGGCCGTAGAGAAACTACATAGTAGGTATGATAACTTTTCTTCTCTTAAGAAAGTCTCGAATTTAGCACTTTATTTTTCACTTTTCACTACGATTTTAGAGTTTTGTATCAGAGACGTTCCGAGGATCTGTTTCGAGATCCCTTATAGCTGCCACCAATGTTACACTGGGCCCGAGATTTATGTTTTTAAAAAAGAGTTTTTAATTATTTAATCGTTTATTCACTGACTGACTGATGCGGGCTAGGGAATAGAATAAGGGTCAAAAGTGCTGATGAAGCACTTTTGAGGGATTTGTTGACGGGGGTCTGATGCAAGTCCTTTGGCCTACAGTCAGGGGATATAACAGAACGATCAAGAGGCTTCTAACGATACCTCATTTGTCCAATTATACATAACTAGTTTAGAAGTGATATTATAAAGTCTTGCAATTATCAGGTGATTGCAAGCAAAGCCCTTAGCAACAGCTAATAATGTTTACATTTTTGAAATATGCTAAGAAAGTTCTTTCATGTGTGGGATTACACGACACCGTTTAGAATTTTTTTTTATAGTCCTTTACTTTATTTCCCCTAGAGGGCACTGTAGTCAATTTAACATGACGTCGTGTAGCCTATAACTAGCGGACAATCAAGAGGCTATTAATGACACCTCATTTTTTTAAATTATGATTACTAGTTTAAAAGTTATGAGAGAACAGACGAACATCCATATCCACATACATACAGGTCAAAATCAAAACCCTCCTTTTTAATTCGCCGTAGGCGAGTAAAAAATAGCGACATTTTTCCGATATCTTTAGTATAATTTTTATTTAAATAGGATTGAATAAAACACCTGTAAAAACCAGAATAGGAAGACGTTCTTTTAGGTATCAAATACATTTATACAATACGTACCGCTGCGATGATTCATTTGGTAATATCGTTCTACACCCTCTAATGTTGTAATTAGACATCATATTTAAATTATATTTAAAATACCTACCTACCACAATTATTGAAAACTACAATTATTTTACTAAAATCGATAAATATTTGAATAAACATATTCATTTGACGTTTTATGAATATTGACAGCGTTTATTAGTAATCGCGAGCCGGCTGTAAGCTGTTTCAGATGACGTTATTGAATTTTGAAATTAGAGCACTGACAATATTTTGTAGCTTTATCTATTAAGTATGAAAATTCGAATTTGTTAGACAGAGATTAAGCCATTTTTATACATTCAGAGTTGGAATGCATGTTATTTTATAATTTTGATTGCTTATGGAAATTAATGCCAAGTCCTTATTTTCTCTTGTCAAAGCCCTAGAGTGACAATTACTACCATAAACCCAACATGTACGGGAAATACAAAGATTATAGTTTTAAAAAGCCAACATTTCTTAATTAGTCTCAATGGAGTCGGAACTTGTTCGTGCTAACAGAGATTAATTAAAACTGAATACCGGAAGATATTCACATACAATTTCTATATTAAAATCGCAAACTATGCTCTAGATTCTAGATATAATATATAGATACTTGACCAAAACCTTCAGCTTTAATATTATTATTACGTGCAGTGAAAACCTAGTATCCATTTTGAGTAAGTTGTGTACAAGGAGTCTGAGATTTGACATAATTAACGTTTATATAGAAAAGACGTGCAGAAAGTTAAAATTTATGTAAAACTTACAGTCAAAATTTGACCACTAAACGATCACTTGTATCAATAATCCAAATCCATACTAATATTATAAATGAAAAAGTCGGTCTGTCTGTCTCCTATGTTTTCATAACAAAACTAATGAACCAATTGCGGTGAGTTTGGACATGGGAATAGTTTAAAGCCGGGATCAAAACTAGGTTCCCTTTTTTCAAATCAACCCCTAAAACAGGAGGACTAAAATAGGAGATGAAAGTTTGTATGAAAGATGATATTTCCTGCCGCAATAGCGTGAATGCTTGTACTGTTCGTGTTCCGGTTTGGAGGGTAAGGTAGCCGGTAGACTTATGCATGTGGCATTGCTATTTAATGATGAAATAAAAAATGACATACCCAAACCGATTTGAGTAATGAACTTATAAAAACCTATATACTGTCAACTTAGACTATTTATTATTTCTACATGTTAATGTTGCTTTACTTTATAAAAAAGTAATCAACTATAACCGTATTAGGTCTAGAGCGTGCATCTTTGACAGCAAAATTTCCGGACTAAAAATGATTGAACCAATTTTATGTTGTACTCATCCTGAAACTTCGTCAGTGAAGTCCTAAATTTGCTCATGTTGGTCCGGACTCCCTTTGAACACCAGACCATCTGCCATTCTGCCAGGCAAACCTTAAGGCGAACATCTGACTAACGGCCTAGCCACGGGAAATTCGCGCCCGCGATTTTTCGCGCAGCGCGAACGGCGCAGCGTCTGGCGTCTGTAACAAATCTATGGGAAAGTACTAAACATGCCACGCGGCGTGGCGACTGGCGGCGGAGTGACCGACGAATTTTTGGCTCACCAACCGCGCCGCCGTCGCCGCCACCGGTTCGCGTGGCCGGGCGGTAAATGTGTCCTTACTAGTTCGCTAGTGCTATAGTAGCTTACGCCCTTCGGGGCGTTTTTGTTATTTTTTAACATGGATGCACATGCACATCGTTGTTACGCTAATGTCACCCGTTGACAACAACGTTATTTCCTACACCGATGTGAGACATCCAACTTGTATACTGGCCGGAAAACATCAAACATGTTTAATGTTTAAAGTTTCGCGTTTTTATAAACCTTGTAATACTATCGTACCTACTTCAATATAAAAATATTTATGAGAATTAAGCTAATGTAAATAAATTGGCAAATACCTATAAAGTTATATATTTTTTTATTTGACCGCCCTGTTGGCCAAGTGGTTAGCGAACCTAACTACGAATTGAGAGGGCTTGGTTTCGATTCCCGACGGGGACAAACATTTGTGTGATGAACTAAATGTTTGTATTTCTGGATTTGGGTGTTTATTATGTATATTACAGTGTTCATATATTTATTTTTATGTATTAGTATTGTTAACTAGCACAAGCGAATAATTTGCTTATTTTGTGGTAAGATCAACTTTTGTAATTTGTCCACCGAAAATTATAAAACAAAATTATAATTATAAATTATAATTTATCTAGTTAGCTAAAAATTTGCATTCGCATTTAAAAAGATGATTCTCTATTCCACGAAAATAATTCAAGCACGCAATTTAGTTGGTATCGTTGCTTGCATCCATCATTTAATATACAGTTGGATCATTGAGTTGGATTCATATTTCAGTCGCAAGTATCGGCCATCGGACATCGCCGTGTTATTATTAACATCGGTCGTTGTCGGATACGGTCGGCATTATTCGATATCTGTTATCACATTGAATGGTGTTACTCCCATCCGTTGTGGAACATTTCGGCATCGGATGCCGCCATGATGACTGGCATGACTGTGAATGACTCACATCATTGGTAAATAGCGTTTTATTAAAAACGGCCACCTTTAGTTCTTACCATCATGACTACTAGGTGTTAAAGTTCTACATTGTCTCGCCCGGGTTAGGTACCACCGCCCTACCTATTCCTGCCGCAATAGCGTCAGTACTAGTTACTATCGTGTTCCGGTTTGGAGGGTAAGGTAGCCGGTAAACTTATGCATGTGGCACTAGACCTCGCCAGAAGATAGCAACGCACCATTAACATCTTTGGTGTCTCTTGGCGATGGTTGACTCTTTCCATGTTTTCAAATGTTTCATATAAATTTGGAACGAAAGATTACACTCTTAGATAGTCAAGAAATAAGTTTCACTCAAAGAATTGGAACATAATTTGATAAGAATCGTCCAGTTATAATATCCCCAACAACAACTAGGAAAGAACATCTTATTTTCAAAAACAAGCGTAACCTGTCACCAAATATATATGACAAAGAGGACTACCCTAAAGAAATTCTCGAATTACGCAAAAAATTGCAGCCAAAAGGGGAAGCAGAAAGAAAAAATGGAAATATAGCGTTTATAAAATGTAATACACTAATATTAAAAAATCAATGGATACAACCAATCGTGAGAAAAGGAAAAGAGGAAAAACAGGATCACCAACCACCTCATCTCAGAAAAAGTTAAACACAAAGATTACCAAAGAAGTAAAGACATAATATGACTAGACATAAAGAAATAAGTACAACAAGGGATATAAATTAACCAAACATATTTACATATGTAGCACGTGAAAGATCTGCTCCAATGACACAGATGCAAAAAATAAGTAGAGGCCCTCTCCAACCAGAACCAACATAAAAACACAACAACAAAAATATACATAAGAAAAACTTCAATAAATATTCCCCCAACGGCTGGTGACCGTAGGGGAAGCAGACCACCACCCTCCAAAATTTCTGCCAACTAAGTCCAAACGAAATAAATCAATGGAAAGAATTATAGGAAGCCTTTGCCGTAAGGCATGCCGAAATAAGAGACATTTTGTGATTTAAATGTAGATTTTATACTTTTGATTTATTTTAGTAAAAATGTTAATTGTTCGGAAATAAAGGCTTATTATTCATATTTTTATAAATTTCCAAACAACTTGTAGAACGCCTCGTTATTATTAAAATGGTTGCTAATGGCTATTATTACGAATAATGAATAGTTGATTATAGGAACCCGGCAATAGTGAAACAAAATTATCGCGTCAATGAAACAGTTACAAACAATCCATTTTTGTCAAACAAAGCAACATTTTACCATAATCAAAGAAATAATAAAAAAGTATATATATTAAACAGATAAAAAAAATGTTTGATCCAGGTTTTTATTGTATATATCTTGCCGGCCAAACTCGATTTCAGGCTAATCTAGTTTTGTCTTAGGCTAAACCACTTGATCCTAAGCGTGTCAAGATATACTAGTTAAGCCTAGGACTATCTAGTTTGGCCTAAATACTTTAGATTTACTGATTTGACTTAGGCTGAACTAATTTTGAATTATAATTGAACTTATTGATTTATTGCAAGTGACAAAATAAGCACATTGTACCACTGTACGCAGAAGTACCCTTTCCGTTTCCCTACTAGCACGCTCTCGTTATCTTTTTACTCATTAACCTAACCTAATCCAAATGGTTCAATAACACTAACAATAGATGAGATGTTGTACTCGACGGCCGCTGCCGCAGCACGCTCGCTTCGCTCGATCGTGATGATCACTGCTCTAACTTAACCCAAATGAATCAATAACAATAGATGGTATCAGACGTAGGTGTATGTATAGAGAGAAGAAAGTAAGCCTTAAATTACTTGAATAATCAATAATTCAAAATTAGTTCAGCCTAGGCCAAACTAGATTATTCTGGGCTAGACTGGCTGGACAAATGGCGATCGCTAGCAAATGTTATTGCGTAAAAAGTTATATTATATATAAATATATATATATAATATAACTTTTTACGCAATAACATACATATATATATATAAATTTATTTACAAATTATGTCACTAATAATTTTTTTTGTTTTAAAATGTCATCTAGATTTTGTTATAATAATCTAAATCAATTTTATTATATTTGTAGCATATTTTTTTTTAGAAAGACAGTAGAAACATTACGATAATAGCAAACATAGATTGTTTTCACTCTTTTGTATATCGGATTGCAAATCTGAACAAGTCATGAATCCTTCATATACTCGTAGATTAAATAAGCTTTCGAAACACTATATTAGCAGGAAAAATAAATATTTACAGTTATGACTTCCAATGATGTGGATAATGCCAACAAATCAATTTTCAAACATTTTTTATTTAACAAAATTATTTGATTTCAACCGCAAAAACGAAATAAATGATAAGTTTCATTTTTGACAATGGTTTCTGCATATACGAATAACATACTATTTCCATCACCTCATGGGTTATCTTCTAGTGTATCTGGAGAAAGCAGGCTAGTAGAAAAGGGTTACTTGGTATCACCAAAGTGGAAAGGAGTTTTTAAAAAAATGAGACTGAGTTGTGTGATACTGACAACAAAAATTCACAGCTTATATACAAATGTTTGTCACTGTTGGAAATCGAACCCGAAATCTATATTTACCCCGTGGTGGCCCCCGTCGGGATTGTGTAGAGTTCGCTTCTTGTTCTGCATATTTATGTGCTTACCTTAATGAAATTGTATGGAAACGTGGGTTACATGAGTCAGAAAGCGTATTAAAATAAGAAGTTTCATGGCTACTTTCTAGTTCAATTATTAAGCCCTGTAAATTTTCAAGTAATAAAGCCATTTACATCAGCTCTAGCTCAGATATCCACCATCTAGTTCCATCATTAGATCCTCAGAATCATTCATCATCTAAGGTTTTACTAAAATAAACCTAATTAGTCCGCATTTAATCGTTTTATCTGATTTAGGTTAGTTTTTATGGACTTCTTCCAGTTTCATCATCAAGTTTTTGACGCCATACTGTACGAAATTCAATATAAGAAGGAATCAAACGAGCCCAAAGTCAATGGTGTCCATTACCTCATTCCGGCTTCACCATAAGACCCTAGAAATCGTCTAGCACCAAGGCGTTTGTCCAAGCAGAAAAAGTAAGTTCAAAAAAGACGGGTTTATTTTGTTTAGTTTAATATTTACCATGATCATGGACAATCTTCCAATTCTATTATCAGATCCTAGAAATCACCTGGTACTAAAATATTTGCCCAAACCAATCAGTTCATTCACAAATCGATGATTAATCTGGTTTCTTCTTGCAGCCTATTATCGGAAACTGGAAACCATCTTGCTCCAGAGCCCTTAAAATAACGAATAAAATGAACTCAAAATCAATGGCGTTGTTCAGTTTTAATAAAACGCTCGCATGAACTCCGTTTTGCTTCATTATAAGATCTTGAAAATCATATCACGCCAAGGTATTTATCAAAACTGAACAAATGAGTCGAAACTCGATAGGTTTATCTTATTTAATTTATGAATTTCAATGTTTACTAGTTACATCATTAGATCCTAGAAATTTTTGTTATAATACAAATTTGTAATTTATTATCACTGAATTTACATATGTTGGCAAAGTTTCAGTACAAACGAATATCAGAAAGAAGTTAAAAAATTACAAAGCCAGTTAAATAAAAGCTGATGATCTTCAAATGAGGATCTTACATCATCAGGTCAAGGTTAAACAGCAGGACCACAGATCTGAAGGCATGTTTTCTACGTACTTGAACGCTATCACTGCCTCTTCAGAGCTGGTAAAAGTAAAACCTCTCATCAAATCTTTGATTTTGGGGAAAATACAGAAATCACAAGGTGCTCGGTCGGGGCTATGCGCAGGATGAGTGACGAGATGTACTTTTTCGAAAGCTAAAAATGACTTTGTTATGGTGGCCGTGTGTGAAGAAGCGTTATCATGGTGTAGAAGTATGCGGTTTTTGGGTCGTCTTTCGCGAACTTTTTCTAACCTAACCCTAACCCTAGGTAAACAAATGGTAGAATACCACTCGGCATTAACACTCTTTTGATATTCAAGTGGAATTGTACAGATGAGACCCGTAGCTGAGGAAAAAAACGCGATCATTTTTTTACCAACGTTTCTCGCCTGTCTCAGTTTTGTTGGCCTGTTCTCATTTTCAAACACCTATTCACAAGATTGCTGTTTTTTTCGGGTTCCAAACAATAAATCCACGTTTCGTCTCCTGTGATAATTTCATAAACAGCATTAGAATGTCCGTGGTCGTACTTCAATAGCATCTGTGAGCACCATTCCACGCGAGCCCACTTCTGCTCCACTGTCAGTTTATGCGGGATCCAACGACAACAAAGTTTCCGAACTTTCAATTTTTCTGTAAAATTTTCTAAATTTGTCTCATACCAATTCCCAATAGTCCTCGTATTGTCTCATAGGTAATACGGGGGTTTTCTTCAATTAACCGCTTAACAGTAGCCACATTATTTTCATTGACGGCAATTGAAGGCCGCACTTCAGGAATTTCGTCATGTAAAGAAATTCGACCTCTCTCAAGTTCAACAAACCATCGCCTCACGGTGCTCAAACAAGGTGCTTCTCTCCTAAAAGCATTTTTAAGACGAGCGACATAGTCTTGCAGAGAAACAGAACTTTTAAAATCATAAAAAATCATCGCTCCAAAATCTTTTCGACTTAATTCCATTTTCGTTGCGTACGTAGAACTTTGATGTGTGATAAAAAACAATTGATAAATCATTTCCCGCCAATTGTTTTTTTTAATTACTAACAAGGTTGCAAAGTTTTAAAAATATAACATTCGAAATTCAAATAGTTCCGATTAGCTAGAAGCGCAAAACTTTTAGTGTGCTCCATGTATAATAAATTTGTAGGAAAATCAAAACCGTACATTGAATATTTTTTTAAAAGAATACTTGGGGCGTGATCTACAATGGATATCGAAGCCAAAAATATAGTTTTTAGAATTTTTGTCTGTATGTCCGTATGTCTATATGTCCGTATGTCCGTATGTCCGTATGTCCGTATGTCCGTATGTCCGTATGTCCGTATGTCCGTATGTGCGTATGTCCGTATGTCCGTATGTCTGTTCGTCCGTTCGTCCGTTCGTCCGTTCGTCCGTTCGTCTGTTCGTTCGTCCGTTCGTCCGTTCGTCCGTTCGTCCGTTCGTCCGTTCGTCCGTTCGTCCGTTCGTCCGTTCGTCCGTTCGTCCGTTCGTCCGTTCGTCCGTTCGTCCGTTCGTCCGTTCGTCCGTTCGTCCGTTCGTCCGTTCGTCCGTTCGTCCGTTCGTCCGTTCGTCCGTTCGTCCGTTCGTCCGTTCGTCCGTTCGTCCGTTCGTCCGTTCGTCCGTTCGTCCGTTCGTCCGTTCGTCCGTTCGTCCGTTCGTCCGTTCGTCCGTTCGTCCGTTCGTCCGTTCGTCCGTTCGTCCGTTCGTCCGTTCGTCCGTTCGTCCGTTTGTCTGTTTGTCTGTTTGTATGTCCGGGGTAAAAGTAAAAGGATAAAAGTACTGCATGGATTTACTTCAAATTTTGAATGAATATTACTAACTGGTCGGGTCAACATATAGGCTACATATTATCACGCTATCACCTACGGGGGAGAAGCTGTGCGGAGTAAACGAAGTCCGCGCGGACGAAGTCGCTGGCAACAACTAGTATATAATAAATTTCAAATTCAAATTCACTGGTTTTACCCCTCCTCGTTGAAGGACGGGCAAGAAGATGCTTTTTTTATATTATTTATTAATTGTCCTATTAGTTCGCTAAATACGTAAAATGAAACTTATATTTTATGAACTTATACAGTAACTATATTATAAAAATTAATATAAAGAATGGTTCTTCTGCATTTATGAAAACACTCTAATGTAACCCCGAATATCATATTGCAGGCACATTCAATAAAAATGGGGCTTGCGAACATCTGCTTCCAAGAAATTGATTACATCTTCTACGATTTTGTTAAAAAGCTGTAAACGTTCGTAAGGTATTTTTCTTGTGTAATCATTTAAAATAATATATTTTGTAAATCGTACTAGCAAATTTTGAAAGTATAAAAATATATAATTAGAATGAACAATAAAATTACATTTAAGCAAACAACCATTTTCCCTAAGATTTAAATATCGGTATTTTGTGATAACGTTATTGCTCGTGGCATGACACAACGTTATTTTTAATCATACTGCTTAATTAGTTGATATTTTGGGTTTTGCGACAAAATTAATATCTAAACTGTTTGATCTTAAACTAAACTTTAATATAAATAAAGTTTACTTATCGATTAACACTTGAAAATAGTATTTTCGAATTTTAAAATCTAATTGAGTTACTTTAGTAACGAAGTTCGTAAGCAGAATGATAGAACAAGTTTTTTTTTATGTCCGGACTTAGGAATAGTGTTGACACTCTGTGTAACGTTTCCGGAATTTCATTCATAACAGAATAAATACAGATAATAAAAAACAAAATTATTAGAAAAAGAAAATAGGTCATTCCATGTCAAATCGACCAATAGTTGGAATCGACCCCTTTCGATTTAGATGAATTTTGGTCAAAAGTTTTCTTTTATCATAAAACGAAGTTCTGCTAAAGGAAAACAAATAAAAATTTTTTTTCGAAAGACATTCAAATTCAAAATTTTGCGATTTTTCCAGTTTTTCAATTTTGTTTTTGCAATATCTCGAATGCTATTATAGATACAGGAATGGGCTTTCGTTTGTTTAAAAGGGGACACTTGGGGCTATTGATAAAAAAATATTTTGGAAAAAATTTCGATAAATGCTAAATTTGTAAAATTTTGAATTTTTGAAAATCGTCAAAAATGAAGACCGCCATGAAAATTTTGGCTCAATTTTTTTTGTATGATACCTTGTAATGATCTTAAAAGATCCTGAAATTTTTGGATAGGGTTTTTTTTTATTTAAAAAATATGAAAAATTCATATTTTTGAAATAAAAAAAACCCCTATCCAAAAATTTCAGGATTTTTTAAGATCATTACAAGGTATCATACAAAAAAAATTGAGCCAAAATTTTCATGGCGGTCTTCATCTTTGACGATTTTCAAAAATTCAAAATTTTACAAATTTGGAATTTTTCAAATTTTTTTTCCAAAATATATTTTTTCTATATCCCCAAGTGTCCCCTTTTAAACAAATGAAAGCCCATTCCTGTATCTATAATAGCATTCGAGATATTGCAAAAACAAAATTGAAAAACTGGAAAAATCGCAAAATTTTGAATTTGCATGTCTTTCGAAAAAAAAATTTTATTTTTTTTCCTTTAGCAGAACTTCGTTTTATGATAAAAGAAAACTTCTGACCAAAATTCATCTAAATCGAAAGGGGTCGATTCCAACTATTGGTCGATTTGACATGGAATGACCTATTTTCTTTTTCTAATAATTTTGTTTTTTATTATCTGTATTTATTCTGTTATGAATGAAATTCCGGAAACGTTACACAGAGTGTCAACACTATTCCTAAGTCCGGACATAAAAAAAAACTTGTTCTATCATTCTGCTTACGAACTTCGTTACTAAAGTAACTCAATTAGATTTTAAAATTCGAAAATACTATTTTCAAGTGTTAATCGATAAGTAAACTTTATTTATATTAAAGTTTAGTTTAAGATCAAACAGTTTAGATATTAATTTTGTCGCAAAACCCAAAATATCAACTAATTAAGCAGTATGATTAAAAATAACGTTGTGTCATGCCACGAGCAATAACGTTATCACAAAATACCGATATTTAAATCTTAGGGAAAATGGTTGTTTGCTTAAATGTAATTTTATTGTTCATTCTAATTATATATTTTTATACTTTCAAAATTTGCTAGTACGATTTACAAAATATATTATTTTAAATGATTACACAAGAAAAATACCTTACGAACGTTTACAGCTTTTTAACAAAATCGTAGAAGATGTAATCAATTTCTTGGAAGCAGATGTTCGCAAGCCCCATTTTTATTGAATGTGCCTGCAATATGATATTCGGGGTTACATTAGAGTGTTTTCATAAATGCAGAAGAACCATTCTTTATATTAATTTTTATAATATAGTTACTGTATAAGTTCATAAAATATAAGTTTCATTTTACGTATTTAGCGAACTAATAGGACAATTAATAAATAATATAAAAAAAGCATCTTCTTGCCCGTCCTTCAACGAGGAGGGGTAAAACCAGTGAATTTGAATTTGAAATTTATTATATACTAGTTGTTGCCAGCGACTTCGTCCGCGCGGACTTCGTTTACTCCGCACAGCTTCTCCCCCGTAGGTGATAGCGTGATAATATGTAGCCTATATGTTGACCCGACCAGTTAGTAATATTCATTCAAAATTTGAAGTAAATCCATGCAGTACTTTTATCCTTTTACTTTTACCCCGGACATACAAACAGACAAACAGACAAACGGACGAACGGACGAACGGACGAACGGACGAACGGACGAACGGACGAACGGACGAACGGACGAACGGACGAACGGACGAACGGACGAACGGACGAACGGACGAACGGACGAACGGACGAACGGACGAACGGACGAACGGACGAACGGACGAACGGACGAACGGACGAACGGACGAACGGACGAACGGACGAACGGACGAACGGACGAACGGACGAACGGACGAACGGACGAACGGACGAACGGACGAACGGACGAACGGACGAACGGACGAACGGACGAACGGACGAACGGACGAACGGACGAACGGACGAACGGACGAACGAACAGACGAACGGACGAACGGACGAACGGACGAACGGACGAACGAACGAACGGACGAACAGACATACGGACATACGGACATACGCACATACGGACATACGGACATACGGACATACGGACATACGGACATACGGACATATAGACATACGGACATACAGACAAAAATTCTAAAAACTATATTTTTGGCTTCGATATCCATTGTAGATCACGCCCCAAGTATTCTTTTAAAAAAATATTCAATGTACGGTTTTGATTTTCCTACAAATTTATTATACATGGAGCACACTAAAAGTTTTGCGCTTCTAGCTAATCGGAACTATTTGAATTTCGAATGTTATATTTTTAAAACTTTGCAACCTTGTTAGTAATTAAAAAAAACAATTGGCGGGAAATGATTTATCAATTGTTTTTTATCACACATCAAAGTTCTACGTACGCAACGAAAATGGAATTAAGTCGAAAAGATTTTGGAGCGATGATTTTTTATGATTTTAAAAGTTCTGTTTCTCTGCAAGACTATGTCGCTCGTCTTAAAAATGCTTTTAGGAGAGAAGCACCTTGTTTGAGCACCGTGAGGCGATGGTTTGTTGAACTTGAGAGAGGTCGAATTTCTTTACATGACGAAATTCCTGAAGTGCGGCCTTCAATTGCCGTCAATGAAAATAATGTGGCTACTGTTAAGCGGTTAATTGAAGAAAACCCCCGTATTACCTATGAGACAATACGAGGACTATTGGGAATTGGTATGAGACAAATTTAGAAAATTTTACAGAAAAATTGAAAGTTCGGAAACTTTGTTGTCGTTGGATCCCGCATAAACTGACAGTGGAGCAGAAGTGGGCTCGCGTGGAATGGTGCTCACAGATGCTATTGAAGTACGACCACGGACATTCTAATGCTGTTTATGAAATTATCACAGGAGACGAAACGTGGATTTATTGTTTGGAACCCGAAAAAAACAGCAATCTTGTGAATAGGTGTTTGAAAATGAGAACAGGCCAACAAAACTGAGACAGGCGAGAAACGTTGGTAAAAAAATGATCGCGTTTTTTTCCTCAGCTACGGGTCTCATCTGTACAATTCCACTTGAATATCAAAAGAGTGTTAATGTCGAGTGGTATTCTACCATTTGTTTACCTAGGGTTAGGGTTAGGTTAGAAAAAGTTCGCGAAAGACGACCCAAAAACCGCATACTTCTACACCATGATAACGCTTCTTCACACACGGCCACCATAACAAAGTCATTTTTAGCTTTCGAAAAAGTACATCTCGTCACTCATCCTGCGCATAGCCCCGACCGAGCACCTTGTGATTTCTGTATTTTCCCCAAAATCAAAGATTTGATGAGAGGTTTTACTTTTACCAGCTCTGAAGAGGCAGTGATAGCGTTCAAGTACGTAGAAAACATGCCTTCAGATCTGTGGTCCTGCTGTTTAAAAAAATGATTCGATCGTATGAAAAAATGTTTAAAATGTAAAAGAGATTATTTTGAAAAGCAATAAACATAATATTTTGGTTATAACATGTTGTTTTTGTAAGTTACGCAAAACTTATAGTGTGACCTACGTATGTATAGATATGGTCTTACACTCATAGGTCTTGCAACCAAAATAGTTGTGATAATAATATAATCACTGTATCAACGTTTTGATAAAGTGATTTTTGAATAAACCGTTCATAATTATTGAATTCTAATTCACAAACTATTTATTATTTAAATTAAATCCTACAACTTGGCCATCCTACAATCAATCTGGCCTCAGAATGTATTTTTACTCTTCAACTTTGTCATCACCATTAACTGTTCTACTACTCTAATTATCTTTTTTTACAAAATCTATATATATATACACACACACACACACATATATATATATATATATATATATATATATATATATATATATATATATATATATATATATATATATATATATATATATATAAATCAATTGCTGTTCGTCAGTCTCGCTAAAACTCAAGAACGGCTGAACCGATTTGGCTAATTTTCGTTTTGAATTAATTGTTGAAGTCCAGGGAAGGTTTAAAAGGAAGAACAATGTTTGCCGGGTCAGCTAATATTTAAATATTAATTTAAATCTTGATTTCAAACAAAACAAGGGTTTCTTTTATATGAATCTGAAATAAATAACAATAGGTAAAAAGGGTACATCAAGCTGATTTTTAAATAGAAAGAATTGTTACGTTCTAACCTAGTCTTAAAAAAAATAAGTGTAAAATATATCAAATGACTGCTACAATTTACGTTTCACAAGAAATTGCTGAAATTAGAAATATCTTAAAAATGTAAATTGTATCTCCAACACTTTTTTAAAATGCTACAATCTACAAAAACCTACAAGGATTACGTTTACTTAAATTTAAACAAATAACAATTATCTAATATTATTTTTAACCATTAAAGGCGTACAATTCGATTGGCTGAGTACACTACTGTAACACCCGCCCGGCGATCTATCAGCCGGCCGTGTTACTCCACCAATCGTACCGCCTTTTTCTAGGGGGTTTTCCTTTTACTCGCTTGGCTGCTCGAGGACCCGAAGATCGACGATATTTTTTAGGATTTTCAATAATAAACTCTCGTTTTATATCTTCATTTATTTCTCGGGGATATGTCTATTCCCCACCGAATCAAAAGGAACACTCTTATTCTAATACATTTTTTCATCTAAACAAAACAGTTCTACATTTGAAAGTAGACAAAGCTGCCAGTGTATATGTAACACCATAAAGGTATTACATCAGCTACCCCCCAAGGTAGGAGCAGCTGAAACTGGAGAGGCATTTGTCTTCCCTCATATGGCCTACCTATTGCTATCCCGATTGCCCTACCTACGAGAGGAAGGTACATTTTGGTAGGACTGTCTTTTCCTAAAAGATAGTTTGCCCCATGTGTGGTTCTGATTATTTCCACCACACCATGTCACAAACTTTGGTCTACCAAAACCTCTCTAAAAGGCAGACCACAGCCCCCTCGCCTAATCTATCCTACCGCAAACATTTATTATTTTACTAAACTTTAGCCTGAAGGGCTCTAGCTGTATAAGAGATAATAGGAGATGGAAAGGCATAACAATTCAAACTTCTTTTCTTTGGTGGACCAAAAGAAAAAAGATTGAAGTATTACTTCCTCTCAACATCGAGCTCGCCCCAATATATATATATATATATATATATATATATATATATATATATATATATATATATATATATATATATCACGATCATAAATATTCCTTACTCTGAACCATACTAAACCATCATTACAATGTCTCCCATAACTATCCGAGTTCATGTATATCTTATTCAGATATTCTTTGTGTCGACTATGTCGTACTACAAAGTTGAACACCCCTTCATAAGACTTTCAACCCTTAACCTATACTGACTCTTTCGACTTCATACTAAGGCGGCTCTGTCCCTAGTATACATTATACCCCATAAGACTTTATTATTGAACAGAAGAACTTGAGAGGAATACATTTCTATTTAAAACATAACATTTCTTCAGTTGACATTCTTTTGGTCATCTTTTTTCTTTTTAGCTTCGGTCCATCATCACAGCATTGGTTGAACCCCGTCATATTACATGAAACAAATACAAATATTAGTATTCTCATATACAAGCCCAAACAAAAGTAATGGTCTAACATGTAACAATTATTTATTACAATGAATGACTATAAAGTACACTATATATTTTTTTTACATACGTACATGAAATGCTTTCAACCTATTTATATGTACAATATCTCTATATCTCCTATTGCTTAACTTCGTGATCACATAATTTACATTAGATATTCTTTCCACTATTCTGAACGGCCCTTTATATAACCTACATAATTTCAAACTCCCATTGTCCACCCGTCTTGGTGTATATACTAATACTAATTGTCCCGGTGAAAAATCCTTTACTTCAGCCCTTTTGTCAAAATATCTCTTTTGCCTAACTTGTGCCCTCCTAATGTTATGTACTGCCTTCCGAACTAACGCACCTTGTAAATTATGTCTCTCGGCATAATTTATTTCTCGGTTTTGACTACCCCTATTTACCCCATGTCGCTTTGGAATATCGGTTCCCTAGCGTACATCATCATATATGGTGAAATCTGAGTGGTTGATTGTTTACTAGTGTTATATGCATGACATACTAATGGTACAAATCTACACCAGTCTCGTTGGTCCCTGGCGACATACATCGATAACATTTGAACCAGCGTTTTATTGAACCGCTCTACTAACCCATTCGTTTCCGGCCTAAACGCCGTACTAAATCGCGACTTTGCCCCAAATCGATTCACAGTTTCTTTCACTAGGTGTGAAGTGAATACTGCTCCCCTATCAGAAATTACCTCCATAACACCTCCGTACCTACAAAACACCTCTTCAATCAAAAATTCACTCACTTTCTCTGCCGTTACCCTTTGTACCGGTTTACATATCGCATATTTCGACACATATTCAACACATACTATAATATATTTATTCCCGTTCAAAGATTTTCTAAAAGGCCCTAAGATATCGATTCCTACCTTTTGCATCATATGGGTCACAGTTATAGGCTGTAGTTCAGCTACTTGTTTGACCTTTTTTCTCTCTTGACACAACCTACACGTTTTTACATACTTCTCGATCTCCCTCTCAGCATTCTCGCAATAATATTTATCTCTGAACTTACATAATGTTTTTGCTAAACCCAAGTGACCACCTGACCATGGGTCGTCATGCAGTTCGTGTAAGATCTCATACAATAAACCCTTTGGTATAACTACAAGATCTTTCATAATATTCCCTCGCTTTACTCTCTTACACAATATTCCATCATTCAATTTATACCCCTTATATATTCCGGTATCGCTCATCCTTATTCGAGATAACCAACGCCTACATAATTCGTCTATCCCTTGCTCTTCTTGGACCTTAACTACCTCTAATTTATACACTTCCAAACCATCCTCTTGTTCTTTCTGAGCGTCCTCGACTGTACTCTCCACATTCAACGGGTTTCTACTTAAAAAGTCGGCAACTACATTCTCTCTGCCTGCACAATGCACAATATCGAAATCATATGCTTGTATGCTCAGTGAACATCTCGCCAACCTTCCATTCATATCCTTCCTATCTCTAAGCCAACATAATACCTTGTGATCGGTTACGACTTGGAACTTCAATCCCCATAAAAAATGCCTAAAATAATTTAACGCCCACACTAGACCCAAACATTCTTTCTCAGTAGTAGAATATTTCTTTTCTGCCTCACTCAATTTCCTCGATGCATACGATATCGGATGCATTTTTATTTTTCCTTGCATTAGACAACATCCCAGAGCTTCTCCACTAGCATCTACATACAATCTAGTTAAAACATCCTTATCATTAGAATAATGACTTAAAATAGGCGAGTTACACATTCGATCTATGATGATGGAAAACGCGTTTTGGTGTTCCGAGGACCAACAAAACTTCGACCCCTTCTTTAATAATTTTGTTAAGGGTAGAGCAATTTCGGCAAAATTATTAATAAACTTACGGTAATAGGAGAATACTCCAAGTACCGATTTTACCTGTTTTGCATTTGTCGGTGCAGGCATTTCTTTTATCGCCTTTAATTTCCTGCTATCTGGTCGAATACCATCCCCCGATATCTCATGCCCTAACACACTTATCTTCCCATACCCAAAACTACATTTATTTGGTTTAAGCGTAAGGTTCGCTTCCTTAAGGCGCATTAATACCTTTTCTAATGCTTCCTTAAATTCTGTGAAAGTTTTCCCCCATATTAATATATTATCAACATAACAGATGGCATTCTTGTATTTGATATCCCCTAACACTTTATCCATTGTACGCTGAAATACTGCTTGACTTGTTTTTAAGCCAAAAGGTAACACGTTAAACTCATACAATCCTGACGGTGTTATAAATGCCGTTTTGTGCCTATCACTTTCTGAAATCACAAGTTGCCAATAGCCAGAATTTAAATCTAAATCAGCGAAATAGCGGGCACCCGAAAGATATACTAAAATGTCTTCAACAATAGGCAATGGATAGCTATCTGTTACCACCTTTTTATTCAACTTACGGTAGTCCACACAGAATCTCCATGTGTTATCATTCTTCCGCACTAACACTACTGGGGAAGCATAAGATCTTTTAGATTCGCGAATAACACCGTTGTCTAACATTTCTCTAACTTGTGTATTGATTATTTCTAGTTGTTTAGGTGAGACACGATATGGCGGGTGGTGTACTGCTACCTGGTCTACCGTTTTTATTTCTATTTCTGTTAGTTTACACCTACCTAATTCTGTGGGCCTAAATGCAAAACATTTCCTATACTTACTGAAGAGATTTCGTAGGATATTCTTTTGGTTTTTACATAATTCCGGATTTATATTAATCTCATCCATTTCGCACTCATTTCCGGAATTTACGTGCTGATATAACTTATCCTCATTTTTCTCTATATAATTCACGTAGTATATGTAATCCGATTTTAACAAATTACACGATTTATTTACATTAGTGACATTACTATTTACAACGTTTCTATGGCAGCCGTCCATAATGGAAAGATCATTATTATTTCGTAGCGACGAAGGATTAATGAAACTTGCATAGTAACGCTGTTTAAGACATATAAAATTCTTTAAAAAGTCTATTACAGCATCATATTTTTTTAGAAAATCTTGACCTAATATAAGTTTAGTTTTTATATTCTCTACTATTAACATTTCACTCGCAAAAATACTGTTATTTATCATTAAATTAACACACGTTTTTCCTATCACATTTAATAACGATCCTCCTAGCGATTTTACAAAATGCCTATTGGGTGCATCATCTTTGAATTTTACTTTTAGATGTTCCGCGAGATCATCCGACATGCACGATATATCTGCTCCCGTATCGATTAACGCTGAACACGAATGACCCTTAATTATGACCTGTATAAATGGACTGGACAAACCTTTGCTTTCTGTCGGGAAATCTTCATCTGTTTGGGACGCAGCGCTCATCTCCCGCGTTTCATTCATTGGCGGCGTCCCTGTACGTTTGGGTGTTGTGGTGTCATCGGACTGCGTCTGAAATCATTACGTGTGTTTGAGGCCGTTCTTTCATAACGTCTCGGCCTTAGATTATACCGGGGCGTGTGAAAAACTTCTGTCGGCTGTGGACGTTCTGCCTGCGAGCGTATGGGCGTACCGGGCAGGATGTCCGGTTCCTCCCTGAATTTTACCTTCTGTTGCACCCCCATTGGTGGTTGTAAAGGAATGTTACTCGATTTTATTTGACCCCCAAAGACCTCGTTGTATTGAATGATTGTGTTTCGTAATTCTTCTCGCGACGAATACACTCTCATTCCTAGCTTTTCTTCTAGCGAGGGTAACATCGTTTTGATGAATTGTTTTATGAAAATTTCGTCTGATATCTCAGCCTTGGCTGCAATGTCGCTGAGTCTGTAAAAATATGTTAATAGTTCCTCATCGCGGCCCTGTTTGGATACATAAAATCGCTCCATATAATTTATCGAGATAGGGAATTCGTTTTCAATTTTTATACATAATTCATTGAAATTGGCCGTGTCGGTATATATCATTTTATAAAACGCTAACGCAGGGCCATCAAGATACAATCCCAGAAGTAAAGGTAAACTCTTTATATCCCACTTATTTATTGCCGCGACTGTTTTAAAGTCTTTAATAAATTCTGCGAACGCCAAATTCTGCGTTCCATTGAAACGCTTGATGGTCTCCATCTTGACTCTTACCCTCTGACCACAATACTTAGCTCTCCTGGTTTCTTCGTCCAGCGTAGCGATTGCACGTAGCGACTGAACGTAGTGACTGCACGTAGCGACTTCACGTAGCAATTTCACGCAGCGATTGCACGTAGTAACTTCACGTAGCGACTGCGCGTAGCGACTGCACGGCGCCTCCGCCAACTTGTAACACCCGCCCGGCGATCTATCAGCCGGCCGTGTCGACAAAGCTGCCAGTGTATATGTAACACCATAAAGGTATTACACTACCATCGTAACTACTAGGTAGTAGAGTTCTACAACATCACATCCAGGTCTGGTATAACTACCTTACCATTCCTGCTGCAATAGCGTCAGTACTTGTCACTGTCATGTTCAGGTATGGAGTTTAAGGTAGCCGGTAAACATTTTGTGTGCATTTATTACTAACCAGGCGTTACCATCCCGCCACATGGAAAGCAATACACCATTAACATCCTTAATGTCTATAGGCGATAATTTTTCTTTTCTCCAGGAGAGCCATTTGCTTGTTTGTTATCCTATCCTATACATAATAAAAATTTATATTAACTTTTATAATGTACTAGCGAACCGCTCCGGCTTCGCACGGGTAATGTAATACCTACATGCTTACATTTAAACTGGTTAAAAATCTGATTCGTAGACCTGCAAATCGAACATTAAGTTGACTATCTGTTTCAGCAGCTTTCAAAGAAGTAGATTGAATTCTATTTTCTTGTAAACGTATTTTGTGTTGAGGGGTTTCATTATCTCTTATGGTCTTAAGTCGCTGCGCGTTTCTCGTCGATCTACCAGTTTTATTTATATTATTTATTTGTGTGATTACTTTATGTTTATTGGCAGATGACAGATGTGAAGATAGTTGATATGCTTTTTAAATAGATTTTATTGTGTATCTAGACACTTGTAGCGCCACATTTTCTCTATTTGTGTCAATGGGAATAGCATAATCATTTTCTCCATGAAAAAATACATCTGCATAGTAATTTTCAAGACAATCGATTGAACCACGGAATTACGATTTCTGTGGTTTGAATGATATGAAAGTCAGTAAGTACATTGCAGCGCCACCTGGTGGCAATTTGAATCAATGGGAATTGCATAACCGTTTTCTCCATTAAAACATCTGCATACTAATTTTTATGACAATCGGTTGAACGATACGGAAGTCGGTACATATCAGCGCCACTGGCTGCTCACTGGGCGGTGGCAATTTGCGTCAGTGGGAATCACACAATCATCACACAAATGCTTGCCCCGTCGGGGATTGCACCCGAGCCCGGCGATTGCGTAGTCAGGGTCACTAACCACTCGACCAACAGGGTGGTCATCAACCTTGAATTTACACAGTCGCCTGGTAGTTGGCCATTATTTTATCATTGATGGCGTCAACGCTTGCATTTCTCGCAGCTAAAGTTGCCCTTTCAAAGATAAATTGATACTTTTTTTTGGTAAATCTATCATATCCGGTTACATTTTAAATATCACGTCTTCAATGTTAGTTACGATTTCACCAAGGTCTTTATCTGTGTTAATTTTTTGTTGCCTGATTCAGGAACTTTCCCGTCACCAATCATTATGATCTTGTTTGGAAAATTTGTGCTTCCTCCACCTAAATGACTGCTCATGTTAGTATACAGCTTCAAGAAATAGACAGTTTTCTACAATGGGAAAGATTTTAAGCAAGATTGAATAATATCATAACTACAGATCCTTATTAAGTAGCTGTACAAATACAGTACTTACACCTACTTACTAACGAATTAGACACATATCAGGCCAAACAAAACGATCGTGTATCTTTCAACAACACCGTAAAATAGACAAAATAGGTAGAGAGTATTCAAATACTACAAAGTAAAACGATTTTTTTCAAAGAAGGAACATCCAACGTTCCGTATCAAAGAAGTATATTGCGGAAAGGGCTGGTCACACGTCTACTCCCCGCGGACCGCAGAATGAGGTTAAATGTATATGATAATATGATTCCACTCATGTACCTTAGAAAAACCGACCAAATGCGAGTCGAACTCGCGCACGAAGGGTTCCGTACTATCATCAATAAAAAATTGCAAAATTTACGTTTGTTGTATGGGTCCTTAAATATTTATTTTATTTTAATTGTTTATTTTTAAAGTGATTATATATTTAAATATTCTGTGGACATTTTAAACATCTACCAGTTGTCGGTATTAAGATCGGGAAAAGATGGCAAAAAAACACACTTGTTGTATAGGAGTCACCCTTAAATATTTATTTTATTCTGTTTTTCGTTTTAGTTATTATAGCGACAACATAAATACAATATCATCTATGAAAATTTCAACTGTCTAACTATTATGGTTCATGAAATACTGGTGGTGGACAGATATGGCCTGGTGACAGACAAATACATAGACAGACGTACGGACGGACAGCGGAGCCTTAGTAATATGGTTCCGTTTTATCCTTTGGGTATGGAACCCTAAAAAGTATAGTAAATCCAACTCTTTCACAGTTCGGCTCTTCTCGGCAATATTCGGTTCTCGTTCGGCGGCCAATTAGTGCGCCGCATCTCGCACAGCCTTTCGGTAAATACCTATTATTGCTTAATTAGTTTCATTTTACATTTTCTCTTAAAATATACATCCAAATAACATGGAATTAAAGCCAATGTTTATCTTCCCAAGATTTTCTTGTTGATGAAGTACTTTTCGTTAGTAAAGATTAATATGCCTGCCTTATAATCCTACCGCTCAAAATTCACCTATTAATTTTTAACAATTTTTTGACTCAACGTTCCTTATTGTGGCTTGTATATAAGACATAGTGTCGCAGACTTTTTTTGTAGATCTACTAAAAATCAATATATTTGTATTTTTTTACATGTAATATGTAAAATTAAAAAATGGTTATTGTGGGCTATCCTTGTAAGATAGATATATATCGCGGACTTTTTTGTAGATCTATTAAAGAGGTACAATCCCATCATACATTATTTTGTTATATCACAAAAGGTTTTGGCAGCGTTTTCGAGGAAAGCCCCCGATCGGCTTATTTTTCCGACATGTTGAACTAATATCGTCGTAATATCGTCAGTTTGCACAAAACCTAAACTTATCATACACTAAAACCTTCCTCAGAGATCACTCTTCTTGTTGTTGAAAACTGTATGAAAATTCGTCCAGTACTTTTTGAGTTTATCGCGAACAGACAAACAGACAGACGCGGCGGGGGACTTTGTTTTATAATATGTAGTGATACAGAATAAGAATATATTCAGAACATTATTATAACTATATATACTATAATTTAACAAGTTAGTAAAGGAGTGGAGTGTATAAATCTTCATAACCAGCTCTTACAACGGCGGTAGCATGTTGAAACTTAAATTAGCATAGCATTACAAGCAATCCCCTGTGAAAGTATGCGGTAGTTTCAATCTAACTTATCTAAGAGAATATTGTTTAAAAATCAGTAATATTAGGTTTGAATAAGCAATAATGCACATTATCTAATACGTCAATGTACGTCTGTTACATCCATGGAGTAAGTAGACTTAAAATTTCTTTATTTGCATAAAATTAGGTAAATAATTACATGCTTTATAATAACTAGCTGACCGGGCAAACGTTGTTTTGTCATATAAATTATTGAATCAAAAACAGGGGTTGATCGTAGACGGTTGAAAATTTAGGGTTGTATGTATTTTTTAAAGCTGTATCATAAAAAATAAAAACAAAAATTTCTTTCTAAAAAATAAAAAAGACTTTAGGGGTGGACTACATTTAGGGGGATGAAAAATAGATGTTGTTCAATTGTCAGACCAACCCGATATGTACACAAAATTTCATGAGAATCGGTCTAGCCATTTCGAAGGAGTTTAACTACAAACATCGCGACACGAGAATCTATATCTATACATATAACAAAGTTGTAGGAAAGTCAAAACTGTACATTGAATATTTTTTAAAAGAATACTTGGGGCGTGATCTACAATCGATATCGGAGCCAAAAATATAATTTTTAGAGTTTTTGTCTGTTTGTCTTTTTATCTGTTTATCTGTATGTATGTCCGGGGTAAACTCAAAAAGCACTAATAGGGTAAACTCAAAAAACTAATAGGTCGGGTCAACATATAGGCTACATACCATCACGCTATCACCTAAGGGGGGGAGCTAGTTTTATATATTAGATGTTCCTTAATCCTGTTTTGTCTATTTGTGACGTACAAATTTTGTAGTTATATTTATCATTACAATAAATATTAAATTTGGTTAAGAAACACTAGTAATAATATTAATATGTATAACTTTTATCAACATTGACTGTTAGTGCAAATAAAAACAATTTTATTCAGTAAGTAAGCAAAAAATAACAGGAAGGATAATTGAATGTTCCTAACTTCTAAATAAACTTATATAAAAGTATAAACACTTTAAGCAGTTACAATTTTTACCCCGAAATTGCAGAATTAAGAAGGAATAGAAAATAGTACTGGAGTGCCGTCAGGCATAAAAATTGTAAAACCTGGGAATACAGGGCTATTCAATGAATCTGTATATCTGTATGTATCTGTACATAACAAGTGTTTGTCAACATTATTAAAGGCTCAAATAAAAAGTAAAAAAAAATTGACCGATCTCAAACAACAATTTAATGGACATGAGAGGTGGAGGGGGAACAAAATGTTTATAGTAAAGATTTCAATTTTATTTTTCATAAATTTTATTTTATTAAATGTTTATTTATTAGATTTTTGGATTGGCTAAATGTTTATTTAACTTCCCGCTACGTATAAAGATAAGAAAGATACTGATTCTGCCCTGATATTCGAAAATCGAGTTTTTACCAGATCTCCATGTTTATAGGTTTCAGGAACCTTTTGCGACTACTTTTACGATGACGTCAGTATATCTGTATGCAAATTTGAACTAACCTGGTCCAGAAAATTTTGGGAAATTTTGAAAAAATTCTAAAATCTCTCTCTAAAAAAGAGATTTCTTACAGCCAACGCGGTAGAGTGAAATACTTGACCATAAATATTAATATTTATGGTTAAGTATTTCACTCTACCCGAAATCCTTGATTATCTTCATGCCAAATTTTATTGAAATCGGTACAGCCGACAGACATAGAGACTTTTATTTTCATGTCACTTATATTGTAATAACATAAATTGAAATAACCCAATTTTACTTAGTTTTTGTTCGTGTGCAAAGCTTCGAATATTTGGATAACGATACAGCCACCACCCTTTATACATTTGTCATCTTTATAGCCTCGTGAAAACAGTCTGCTGCTAATAAAATTATGCCAACGCGGGGTTGGCTCAATTTTAAATACACACAGTTTACTTATAAAATGTCTTGGTTTTTGTTAAATGTGATATTTCTCTCCTTTATTAGAAATTTCACTTTAAGCTTAAAAGTTACTGAATATGTTTTATTTTCTTATTGCCAGCTTTTTATCGACATTCTCATGGTTTAATTTTGGATTACTCTGAATTTAAGTTTTTTCACCGAAAAAAAATATTACAAACCGTTTAAGGGTGGGTACCTTTAGACGAGGATATCTGTCGATACAAATCGCTATGAATGATCTTTTATATATTTCTCGTTCAATAAAGTGTATTTATAAAATAAATTTTATAAATTTTCTTAACGTTATATAGTTCAATGCATAAACGATATTACGTTTAGAAAACAAAGAACAATTTGTGTGATTTGGCAAACAATAGTCATGGAACCCGATGGAAACTATAGTCATAGAAATAGAACTGCTTTTTACTGCAATGCTGGGGCCGCACTTGCGAATATCATCCCAAAGTAATATACGCCGAGGCTTTGTACGACTTGACACTAAAAAAATATCGCGATAGAAGCTGTGGTCACATTAGCAGCAGCTATATTTTACACGAACTATCGTGAAATAATCCAAGGCGGCTAAAAACAGTTCCAATGAGTTAAATGTACGACTATCTTTACTTTTTTAATTTCAACTTTTAATTACTGTGTGTTAACAATCAATTACTAAAATGTTTTTTGTGACTCACATTTTTAGGATCGACTCCAGTTTACACAACCGCCCGCATACGTCCGAACTACTTGCGGCTGAAATGAACAACGCCGACTAGCGTTAACCACGCAGCGTTGGCGCGCTAGAAATTTTTGACGTACCGCCAACTGCGCGATAAGGCACATACAGTCCGAATTTTTGCGACGATAGCCGATAATAGCCAGTCACATTTGCGTGAATCGTGTCATTGCACGAATCTTTGTGACGATAGACGCTAGTGCGGCCGCAGCATAAGGGTGTTTCCTGACTTAATGTAGCCTTGATATCTGGCATAAATGATCTAAGTATAACTTATTTCCCCGTGTTGGTCCTAGGCTCCTTTGTAGAATAGGCCAACTGCAGTTCCGCTAGGCAGGTCGTAAAAAGTGACTGATTGGTAATACGAGTCGCTACCATCGTGGCTAATAGGTGATACAGTTCAGCATTGTCTCGTCCGGGTCTGGTAGCACCGCTTTACCTATTCCTGCCGCAATAGCGTCAGTGCTTGTCACTGTCGTGTTCCAGTTTGGAGGGTAAGGTAGCCAATAAATTTATGCATGTGACATTAGACCTCGCCACAAGATAGCAATGCACCATTAACATCTTTGGTGTCTATAGGCAATGGTTGACTCTTTCCATCAGGAGAACCATCTGCTTGTATGCTATCTTACAATATAAAAAAAATCAGACAAAATTTGATGTAATATTTAATTTTATAATATTGATGAATATTTTAATGCAAATGGTAAAATAAATGCTGCAAGCATTTTACATACAATTTTCATATTAATTTAGAATTAAAATGCGACATGTAAAAAATAATATATTATGACTTTATACTGAGCGTAATATAATAAATTAGGTTATTAATTTAGAAATTAAATATATTTCGATTAGTATAGGTACAGATCGAGGATAAAAATTGTATAGGTATCCATATTTCCATACTATTATATTATAAATGCGAAAATCTGTCTGTTTGTCTGTCTGTCTGTTACGCTTTCACGGCTAAACCGCTGAAAAGATTTTCATGAAATTTGGCATGGAATTAGTTGAAGAGCCGCGGCTAAACATAGGCTATTTTTTTCAAAAATCAACCCTTAAAGGATTGCAATAGGGGATAAAATTTGTATTAAAAGCTATCTTGACGACGTGTTAATCTACTCGCGAGCGAAGCCGCGTGGGTCAGCTAGTGTTAACATAAAATTGAATTTGACTTTATAATTATCTGTACGCCAAAACGGCAGGTCTTATCATTCTTACTATGTATATTCTAATGTAACTAAAGTTTGAGTTTAGTTAAAAGGTGTTTTTTTATATTTTGAACTTTTGATTTTGTTGAGTTGACTTATGAGACTGACTAAAACGTACTGTTAGATTTTTTCTGTATTACTATTAGATTTATTAAATTACAAATGATTATGTTTAACTTAGTGTAAAATAAATAGTGAGTTATAAAATAAAAGTATTTTACTATAAATATACCAAAAAATACACTATTTTGTAGATGTTTTCTACTTTAATGGTTTTTAATCACTATGAGCAAAGAACACGGGCAAGACTTCACACATCGTTTTCTTTACTTATTACCTTAAAGTTAAATATATTCCTTAAGATTCTATATCAACTCCTTAACTTATCCGTATTTAATAAATATTTTTTTAGCTTGAGGAATAGTAGCTAAATAAAGTTGGAATTTAAGTAAGGTTAACGTAAACAATTAGCTCTCTCCTTAGTAGTCTGTGCTTAGCATTGACATGTATAATATTACCACTGGACTGGCTGCTGTCATAAAATTTTTGTGCCTATTTGAATATCGCCATTTTGGCGCTGCAAACAGATGTGAGCGTCCGTGGAACTAAAATTAGTGATGCCCTCTTGTCGACAGCTTGGATAAGTTTATCGATCGTTCAATATTTACAACCAGGTGGGCTTTGGTTCATGTAAATACTTTTTTAATTATTGTATTATTAACTTGCGCAAATGTACAAAATTAATAGGAATACTATGAAATATAGTGATTGCAGAGGAAGATTTATATGTATAAAATATTCTAGTATTTGGTATAGTTGAGAAATTGACGCCTGCGAAGCAGGGACGGGTCGCTAGTAATATTATACAGTAGAAACTCGATTCACCGGACTAATCGATAAGGCATCCATATACTTGAAAGTACGGATAACTGAATATATTATGTATAAAAAAAGTAATTGCACATAATATTAATATGTATTGTCTAATGTAGGAAGAGTCTGGCCTCGCCCTATATATATATATATATATATATATATATATATATATATATATATATATATATATATATATATATATATATATATATATATATATATATATATATATATATATATATATATATATATATATATATATATATATATATATATATATATATATATATATATATCTGCCAAGTTAGTTCGAAGGCAAACAATAGATCCATAGTGTTATTACAGTAGTGAATACACTGTTAGAGTTCTGCATTGTCTCGCCCGGGTTTGGTATCACCACCATACCTATTTCCGTCACAAAAGTGCCTGTCACTGTCATGTTCCGATTTGGAGGATAACATAACCGGTAAACTTACGCATGTGGCATTAAGACCCCGCCGCAAGGATAGAGATGCACCATTAACATCTTTGGTGTCTACAGATGATGTTTGTCTTTTTCCATTAGGAAAGATATCTGCTTCTTTGCTATCTTATGATACATAAAAAATCATAGTGACTACTAGGTGATAGAGCCCGTTAAAGACGTCGCCTTATCCTTGGATGAGAAAACCTGTTGATGATAAGTTTCTTGGTTTTACCTATTCTTGACGCAAATGCATAAATGATTGTCACTATCGTATTCTTGTTTGGAGGTTAAGGTAGCTTAAACTTATGCTAGTGGCTTTAAGACTCACCAAATATATTTTTGCCGGTACTAAAAATATATTCGCAGGTTACTTTCAAGATTTGAAGCGGTTTCGCACGAGATGAGCTCATAAAAGTGTTTTATGCGTCCTAGTTATGGTAGGTGTGCTAACAAAACATTATTTGTTTGTGGTCTATCCGGATAATCGCGAATCCTCTGTATTCGCGCAAATCGGGTTTCCACTGTAAATTCGAACTTTTTTGTTTCGCTTTTACGCAATATCGACTTAACATATTTTGATGAAATTTGGCATGGAGGTAGACTATGAGTAAATTAAAGAAAACATCAAATATTCCAGAAATATAATTTTATAAAACTGTAAAATCTCTTCGGGAATTTTGTTATGTTTTTGCATTGATATAAAAAACCCTAGATGCACAGTCCCGAACAAAACTGACACTCAAAAGTGTCCCTAATTTCATTTAAGTAGTTATAGATATGGCAAGAACATATGTCTTTGCATATTCAACCTTGCGTGCACGACTTATAGTTGTTTTTACAAAGCAATGTATGAAAAGAAATAAAATTGACAGCGTTGCGACCGACGTGATTCTATTTGAAATGAGTGCACAATTTAAAATTGTGCACTCATTTTTGGAGGACGTTTTTGACACACTGGTTGTGTATCTTGGGTTTTTTATATCAATGTGTTTTTGTGTATTGAAAGTAAATGACTCATTTTCCTATTTTTCTTTGACAATCTTGGCCTAAATTAAGCCAATGGTTTCATCAATTTGTTCTGTTCATCAAGCTGTTTACGAATTCCAATTTATCAAAAAATCTGTAAACCGGTTGATTTGTTGTTCTTTGTTTATCTTTGCTTTATCCTGTAGATCCGTAGCTGACTTGTCTGTTGCACTTGGGTCTGAAAAGTGAGTTATATAAGTAGATGGCAAAAATTCAAATTATTAGTCAGAATAAAAAAGAAACCACCGTGGTGTTACAGTCAAATAACAAGGCATACTAGTAAGTTCCTACAATGTGTCAAACAACTTCTTTGTTAGTATAACAAAATGGTAAAAAAGCTCAAGAACTACTTTCATTATTCCTGTGACGGTTCTCTTTTTGCACTTAACTCGACACGAGTAGTCTTGCCGCATGCAATTTAAGTTTACAATTACGTTTACTAGCGCACACATACAATTTAAATTTACTTACTTAAATGAAATTTATTTTCCCCCCAGATATTTTCGCTTAGCAATCTTTTGACCCCACATTTTTTTTGCGACTGGTGCTTTAATACAGAAGAACTTGTGCTCGAATTATTTTGCATTAATAGTTGCGCTTCTTCCATTTCCATTCCTTTTTCTTCGGACACCTTATCGTTTATGTCAGCTATTTTAACTGTTTTGTAAAACTTTGGGTCTGAAATAATTGTATACTTAATTAGGTTTATTGATACTTCTTAGCACTAAAATTTATACAAGTTTTCCGGTTTTGGACTATATGAACCTAACATAAAACCAAAATGGCTGCCAAACAATGAGTGGGGCTTAGAACCCCATATGCAGAACAATGGCCGTGTTGGTCCGAGCTCCTTGGAAGAATAGACCAACTGTCGTTCTGCCAGGCAGGTCGTGAAACGCGAATGATTGGCTATACGTGTCACCACCATCGTGATTACTAGGTGGTAGAGATTCGCAACTTCTCATCTGGGAATTTGGTACCACCGCCTCTTCTATTGCCTACCTGCCGTAATAGCGTCAATGTTTGTCATTGTCGTGTACTGGTTTGGAGGGTTTGGAGGAAAAAATGTGTAAGCGATTGACCCTACAGGCCATCTTATAAACTTACCGATAAATTAAAGTATTTTGAGCTCAAAAGAGTAAAAACTATAAGCATATAATTTTTCAGTTCAAACATATATTTTATTAAAATGACAATATATTTATTTTTGAAAAGCGGTATATTTTAGAAACGAAGATCGAAGTTTATCTTTCGAATGGCATTCAACTCAATTTTTGAGATCTGAAATATTGCTTTAGCTAAATAATCGAAGGGTTGAAAAATTTCGAAGAATAGTAAAAAACATTTTTTTCAAAAATTTTCGTCATTGATAAATCCGGATAATTGTTTGGCAATTATCCGGTTTTGATCCAATTAACGGTATTAACGCAGTTATTAAAGGAAAAAAAGTTGATAAGATTTTTAAGTGAATCGGTGTATTAGTCTGAGTTATTTAAAAATTATTAAGTAAGTTTGCTAAAAACAACAAAATTTTGATATTTGAAAGGCTGTTACTTTTGAAAATTAAATTCGATTTTGATTTTAGGAAAGGCATTCGACGTAGTTTTTTTAGTACAAAAATGTCGTAGAATACCAAAAAATGATTGGTTGAAAAATGTATGCATTCGACGTAGTTTTTTTTAAGGAATAAAGCTGATTAGTTTTTGTACTCAATCGGTACATTAATCTGGAAGTTATATTATAAAAATACTGTTTCGTCAAAATTTTTTTGAGGTTTTTTTTCAAAATTTCTCAAAATCTCTTAGGCCGATTTGGTCAAATTTTCAGGAAGTCTAAGTTGAGTAGAATCCAATCGAATGCCACCAACCGCGTTTCGATCGGTCAAGCCCTTTAAAAGTTATGAGATGTTTACACACACACACACACACACACACACACATACTTTTTTATATCATAAGATAGCAAACTAGCAGATGGGTCTCCTGATGCAAAGAGTCAACCATCGCCTATAGACACCAAAGATGGTAATGGTGCGTTGCTATCTTGTGGCGAGGTCTAATGCCACATGCATAAGTTTACCGGCTACCTTACCCTCCAAACCGGAACACGACAGCGACAAGCACTGACGCTATTGCGGCAGGAATAGTTAAGGCGGTGGTACCTGACCCGGGCGAGACAATGCAGAACTCTACCACCTAGTAGCCACGATGGTAGTGACTCGCATAGCCAATCGGTCGCCTTTTACGACCTGCCTGGCAGAACGGCAGTTGGTCTATTCTTCAAAGGAGCCCGGAACCAACACGGGGAAAAACACACATACATACAGGCATACTATTGTCATCGTTCAAATAGTCGGAAAAGGTTCCTAGGACCTGAAAACGTAGAGATCTGGTGAAAACTCGATTTTAAAAAATCGGGGCAAAATCAGTATATTCCTTATCTACATACGTAGTGGGAAGTTAAAAATCCAATCCGAAACCGGACATGATGTATATTTATTAGCATGTTATATTGTTTAAAAACTACCAGATATGTTAATTTGCACTGGTCCAGTTGCTTAATTATCAGCGTAATGACATACAAGTATACGTTGCTCGGAATGTTAGATTAGATGAAAACCAAACAAAAATTACTACTCACCTCACATAATCCTTCAAATATTGTTGGCACACTACCCAACATCAGTGTTGTTCTATTGTAATGTTTGATAAAACATTTGTTATAAAAATGTTTTGAACATAGAGTATCTGACTCTTTTGGAGTCCAATTTACTGCTTTCATATTGTAAAGCCACTAAGCGTTGAATATACTGGAAATCTACAAAAATAAACTGAATTAATATGCGATGGAAATAAGGTGACATAAAGTGACTTAAATATGCAAGCATGTATAAAAAAGACCGCGTGGACTATTAAAGACCTAAAATAGAATATCGATATTGAAATTATCGATATGACCTCTTGATATCACTAGTCAATTCTAAGCAAAACAATATTAAATAAATATTACAAATTCTGCCAAAAATCTATATCGTTCTCGCTAATATATATTAAAATCAGATGCTTAAAATACAATTTCACTCAATTTTTATTAAAAACAGCGACTAAATGCACGTACCTGTGAAACGTCGTTTTGCTCCCCTTTTGGTATCAAAGTTTACAAACTACACATTTCCTCATTTTTTAAACTCCAGAACACTCAAAATATGAACTTAAAAATTCACTATAACGTCCACAAATTAAAAAAATGAGCTACTGTTTTTATTAATTTAAATTACCGCGGCAACCATATGCAACATACGTCAAAATTATTTCTCGGTACCCCCGCCGATAGCGTTTCAAATTGACATATAAAATTAGCTGTCATTTGTATGGGATAACCTGTCCAGTGGTAATATTATACATGTCAATGGTGCTTAGGTATTTATCTTGTCATTGGGTGTCTTCAGTACAATAGCTGCTAATCTCAGAAATCTAAGTTCGATTGACAGAATTCTGAACTAAGATATTGCAAAGACACTTTATAGCACAAAAAATAAATTAGCATTAAACTATTCTTTAATACAAAAACAGGGAGAATTTTTATTTGATACTTATAATGAAAGTTATGATATATAAACTTATTGCTGTTTTAATGAAAATATATATTATTTTATGGATTTCGTTATGCTCTTTTAGAATTTCAACCTTGCCACCTCGTATCTCCACCGCTCGCACCGCCATATTGTAAAAATGGCGCCTGATAAGTTTTTTTGGGAATATCTCCTTTGCGATGCACTTAACGAAAAAAACATTTATGTATAAATTAAACTAGAAAAAAATCCTACAATTTCTGATTTTATAATTTTTTATATTGTTATAATTTATAGAGGCGCCAGTGCTCCCGAGTTAATAAGATTTTAGGACCTATTAAATAGCAAAAAATTGTTTTCAAATTAGAAATGTCTTCTATTCCTATTTAGATATGTACCCTTAACCAATAAAATACATCCGCACTTAACGTGACGGACGGACACGTCGAAACTATAAAATTTCTTTGTAGACTCAACTCTAAAAACATCTTTTTCAATAACTATTATACCCCGTGTTGGTACGTCGCCCTTTTGAAGAATAGACCATCTGCCGTTCTACCAGGTATTCGTAAAAGTTCGCCTTTTACGAATGCCTGGTACGTGTTAGTACCATCGTGACTACTAGGTGGCAGAGTTCCGCAACGTCCTGTCTGACCAGAGGTTAGTCTAGAGTTATAATAAAACTAATTAATTATAATTAAATAATATACTCCATGTATTCTGTCAATAAAAAGTGAATTAATAAGATTGTTGTTGATGTTTTGTAGGTATCGTTTCTAGGTGATACATTCACAAAATTATGAAATATTGATTCAACCAAATAATAACGCTGTTAATTTATTAATGTTCCCCCTTCACATCAATATTCAACGTGAACGTAATATTTTCGAAATTTTCTAACGCGTTTATTTCTAAACTATTAGATATCCATGAAGCCGTCTACCTATAATCCCTAGCCCTACAAAATACACCAGGATAATATATGTATATGTTATTTCACTACTGGGCTAATAGAAAAGAAACTAGTAATAGCACTGCAGAGTTCTTAATTGTGTTGTAACTGTGTAGTATTTGAACATATTTGTATTAGTAGTATATGCGCAAAAATTATATGCTCTATCGAAATGTTAATACCTTTTTGATTTACAATAAAATAAAATAATATCTGGTTTCACTGTAGGTCAAGTAAAACTAAACTTCAACAGACTCACTAGGTCATCATAATTGACCAGTTTTTTGGATACTAAGTTGAGAGAGAAACATAATATAATAATAAAAGATCAGGCATTAAAAAATATAACCTCATCTGTTAATTGAACATAATGATGTTCAAAAGGCAGGTGATAATATTGTAAATTTATAAAATTAATCTCAACCACCATTGGTTCGCTGCAATGAATAATTAAATAATTAATTAACAGTTATTTTTCTAAAATATATTTTCTTTTCACGTAAATTTCATATACCTAGTAGAAAATCTTAGAATTTTATCATGTAAAACTTGCTGTAACAGGTAGTTACCTTTATGACTGCTATATTTACCTGCAACTAGGTGTGATCAGTTAGATAAATTTAACTTGCTTCCCTCATCTGTTGATTTAAAAAAATCAAATATTAGATTAAATGGCGTCGAAATTGTTTGATTACTGAATAAAATGTGTTGCAGCCTGAAATTATTAATAAAAATTAACTGTTAACTAATTATTTAATTTTTAATTGCAGCAGGCCAATGGTACAGAGATTAATTTTATAAATTTACAATATTATCACCTGCCTATTGAACATCATTTTATCCAATTAACAGATAATGGTATGATATTTTATTGATTCAGGCATTACTTTGCGGAAATCCATTATTAAATAGGTGAAATTAATTAATTTGCTATTATCTTCGAACTGTTCTATGTGACTTCCGTGATGAGATCAAAAAGAAAGACGTCAGATTAATAAATGGATAACACTCACCGACGGTCCGGAGTACATAAATTGTGTACTTTTATGCTTGGTGCCGGTGTGGGACGTGGGTGTAATAGTGTGGTGAATGTGGGTGGATAATTGTGCCGCTGGGGTCTTCTTTTTGTCCGGAGCATCGGTGAGTCTTAACTATTTATTAAACCGACGTCTTTCTTTTTAGTGCTATCGCATAATATATATAGAAGAGTTCGCGGATAATGGCAAGTTTAATAAATTTCATCTTTTTAGATGACGGTAAATTTTTAATGCCGAATCTTAGACTATGGTAATAATATCGATGACAAATTACAAGAATTGAATGAACTCCAAAGTACGCAAATTATATGGTTGTGTTATGCGTGTTAGTCAACGATACTTATATATAGAAATACATATATAAATACTGTAACATACATAAGAAAAACCCAAACCCAGAAACACAACAATCTGTGTTAATCACTAAATGTATGTCCCTGTCGGGAATCGAACCACAGCCCAATCGATTAGTGATTAAGTTCGCTAATCACTCGATCGATCAATATATTTCTATGATATAAATATCACCACCAAAAATTTTTTGTATTAAAAAAAGAACTGTAATTTTTTTCGAATTAATTCAATACTAATGATAAAAATAAAAATAATTGATATTAAGGTTATTGTCGTTCTTTAATTATAGTACACAGTTACATATATTTGAGGTAAACATATTATGTAACTGAGTACTATAATTTAACAATCTGGACTGTAAAAGCAATCAGTCAGACTGGGCAATTTTATCTGCAAATGCCCATCATCTAACAAAGTTCAAATGTATTTAACGAGCTACACATATTGTGTAGTAATAACTAATCGAACTGTCTAAAACAATAAATAAAATTTTTTTGTCAAAATATATTTTTCGATAAACATATAAATAAAAAATAAGCAACATTAATATCGAAAAATTCCTTGTTTTCTAGACACAGAAATCTCCAATTATATAAACGATATTGGTATAAAGCCAAAACGATAGCCTCGATCCTGCCAAACAGCGTAGACCGTTACACAAATGGCGTTTCGATATCACTCCCCTAAATACCCTCTTTCTTTGTAAAATGTTAGTGCTAAGCGGATTTATTTGATGAATGTGGATTTTTACGAGTTTTAGTCTTTTTAATATATTACTCGAGATTTATTTAATACAAAATATTACTAATACTAGAACCAGTAATACTAAAATAAAATTGGCCTTTTAAGGAAAACATCGAACGAAAAAATCAATTAATTTATTTATTATTTATTTATTTATGTATAACAAAGTCCACAGCTCTTAATCTATTTTAAATTTTACTTACTAGAATTATTCTAAAAGCCAATTACGGACTTACATTTTTTAATATTTACATATAAGTACGTCACTAAGTAGTATTGATGTGCGTGTGAGTGTGTATGTTTATGTGTGTGCATGTGATCTGCAATGTGGTTAAAATATACATATAATTATTTTACATACATATTATTAGTTTTATCAGAAGCTCGGTAATTTGAATGGTTATAGACGAGAGCTATGAAAGTGGACAAATCAAAACAGGTAGGTCTCAGTAGTAATGCATGGAACTAGGTTCTCTCTTTCCGTCGATTAGGGGTAGTGAATATATTCATACATATATTACATATACCGCCCCGTTGGTCGAGTGGTTAGAGACCCTGACTACGCAATCAACGAGGCTCGGGTTCGATCCCCGACGGGGAAAAGCATTTGTGTGATGAGCATAAATGTTTGTATTTCCGGGTTTGGGTGTTTATTATATATATTCTAGTATTTATATATGTATTTCTATGTATTAGTATCGTTGACTAACACCCATAACACAAGCAAATAATTTGCTTACTTTGGGGTTAGATCAGTAAGTGTAATTTGTCCCGTGAATTATTATTATTATTATTATTATATTGTGATACAGGTTTTGATATATTAAATTTTTTTATAAAAAAATAGTCTACAAATCTGTTATATTCTTGTAACTCGTCGGTTGCTAGTAATACTTAGCAGCTTAAAGCAGCAACTTAAAGAGCATAATATAATTCCAGTTATGATTTTACACCATTTATAGAACTGTGTCGCTACTGATTGCATACATTATTATTACAGAGAATAATCATTCTTTTACTTATTTATTTACACGAAACAATGTCGTAATATCATGTTTAAAGGCTGCTGGTGCTAAAAATGTCAATCGATGCAAATTTTTTGTTTTAATTGTTTTAACTGAATTTTGATTGACAACTTGAAAGAAGTTGTGAATAGTGTTGTGTACCTCGTTCTTAGTGTTGGAACAGAGAAACATAAATGTTTGGACGCTAGTTCAAGACAATCTATGTAGCCGTGACATATTCCATGTAAAAAGGACATGTCTATTAGGAGTCGTCTGTTTTGAATGGTGTCGAAATTGTATTGATAACATGAGTCTTGATAATCTACTATATTGCATGAACTACGAAAATTTAAATGGTTTACGAATTTAAGTTGTATTTTCTCCAAGGTTTAAATGTAAGTAGTATATTGATGATTCTAAATGGTAATACAATATTCGAGTATGCTCCTCACATATGAAAACTACAACGTCTGCAGACACCCTACATCTGAAAATGGTCTACTAACTCTTAATACAAAACCAAGGCTCTTGTAGGCTTTCGCTACTACTGTCTTCGTGTTCGGAAAATGTTAGTTTTGAATAAACTGTAATACCAAGATCTACGATTGAATTTACTTTGAGTAGTTTAAAATTAGTTATTTCATAATTATAAATTATTGTATTTATTTTTCTAGTAAATGTAGGTCCCTAAGTCGTATCCGTTTGGAAACACCCTTGCTGTAAGTGATTCCACAACAGAGTAGTGCGAGGCAAAAAGTGTCCGGAGAATCGCACAGTTGTAGGTTTCTAGATATCGAGATGGTGAGGACGGAGTTTTAAATTTTGACGCGAAGTCCGATGATGGAATTCGGTAGCAGAATTAATCCAAACAACTCGTCGGAACACTCTCCATGATAAATACGGTAAAAGATGCAGAGTGAACCTACATCTCTGCGCAGTGTCAAAGTGTCAAGCTATTTTGAAATAGCCTGGTCGTCAACAATTCGAACTGCTCTACGCTGAATGCGATCAAGAGGAAGAAGTTGGTACTGGGGAGCTCCGACGGAGAGACGAGAACAGTACTTACTCCATGTGAGGCCGAATGTGTGCCTTATGAAGTTGATGCAGGAAAGATCAAACCAAGCCTGAGACACCACCAATTGGTATCCCAGAAAATGGAATGAAAACTTCCATGCCCTGCAACACAACATCAGCAATAGAGTTAGCGATGACACTCAGATCATCCAGCGAGAAGCACAACCACCCCCATGGTTAGTATGCAAAAAAAGACCGCATCCCGTCCCAATCTGCTGACTTATAGTGCCAAACGCGACGACAGCCTGCTAAAGGAAGCCATGATAGGCGCGAAACTGGCACTGGTTATTTTAATTCCGTAGTGAATTATCTAATGTAACTTCTCAAACCCACAGCAGACTACACAATGTCCAGTTTTGTAATAATTTAGTCTCGTTGCATAAGGGATCAGGTCACGAGGTCCCATGTTCAATCCCCGGGTTCGTCAAAAGTGTTACTGAGCTTTTGTAGAAGTTTTTCTCAAAAACTCAAAATTTCAGTAGCAGGTCGGTGTCCGAGTTCTGTGTCTCAAAATATTCAATAATCGTTATCAGATCAGTAAAGTATGGAAATCGGAAATTGTGGTAAGCCCAAAGGTTTATAGGCGTTCGGTTTACTATGCCTACGCCCCAGGGGAACCAGGCGTGATATTACATTTTTTATGTAGTCTTGCTAAAATATTGAATATTACAGAATAGTTGTTTCAAATTTTGTTCTTACATTCTTGTACGTATTAAATATGCCTTCACAATTTTCGTTTAAGACAACGCTAAGAACAGCTTTAATACCACGAAATAAACAATTTCTTACAAATAACATGCGATATTAGCATCTGCGGTCTAGGGATTTCCTCATACCACTACAGGAAGTTTTGCTTTTCAATAACAGAATGTTGCAGTAAATACACAGAGACCCACGTATATTAGACGACAAAACATCGGTCCAGCCGTTTTCATAACTACCGTCTCGTAATCAAAACTTTTGCTATAAGCACTTCGTGACACAAATAACTTTGTACCCGGCGCGTGTATTTTCGGTTTTGTAATCAAGTTTTCGTTAAGAGGGTGGTTTTATGTGTTAATAAAATATTGCAATATGGTTTTAAATAATTTTTGTTTTATTCGATATTCACTACCCGAAGAAAAAAAGAAATATCTTGGTAATAAAATAAAGCGTGACAAATTTTTGAAGCCATGCGACAGCAAAAATATAGTAGATGGCTCTTCTGATAGAAAAGGTTGCAATTGCTTATAGGCACCAAAGATGTCAAATGGTAAGTTGATTGCTACATAATTAATAAAATGATTACGTAACTAGGTAATCATAAAATAATTATCATAATGCACATGGAATTGCTAACAAATGCGTATGTAAAAATAGTCTACTGTAATTAATTGTATTAGACATAAGAAAATAATATAAAAATATATAAACAAAATAACAAAACATATAACGAAGAAAACATGCAAATATATATGTATATATACACAAAAAATCATATTAATTATATATTCACCTTAATTTACGTTAGGTACGCATATACATGTGTGTGATATTAAATAATCTGTAATGTAATACTAGTAATTATTATGATATAATAATCTGAATGGGTACATTCATGTAATATGTACATCTATGTATACACGTACAATATACTGCCCTAGAACACACGATGAGAATAAATACAAACTTGCGTATACTGCGCATTATCTTTCGAAAACACCACCATAAATATCTTTGGTGTGCATGGGTGATATAATTCTTCGGCTCTTGCAATAAAGCCATTTTTACCACCCGCATGTTAAATACATGGAGATAATAAAATGGCTTTATTGCAGAAGCAGAATTATTATATAAATGTAAAAGAAAAACTGGAGATAATCATCATGATACAACTTGAAATAATTTTATTAAGTAATTGAAAGAAGAACTTATACTAAACTTACCCCCAACTACCTAGTCGTTATGAATAAAACGCTCTATCATGCAACTTAGAGTGAAAAAGCACCGGTGAGTTTTTCCTTAAAAAGTGGAATGCAAACCTGGTTGTAAAAATAAAACATTCCATTTAAGGAAAACATGACAAAACAAATATTAAGTTGTTGTGAACAAACAACCAAAAAATATATATTGTGAACGAATTCTTGAAAGAGCTTGGTGGGTACGAAGTTTTACACCTGCGTCCTATCTTTGTGAGTTAAATCTCATTGAATATATATGGAATTTAGTAAACCAAAGGGCGGCACACAAAATATCAATCTGTCGAAGAGAGATATTGAGACGTTAACGGGGAATACAATTAAGTCAATATCACTACATAAAACGATTAGAACGAAATCTTTGGAACAAATATTATGTTTGTGTAATGCTACAAAAAAGATTGATTGTATCACTGGAATTTGAAAAAACTAGCCAGAAAGGCATAAGTGATGACGATAGTTATTCTCGAGTATATCAGAAGTCGAGAAACGGTAAATGTTTAATAATGGAGCAAGGAATTGATTTTAATTTTGTGTATGAACTTGTAACAAAAACAAATCAAATTTATACTTCAATAATTTATTTCGCCATAGGAACTAAAATCTCACTTAACGAAAGTCAACATTTTCGACAACTGAAACAATTTAAATATTATACATATTTAATTATACCAAACTAAATTGCTTTTAAAATATTAAAAGTAACCCAATAACATTAAAAATGTAATTAAAATAATAATAAGTAATAAAAATATCAATATTAATATTTTATGAACTAGCAGTTGTATATCCGTAAAGTAATTTACACAAGTTATAACAGTCTATTGTGGTAAGAAGAGTCCAGTGACAAACGAGTGGACGAACGGAAGGATAAAGTACAAAGAACAGAAGGATAAGTGATATGGTCACGTTAGCATGGAACCTAAAAAGGTTAGTAGGTTTGTCACCTGGGACGATAACAAGACTGTTGACTGTTTATATACATTATTCAGATTTACTTATAAACAAAAAAAAATACCTAAACATTAAAGTACGTTATTTTTATCTGTAAAGTAAAATATAATCAACACGATTAAGCGTGTGTCTGTACAGAGCATTCAAAATGTCCTATAGGAAGCACTTACTCGTACCACCTTTTGTTTTGTATTTCGCTTTGTGGATACAACTTTACTTATTTTTCTACTATAGATTTCCCAAAGACTGGAGTGGAAGTATAGGTAGTCTCTATACACATTTGTAGTCTCATTTTTCTAGGGTATCAAGTAGATAAATGTTTGACGTAATACTATTAACAATGCTACCACCATTTTTGAGCGAAACCGTTTCGATGACTTTGATCGCCTTAATAAAAATCCGTTTTAAACCCACTTATTGTGGTACTTAAAACAGTACATGTCAACTGCTCTGTCATCATTGCAACAGGACGTGTAAAATACAGTAGGTTCTCGAGTCACCTTCGCTTACAAGACACTGGCCAGGTTCGCCATTGACGGGCACGTCTAGGAGGACATCATTGTTAGGGTAATTAGGATACCTAAGTAAAAAGTACCGCGTGTAATTACGAGTACTTTAAACAATTATATCTTCAAAGTTAAAGTTTGTATAGCTTACACGTAAGCCTTTGGCAAAGAATGAGATCAAGAAAGAATAGTTGATTAAAACTAATGGTGCTTTTTACTTCACATATCTTTATATATAGTTGTTTGAAATCAGTACGCAAGAAATTATGATTATTATTATTATTATTGAAATATTTAAAATAAAAGAAATGTTCTCATAGAAGAACAAAAGACATTGTTATTACAGGTGATTGTTCTGAAATATAAAAGATATTCTATAAAATGACAAAACACTTTTCTCGGCGATTATCAGCCAACGAACATTCCTATTGTTTTTCTTTTAATTAAAAAAATATTATCAGTTATCTCCTGTATTAATCTTTGTTTTAATACTTCCCAAAAGGAGGAGATTGTCAATACGGCTCACAGTATTTCGCCTAGAACATGCTAGGTGGACAAAATTCATGTTATCATTTCCAGGAAATCTTAATTGCAAAACGTAAACAACACCCCTAATCTCCAGATTCCAAGAATCGGTTGTTTGTCAAATGCTTAACTGATAAGGAATAGTGGTTAGAAGTCAGGTATTGAGTTTAATGAAATCGTTACAGTCAATCAGTTGCAGTTTAGTGACACTTTCGTACACATCCATAGTGGCTTATAGTTAATATTTTGAGTGTTTGTGATGGATATCAACACGGAGGGTAAGTCCTATTATTTAAAAAACCTTTTTTAAAATCTGAATCTGTTCAAATGAATTTTAGGTATAATTTTAACATAGCTTATATATTTTAACGTATTTTTTTTATGAAAGAATAGTTTTAAAGAGTTAATTTTGCAGACATTCACCTTTATCCGGGCTAGTTCTTTGATATATCATAGGAAATACTTTATTCTTCATAAAAATACACAAATTGTTTAGCACACTTCAGTACAACATATTCTTTTCTTTTTTTTTCAGAACGCTTATACTCTATTTCTAGGGTAGAATTTTTTGAAGAGTGGTTGAAACCCACAAAAAATGAAAAGAACTCGGGTATATATGAGTACCTTTCTTCAAAATTTCACTTTGGTAACATTACTGAATGTAGCCAAAAAGAAATAAAGTTGAAGATATCCAACTTTTCCAATAAAATTGGTGTCAAATGGTTGGCTTCAGGAAAATCGAAGGAGCGTTTTTTAATTAAAAATAAGACCTGGCTGGATGAAGAAGATATACAGTTTACTGTGAGTTCTTTTGAGCCACAACCATCAACTTCGAGTGAGGCTGTGATTTCAGCAGGAAGGCCTCGCAAAGAATTCGAAGAATCGTCGTTTAAAACCAAAAAACGTCGAGTCGTGGATCTCGTAGAATCGCGAAGTGTCAGTGAATTGGTGACAGCTGCCGAAATTGCTGCGCGATCAGCAGGACAACGGAAAATTGCCAGCGTAAGACATTAGTGAAAGCTCAGTTATTAATGTTAAGTCTAAGGATACCAGTAATGTTAATCCTAGGCAGTTAAGTAGTGACGAAGCGTTAGCTTACTATATAGATTCTAAGTCAACAACACATGCGTACAAACAAACAAGAAAGTGGTCTATGAAGGCAGGACATAATGTGTTTCCATCATATTATAGTTTGACAAAATCTAAACAGGCCTGTTATCCTGCACAGGAGCACATTGCTGTAACAGAAACACGTGCTGAAATAAATTTGCAAGCATTATTAAACAAAACAGTGGAACGTTTAGTATTAGCACAGCATGAAGTTATCAGCAGTGTCCTCGCAACAAGTTCGTCTTTTACACTTGTAAGTAAATGGGGATGTGATGGAAGTTCTGGGCACAGCACATACAAACAGAGATTTGAGAACACTGAAGATACGGACGAATTTCTTTTCGTATTTTCTTTAGTTCCCCTTAGATTATATGATGGGGCCAAAATTGTTTGGCAAAATCCTCGGTCTTCATCAACATTGTATTGTCGCCCAATCAAATTAATATTTGCTAAAGAAACGAATGACTTCACGTTAACGGAGACAAATAGATTGTTGGAAGAAGTTAACGCTCTTCTTCCAACACGTATCGACTTTGGTGATTCTCAAATCTCTGTGAAACACGAACTTTTGCTGACAATGACAGACGGAAAGGTATGCAACGCTTTAACGGAAACTCGTTCAACTCAAAAGTGTTTCATCTGTGGCGCCACCCCCAAGACGATGAATGATGAACCCGCGAACTTCAACAGCAACCAAGATCATTTTGGCTTTGGTTTATCTACACTTCATGCTTGGATTCGTTGCTTCGAATGCCTTTTACATATCAGCTACAAGTTGAATATTAAGAAATGGCAGGCTAGAAGCAACGAAGACAAAGCAGATATCAAGGTTCGTTCCGACGAAATTAAGTTAAAATTTAAGAACGAGATGGGACTTATTGTAGATAAACCAAAGCCAGGATTTGGTTCTTCAAACGATGGAAACACGGCTCGTCGGTTTTTTAAGAATGCTGAGATGAGTGCTCAGATCACGGGATTGGATGTTGAAATCATCAAACAGTTCGATGTAATATTGAGGACTTTGTCTTCTGGATTCGAGATAAACTTAGTTGAATTTAATAAATTTTGTCTTGAAACCAGAAGACATTATCTAAGTCTCTATTCGTGGTACTGTATGCCTGCTACTGTACATAAAATATTAATTCATAGTACAGAGGTCATCAAAGCTGCATTGCTTCCAATTGGGCAGCTTTCCGAAGAGGCTCAGGAAGCACGTAATAAAGATTGCCGCAGATTTAGGGAGTACAACACCCGCAAGTGCTCGCGTGTTGCCACGAACAGAGACTTGCTGTCAATGTTGGTTATAACATCTGATCCCTTGATCAATAGCCTTCGAGAGATCCCCCAAAAAAAGCCGGAAAAAATATGTTCAGAGGTTTTAAAGTTAATTTTAAGCCCTAGTATAGTAGAATCAAGACTGGAAACGTCATCATATTATCGCACAGTTCCACAAAATGATGACGATTACACAGTAAACGATTCATCAGAAGACTCTGATGATGATTATTAGGTTACGTTATGAAATATTATCTTTGCTGCTTAGTTTTAGTTTTCATGCATATATTTTCTTTTATTGTAAATAAACCTATGATTGTTTTGTTACTATTTGTAATTTTATGTATTTAGATTTATATTGTACATACCTCTTGATACTTATTCGATCTGAACTGCATGCAATTTACAGCATTCATAGTACTCGCTAAGTTAATTGTTGCTCATATATTATTTTTGAAAATATTTTTTTGCTATCATAATTTTTTTCGTTTTTTATTACAAAAACATGACTACCCATATTTGAAATAAGTAAGAGCATCGTTATATAACATAAAATAATATTGTCCACCTAGCATGTTCCACGCGATACACTGTGCGGCTGTATGTTTCTTATGTTTGGTACCTCAGAACTCGATCATTTACGAACCGATTAAAAAAAACGGTCAGTGCGAGTTGGATTCGCGCACAAAGGGTTCCGTACCATAATAAATGGCAAAAAAATTACGTTTGTTGGTGGGGTCTCCACCCTCTCTTAACATTTTCATTTGTTTTATTTTTAGTATTTGTTGTTATAGCGGCAACGTAAACACATCATTTGTGAAAATTTCAGCTTTCTAGCTATGACGGTTTATGAGATACTGTAGTGATTCATTCCTAACTTTTATGTTTATGTTTCTGTGTTTTGAATTTGTCTTACTATACGAAAATTATATGCCTACTTACATTTTTTCCTTTGTAAAGTACAATGTTTTGTTGTTTTAATTTCTATTTCTTGCTGTATTAATGTTTTTACTTATAGAATTTTCCATTATTTTGATTTTCATAATTTTGACATGACACAATGTATGTCAAAATTATTTTCTTAACTTCAAATTTTTAAGCTCGAAATGAGTTCCTAATAAATGTACCCCTAATATAAAAAATATAATTCAAATATCTTTAAGTTTCGACATTGTTCCATCCTTGGGCCTATAAATACCCAAGTCGGCCATCATTCAGGGAGTCATCGCCGGGAACTTGTAATTAAAAGTAGTAGGAAGAAGTCTTGAAGAAGTCTTGAAGTAAAGTCTTGAAGTTGCAGTCTCCGGAGCCTTCTCTGCTGGTCCAGAGCCCGGACAGTTCGGGCCAAAGCCGTCAAGACACCCTCTACGCGCGCAACTGAGCGTGCGCCCCCTCGGCGTGCGTCCCAGCTGAGCGCGTGCCTGAGCGTGCGCCCTTCTACGTACGCTGTGTCTACTGCGTGCGCCCTTCTACGCACGCTATCTACTGAGCGCGCGCCCTTCTATATGCGTGCCAGTTGAGCGCGCGCCCCTCGACGTGCGTGCCAGTTAAGCGCGCGTCCTTCTACGCACATGCCTGAGCGTGCGCCTTTCTACGTGCTTCCTCTACGGTACTACGTCCCGTACTAAGTGCCCGTACTCCGTGTCCGTACTCCGTGTCCGTACTCCGTGCCCGTACTCCGTGCCCGTACTCCGTGCCAGTACTACGTGCCAAGTTCCTCGCATCTACACCAGCGCGACTTCGGCTTCTTCTACACTTGACCCGGGGGGTCCAATAAAATAGTGCCGGACTTTGTCTTCTGACAATACATAATATTTTATACTGCATTTCATTTACCCTTTCCCCTTGTGCCACCAGGTTTCTCGAACTTCAGGAATCTGGTGACAGCTTATTTTGTGACTTAGACCCTCTGCCTCTACTCTCCGTAGAGGTTGACGGTCTAACGTTACAGTGGCGCCCAACGTGGGGCCTACTCCCAGCTCTCCGACTTTCAAAATGCAAAATTAAGACCTACACAGGTCGGCATCATTTTATCTTACATTCGAATCTATTTAGTATTTTTTACTAACTGACTTACTTACCTTTTCTCTTCTTCCGGCAAATAAGGACCCCCCACTAATTCAGATACACAAGTAAGTGTTTTTCGAAAAGTAATTTTGCTCATGTTATAACTTAGAATAGTTGAAACTTTATTCTTCTTTAAATTTAATAATCGCTTAAAATGGAAAAATTTGTTAAATACAGTTATTTAAATAAGGCAGAATTAGAATATGAAATACTCTGTAGGATGGAAAAACCGGGTGAAAAGTTAAATATTCTTAAAGACCAAATAGCTAAACTATCACACGTATTACCCTCTGATATAAAATCGTCACCTTTACCATTATCCACTGATATTTCACAAATCGAAGTTACTTTAAATTATGTTGAGGAAAAGTTAATTGCCTTAGAAAAATCTAAAGACCCCTCCTTATTGAAAAGATTAGTCATTTTTTAATCACTTATATTTTAGATTAGAAAGACTTATTGCAGTACCACCTTACATAGAATCTGTTTCTAATTTAAGATCAAATTTTTTTATTCTAGAAAAAAGGTTTGAAATCTTAACACACAGTCATGACTTACCAACAGACGACTTACCAACAGACGACTTACCAACAGACGACTTACCAACAGACGACTTACCAACAGACGACTTACAAAATATTACTCAACCGGAAACCGCTGAGACACAAGTCAATCTAATTCAAGACATTCCACAAGTCTTCAGTAATCCACATGACACTAATCAAAATCATAATCTCGTTATGTTTAACCAACAAAGTTGTTACAACTCAATAAGAGAATTAAAAGCATTTTCATTTAATGGAAAATCATGTCCTAGATCATTTTTGCAAAAAATTGAAGAATTTCAGTTTTCTAGAAACATTTCTGATGAAATATTATCTAAACACGCATTTGAAATCTTTACAGGTGATGCACTACATTGGTTTAGATTTCAATTTAGTCAAAACCATAATTTAAATTGGAAACAAATTCATACATTACTTATTAAAGATTTCAGTATCCACAATTATGACTATAAACTCTTAGAAGCTATTCGTAAAAGAACTCAAGGATCTACTGAATCGATAATTATTTATGTTTCCATAATGTCTGGTTTATTTAATAGACTTACTAAAACTATGTCTGAAGAAGAACGATTAGAGATTTTACTTAATAATGTCCGACCCTGCTATTCTAGCTTTATAGGTTTAAACAAAGTTTACTCTATCAATGATCTTATTTGTCAGAAATACGAAACCATCTCTTCTAAAGACAAAGATTTTCATGAGCCTAAATATGAAGACATGTCCTTCGCCCCTGAGTTTGCTTTTAAAAATAACTCAAAAGTTACAAAATTTGCTAATGCAATTAAAAATGAGCCAGGCCCTTCTAATAATTCCTCAAATTATAATAGAACTTTTTCGAATAGATTTTGCGTACGTTGTAGAATCCACGGCCACTCCTTATACAATTGTAAAAAACCTAGATTTCTAATCTGTTTCAAATGTGGATTTAAAGGGGTAAAGGTGAATGATTGCCCTAAATGTTGACCCACGAACCAAAAAAACTAGTAAAAGACTTGAATAGTAAAAACTTTAAAAATTTTGATTCTAATGATTGGTTAAACTGGTTACAAAAAATTCAAAATTTTATGACATTTAATAAAATTAGTTCCGTTTATTATGATAAAGAAAATGATCATAATAGACCATTTATAAATATTTCGATCGATAATATAACTTTTTCAGGCCTATTAGATAGTGGTAGCTGTATCACTATTTTCGGTAATAATTCACACAGACTAAAAAATTGGGCTTTAAACTATTCAAGTCTCCTATCGAAGTAGCCGTAGCTAACAAACAAAAATCTCTTTCACCAGGCTATTTCCATTTACCAATCAAATATAACAATCAAATCCACTTTATTAAGGCATTTATCTTTCCTGATGTCTACCCTTCTTTAATCTTAGGTTGGGACTTTTAGGAAAAACTTCAATTATCTAGTAAAATATTTTCTGATTCTAATATCACAAACAAAAACTTTGTTGGTACAATTACTGCTAATAAAATATTATCTTTCGACCACCTTTCTTCTGACCAATTAGAGATAGCCAAGGACGTAATTCAAAAATTTCAGTCCATTTCGTATGAATTTCTTGGTAAACTTAGTCGCACTCATTTAATTTCACATAAAATTGATACGGGCGACTCCTTGCCTATCAAACAACGATGCTACCGACTTTCACCAGAAAAACAAAAAGTACTAATTAAAGAAGTTGATAAAATGATTGAACTTGATGTCATTGAAAAATATGAAAGTCCATGGCTATCCCCTGTTCTTATTACTCCAAAAAAAAAAAATGGTGAATGGCGTTTTTGCATTGATAGTAGAAAATTAAACTCCATTACCCGTAAAGATGCTTATAGTCTCCCTTATACTTCTGAGATATTAGATAATCTAAAAAATGCTAAATACTTATCTACCATTGATATTGCCAAAGCCTTTTGGAATATTCCTTTATGCCCTCAAGACAGGGACAAGACTACCTTCTATGTTCCTGGTCGAGGGACATACAGATTTACTGTCATGCCTTTTGGGTTGACCAACGCACCTGCTACACAGCAAAGACTCGTGGACACTCTATTTAACCCAGACTTCGAAAATAAAGTATTTTCATATTTAGATGACAGTCATCATTAGCAGTACCTTTGAGGAACATATCTCTCCCTACTTAAAGTTTTTCAGAAACTATCATATGCCAATCTAACTATAAATTTTGAAAAAAGCCAATTTTTTCGTAAAGAAATAAAATACCTAGGTTACATTGTTGAGCAGTATGGCTTACGTGCTGATCCTAGTAAAATTGATGCTATTCTAAAATACCCCATTCCAACTTCAAAAAAAGAAGTTAGAAAATTTCTAGGCACTTGTAGTTGGTTTCGTCGTTTTATACCTAATTTTAGCTCCATAGCTGCACCACTTTGTAAACTAACTTCTACAAGTAAAAAAGCTCCCAAAAATTTCTCGTGGAATAACGAAGCTGATACGGCCTTTAATAAGCTTAAAGAATGTCTTGTTTCAACTCCTGCCCCCTTAGACAAGTGGCAAACGCTCATTAACTATTCAAATATTACGCTTTGGCGATATTTAGGCCAAATTGGTAGCCAAGTGGATCATGGCTTGTTCAACGTTTGTTCCATACGAACTTTACGAAGTATATCGAATATTGTCTCTTAATTGACGGTAAACGTCACTTTGAAGTATTATTTTCACTGAGTTTATAAGTTTTATTTATATGAAAAGTGCATTAAAAGCAAAAAAGACTTGCCCCCTAGATGTGGCATCAACGCTAGTACAATAGAAAGAGAAATTTATGGATTTGTCATATTCTGTTGACACGAGCATAAACGAATTTGTAATTGGTAGCCAAGTGTCATTCATGAAACGAAACGTTATATTGCATCGATCATTTTTGTCAATTTTCGTACAAAACCGTAGCCAAGTGGCACTTTTGACAAGCAAAATAGTAGCGAATTATGCGCTAGTCAGCGAACGCTAGAACCCTGCAGATTACGCTTAAAATGGCGGTTGATCACTATTATTCAATCAGCTGTTCTAAAGCGTGGATAACATCTGTGAGAATTTTTGATAATTTTAAAGTAAAATGAACGCAAATTAAGGCTTTTGGTGGCACATTATTAATGGTGCTTTGATATCCTTGTGGCGCGGGCGGGATATTAATGCCACATGCATACATTTACCGGCTACCTTACCCTCCAAATCGGAGAACACGACAGTAACAAGCACTGTTGCTATTGCTGCTGGAATAGGCGGGCCAGTGGTATTAGACCCGGGCGAGACAATGCAGAACCCTACCACCTAGAAGCCACAATGCTAGTGACTCGTTTACCCAATTGTTCGCTTCTAATGCACTGCCTAGACACATTTTAACTTGTAAGTAGTGATAGGTTTGCAAAATGCTGACAATGTCTTAATGATGATAAATATAATATTTCGTCTATAAATATTTTAGAGGCACTATAAGTTCAAGTTATAAACACTATAATTAGCGTTATTACTCTAAGATTATTAACAATACAACCCTTGTATTTTGTAAATTTAATGAAACAAAGAAAGATTCAGTGTAGCAATAGATTTCGATCAATTTTACATTTCTGTAAATATGTATGCCAAAAAATACGTAAAAAAGAAGTTTTGTATATTCAGTTTTGCATATTTTTGTTCATTTTTAATAATAAATTTATCACCAGCTTTCATAAATCTGAAACATAAGTTTTAAAATGTGACTATCGATAACATTTTGGACAATTCTAAGTTTACTTGTAATGTAAAGAGGATTTACTTAAAATATGTTAACACATTCAGATTTGATAGCAAGGAATATAAATACATAAATCTTGGTGACAGTATTTAATTTTATAACTCTTTAAATTGGTAGTCCGTAGTACTGACAGAGTTCAATTGACATGTTAGCTATATAGAAACTTACGGATGACAGTAATCGAGAAGAAAAGATAGTATATTTTATCTTATTCGCACTTACGCGGTACATACAATCAAAATTGAATCAGATATAGCGACTCTGTTCTTATTTTTTTATATCCATCCATGTATATTATTCATCCGAGATCAATGACGTGTATACCAATTATACACGTCATTGTCCGAGATTGATTCACGTTGTGAAAACAACACTTCAAACTGACATCGCCGTCAATTCACAGACAATATTCGACTCAATAGAATAAACTCAATAGAATGAACGTTAAACAAGCTATGATCCACTTGGCTACGAATTTGGTCTAAGTGACGCCAATGCGTTATATTAGAATGAACAGAGAGCTCGGTTGGCGGTCAGTGCGTGCGCAGGACTTAGAAAAATTTGGATGGAAAATTTCAACCCTATATAACACCCCTTTTTTGTTGTACCATTGCATGGAGGGGGTAAGGAACACCAACTTTTGTCAAGGTCACTTTGCTCTGAGTTCATTCCCCGTGGAGTTAGGAGATGAAAACCGAAATCCATTACAAAGGCGTTTGCGACTTGAAAAAAGGAAATGTATTGAAATCCCCCTAGTAAGGTTAGGACTCTTAAATTATGGCAATTTGCGTTCATTTTACTTTAAAATTATCAAAAATTCTAACAGATATTATCCACGATTTAGAACAGCTGATTGAATAATAGTGATCATCCGCCATTTTTAGCGTAATTTACAGGGTTCTAGCGTTCGCTGATCAACGGATCACAATTTTGCTTGTCAAAAGTGCCACTTGGCTAAGGTTTTGTATGAAAATGATCAAAAATGATCGATGCAATATAACGTTTCGTTTCACGAATGACACTTGGCTACCAATTACAAATTCGTTTACGCTCGTATCAACAGCTTATGTCAAATCCATACATTTTGTTTTCTATTCTCCTAGCGTTGATGCCACTTGTCTTGGGGGGCTGTTCTTTCATGTCCTGATTTTGATCTCCCATTTTCAGTACATACCGATGCGTCAAGTTTTGGAATCGGTGCCTTGCTAAGTCATAAAGCCAGTGAGCCATAAAGAAGTCGTTATAGCTTACATGAGTAAGTCCCTCAATGAACATGAGCAAAATTATTCAACTACTGAAAGAGAAACTTTGGCTGTTATTATTGCGCTTGAACATTGGAAGTGTTATTTGGACAATGGTAAACCCTTTACTTTATACACAGACCATTCTGCCTTAAAATGGTTCCTAAATCTATCTAATCCTTCAGGTAGATTGGCTAGATGGACTATTCGTTTATCTTGTCTCAATTTTATTATTAAACATAAAAAGGGTAAGGGCAATGTAGTCCCTGATCTCTTATCCCGCTCCAAAAATGCGGAGATAGCCATAATTGATATGGTTGAGCCCACGTCAAACAATAACGATTCTCAATTAGAAGCTTATAACAAAATGTTTACTGAATGTCAAAATAACCCTGATTCATTTCCAAATTACAAAATTGTCAACAATAAACTATACAAGCATTGCACACAATCTGATTACTTTGGCGAAGACTTCTCTTGGAAAGAAGTCCCCCTCCCTCATGAGAGATTGAATCTTATCAAAAATGCCCATGGAAACGTGGAGAATAACCCTCATATTGGAATCTTTAAAACATATAAAAATTTAGGTTTAAGATATTACTGGCTTGGCATGTTTAAAGATGTGGCTAAATTCTGCTCTAAATGTGAAATTTGTCTATCTTATAAACATTCTAATCACTCCACTTATGGACCTATGGGCAAACCAAAAATCTCTTCTAGACCATTTCAGTATATTTCTTTAGATTTAATGGGTCCTTTTCCCCTATCACGTCAGCAAAATCAACATATTCTCGTAATAACATGTTCCTTTTTTAAATATTGTCTTATCTTCCCTATTAAAAGAGCTACTTCCTCTAATATCATATCATGCCTTGAGAATCATGTATTTTTTGTTCATGGTGTTCCTCAAACAATTATCATGGAAAATGGTCCTCAATTTCAATCCCATGAATTCCAAGACTTTTTAAACAAATATAAAATACCTTTTATCTTCTATTCTCCTAAATATTGTCCTCAGGTTAATCCCACTGAGCGCTATAATAGGACAATTATCACAGCCTTATCTCAACTAGTAGGATTTGACCATCGTTCTTGGGATAAACATTTAGCTAGAATCCAATATGCTTTGAATAGTTCAGTTAATATAGCTACTGGGTTTTCTCCGTCTTACCTTGTTTTTGGCCGGGAAACTATACCTTGTGGTTCGTACTACATGGACTGCTCTAACCTTGACGAGGTTATCTTCTTACCTCGTGACATTTATGCCACCAATGTAGGATTATTGTCTGCTACTTTTGACGAAGTCCAGTCTGCACTATACAAGGCATACCTCAAAAACACTAAGCACTATAATACAAGACACAGCTTCAAGGAATTTAATGTTGGTGACATTGGCTGGCGTAGAAATTACGTTCAGAGCAATGCCGGCAAATACTTCAGCGCAAAACTAGCACCAAAGTTCTTAAAATGTAAGGTTATAGAGAAGCTGTCACCTTTAGTTCTTGTGCTCGAGGACCCTGATGGTTCAAAGGAGAAATGGCACATAAAAGATCTTAAATTGTAAATATTTATTATATGATAATTTAGCTTTAATTTTTACTCTTCCTTGTATGATATTTTGTTTTCCTTCTATTATTACTAGACAGGTCTTAACCAGTTGCGAAGTTCTTTTTCTTGTGCCCCTAAAAAGAAGGAAACTTTTAATGCTGTCTAAAATAGTATTACTCTAATAAAGCCTACTAAATAGACCTTATTCTAACTTCGTAATCGGTAAGACATCATTCTATCTTAGCTTATGGGACTTAACAATGGTGCGGGTTATGACACCTTATGTAAATAAATAAGCCTTCACTAATAAATAATGTATAATATTGCCTTGAGGAGTATAGTTAGTACATTTTAACTATATCCCCTACATCTGATAGATGACGATTGAATGTAGTGGTATGCTTGTTTGCGTATGGTTTTATGAAAGAGCAAGGTAATATGTAAACCTTCAAAATTTTTACTGCGTAAAAATTTTTACTGATCAGGGGGGATAATGTAGTAATTCATTCCTAAGTTTTGTGTTTATGTTTCTGTGTTTTGAATTAGTCTTACTATACGAAAATTATATGCCTACTTACATTTTTTCCTTTGTAAAGTACAATGTTTTGTTATGTTTTAATTTCTATTTCTTGCTGTATTAATGTTTTTATTTATAGAATTTTCCATTATTTTGATTTTCATAATTTTGACATGACACAATGTATGTCAAAATTATTTTCTTAACTTCAAATTTTTAAGCTCGAAATGAGTTCCTAATAAATGTACCCCTAATATAAAAAATATAATTCAAATATCTTTAAGTTTCGACATTGTTCCATCCATGGGCCTATAAATACCCAAGTCGGCCATCATTCAGGGAGTCATCGCCGGGAACTTGTAATTAAAAGTAGTAGGAAGAAGTCTTGAAGAAGTCTTGAAGTAAAGTCTTGAAGTTGCAGTCTCCGGAGCCTTCTCTGCTGGTCCAGAGCCCGGACAGTTCGGGCCAAAGCCGTCAAGACATCCTCTACGCGCGCAACTGAGCGTGCGCCCCCTCGGCGTGCGTCCCAGCTGAGCGCGTGCCTGAGCGTGCGCCCTTCTACGTACGCTGTGTCTACTGCGTGCGCCCTTCTACGCACGCTATATACTGAGCGCGCGCCCTTCTATGTGCGTGCCAGTTGAACGCGCGCCCCTCGACGTGCGTGCCAGTTAAGCGCGCGTCCTTCTACGCACATGCCTGAGCGTGCGCCCTTCTACGTGCTTCCTCTACGGTACTACGTCCCGTACTAAGTGCCCGTGCTCCGTGTCCGTACTCCGTGCCCGTACTCCGTGCCCGTACTCCGTGCCCGTACTCCGTGCCCGTACTCCGTGCCCGTACTCCGTGCCCGTACTCCGTGCCCGTACTCCGTGCCCGTACTCCGTGCCAGTACTACGTGCCAAGTTCCTCGCATCTACACCAGCGCGACTTCGGCTTCTTCTACACTTGACCCGGGGGGTCCAATAAAATAGTGCCGGACTTTGTCTTCTGACAATACATAATATTTTATACTGCATTTCATTTACCCTTTCCCCTTGTGCCACCAGGTTTCTCGAACTTCAGGAAGCTGGTGACAGCTTATTTTGTGACTTAGACCCTCTGCCTCTACTCTCCGTAGAGGTTGACGGTCTAACGTTACAATACAGCCTAGTGACAGACAGACAGACAGACGGATAGACACAGCGGAGGCTCAGTAATAGGGTCCTGTTTTTAAGTATTAGGTACGGAACCCTAAAAATTTTATTTTTATTTTAGGAGGGTATATTTTCCACGTGGTAATATTTTAATTTAGTGAAGATCGGATGTAGTGTTCCGGAGATACAGGAAATGCGAATCGGTTGCTGCAGTTTTACTGCGTTTAAAAATTAGCATTAGTTAAATGCAACATAAAGTCCCCGTAGTTGGAAAAGTAAAAAACTCTGATTTTGTAGTTCTGAGATAAACGCGATTTATTTTTTTTTTCAGTTAATGTACATTTGTTAAAAAATGTGAGACAATTTTACTGTAGGTATTTTTTTTGTGGACCTGATTATCTTTAACAAACTGAACTCTATCTTTTATTATAACTTTTTTTTATATCATAAGATAACAAACAAACAGATGGGTCTCCTGATGAAAAGAGTCAACCATCGACTATAAACACCAAAGATGTTAATGGTGCGTTGTTATCTTGTGGCGAGGTCTAATGCCGCATGCATAAGTTTACCGGTTACCTTATCCTCCAAGCCGGAATACGACAGTGACGAGCACTGACGCTATTGTGGCAGGCATAGGTAAGGCGGTCATACCAGACCCGAGCGAGTCAATGCAGAGCTCTACCACCTAGTAAACTAACAGATTAAAATCAAGTCAATATCGCCAAAATCGGACTTATTAAACTTTCCCACTACGGGGACGATACATTATGTGATTATCATTTACATAATTATGTAAATACACTTATATTGTTTCACGACACACTTATTTTATATAAATAAAATAAGTGTGTCGTGAAACAGTATAAGTTATATCATCAACGGTTTACTATACAAGTTTAAGAGATTTAACAAGTTGTACTTTTGCATCTTTAATATTTCCTAATTAATGTCCTAATGACTTACGAAAAAGTTAATTTTAGAAATGAGTAGTGTGCCGGAAGTCACACTTTGCCGGATGGCCGAATGTAATGATTTAACTTGTTTGTAATGATTTTGTTGATCAAAATAATATGTCTCAATTGTGATATATTAGAATAAGTGCCAAAATATGGCAACACTAGGCGTCATTTTCCTATTCGTTAAAGTTGTAAAAGCTAAACGGCGGGACAGAACGCGGCAAGATGGCGCGTATTGGGGCTGACGATATGAGAGACCTCATTTTCAGCGACAGACGGTTCTGAGCCATGAGCTCGACAACTTGTGAACAACTAAGTCTATACTTGTAATATTAAAATAGTCTGCAAGAAGTACATTAAAGAAATATCAAGCTTGTATTATATTTTATTCACGAAAATCATGTACTAAATATCATGTTCTTTGAATCTGGTGCAATAATGTATGTGAATGTCTTGTGATTTATTACATGTAAGTACCATTCATATACAAGAATAATCTTGTGTTTCTCTTATACGAGAATGTAATTGTTCTTTTTAGAGAATTAAGTGTCTTAAAACGTCAACTTTGAATTAATAGGTAACGTTTTCTTTGGTACACCCAATACTAGTATTGCTCATGTCATATAATCAAAAATATAAAAGGTAGGATCTTCATTTGCAAGAATACAAGCGTTAAAAAATAAAGGATATCACCATATATTATTTGAAATATTTTTAAATTAAATGATACAAATGTCACTAAATAACACTTATTTATTAGCGTTGAATTTTCTCAGCATTATATTTTATAATGAAATAACGTTTTTATCTAGAAAAATATATTATTTATACATGTAAGTGAATCTTCAAATTTGTATACTTTCCATGCAATAATCTACAAAGTCGTACCTAATATAAAGAGGGCCGTATTTTATTCAGTTCTTTCTAAATGGTTTGTACAAATATCGACAGCCAGAATCTATTTCGTACAGATGTGCTATATAAAATGTAACGGTGTGTATTAAGTTATCTTTTTTAGATAGCGTTTTTTATATTGAACTGGTAAAATAAAAAAATAAATCGATTGTTTTTCGTATTTCGATATAAGAGTTAGAATGGAACGACAATACTTACGTTTTTCCTTTGTGGGACGTGGCAATAATTTTGGATAACTCTTGTTCGTGACACTTCTGATATATTAACAGTCAATTCAGACAAACACATTAGTGTTGATAATATAATTTATTACAGCGATTCGTATATCTATTATCCTCCATTTACATTATGTAGTTTTCAATATATTCAACATAATCAAACATTCTTACCCATTGCATTATTCGACAAGTATCAAATATAGAACCATCCTTGTGGACTGTCGAACGTAAAATGGCAAAAATGAATGTCTTACCCTCATTTTGTGTTGCGAATGGCAAATTAACTCACATGTATGATTTAATTAACTTGTGTCATATACTTCCAATGCATATATAGCACGTAGAAGCCAAAGAGTCGCCACAAAGAGCTGTATTGTCTCCGATTCAGCTCAAAACATTAGAGGAGATTCGCACGGGAATTATGTTATTCTATATTCTAAGATCGAAACCAAAACAGTTGCGCACGATAGGTGATGCTCAAGTCATGCTCATAGCCAATAGTAGTTTGTCCTTACTTTACAGTTGTAAGTTTTAAGTTGATTTAAATAAATAATTTGATTAATAAGCGTACTTATCCTATTATTTTTTACCTCAAAGCGTTCATCTATAACGTAAGTATTGCTTCTGCTTGTCCACCCATATGCTAACGTTCAAGCTAGTTTGGGGCTTAGAATCATGATTTGTATAAAAGTTATAATAAAAATGTTCCAAGGTAATAGCTTTGAACAAACATACACACACACAGACATACACATAAAGACACACAAGCATTCGCCAAGCAATGCACAAATTTGTAGTAACATTTGTATGATATACGATTATATTTTAGTAGATATATTTCAATCAGGTTTTTTTCAAAAATTACTTAAATCTCTGTTATGTAAAATTGTATTGGTAATATTTTTTATTTACACTTGGTGCTGGTTGATAATCGCTGTTTGATTACTGAAATATACAAAAAAAAAACTTGAGAACCTGTAGAACATTTCCCTCTAACCTCACCGGGATAAAAATTATAGGTTTTAATTTTTCTATATGACTAATAATACTATTGGAAATAAAGACAATCTTTATTTCAGTGAGGCAAAAAATATTTTAAATCACAAATAAAAACACAGAAACTAAAAAAAAACTATAAGGTTAAATAGCTTGAGAACATCTGGCATTTAATATATTTTACCAAACCGAATAAAAAGTTTCAGGTTTATACTAAATGACTATTGATGTTATATAAAGGACTATTTGTATTAAATATTATATTATTTTAAATAACGTCTTGGCAAAATATTTATTTACTTGCAACATTATTCCAGTCTTTATGTGCGTGTCAACGCAAGTAATTACACGAAGCTCATGCGCACATCGTTACGGTTTTGGCTTAAAATATGAACGAAAGTTTGAATGCAATTATCACCCTGATTGTTATTCTTCTAAGTATCCAAATATGTGTATTAAATTTCGTAAGCGTATGTATGTTTGTCCACGAATGATGAAATGATTTATATCAGGTATATTCAACGTTAAGAGTCAAAGTTTCATCAAAATCGGTTTAGTATTTTTTGACTTATGAGTATAGTTGATATTTTAAGTCTATTATCACTATAGAACTGTCAAAGATGCGTAGTTTGTTTGTCTGTAAGACGTTAATTTTTGTTTTGCGCCAGTTTAAAAAAGCTCTAAACGGGAATGAAAACATATTTCGTAGAAGAACATGAGTCTAACTATTCCTATTAAATTGCGTCTCGTAATTACTATTCCTGTAGTGAAACTGATTTGAAAAAAGAGTGCAGTCCCAGTATTACCATTGCAATGGGTAATGAGAATAGTGAGATCCACTGAAAGTAACTAATAGATGGAGATGTAAATCAATTTATCCAGGTAACGCTTAAACTCTTTAGTTTTCGGGCTGAATAAAAATCCAGCTGATGACGCAGAGTCCATTCGCATAACTTAGTCACAGCAACGATTGACCAGGTCTGTTAGTGTTTATATACAAATCTGAATAATGATGGGAAATGTTTGGTTTTATTTTTGTTTTTATTCAAACAAATATTTTACATAGAAACTTCGCTTGCCCTATTTCTCAAGGCACAGCTACGGAAATTTGATTTGAAACTTTTCCCAAGATCTTTGATGAAGCAAAGCGGAACATTTTCCTTGGAATTTTCTGAAAACCAGTGTTAGACGAGAAGCTAATCTCATTGACAATTGTAGCTCGTTTCGTAAAAAATATTGGGCTTCGTGGTGACACAATAAATAATTTGAACTTATTATAGTATACAAGTAGGTGGCTCTCCTGATAGAAAATCAACGGGGCCAATAGCTCCTTCACCAACAGTGTACGCAGGTACAGTGTTGGTGACTGGTACACTGCACATTTTAGAACAATTCACTAGACGAAACGATATTTAACCTGGGATTTATGAGGCTCATGGCAGAAATATCAAAAAATAATACTTAACGTAGAGCTCTGTAGGTACTAAATAAATAATAAACAATTTTAGATGATAAGAGAAAACTGCCGCCTACAAAATTGGAGGTGATAAGAGGTGATCTAAGTGGTCATATTTCATGTTGCAAAGTCACATAAGCAAATTAACCAAGTACCATTTGCGACAAAACAAGGTAAGTAAAAAAGTTATGAGAATATTAGTGCAAGTGGTATACCCGTGTAACAGACTTCATCTATCCCTTAAGAGGTTTAGTGTAATAAAAGAAAATAATAAGAATCTATACTATTTTTTTTTTGTTAAAAATATGTCTGAGTTAGGTTTAATAAATAATATCAATGGAATTTAAAGATGAAAATAAATAAAAAAACTAATTCTCAATAATATATAAGATCTAACATATAAACATATAAAACCTTAAAAAGGGGAATGAATATGGGAAAAAAAAGGAATTCGCGAAGGAAAAATATAATGACAGGATTTGAAAAAATAAATTTAAAAATTTGGGCATAGAAATGGAAAGAAAAACGGAGGTTATAAATAGAACTGGAGATGAGGAAAAAGGGATTTTGGCTTCTCGGATGAGGAAAGGGATTTTGTTTTGCGAATGAGAAAAGGAATGTTGAATTTTTGACTTCAGAGATTTGTTGGAAAGTTCTTGACGTTATAAAAGATATTCTTCGTTTGATACAATAATTATTAAAAGGAAAATCAAAAATTAAAAACTGTGAATAGATCAGGGATATTTCGGAGTGTAACTAATAATAGAAATAGTCTTAATGTGAGAAAAGATAATTTGTAAAAATTTGTTACGCGCCGCTGTTGTAGTCTATGACATCGAGCGCTATAAAAAAGAATACTTGTGACGGCGAGGCGACGTTAAGAAAAGATCGGACGATCGCATGGATTGGTTGTCATTCTGATATTCTGATATTCTGATTTGATTTACTGTAAAATTAATACAAAATTATAGTGATTGACAAAACTATTGGCTTTAATTAACAAATTTATTGATCAAAACCGTGAGTAAGTAGAATAGAGATTTATTCGGGGATTACGTATGTACTTCGTAATTGATATGGTAGTCGTTGAGTTTATTTAAATCTAGCAGTATTGGTAGTAAATAGATTTTATTAAAAGGTAAATCTTTTGAATGTGATTATACAATTTTAATAAACACATTACCGATAAATATGTGATTAGGTTTACAAGAATGAAATTGTGCAAATTGTTGTGTAAAAGTGGATCGATCCTTGACTGAGTGAAGAATGTTTGTTGTATGAAGAAAGGAAATTATTTATTTTCAAAGAATAGTTTATTGAAAAGATGTTTAATAACATGGAAGAAACGTGGACTTGTTTGCTTAATAGAAATTGTGTGATCCTATTATTAGGGAAGCCTATTTTGATTTTAGGAAAATAAAACAATAATTTATGTTGTTATTTAAATGTTCTTTTCTTTTCATAAAAATGTGAGCAATGGTTGTGGAGCGATTGCTGTCTTACAGTTTTGCAGCAGGGTTGCTAATCAGGACGCAGGATAAATCGGAATTCTAAACAACACAGGTGACGTAGTTCTTCCAATTTAAATTAAATTATTGTGAATGATCGGATGATAGTGTGTGTGATAAATAACTCATTTTGATTTTATTTTAGCAGAGTCGTACAAGTGACTAAGATTATTATGTTTGTATAACTATACAAGACTAAGTAATGGCTTTACTTTATCAAATTTCAGTGCTTGACGGATAATAGTTTATTAATTAATTAGGAAATGGATTTATGGACTTAATTATATGTATATAGATTTTCATCATCGGTATTTGAAGGAAACCGGTTGCCTTTAGACACTAATATTATTACACCTATACCTTGCAAGTGACTAAGATTCCTATGTTTGTTTATTTTCATAGAAGTAAAGAAAATGCTTTATATTATCAAATTTCAGGACACGTTGGCAAGGCAGTTTATTATTTAACTAGGAAATAGAAATAAATGATTTAATTACTTTATATTATACCTTTATCGTCGGCATTTTGAGGAATCCCGTCGACTCTAGACACTTATTATTGCATCTTTACCTTACAATTGGTTAATATTGCTATGTTTGTTTATTTTTCACAGGAATAAGTAATGGCTTCGCATTATCAAATGCCAAAAGCATGTTGGCTAAATAGCTTATTAACTAACAAGGAATAGATTTATGTGCTTTAATTGTTTATACTATACTTTTACTATATGCATTTAAACTATCATTATTGCATCTTTACCTTACAAGTGGCTAATATTGCTATGTTTGTTTATTCTTCATAGGAGTAAGAAATGGCTTTACATTACCAAATTCAAAAGCATGTTGGCTAAATAGCTTATTAATTAGGAATAGATTTAAGTGCTTTAACTACTTTATATTATACTTTTCATCATCGTCATTTTGAAGGAATTCCACTGTTATTAGATATTAATACTACTGCATCTGAACTTATATTATCAACTAGTTACAGCGTGCAACCCGCTACATTATAAAAGCGAATCCCGCTGCGGATAATAAGTAGCCTATGTGATAGTCCAGGTCGTCGACTATCTGTGTGTAAAGTTTCATTCAAATCCGTTTCGTAAGTTTTGCGTGCGTTTTATCTTTTAAAATCTACTAACTGGTGGTAGCTACCACATATCTTTATAGATGAGGTCCGGCTAAGGAAGTTCTTAGAATAATTTCCATAGTACAGTTGATCCTGCTTGTTATTTAAACTTTAGAGATTGAGAGCTGACTCCTTTGCTGTCTTCAGGGCCGCGTGGAGGTGACTCTTTAGCTGTCTTCGGAGCTGAATGCAGAGTTGCTGTAGGTTTGTTGCAGAGTTGGAGGTATGTAAAAAAATACAATTTTAATTTTAAGGTTCTAAATTGTTATAATTTAGGGGAGCTATAATTTCTTCATGAAGGAACAATTAGGTGATAGGATAGGGCGTGCTGATATTATGTGGAAGAACTGATGGTTTAATATATTGAAGAACTAAAGTGATATTTTGTTTATTATTGACTTTCAGTTTAAAACTAGGTGGTTTAAACTTAGGAAATATTTATAATAGAAATTTTCTTTAGTTTAATGTTAGGTTGATTTAATACTAAAAATTGGATTAGGAGGAAATAGGATCTTTTAGGAATTGAAGGCAGAAGGTCTGTTATTGTAGGAATAATATATTACAACCAATAAGTGGGGGCATAAACCTACATAAAATTCATACTAAAACCTACCTTAATATGAATTGTTAAAAATGATGAAATGTTAGTACGAATTATTATATCCTATTATAAAACTAAATATTAAATAATACTTAAATTGATTGCATAAGCCAGTCTCTTAACATCAAATCTTCATAAAACATTATTTTATTTACAATCAAATTTAAAACCGAGTACAATTATTAAACGAGATAATCACGAACTAATACAAACTACTCTCTTCGTGTCTAACAAAATAATATAAACTGAATTGTTGAATTAAATTTAGAGCGAAAATCTTAATTGATTTATTTTAAAGCTTCAGGGAGTTAGAGTGAAAGAGAGGAATGAAAGACTTTAGGCCAAATGTATAATGTTGATTTAATCATATTTTAAATGAATTATTTATTTTATTTAATTATTTATTTATTTTATTCTTATTTTATTTTATTTATATAGAGATTTAGGAGGATAGGAATTATAACATTAAACTTCTTCATCAAATTAATTCTTTTGGATAATTGAAATATTATTGTTTATAGTGACAGTGCATAGCAGATCTATTAGTAAGATAGGAAGTTTACTAAATAAATCTGAAATTAAGGTTAATTATTAATTTTGGATTAGATATTTTTATCTTTTACCTTGGTAAATAGATCATGTCATCTTCATCTCTGGGGAGTATCGGCTTTACGAAGGCAACAAGTTGTGTTGTGTATATCTATATAAAGACACATGTAGTGTTGTCGTTATGGTTATCTTCTCGTTACCAATGCGTGGTATTCGGCCAAAGGTCCCACTGCCGCAAACAGGGTATTCAGAGAGTTAACCCAGATAAACACCCAACTATACCGCCAAGCAAAGTTGATCCATTTTCATATCTAATCATCTCAGACATGAACTATTTTACAGAACTAGAATTATTTGTCTAAATTATTTATCTGTATATATTCATATATTAACCTGGATTCCATGATTGAATCTCTACATCATAAGGATTGTACAAATGAACTTTACTTATGATTATTCGGGTGGCTAGATGTTTCATAATACTGTTCACTTAAAGCAACAATAGATCTAATAAGCGTTGATTTCTAAAAGTTCAGACCTTATTAAATTCTGAAATTTAATTAAAGAGAAATTGAAATAGGAGTAATAGAACTCTAATAGTCTGGAGAAGACATAAATAACTTAGTTTCATTAGAAAACGAGTATAAGACGAATTGTTTGGATTCTAAGATGTATTGAGTATTCAATCACAATATTAGAGAGTTCAAAGATCTTACTAAATTTCATCTATAACTTCAAATTCGATTAATAAGTAATGTTTCATTGCTTGTGGTGACTATAAATTATTAGGGTTATAGGAGAAAATTTGACTATATCTTTGGAACAAAGGTTAATTGTCAGTTCAGTAATAACTTATTTTAATTGTTTGGCTTTTTGATTGGACCATACCTTTCGTCACTAAGTAGTGTCGGCTTTGCGAAGGCATCAGAGTTGCATTGTGTATATCTTTATAAAGACACATGTAATGTTTTCGTTATGGTTATCTTCTCGTTACCAATGCGTGGTATTCGGCCAAAGATCCCACTGCCGCAAACAGGGTATTCAGAGAGTTAACCCAGATAAACACCCAACTATCTATCGCCTAGCAAAGTTGCTCTATTTACATAACTAAACAAATCTTCAACCAGGTATGAGCTACATCACAGAGTGGATATATGAAATTGCTTATTTTAATGTATTTTTATACATTAACCTGAGTTCTTTTGACTTTCTTCATAAGGATTATCTTAATTGATTTTACTTATGGAATTTTATGTTTTGGATTATTTGAAGTTCAATGCGAGCAATGATTACTTTTATATGCTTATTTATCGCGTACCGGCTAATAATGTTTCGGTATTGTGATTGAAGACAAGATGTTATTTTGTCTCAGTTTTGTCAAGTAATTGTTAAAACAAACTTGCACAAACTTTAATTCTACTCGATGTGTTTTATGCAATTAAAACACAATATTTTTGAGTTCTCATTTATTATTTCCAATTAATATTTACTTGGAAATGTAGTTATTTGGTTAACTCTATTATATTCTGTATTAATAATATACAGTACCTACTTGTGTTCATTTAATTACAAAACCTATTTCAAGCTAATGTTAAGACATACTTGAAAACACCTCCTTATATTTTATTATACTGTTTGTTACAAAAATAATAACAGTATATATTTTTATCAACATTTACTACATCAAGTCAATGCTTAATTGTATACTTGAGAAACATATTTATTATTTGGCCTTTTGGCTGTGCTCAATATTAATGATGCACCTTGGTCATGCCTATACTCATCAACTTCCAAACAATGTATTCACATGTTTGGACATTAAACTATATGGCTATCACTTTGTGACCCCACAATAGTAATGCCTATCTGCCATTAACTTGGCTCTTCATAATATATTGATTTTCTCTTTGAGATTAAGGACTTTAGTTCCTTTTAGTTTCAATATATTTCTGGGGAATACGCTAGAAAGGCCTTCAGCCGGCTGGTATTCACACTTGTGAGGCGAGGCGGCGCCTTTTACATATCCCACAATAATAAAATTGCGGCACTAAAGTGCTTTACAACTCCCAACCTAAATATTACAATAATTTTGTCCATATATTCCATACTACCGTACTTCTTTCCTTTAGATGAAGTCAATGTAATTATTAATATCATCATATCGCTCTCTTAAGCTATATATTTTATTATGTATTTTATGTATATATTTAATATATTATTCCCTTCCTTAAAGTCAAATATCTTTATTATGTATTTATGTATTTATGTAATATATTACTCCCTTTCTTAAGCCAAATATCTTCAATATATTAAATTTTAGTCCTTTAAATCAATTTATAGTATACATTTCCTGATAAAGTATGGTTGTTTATAAGAGATGAAGTGTACCTTTGAAAAGAATGAATGGGTAAACTATATAACACAAATTGAGTCCTCAATTTAACACTAGAGGAATCACTTGGCCAGATAATATGATTATAATTCTGTTGATTCCTTTATAAACGAAATATAACAGACAATTTTGTTATATTTAAAATGTGAGTTTAGAGGGTCTTCGGGAGAGTTTGTTACACCCGTCAATGAGAAAACTCAACGGGAATAGTAAGACCCAAAACAATTAACTAGTTTAACGTCAATGACGAATATATCCACACCACGCCTGTAAAAAATTCTCTAAACATTTTATAAGTTGATCGACTAATACTCAAAACTTGTAAAACCTTCTAAGCCGTGATAGTTTTTTCTTTCAACTTCGTTATATTTACTATTACCATGAAATTTTTCCCACCTACAAAACCAACCATTTAGTTGGCAGAGGGTGGGGGGACAACACTTGACTATATATAGGTTCCTGCCAAATTACAGCTTTCTATTACTAAGGATCTCTGAGTTAGAGTGCGGACGGACGGACGAACATAGAATACGACGGACGAAACTATAAATAATTTAAAGTTCCATCCTCACTACCCCGATGTCTGGAAATCCACAACGGTGCGGTTTTCTCGGAAATTTCTGCCTCGCACTACTCTTTTGTGGAATCAATTACCGACGAGGGTATGTCCAAACGGATACGACATGGGGACTTTCAAGAAGAGAACTCAATCATTTTTAAAAGGCTGGAAACGAAACTGCAAGATCTCTGGTACATGGGGCACAGTAAAAGTTTTGCACTTTTAGCTAATCGGAACTATTTGAATTTCGAATAATTTCAAAACATTTCAACCTTCTTAGTAATAAAAAAACAATTGGCGGGAAATGAGTTACCAATTGTTTTTTTATAACACATCAAAGTTCTACGTACGCAACGAAAATGGAATTAAGTCGAAAAGATTTTAGAGCGATGATTTTTTATGATTTTAAAAGTTCTCTTTCTCCACAAGACTGTGCCCCTTGTCTTCAAAATGCTTTTGGGAGAAAAGCGCCTTGTTTGAGCACCGTGAGGCGACTGTTTGCTGAATTTGAGAGAGGAGTTTCTTTACATGACGATTTCGTGAATGGCGGCCTTTAACTGCCGTCAACGAAAATAATGTGGCTACTATTAAGCGGTTAATTGAAGAAAACCCCCGGATTACCTATGAGACAATTTGAGGACTATTGGGGATTGGTATGAGCCAAATTCAGAAAATTTTACATTTTACGAAGAATTGAAAGTTCGGAAACTTTGTTTTCGTTGGATGCCTCATGAAGTGACAGCGGAGCAGAAGCGGGCTCGCGTGGAAAGGTGCTCACAGGTGCTACTGAAGTACGACGACGGACATTCTAATGCTGTTTATGACATTGTCACAGGAGACGAAACGTGGATTTATTGTTTTTAACCCGAAAAAAAAACAGCAATCTTGTGAATGGGTGTTTGAAAATGAGAACAGGCCAACAAAAGTGAGACAGGCGAGAAACGTTTCCACTTGAAAATCAAAAGAGTGTTAATGCCAAGTGGTATTCTACCATTTGTTTACCTAGGGTTAATGTTAGGTTAGAAAAAGTTCGCGAAAGACGACCCAAAAGCCGCATTCTCCTACACCATGATAACGCTTCTTCACATACACACACAACACACGGCCAACATAACAAAGTCATTTTTAACTTCCGAAAAGTACATCTCGTCACTCATCCTGCGCATAGCCCCGTCCGAGCACCTTGTGATTTCTGTATTTTCCCCAAAATCAAAGATTTGATGAGAGTTTTTACTTTTACCAGCTCCGAAGAGGCAGTGATAGCGTTCAATCAGCACGTAGAAAATATGCCTTCAGATCTGTGGTCCTCCTGTTTAAAAAAATGGTTCGATGGCATGAAAAAATTTTTAAAATATAAAGAAGATTATTTTGAAAAGCAATAAACATAATATTTTGCTTATAATATGTTGTTTTTTAAGTTACGTAAAACTTATAGTGTGACCTACGTATTACGGATGTTCATGGACGGCGGTGATCACTTACCGTTAGTTGCACCTCCTACTTGTTTACCCCCTTTACTGTAAGAAAAAGGGTTTCTAGGTTATTTCGAAATCCTAAAAATTATTTAAAAGTTATTTACATTTTATTTCTAAAAAATATAAAGTAAGTCCAGCCCTTACCTTAAAATTCAAATAAGCCAATTGACATAACAAGTTTCTTACACTACTTCATTAGAAGAGTTTTTTTCAAGATTATTTTCTTACATTATTGTCACACAAAACTATCTTTATTACTAGGTACTCCTTACTGTAACATGCTTTTCTTAAAAGATTGCAAATTCTCTCTAATCTTTACAGAGAATTTGCAATCTTCGCTTCAATACAATAAACTTAAAAAATTGTGTATAAAAATGGGTAAAAGTTGTGTATTGTGCTATAAGATTAAAAAAATTCATGGTAAATAAATAGTTTGGACCTTCCGAATAAATCGCCAGTTAAAGATACCCTTAATAAAACTGACGATGATGAAAATGTGAATACAGTTAATGATGATGTGTAAATTTTTCCCCGTGTTGGTTTCAATCCCTTCTATTGAAAAGACCATACAACCACATGAAAAAATATAAGATTATAGGTGAGGAGCAAAAAGGACGTTACAAAGGGAACTGAAAATGTTACAGAGGATGCAAAGAACAGCTAATACTAATAGACTCAGAATACATACACAGGTAAAACTTAAACACCGAAATTTATATTATGCCTATGTAGATTATCAGAAGGCCTTCGATAATGTCCCTCACACCTGGTTGGTCCACGTTCTTAAGCTGTATAAAATAGACACAAAAATAGTACAGTTTCTTGGAAAGGTCACAACAAAATGGGCTACTACACTTAATATAAAAACAGACACAAAAATCCTCCAAACAAGAACTATACATATTAAAAGAGGAATCTTCCAGGGTGATTCGCTTAGCCCACTTTGGTTTCGCTTAGCACTAAATCCATTATCGCAAATACTTAACAATACTTAATACGGTTATACAATACAAAAATTAAACAACACTAAAAAATCAACTACCTACATGGATGATATAAAACTTTATGCCACATCTTGAAACTAGCTGCACTATCTACTCAAACTAACAGAAAGCTTCAGTAAGGATGTTAACATGGAATTCGGAACAGAGAAATGTAAAATTAATAGTATAATAATAGGAAAGCATGCGGATCAAGGACCTTATAATCTTAATTATAATGAAGAATACATACAACCACTTACTTTTAATGACACATTAAAAATATCTTGAAATTCATTAAAGCAGTGAAATCAACCATAGTATAATAAAACAATAATTAAGAAATAATTATTATAACATAACCTATTAAAAGTACTTAAAACTGGACTATCAGCTCGAAATAAAATTAAAGCTATAAATACCTTTACCATTTCAATCCTAATGTATTATTTCGGTATTATAAAGTGGACAGATTCCGATCTTAATGCACTTAACACGCTAACAAAAACCACAAGCAATAAACATAACATACACCACATACACTCAACGGTAGAAAGGTTTACATAAAAAAAAATATTGGGGGAAGAAGAGTAATTGATATTAAGAATCTTCACTGTAATCAAGTTCAAACTTGCGAGACTACTTCATAAAGATATCTATGGACATAAAGCAATTTGTGCGTTTGATACGTCGAGCATCCCGCTCAATCTAAATGACAAAGATTACTTACCAAGTGACAAAATCGAAACTAAGCACAAGAAAAAGGAAACCTGGAAACAAAAAGCATTACATGATAAACATCCGCATGACTTGCAGCAAGCTCACATAGACTATACAGCTTCGAATATGTGGTTGCGTAAAGGGAAATTTTTTGAAGAAAGCGAAGGATTCGTGTTAGCAATAAAGGACAGAGTAATATAAACAAAAAAATTACATGATATACATAATATAGGATCCAAATAAAAAATCAGCTAGCTGTGGATTATGCCATTCACAACAGGAAACAATAGAACATATAACCGCGGGATGTTAATTTTTGGCTAGTAAACAATATACGGGTCGACACAATAATCTTGGAAAACAAATACACTTAGAATTAGCAAAAATATACAGGTTAATAGATAAAGCCGAGCCATATTATAAATACACATCAAAGCAAATATTGGAAAATGAATTAGCAAAATTATACTGGGATAAAACATTACTACGGACAAAACAACAATTAATAACAGACCAGACATAACGTTGACAAACAAACAGACAAAAATTACTTATTTGATTGATATATCAGTACCTAATACAGACAATTTTAAAAAGAAGCACACGAAAAAAATCCAAAAATACATCCAGCTAGCCGAGAAAATCAAAGAAATGTGGCATCAAAAACAGGTTAGAATCATCCCAATCATTATTTCAGCTACTGGTGTCATACCCAAAACACTCCACGCTTTAGTTGTCGAATTAAAACTTTCTCACTTCCTTTACATAAACCTTCAAAAATATATAACAATTGATACTTGTTCCACTGTCAGAAAAATTATAAAAAATTGACCCGGAAATTAAACAAATACTAAGTGACTTGGCATCTGCCCATCCTTAAGACTTGTCAAACTCACCAGTGAATACTGAGAATAAATAAAATAATGATAATAATTATTATTATTGTTATTTGCCAGAAATAGAGTTACAAAATTCTCATGTCTAATTAGGTATCCGCCTATTCCGCTACACATTAGCATGCAATTCCATTACATTATATTTATAATATTATATATTGAAATTTAACATTTTTTTTTAATTTAAAACTTATTTTTGAAAAGGTGATGCCAATTATTTATGTCAATTTATTTATTTCTGTAAATTTGAATAATTAATTTTTGCCACATATGAAAAAAAGATTGTTTTAAATAATAAAAATAGATTATTCAATTAGATCATATAAATAAAAACATTAGGATAAAATATTCATTAATTCATCGATAATAAAATTGCCATTTATTATTAAATAGATACATTGTAAAATAAAACTGTTAAATAAATATATTAAAACGCAAATTCATGTCATATAAGTTCAATCTTGCATATAATGTTAAATTCAATTATTATAATTTTTGTCAAATAATAATTATGCAATAAGACAAATTACACAAACAGTAATAATTAAAAAAAATAAAAAAAATTATAAAACAGAAAAATTATTTACTTTCAAAGAATTCTTTGACAGTAAAAGTTTTTTTCAAGGAGCCAATTTGTCTATTGCTAATAATCCCAGTCTAGATGTGTGTCTAGCTCTATTGTATAAGTAAGGGTTTTTATTTACAAAATTTGGTACATTTAAGATATGCATGTCAGTTAGCGTTAACATCTTCTTGTTTTTAACCCCCGACGCAAAAGCGAAGGATGTTATAAGTTTCAGGTGTGTATCTGTGGATCTGTGTATCTGTGTATCTGTGTATCTGTGTATCTGTGTATCTGTGTATCTGTGTATCTGTGTATCTGTGTATCTGTGTATCTGTATATCTGTGTATGTGTGTATCTCTGTGTCTGTCCGTGGCATCGTTTCGACCAAGCGGATGATCCGATTAGACTGCGGTTTTCTTTAAATGAAAGCCCTATTTTGATAGATGCTATGATTCAATGGATTCTGTTCAGCCGTTTCAAGATCATCAGCTCTTTTCAAATTGATGAAAGAAATTAAGTAAATTGTTTAATGCTTTATCGACATTAAATGCTCTATTCTGTAACTTCAATGATATTGCAATGACATGGTGACCTTGACATGATGCTGCGAGATCCTTATTCGAAAATTATCAGCTTCTATTTAACTGGCAATGTTCGTATGTAAATAACCGATTTTTTAAACGTTGCAAACCATTTTTCAGCGACTTTCTGATGTCCATTTGCATTAAAACATGGCAAACTTGGATAAATTAGCGATAATACAATCTTATGGTACCATCCACCTGATCTCATGATGTAGCCTAGATGTAGAGACTGGAACTCTCAGATGCTGAGTTTTGACGAAACAACCGAGTTTTGGCTCAGCGGTTTTGTTGCTATAAATACACACTAAGTTTAATTGTTACTCATGATGATGAGGATCTGAAGATGGAGTTGAAAGAGTTCTACTGAAAGTCACAGATTAAAAGTACTAAGATAGTGGAGTTTGTAACAATTTATTTCGTTAGAACAATTCCTTTCTCGTGATGTCGACGAGGTTTTGAAGATAGAAATTTCCTAATTCAGATGCAAAATGTGAAAAAAATGAACAGTGAACTACTAAACTCAACAAGGTAAATTTATTGAATTAGCACTCAATTGTTTTGTATTGCTAACATTTTGGTTTAGAATCTAGGCTGCTAGGTTCTGATGATGAAACTAAAAGATCACCATAGGAACTCCTAAACTAAATAAGCTAATCTCATCTGGTTTGTACTCATTCGTTCTGTTTTTACAAATACCCTAATGCTGACAATATTCAGGGTCTCGTGATGGAGCTGAAATGAGATCATTGGAATTTAAGAATAAAGTAGAACAATACCATCGAATTTGTGGTCGTTTGATGCATTCTTTTAAGAGCTTTTCAGCAGAGTAGCTTCCAGCACCTGATGTTAGAGCTGGAAGAAGTCTATGAAAACTCCTACACCAATCTAATCTAGATAAACTCTTTGAGTGTGGGCTGATTTGGTTGGTTTTGATATACGCTTTGGTGCTGGATAATTTTTGGGATCCGATGATGGAACTGGAAGATGGCTATGGGAATTCCTAAACTAAACAAGATAAACTTATCAAGTTTGGCCTAACTTGTTCTGTTTTGACAAATACTCTGATGGCAATTGACTTTCAGAGTCTTTTAAGGTGGTCACTGCAACTTAGTACCATATATTGATTGCTTTTTTGATTCGTACTTTTCAGGAATTTGGAGCCAGATGATTTCCAGTGATTGATGATAGAGCTGAAAGAAGTCCTTGAGAACACCTAAGCTAAACTGGTTAAATCCATGGAGTGTGGGCTAATTCGGTTTATTCTGACAAATTCTTAGAAACTGAATGTTTTCTGGAATCTGGAAGGTGACCAATCGAGCTTAGGCTGATATAGCTGGCTTTTATATAGCTTTTTTTAGATAAGATAGCATAGTCCTCTGATGGAGAGTCAACCATGACCTTAAAACACCAAATATGTTAATAATAAAGTGCGTTGCTATCCTTGTGGCGTTGCCCTAATATCACATACCTAGGGTTCGTACATACATAGTCGCCTCTGTGATCTAGTAGTCCAGCGTTGGTGTTAACCACATGAGGTCCCGGGTTTGATTCCCGGGTCGGGCACATAAAAAAGTGTTTTTTCAGTTTTCTGAGAAACACTAAGTTGCCCGGGATTGGAAAGTGCCCGGTTGGCGACAGGCTTGCCACCTATCACATTTCTGGGACCAAGTATCTTCGGCTAATCGTGGGTGCATATGTTGTACCTCTGCCTAACCCTTCGGGGATATGGGCGTGAAGATACTTACTTACATAGGGTTACCGGCTAGCTTACCCTCTAAGCCGGAACACGACTGTGAAAAGCACTGACGCTATTGCGGCAGGAATATGTAAGGCAGTGGTACCAGACCCGGGCAAGACAATGTAGAACTCTATTACCTAGTAGCCACGATGTTAGTGACTCGCTAACATTGTGGCTACTAATCAGTCGCCATTCACGACCTGCCTGGCAAAACGGCAGTTGGCTTTTTCTTCAAAGGAGCCCGAACCAACACAGGGAAAACTTACAGCAGAAAATCAATACTCCTAAATAAACTAATATTAAGCGAGGGATACAATATATATTTATACGTAAAAGTGTGTTATGTGGTTGTAATGAGTATTCACAAAGCTGGAAAATTAAAATTCATACCTTGTTTGCAAAATAATAATTGACAGAAGGTTCGCAGGGATTGATAAAGGAACTAGAAGATGGCCGTGGAACTCTTAAACTAAATAAAATAATCCTATTGAGTGTAATCTAATTTGGTATATTTTTCCAAACAGGTACTCTAAATCAAGGTTACATGGTAGAGTTAAAAGGAATCCATGGGAGCTTGCAATAAAAGAACTCAAGCTCGTTTATTAAGGAACCATGGAAACCTTAACCTGATGCTGCAGGTTTTCTTTTACGTTTTGCTTTCAAGGTGATGTGTAAGCGGAATGGTGGTCTTAGCATAACAATGTGTCAGGGATTGTTGAAATTTTTAATTTTATCTTGTTAAATAGCAGTTTACATGGTTCTAAGAGACGAAGTCACAAATGGCGCGTATACATTTCTTTTAAACTAAAAAATAATAATTAACGTTGCTAGAAATCATCCAAACAATCAAACCATACCATAATAAGGACGTAACATATGCATTATATGCTGACAGTGTAGCATCTTTGCCTATATTACATGTAATTTTACAAAGAACAAATACATATTTGTTTAGTTTGTTGCATAAAGGAGAGTGATGAGGTCGGCCTAAAAGGGCTACAAGAAAAACATCACCCGAAATTATTAATTTAATTTAAAATAAGTCAATAACAGAATTCAGCGGACATTTTTTAATAGCAAGTTAATTTTAAAAACATTTTACTTGGAAAGTCATGAAACTAATCAAACTTGTACGCTTTTTCTTATTTCTAAATCAAACAGATTTTTCTTTTCTCCCTTAAAATTAACACTTTTTTTATTTCTGACCAACCAAAATAAATTATAAACATGTCAGATAGGTAAGATGCAAAATTTTAAACAAACTATTGTATAAAATGCAACAAAAATTAAAATATTTATTATTATAGTCGAAACTTATAACAAAGAAGGCTGTAAAAGCAAGTAATCTTAATATCATCCGAAAGTAACAAAAAAAAAGCAAGTGCCATCTATTTACACTGTGAACGAATGATAAATATTTTAATGGAAACAAAAGTTTTATCTTTTTTTTTAACTTTTAAGTGTTTAAAATCAAATAATCTTCGTGATTAGTAACAACAACATAACAATTGTAAATTCAAGTAACATTAATCTTTGAAGAAGTTTCTGAATTTTATTGTTATAAAAAATATCCGTGATACAATTAACATTTTAGAAGAAATTAATAATGTATTACAATAAGGTAAGCAGCTATCATCATGTGTTGCATTTTAGGCCAAACTTGTATGGAGCCTCATCATTCTCCTTTCTATGTGAGTTTTCCAATTTAAGTGTTCATCAATGTGTCTACCTAGAAATTTAGTATTATTTACTTCTGTTACTAATTGCCTTTTATACTGTATATTTAGTGTTAATTTGAGTGTGTTATAATGAGAAAATGGTATTTTATTTTTATTAATATTTGCGATTAAATTGTTTAATTTTAAACATTTAAATACTTCCCTCACTGAATTATTTAATTTTTCGTTAAGTTGATCGTCACTTTCTACTATCAATGCGATAACAGCAGCAAACATATTACTTTGACAGTCTAAAATATCAGAAAGATTGTTTATTTACCAAAAAGAAAGGGCTCCCAATATACTACCCTGGGGAACTCCAAATTTATTAAACAATGTTTACGATTTATAAGTTATTAATTCAAATGTCTCATTAACTTTGCTAACCTCTACAAACTCTCAAACATTATTTTAAGATGATTTAATGCAGTTCTTTAAAATTTTACAGTATTTAGAGTAAATAGCTTTTAATGAATAGCATTTGCTTTTATAGTATGTATGCCGTAACCTTCATTTCATTGAAAACCATACACGAATACCCCTAGTTATCCACTTTACCGGAAAACTGTTTGGCGTCACTCTTATCTTATGTATAAAAAAGGTACAATTCATAAAACTTATTGAAAATGTTGTTGATGTCATTTTCTTGAATTATATCTAACTACGTTAAGCTCATTAAACATTGCTTATTTTTTTTTGTTCTCAGGTCAATAGCTACGTTTATATATTATATAAAAATAATGTTTATAATTGATATTTTTATCGGTTCTGAATTCTAACATTTGACAAGTGTTGTGATCTGATAAAATTAATTTTTTAAGAAAGCTGTTTTTGTGTTTCATGTTGTTTGTAATATTATCTATATAAGTTTTTTGTCTAGTAGGCTTTTGAATATGTAATGTTATATCATAGTTACTAAGTATTGTTTTGAATTCAATTGTGGTGCTGTTGTTAATTAAAATGTCTATATTAAAGTCTCCCGCAAAAATAATATGTTTATTATGATTTTTTGTTAGTATGTGTAATATCATTTTTAATATACTAAAAATTTAATCTACTAACTTGATTAACATTGCAATTTTTACAAGTATTGGCACACAAAACAAAATATTTTGCTAATATAAATAGTGCAGTGACATATTTGAAAATATTTTCAACTTTCCACTACGTAAACAGGTTTACTCTTAAAGATCCGGCCAAATTTTAAAATTAGGAACTAAATATTGAATTATATTTAATTTAGAATTATTATAAGATAATATAAAAATATTTGTTCAAAAATATCTCACCAAATTTATGAATTGCATGCACAAGTCTGAGATTGAATAAACTCTATAAAGCTAACAGTGTGTCATTATACATTTACCTATAATTACTATAGTAATAATTATGTAATATGTCGCTGCAAGTACATTTATCCCTAAAATAAAATAAAATGTTTTAGTCCAAATTTTTTGTAATTTAATTATATCCATGCGTTTTGTTTATTATATTAGAAACTTTTGGAAATTTTGATTTTTTTTATTTTTTTTTAATATAGAAATAGAACATATTATCGATTCTGAATAACCCCTGAAAATTAGACCGGGCCATTAAAAGTAACCTTGTACCTATAGACAATTTGTCCATTCTGCTCCGATTTTCCAAAATCGAGTTTCCACGATCACCAGATCTCCTCGTTTTTATGTCCTGGGAACGTTTTTCGAATATTTCGACGATGACGTCAGTTGTCTGTATAACGATGACGTCAGTATGTGTGTGTGTGTGTGTGTGTGTGTGTGTGTGTGTGTGTGTGTGTGTGTGTGTGTGTGTGTGTGTGTGTACGTAAACAGCTTCACCTATCGAAACGAAGTTGATGGCATTCGATTGGACTCCACTCAACTTAGACTTTCTGAAGATTTGAACCAATTTGGTTTAGGAGATTTTGAGAAATTTGGAATAAACGCCATAAATTTTTTGACGAAACAGCATTTTTAAAATAACTTCCAGGTTAATGTACCGATTAAGCACAAAATCTAATCGGCTCTTTTCCTCAAAAAACTGCGTTCCATGCATAAGTTGGACTAATAATTTTTAGACCTATTACAATATCTTAGTACTTAAAAAACTTCATCAAATACCGTTTCTAAAATCAAAATCGAATTAAGATTCCCAAAAATTACAAGTTTTTCAAGTATTGACATTTTGTTGTTTACAAAAAACTTACTTCATATTTGTAAAATAACTTTCATACTAACACACCGATTGATTTATAGATCTAAACAGCTCTTTTCCTTTAAAAACTTTGTCTAAAACTGCAAATTGGATCAAAATTGACTGATTCTTTCGGGATTTATCAATAGGAAATTTTTGAAACAAAAAGTTTTTTAAATTTCTCCGTTAGTTTTCAGCCTATCGATTTTGTAGTCAGTAAAACATTTTAAGCTCTAAATTGCATTCAATGGAATTCCAAAGATTAAAATCGATCAATTTGAAGATAACCAGCTTTTAAATAATTAAAATACTACGATGACGTCAATTAATTTCACAACAAGTTAATTTTATAAACTGTTATTTTTTTAACTCTTTGAGCTTATAATCTACGTATAGGTATTGTTTCTTCTCTTTTGAGCTTAAAAACCTTAATTTAAAGGGACGTTTCAGGGATGACCTGCAGGGTAAACTAATTTACAGATTTTTTAATTTAAACTTATCTGTAATGTGAATATTACATATGACCCTAAAACACTATAAATATTTTTGTACGCCTCAACACAAAGCATTTGAAGTAGTGCTTCACTCCCGATTCCTCCAAATCAAGTACTTTAGTTAATTTAAAATGCCTCAATGTGAACCAACTTTCACTTATACTTTAATATGAGTCAACCTAAATGAAGAAAAAAAAACAGTCTAATTAATCTATTTATATTAATTAAAAGTTACTTTTTTGTGTAGTTATTTCCACAGATAATATTTCGAAATAAAAAAGTTTGAAAAAGTTTTTACATATACGTGTTTATTTTTAATAGGGATCACGATAACTTCCAAAAATGACGTTCTCGGGACCGGGTCTTTCATTTTTTCTAGTATTTTCTACTGTTTCACTGGTTTCGCATTTTATGACAATTCAATAGTGCTTGTTTTTTTGTTATAAAACAATACATATTAATAACAATGTTTTTTCTCTATTTCTTATTTGTAGGATAGCAACAAGATGATAGCTCTCCTGATGGAAAGAGAACCATCGCCTATAGGCACCAAAGATGTTAATGGTGCTATCCGTTGCAGTCCGTGTGAAGTCTACAGACTACCTTACCTTCTAAACCGGAACACGACAATGATAAGCATTGGCGCTATTACGGAAGGGATGGGTAAGGCGGTGATACCAAACAGCCGGGCAAGACGTTGCGGAATTTTACCAAGCTATTAAATGTTTGTTGTAAAATTTTCTTTATTTTGTTAAAATAAAAAAAAACTTAAAGTAAAATTTTGCCTTCTACAGGCTTGATAATTATAATTTTTTAAATAATTTTTTTCATATTTCAAAAATATTTTCATATAATTTTCAATCTGGTTTCCGTACCGGTCATATCACAACAACTGCTTTAATAGAGATTACAGATTTGATCGATCTGGTATGGACAGTAAAAAACTCACTGTATTGGCATTCCTTGATTTCAGCAATGCATTTAATTCTGTAGATCATGACATACTGTTAGGCCTTTTGAAGTCTCTTAACGTATCCGCATCCGTATTGGACTGGTTTAGTAGTTACCTTCAAGGGCGTCGACAGTATGTTCAAACAGGAGAGTATGCGTCAGCTTGGTCTAATTTAATGGTCGGTGTGCCACAAGGTGGTATTTTATCGCCATTATTACTCGCAATATTTATCAATTTTTTAACTGGCATTTTAACAACTTCTTACCACCTGTACGCTGATGATCTACAGATTTATACGTAAGCCACCCTTACTGATTTTCCCAATGCTGTTCTTACAATTAACAGTAATCTAAATAACATCGACCTATGGTGCAAATCATTTGGCCTCACACTCAATCCAACCAAAACTTAGGTTGTCATAATTGGTAGCCCAGGATTAATAAGAAAAATTGACTGGGTTAATTTACCACCAGTAAAACTTAATGGTGTCCTTATTCCCTATAGTGAATGTGTTAAAGATCTTGAAGTTTATATAGACAATACATTGTTGTGGACCAAGCAGATCCAAGAGGTTAGTAGTAAAGTTTTCGGTACATGGAGTTCCTTGAAGCATTTTTTGTATTTGCTTCCTATTCCTATCAAGATTATGCTGGCAGATTCTTTAGTTCTCTCTATTTTAAATTATGATGACGCTAGTTATGTGAATCTCTCTATTGACCAGATTTATAAACTTGAGTGACTTCAAAATCTGTGTATTCGATTCATATTTGGTTTGCGCAAATATGCTCATGTTTCCGATTTTCGCGCCAAGCTCAAACGGTTACCTATTTATCTTTGTCGGAATATTCACATATTTTTACAGCTTTACTCTATTCTTTACGATCTAAAGTCCCCTTCTTATTTGAAAAAAAAAAATACTTTCCGTGACAACCAGCTCATATATTTGAGATCGGCTGATAATCGTTCTCTGTTGGTGCCAAAGCAAAACACAAATTATTACAGTCGCTCCTTCACCTCTCAAGCTGTTACGCTTTGGAACTCCCTTCCAGAAGAGACAAGGAAAGCACAGAACCTTAATTCTTTCAAAATTATGGTTAAACGTCATTTTCTATGTACCGAGTAGCTTAGTTTTAGTTTCATTTAATTTTTAAATTAATATACAAATTATCATTTATTTTATTTGTTACCTTGTAATGCTATGTTTTTTTATATAAAAATAATTAATTTAAAAATAATATAATTAATTTGTTTGTTTTTTTTTTCTTAATCATGTAAGTGCATAAAACTGTACATTTACATTTATTCGTGGTTAGCACCACTATTGTATATGGGTCATTCCATGCCAAATCGACAAATTTATTACCTGACCCCCTTCGATTTCGCTAAAAAATTTCTATCTTTTTCTACCCCCCGAAAGTTATTTTTCAGAATTTTTTCAAATTTTTTTACCCGACTCAAAAAAAGTTATGAATTTTTGAAAAAAACCGCTCTTTTTTTTTGAAAATGCTATAACTTTTTCAAAAATTGACCGTTTGGGAGCTTTTTTTTTTAAAATTTTTCTTTTTAAATGTAGTTTAAAAAAAAAATACAAAAAAATTTTCAGAAGCCCAGATATATGAAATATTTTGGTGTTTCCGAAAAAACCGTGATTTTCTCAAAGTTGGACCATTTTTTTTTTTTTCTAAAAAAACTTCAACTAATTCCGCAGTGATCCGCTCATATTTCAGGATGTGATCGCTATCGCTTCTAATTTTTTTTACTGTTTAAAAAAAAGTTTTTTTAGAATTTAGTTTATTTTTTTTAACTTTCAGGCCAAATTTTTTTAGCTTACTCGCGAAACTTCAGAAGTTGAAAAATAATGTATCTTTCGAAAATTTTAAGTCGTTATCTTCCAAAATTTTTTTTTTTCAAATTAAGTGATAATTATGCTTTTGTTTCATATTTGTTTAATTTTTTTGTATTAAAAAATCACAACTGCACTATTGAAGTGTGCAGAAAAATACCCTCAGCCGATAATTTTTAAACTGTCGTCTATCGGTAAAAAAGAGATCATCTCTATTTTATTCTGTCAAAATGAAGGTTATGTTAAAAGAATAATTGTATCGTTGATGTGTTCAAAGTGTCACGAAGATATAACATTATTAAATAAATATACACAGTTTGACGGAGAGTTCTTTTTATCGAATTTCTGTTTACAAGTGATTACAATGCCAAAGTTTCACGATCGATGTTGTAATCCACATAATTTGGAGAACCATCGAAAAACATTATCTTTGCGTAATGTACCACGAAATTTAGCTAGTCGATACAATTTGTCAACTGATGATCGAATATGTAGTTCATGCTATAAAAAATTACTTCAACATTACGCTGAAAATCTTTCTGATGAAAGTGATGACAATGAACCCGATGAGCGTTCTGAGAATGATGAAAATATTGTTAGTGGATCTATAGAAGTTGATAATTCCGGAGGCAATATCCTGACAGGTATTTTTGAAGCTTTTATGTTTCGATGTTCAACTATCATTGTTAGTTCTTTGTATTTTCTATTGGTTATTTTTTTCTAGATCCAACAACAAGTGATGGAGAATCACACATTCAGCAAAGTAGTTCGTCGTTATCTGAACTCAGTCTGGAAATAACTCATCCGACCATAAATGAAGCTTTATTATTATTGAACCAATCTCCGTTGCTAGCTAGAAATGTAAATGATGAAACGTATTTAAGCAATAAAGTTTCTCGTGTTGCTGATAGTTTGAAAAAGGCATTAGGAATTCCAAATCCTGTAGATTTTCAATGCAGCGACACAGATGCTGCTGAAATAATTAAAAAATTAAGAGAAAAGTTCCATGATACCAATACGACCAAATCGTTACGTTTACAAATTTTGACTCTTATGCCGTCAAGTTGGAGTATTGAGAAGATTGTTGAAGTAATGGGCACAACTACGTATATGGCGCGATTAGCAATAAATCTTGAAGCTGATAAAGGAATATTATCAATACCTGAAAAGAAAATGGGTGAGATATTGACTTACAAATTAATTTTAGTTTGAACTATTTATAAGGATTTATTTATAATTTTAATCATAACAGTCAATTTTTCAGGCCATGGATTATCTGTTGAAGTATCATCGGCTGTTATAAATTTTTATAATGACGATGAAATGAGCAGTCCTATGCCAGGGAAAAAAGATTTTGTTTCATTGCGTAATGATGATGGTACGAAAATTCAAATGCAAAAACGTTTAGTACTCTGTAATTTGAAGGAGTTACATAAGATATTTAAATCAAGATTTCCCGGAATTAAAATCGGATTTTCGTCATTTGCATCTTTACGTCCAAAACACTGTATCTTAGCTGGTGGTTCGGGGACTCATACAGTTTGCGTTTGTTCTATTCATCAGAATGTTAAATTAATGATTTTAGGAGGTAAATTAAGTCGATTAACAGAAGGTTCGAATTTGCCATTGACAACTTACAGCGACTGTGTAAATGCTATTATCTGTGAAAATCCCAAGACCAAGGAAGTTATATTCTACCCGGAATGCTTACACGCGCTTCAAAATCGTTCCGAAGAGTACCACGACATGAGTGGAGTGTGTCTCTTTCTACTAAATAAAGCGCCAATCGCCATATATAAGTGCGGCCATGCGTAGTTTGCAAATTACTACTAAGTAATTCTACTAATTTGAGAAACAGTTTTTGCATTGCATAAGTAATTACGTAATAATTAAAATAAGCACATTTTAGACTCACTGTGTTAATTACAATACATTTTATGCTAATTTATTTATCAACGTGTATGAATAAAAAGTATTTAATGATTACTGAATATGTAAAAATCTACCATCTAGATAGTTTTATTTATACTGGCAATTGCAAGAAAGGGACAACATCCACTCATGTCGTTGTCTTGCTCAGAACGTTTTTCCCCTCTGTTAAGTAAGAAACAAATGTCAACTTTATGAGTAACGAAATAAAGTACATTTTTATTTTTCAAATATTGCTTTGTAACAATTCCAGTTATAGTATATAAGTTCCTTGCCCAAGACTGAGTGCTATTTCAATACATGTCTAAATTGTCCAGGCATTGACAACATAAAACAATTAATTTTCACAGAAATGGATAATCATGCAATTGATGAAATTCGTTACAAACAATGGGTGTCTACCCCAAAAGTAACTCTTGAAACAACGCTGAAAAATGCTTCGGATTTTGTTGATGATTTTTGTGATAAGCTTGTTGGTCTATTACCACATAATTTCATTGCAAAAGAACAATCGGCATATCTAAGAGCGTTAAAAGAATCGATAACCGATAACGAATTCATAGTAATTGTTGACTTTGCTGAAAATTATGCGTTTATTGTTCAAGATGCTGCACCGGGATTCCATTGGAATAACGATCAAGCAACAGTTTACACAGTCGTTATTTATTATAAGGTTAATAATCAACTAACTCATCAGAGTATGGTTATAATTTCAGACTGCTTAAACCATGATTCTATTGCTGTCCATGTTTATTCTGGAATTATTTTCGACTTCATCAAATCTCTGTCGCCCACAGTCTCCAAAGTATTTTTTTTTTCGGATGGTGCACCGCAACAGTATAAAAATTATAAGCATTTTAGTAATTTATCCCATTATCGTGAAGATTTTGGTGTACCAGTCGAATGGAATTTTTTTGCAACGGCTCACGGCAAAGGGCCTTGTGACGGAGTCGGTGGGGCAGTTAAAATGAGGGCCTCGAGAGCAAGTCTACAATTACCACCTGATGAGCAAATATTAACACCTAAACAATTTTTTGAATGGGTGTCAAAAAATTTAGCGAATATAAATGTGCGATTCTCAACAGTTGACGCCTACAATCTGATGAAAGACAAACTAGAAGATCGTTTTAAAAATGCCAAAACCATCCCAGCAACACAGAAAATACATAAAATTTTGCCGTTGGAAGATGGTATGGTGGAAGTTAAGTCATTTTCTTTTTCGGATCAATCTTTAACTCATAGCACAGTGAAAAAAAGAAGACAATCATTAAGTAAAAAGAAATAAAAAAATAGATGTTATCATAAAGAATAGATGTTATTGTGAATAAATTAATTAATTAATGAATAAATAAATAAATAAATCAATAAATATTAGAACCTAGTAAGAGAAAAATGTTTTATATGAATACATTGATTTCAGGACAAGTAAAAAAAGTGATTTTTATTTATGTAGAAATATGAGGTTGGAAGTATGAATTTAAAGAAAAAAAAAATTTTGGAAGATAACGACTTAAAATTTTCGAAAGATACATTATTTTTCAACTTCTGAAGTTTCGCGAGTAAGCTAAAAAAATTTGGCCTAAAAGTTAAAAAAAATAAACTAAATTCTAAAAAAACTTTTTTTTAAACAGTAAAAAAAAATTAGAAGCGATAGCGATCACATCCTGAAATATGAGCGGATCACTGCGGAATTAGTTGAAGTTTTTTTAGAAAAAAAAAAAATTGTCCAACTTTGAGAAAATCACGGTTTTTTTGGAAACACCAAAATATTTCATATATCTGGGCTTCTGAAAATTTTTTTGTATTTTTTTTTAAACTACATTTAAAAAGAAAAATTTGAAAAAAAAAAAAGCTCCCAAACGGTCAATTTTTGAAAAAGTTATAGCATTTTCAAAAAAAAAGAGCGGTTTTTTTCAAAAATTCATAACTTTTTTTGTCGGGTAAAAAAATTTGAAAAAATTCTGAAAAATGTCTTTCGGGGGGTAGAAAAAGATAGAAAATTTTTAGCGAAATCGAAGGGGGTCAGGTAATAAATTTGTCGATTTGGCATGGAATGACCCATATATTGTTATCCTTTAACCAAGGGTTGTCTGGAAGAGATCGCTTTTTTAGTGATAAGACCGCCTTTGTGTATCTAACATGGTACGAAACTGTATTTTACTTTTATGTTGGCATATATTTTGGTGCACAATAAAGAGTTATTGTATTGTATAATTTCTATTATGAGAGTTTAAGTAAGCATAAGCGATTAATTACACTCGCAACCCACCCTTTCTTACGCAAATGCTTTGAATATATATACGTAAATGGAATATTTATGTCAGAAAATGAGTTTCAAACTGACGTGCATTCACTCGCCTTTAATTCTGGGGGATACTAAAACTTTTGATGGCAGTTTTTAAAAATTTATAATGACATTTTATCGATTAAATTCTCATATAAATTTGTATGGAAGATGGTGGACAAAAATATTAAGCATGTTTGTATTAAAATTACTTTTATGTAAGATCGTTTATTAAAAAATAAGACGATGAAAGTGTTATATTATAGTTCTTTATTAAAAAATAAATCTAAAAATTTTCAAAATTATTGGAAAAGAAGCACTGCAATTATTGCCAACGGAAAAGATCGATGTTCAGTTTTTGAGTGAAGTTTACGATTTTTTCTACAAAACTAAGAATTATTTTGAAAACATCTCTTGGTGAAACTATTAACAGTTTCATTAAGATTAGCATTGAATTTTTCTAGAAAGCAATTCCATATAGTCATTATGGAATTTTGAAAACCGTAACATTCGTTTTAGCAGTTCTTAGGAATTGGGGCCTTAAAGAAGGTAAAAAAGTATATCAAATAAGAAATCAAAAACTTCAGACTCGGTTTATTTACATCGGAAAACATGTGACACCAAAACCAATTTGTGATTGATTTATTAATAATCCTGACAACGCTTTTGCCTTGCCGGGTAGGAAGATTTAAAACTTATTCTAAATATTGAGCCTATATTATCCTCAAATTTAAACAATCTATAGCTTTAATATTAGATAACCGCCTCATAAATCAAACGACACCAGATTTTACTCGTATCAATCATCTCATAGCTGCTTCTAATACATACTGGTATGCGAAAAGTTCTTTGCATGGAATAAAGCCAATCGAGCCCTATTATGTAAATCAAATCACGTCGAGGTCTTATAGTAAGTTTCAAAATTGCCGCATGATTTTCGTGAATTCCACATTTTCATAGCTTACTTGAAATCTGTGTGTAATCATATTCAACTCTACTTGAAAATTTAAAACATATTATTACTAGCTTTATAAACAACATCGGAAGTTTTTTAAATGTATATTTTATTTGTTTTTGCTCGTTTTTGTGAGGCTTCCCGTTTGAAGAATACACAATATTTTTTTTTTGTTTTTTATTTGATTTTGACGTAATTGATAAACCAAAAACAGATAATACACATAGAACCATAGATATTTTTGCATAACTTTGCGACTAGATATTTTTGGACATACTTTTTTTTTAATTTTGGACGACGTGTATATATATATATATATATATATATATATATATATATATATATATATATATATATATATATATATATATATATATATTTAACAGTAGCATATTGAGATCGGCTTGTAATAGCGTGATCTTATTGTTATACGGCTTCATCTACATAGGCTTAAGCCCCGTTTTCACTTTGATTAGTGCGCGTGCGAGTGTTTAGTGCATGTGCATAGTGATAAGCAAAAAATACGTGAGGACAGCTGTGGATCATTGCGAGTGATTAGTAATCAGCGTAGTAAAAGTAAATAGACGCTGATTCCTATTCACTCGCACTGATCAACGGTTGTCTTCGCGTATTTTTTGCTTGATACTATGCACCTGCATTGAACACTGGCACGTGCACTAATCAAAGTGAAAACGGGGCTTTATAACGTATATTCTAAGTTCCTCTATGAAATTATTATATTTTGCATTTAATTAAAATCATTTGGAAAACAATATTTTATAACTTGGTCGACTATTACTTACAAACTTACAAAACCTTAACCCTCATAGTTTTCTTTTTAAATTCATTCGTGTAACTTTAGCTGGAAGAGAGAGCGGCGGACACTTGCCTTAAACAAAAATTACAACTTAAAACTTATAATATACAATATATTTTAAAAACCTATTCAACGATATCCCACCCCACACTATGTGTTACGCGAGAGAAAAAATTAACATCCCCACTTTACATATATAGGAGCTGCCCTAAAAATGTATATTTTTTTATGTTTTATGTTACCACTTTATTGCCATGACTAATTTGTATAGTCGTGCCAAATTACAGCTCTCTAGTGTTAAGGATCTCTGAGCAATCGTGCGGATGGATGGACGGACGGACGGATATAGAGAAACTATGGACGGATGTATCTGATTTTAAGGTGGTTGAAAAATAACTGGTTGCGGGGTATCCAGATATATGTAAAATAGCTACCCAAGCAGCAATCAAGCATGTTTAATACCCATAAAGCAGCTTATATATTACTTAAAGTTCTATTGCTGCCGTACAATGGTGTAAAAAGATGCTTTTATCGGTATAAAAGACCTTTATGAGTTTTAATACAGCCTAATGCTGTACAAGGCCTTTCTTAGAGTTTCGCGTAAGCTTTAGGCGTTATATCTGAATATTAATACACTACTGTACAACTTTTAGTATTTATATCTGAATATTAATACACTACTGTACAACTTTTAGTATTTTGTAATTCATTAGGCTTATTTTAACACTTAAAGCTGTACATTAGCTGTATTATGTTTAGCACGGGAATTTATTACAGCTTTAAGTGTTATTATAGTATCACTCAACGCTTATTTCTGTAAAATAGGAGATGCAATCACCGTTCTACAGCTAATATTTATGGCGTAATTGTAGACTATTATGCAGCCAATGGTGTTAAAAAATCTGCATATACAGCTGTAGTGCAGCTCAAGGCTGTATTACTGATTTTGTTACTTGCTGTTTTTATATCTGCATCGTTGATATCATGTGGAAAAAATCAAGAGGAAGATTGAAAAGGAATATTTAAATATTATAAATTACCAACCAAGTAATCGTGATGAAGATAAAGCTGAAAAATTACTAAATCAGGTTACCTACAATCGTCATTTTTATTAATGTTCAAGGAAAAGGGTTCCGTAACAAAAACATTAAAAAGTGATTGTAGGTTATCTGATTTATTATTTTTTAGGCTTATCTTCTTAATTAAGGTTATTTGGTGGGTAATTTATAATATTTTATTTTTTTTAATGTCATAAGACAGCAAACAAGCAGATGGGTCTCCTGATGGAAAGAGTCAACCATCGCCTATAGGCAGCAAAAATGTTAATGGTGCGTTGCTATCTTGTGGCGAGGTCTTATGCCACATGCATAAGTTTACCGGTCACCTTGCCCTCCAAACCGGAACATGACAGTGACTAGCACTGACGCTTTGCAGCAGGAATAGATAAGGTGGTGGTACCAGACCCGGTCGAGCCAATGCAGAACTCTATCCCCAAGTAACCACGATAGAATTGCCCATCGGTCGCCTTTTACGACCTGCCTGGCAGATAGGCAATTGGTCTATTCTTCTAAGAATATATAAAAAAGAGTTAAAAAGAGAAATAAAAATCATTACACTGAGAAAATATATATATTTTTTATTTTTAACTTGCTACTATACGGAGTGTTACAAAAGCGGTATAGTAAGCCGAAAGGGGGTGACTGAGAGGGTCATTCTGAACAACTTTTGTTCAACAATTTGTGAAAATTCGCGAAAAACAATTTTGTTTTTCCATTGTGAAAAGTCACGTGATCAACAAAATTTCTATGGAGAATCATTTTTTTCGCGAATTTCCAAAAGTCGTTAAACAAAAGTTGTTAAGAATGACCCCCTGAGTCACTCCCTTTCGGCTTACTGTACCACTTTTCCAACACCCGGTATATATGTATACTTACAATCATTTTAAAAATTTTAAATACTTAGATACAATTACAGGCAAGAGAGTATGTGTTTCTCTTTGAAGAACTAATAATATTAAATCACAAGCACGAAATAACGTATTCTTCTTAAAAATATTTTTGTGATAGACCAATTTTTAAAAGGCTAGATTTTTCGTTCTTGATCAACTTAGTTATATCATTTTGTTTTCTTGGCCATTATAATTCACCTTTATCCTCCCACAAACTGAATACGATGCAAATACAGTTTTGGCTTCTTTCAATTGTTTTTATTATTTTAAAAGGTATATTTATTTATTATTTTAAAGGTATATACTACTAAGTAATTCTACTAATTTGAGAAACAGTTTTTGCATTGCATAAGTAATTACGTAATAATTAAAATAAGCACATTTTAGACTCACTGTGTTAATTACAATACATTTTATGCTAATTTATTTATCAACGTGTATGAATAAAAAGTATTTAATGATTACTGAATATGTAAAAATCTACCATCTAGATAGTTTTATTTATACTGGCAATTGCAAGAAAGGGACAACATCCACTCATGTCGTTGTCTTGCTCAGAACGTTTTTCCCCTCTGTTAAGTAAGAAACAAATGTCAACTTTATGAGTAACGAAATAAAGTACATTTTTATTTTTCAAATATTGCTTTGTAACAATTCCAGTTATAGTATATAAGTTCCTTGCCCAAGACTGAGTGCTATTTCAATACATGTCTAAATTGTCCAGGCATTGACAACATAAAACAATTAATTTTCACAGAAATGGATAATCATGCAATTGATGAAATTCGTTACAAACAATGGGTGTCTACCCCAAAAGTAACTCTTGAAACAACGCTGAAAAATGCTTCGGATTTTGTTGATGATTTTTGTGATAAGCTTGTTGGTCTATTACCACATAATTTCATTGCAAAAGAACAATCGGCATATCTAAGAGCGTTAAAAGAATCGATAACCGATAACGAATTCATAGTAATTGTTGACTTTGCTGAAAATTATGCGTTTATTGTTCAAGATGCTGCACCGGGATTCCATTGGAATAACGATCAAGCAACAGTTTACACAGTCGTTATTTATTATAAGGTTAATAATCAACTAACTCATCAGAGTATGGTTATAATTTCAGACTGCTTAAACCATGATTCTATTGCTGTCCATGTTTATTCTGGAATTATTTTCGACTTCATCAAATCTCTGTCGCCCACAGTCTCCAAAGTATTTTTTTTTTCGGATGGTGCACCGCAACAGTATAAAAATTATAAGCATTTTAGTAATTTATCCCATTATCGTGAAGATTTTGGTGTACCAGTCGAATGGAATTTTTTTGCAACGGCTCACGGCAAAGGGCCTTGTGACGGAGTCGGTGGGGCAGTTAAAATGAGGGCCTCGAGAGCAAGTCTACAATTACCACCTGATGAGCAAATATTAACACCTAAACAATTTTTTGAATGGGTGTCAAAAAATTTAGCGAATATAAATGTGCGATTCTCAACAGTTGACGCCTACAATCTGATGAAAGACAAACTAGAAGATCGTTTTAAAAATGCCAAAACCATCCCAGCAACACAGAAAATACATAAAATTTTGCCGTTGGAAGATGGTATGGTGGAAGTTAAGTCATTTTCTTTTTCGGATCAATCTTTAACTCATAGCACAGTGAAAAAAAGAAGACAATCATTAAGTAAAAAGAAATAAAAAAATAGATGTTATCATAAAGAATAGATGTTATTGTGAATAAATTAATTAATTAATGAATAAATAAATAAATAAATCAATAAATATTAGAACCTAGTAAGAGAAAAATGTTTTATATGAATACATTGATTTCAGGACAAGTAAAAAAAGTGATTTTTATTTATGTAGAAATATGAGGTTGGAAGTATGAATTTAAAGAAAAAAAAAATTTTGGAAGATAACGACTTAAAATTTTCGAAAGATACATTATTTTTCAACTTCTGAAGTTTCGCGAGTAAGCTAAAAAAATTTGGCCTAAAAGTTAAAAAAAATAAACTAAATTCTAAAAAAACTTTTTTTTAAACAGTAAAAAAAAATTAGAAGCGATAGCGATCACATCCTGAAATATGAGCGGATCACTGCGGAATTAGTTGAAGTTTTTTTAGAAAAAAAAAAAATTGTCCAACTTTGAGAAAATCACGGTTTTTTTGGAAACACCAAAATATTTCATATATCTGGGCTTCTGAAAATTTTTTTGTATTTTTTTTTAAACTACATTTAAAAAGAAAAATTTGAAAAAAAAAAAAGCTCCCAAACGGTCAATTTTTGAAAAAGTTATAGCATTTTCAAAAAAAAAGAGCGGTTTTTTTCAAAAATTCATAACTTTTTTTGTCGGGTAAAAAAATTTGAAAAAATTCTGAAAAATGTCTTTCGGGGGGTAGAAAAAGATAGAAAATTTTTAGCGAAATCGAAGGGGGTCAGGTAATAAATTTGTCGATTTGGCATGGAATGACCCATATATTGTTATCCTTTAACCAAGGGTTGTCTGGAAGAGATCGCTTTTTTAGTGATAAGACCGCCTTTGTGTATCTAACATGGTACGAAACTGTATTTTACTTTTATGTTGGCATATATTTTGGTGCACAATAAAGAGTTATTGTATTGTATAATTTCTATTATGAGAGTTTAAGTAAGCATAAGCGATTAATTACACTCGCAACCCACCCTTTCTTACGCAAATGCTTTGAATATATATACGTAAATGGAATATTTATGTCAGAAAATGAGTTTCAAACTGACGTGCATTCACTCGCCTTTAATTCTGGGGGATACTAAAACTTTTGATGGCAGTTTTTAAAAATTTATAATGACATTTTATCGATTAAATTCTCATATAAATTTGTATGGAAGATGGTGGACAAAAATATTAAGCATGTTTGTATTAAAATTACTTTTATGTAAGATCGTTTATTAAAAAATAAGACGATGAAAGTGTTATATTATAGTTCTTTATTAAAAAATAAATCTAAAAATTTTCAAAATTATTGGAAAAGAAGCACTGCAATTATTGCCAACGGAAAAGATCGATGTTCAGTTTTTGAGTGAAGTTTACGATTTTTTCTACAAAACTAAGAATTATTTTGAAAACATCTCTTGGTGAAACTATTAACAGTTTCATTAAGATTAGCATTGAATTTTTCTAGAAAGCAATTCCATATAGTCATTATGGAATTTTGAAAACCGTAACATTCGTTTTAGCAGTTCTTAGGAATTGGGGCCTTAAAGAAGGTAAAAAAGTATATCAAATAAGAAATCAAAAACTTCAGACTCGGTTTATTTACATCGGAAAACATGTGACACCAAAACCAATTTGTGATTGATTTATTAATAATCCTGACAACGCTTTTGCCTTGCCGGGTAGGAAGATTTAAAACTTATTCTAAATATTGAGCCTATATTATCCTCAAATTTAAACAATCTATAGCTTTAATATTAGATAACCGCCTCATAAATCAAACGACACCAGATTTTACTCGTATCAATCATCTCATAGCTGCTTCTAATACATACTGGTATGCGAAAAGTTCTTTGCATGGAATAAAGCCAATCGAGCCCTATTATGTAAATCAAATCACGTCGAGGTCTTATAGTAAGTTTCAAAATTGCCGCATGATTTTCGTGAATTCCACATTTTCATAGCTTACTTGAAATCTGTGTGTAATCATATTCAACTCTACTTGAAAATTTAAAACATATTATTACTAGCTTTATAAACAACATCGGAAGTTTTTTAAATGTATATTTTATTTGTTTTTGCTCGTTTTTGTGAGGCTTCCCGTTTGAAGAATACACAATATTTTTTTTTTGTTTTTTATTTGATTTTGACGTAATTGATAAACCAAAAACAGATAATACACATAGAACCATAGATATTTTTGCATAACTTTGCGACTAGATATTTTTGGACATACTTTTTTTTTAATTTTGGACGACGTGTATATATATATATATATATATATATATATATATATATATATATATATATATATATATATATATATATATTTAACAGTAGCATATTGAGATCGGCTTGTAATAGCGTGATCTTATTGTTATACGGCTTCATCTACATAGGCTTAAGCCCCGTTTTCACTTTGATTAGTGCGCGTGCGAGTGTTTAGTGCATGTGCATAGTGATAAGCAAAAAATACGTGAGGACAGCTGTGGATCATTGCGAGTGATTAGTAATCAGCGTAGTAAAAGTAAATAGACGCTGATTCCTATTCACTCGCACTGATCAACGGTTGTCTTCGCGTATTTTTTGCTTGATACTATGCACCTGCATTGAACACTGGCACGTGCACTAATCAAAGTGAAAACGGGGCTTTATAACGTATATTCTAAGTTCCTCTATGAAATTATTATATTTTGCATTTAATTAAAATCATTTGGAAAACAATATTTTATAACTTGGTCGACTATTACTTACAAACTTACAAAACCTTAACCCTCATAGTTTTCTTTTTAAATTCATTCGTGTAACTTTAGCTGGAAGAGAGAGCGGCGGACACTTGCCTTAAACAAAAATTACAACTTAAAACTTATAATATACAATATATTTTAAAAACCTATTCAACGATATCCCACCCCACACTATGTGTTACGCGAGAGAAAAAATTAACATCCCCACTTTACATATATAGGAGCTGCCCTAAAAATGTATATTTTTTTATGTTTTATGTTACCACTTTATTGCCATGACTAATTTGTATAGTCGTGCCAAATTACAGCTCTCTAGTGTTAAGGATCTCTGAGCAATCGTGCGGATGGATGGACGGACGGACGGATATAGAGAAACTATGGACGGATGTATCTGATTTTAAGGTGGTTGAAAAATAACTGGTTGCGGGGTATCCAGATATATGTAAAATAGCTACCCAAGCAGCAATCAAGCATGTTTAATACCCATAAAGCAGCTTATATATTACTTAAAGTTCTATTGCTGCCGTACAATGGTGTAAAAAGATGCTTTTATCGGTATAAAAGACCTTTATGAGTTTTAATACAGCCTAATGCTGTACAAGGCCTTTCTTAGAGTTTCGCGTAAGCTTTAGGCGTTATATCTGAATATTAATACACTACTGTACAACTTTTAGTATTTATATCTGAATATTAATACACTACTGTACAACTTTTAGTATTTTGTAATTCATTAGGCTTATTTTAACACTTAAAGCTGTACATTAGCTGTATTATGTTTAGCACGGGAATTTATTACAGCTTTAAGTGTTATTATAGTATCACTCAACGCTTATTTCTGTAAAATAGGAGATGCAATCACCGTTCTACAGCTAATATTTATGGCGTAATTGTAGACTATTATGCAGCCAATGGTGTTAAAAAATCTGCATATACAGCTGTAGTGCAGCTCAAGGCTGTATTACTGATTTTGTTACTTGCTGTTTTTATATCTGCATCGTTGATATCATGTGGAAAAAATCAAGAGGAAGATTGAAAAGGAATATTTAAATATTATAAATTACCAACCAAGTAATCGTGATGAAGATAAAGCTGAAAAATTACTAAATCAGGTTACCTACAATCGTCATTTTTATTAATGTTCAAGGAAAAGGGTTCCGTAACAAAAACATTAAAAAGTGATTGTAGGTTATCTGATTTATTATTTTTTAGGCTTATCTTCTTAATTAAGGTTATTTGGTGGGTAATTTATAATATTTTATTTTTTTTAATGTCATAAGACAGCAAACAAGCAGATGGGTCTCCTGATGGAAAGAGTCAACCATCGCCTATAGGCAGCAAAAATGTTAATGGTGCGTTGCTATCTTGTGGCGAGGTCTTATGCCACATGCATAAGTTTACCGGTCACCTTGCCCTCCAAACCGGAACATGACAGTGACTAGCACTGACGCTTTGCAGCAGGAATAGATAAGGTGGTGGTACCAGACCCGGTCGAGCCAATGCAGAACTCTATCCCCAAGTAACCACGATAGAATTGCCCATCGGTCGCCTTTTACGACCTGCCTGGCAGATAGGCAATTGGTCTATTCTTCTAAGAATATATAAAAAAGAGTTAAAAAGAGAAATAAAAATCATTACACTGAGAAAATATATATATTTTTTATTTTTAACTTGCTACTATACGGAGTGTTACAAAAGCGGTATAGTAAGCCGAAAGGGGGTGACTGAGAGGGTCATTCTGAACAACTTTTGTTCAACAATTTGTGAAAATTCGCGAAAAACAATTTTGTTTTTCCATTGTGAAAAGTCACGTGATCAACAAAATTTCTATGGAGAATCATTTTTTTCGCGAATTTCCAAAAGTCGTTAAACAAAAGTTGTTAAGAATGACCCCCTGAGTCACTCCCTTTCGGCTTACTGTACCACTTTTCCAACACCCGGTATATATGTATACTTACAATCATTTTAAAAATTTTAAATACTTAGATACAATTACAGGCAAGAGAGTATGTGTTTCTCTTTGAAGAACTAATAATATTAAATCACAAGCACGAAATAACGTATTCTTCTTAAAAATATTTTTGTGATAGACCAATTTTTAAAAGGCTAGATTTTTCGTTCTTGATCAACTTAGTTATATCATTTTGTTTTCTTGGCCATTATAATTCACCTTTATCCTCCCACAAACTGAATACGATGCAAATACAGTTTTGGCTTCTTTCAATTGTTTTTATTATTTTAAAAGGTATATTTCCCTGAAAAATAAAGTAAAACATGATTGAAATACATATCCCATAAGTTATAGTTAACAATAAGTTGGTTTAGTTGTAAAGTCAAACGACCGACATCAATACATCACAATAGCGAAATCAAGTGATATATGTTTCGTATTTAGGGTTCTTCAATTTTTGTACACATCTCTAAATATAATTTAAGTGATTAAAAGCCAATGACTGTGTAATAGATTTATATAGGGACTTAGTACAGCCTAAAGTGTATTTGGACGGTAATTAAAAGCCAATAGCGGTATAATAGAATAAAAAAGAGATTCAGTACAGCTATTTGCAGTATATCACCCTCCAAATACACTTTAGGCTGTATAACAAAGCGTCGCCATTATTGTGTATTAAAAACAACATTAAAGAAATATGTTGTTAAATAAAAGATATATTTAGCATAAGCTAAAGTTATATCGTGACAAGCAAGTTATATTATGATCAGTATGCCTTTATATACAATATTGTACCATAAATACTTGTATATTCTAACCTTAAACACAAACACTTACCGTATTTTGCAATGATTTATTTGTGTTATCTTGATTATTTCGTTGGCGCGTGAATATTTTGAGAGAAAACATACACGATTTTACAATGATTTTGAATTTGCACTTTGAATACACCGTTCAATACTGCTCCAAGTCCAAGAATTTATCGTTTATTAATATATTTTTAATTATGGCGTCTGCAGATACGTGATATAATTAATGAACAATATCAAAAACAGATTGTTACTTTTTATCATTTTCAAACACCTATTAAGAACCTTTAGCTGTACGAGAGAGTATATTTAGTGTTACAGTTTCTTTATACACCGAATAACAGCCTTTGTACAGCCTATAACAGCTTGTACAGCTATTGTGCAGCCTATTTAATGCTTAGCTGTACAAGACAGTTACAAGAGAGTAACCTTAGTGTTATAGTTTCTTTATACACCAAATAACAGCCATTGTACAGTTTATAACCGCTTGTATAGCTATTGTGCAGCCTACATAACGCAATAAGCTGTATAACTTGGGGCCCTTTTTGGTGTTATATCGGCTGTAGAAGCGCTTCTACAGCCTTTGTACGGCTTAGTATACAGCTTTAAGTTTAAAAATGAACCTAAATGCAGCCTATATACAGCTTAACGTGCTACTTGGGTATTTATTTATTTTATCTATTTAACGTTATCAAAGATATATCTGCAGCACATGTTCACCAGTATGCAGAGGTGAGGCATAAATATTGGATTAGGTACAGGGATTAGATATTTTACGAGATTAGGTCACACCTAAACCAAAACTATCACATTACCGTTCCACCGCTTCCACATAATCCCAGTTCCACAGTCTACAAATACTAAATTATTTATTTTTTGATAGGTACGTATTGGTGTCGCCTTGTTTGTGGTTGTAATGGTGAATGTATACCTGTTGGCCGTTTCATAATCATCACGCCGTGCTCTTGCGGGGTTGTCAAAGTAAACAGAATGTAAATAGACTTCCAATTCACCACGGATAACCTGTTTATCATTTGGCGAGATGAGTCACTCACTTCTCTGCCGGATTTTAATCAGTAATATTTCAATACTTTTTAACCCGAATACAACAAATGCATCAACAGCTTTTTGTTTCTTTCTTAATATGATATTAACCAATCTTGTATCATAGCCATTATTGTAAGCAATGCTTTTCATTGTTAATATTTAGGTTTAACTCTCGTGACTTAATGGTATGGACAAGATCTATTGACCATCGCCTGAAATGCTGCATATTTATGACTCGTAGGATGATGCGAATCAGCCGGTATAATGTTGTCACATTATGTGTTCTTACGGTAGATGTCAAATTGTTGTTTTTCATTCACTATTCTTATATTTACGTCTAAAAAAATAATTTCTTGTTCTCCATTCTCCATGGTAAACTGGATACTTGAGTTAAGTGAATTTAGAAAAGTGAGAAAGTTATGCAATTCTTGTCTAGAGCCTTACCACAAGCATAAAGCATCATCCACGTATCTGTACCAATATAAGATATGTTGTGTAAAACTGTCACAATCAAGAATTTGTTTTTCTATACTGTTCATATATACCTCTGCACATAATGGTGAAAGCGGACTCCCCATTGCTAAACCTTCAGATTGTTTGTAGACGTTGTTGTTAAACACAAAGTAGTTCTGACTGAGGCATACGTCAATCATGTAATTTATATCCACGATTTTTTGCGGTTCAACCTTCGGTTCCACCATATTGTCATTCATTGCCTCTTTACATCCTTGCATAGGTATACTCGGAAAGAAGTTTTTTACATCAAAGGACACCAGAATTTAGTAGCTCCTACTTTAAAGAGATAATAACACCATAATATCTCTTATATCTTTTATATGATGCCATAATATGAAGTAACTGGTACATCTGCAGACAAAGGTGAAGAGCCAATTAATGAAATACGTATTTACTATTGTTATTGCCTTGCTAAAATATGACGAAGAAAAAAATGTTCACAAGTTTTGTAAATTCATACATGAAGTTTAAAGATTTTGTTATTTTTTTTGAAACAAAAAAGATAAATATATATTATAAATTATGTGTAGTATTAAATATTTGTTTTTGTGTGGTAATAAATAATAACATATGGTTTAGTTAAATTAATAAATAAATTTCGAAATTTTGTTAGGTAGAACCCTAACTAAAGTCAAATTTACGCATAATTTTTCAGATTATTATGTAGTGGATTTTAAGAATTATAAGATTCTATATGTAAAATTACTCAGATTTTGTATCTGGGGGCACAGTAGTACCCCACCGATCCAAGCGAAGCGCAAGAGCACTACATACCTTTTCTCGAAGCGCTTCGTCGTTTTTTAAAACCGTTAACTTGGGTTTTAATTATACAAGATAAACAAAATTCTCGAAATACGATATCAACAGTATGCCTTATTTAACATATAAAGTTTCATAGGTACAGCTATTATACTAACTATATTGATAACTAAAATCCCCGATTTGGTCATCGACTCACTAACTTTTTTTTTTTTTTTTTATATCATAAGATAGCAAACAAGCAGATGGGTCTCCTGATGGAAAGAGTCAACCATCGCCTATAGACACCAAAGATGTTAATGGTGCGTTGCTATCTTGTGGCGAGGTCTAATGCCACATGCATGCGTCACTAACTGACGATCATTAAAATTATTAGGGTACTTTTGAAGTTCTAGAATTCGAAATTGGATTTGTAAGATAGTATTAGTATATAAAAAATAGGAAAATTATAAAACTTGGAATTTTCCCCCCGAACAACTTAAACTAGGAGATAGAATTTTGTATGAGAATTTCACAAATTTTAATGTAAGAGTCTGCTAGGTCTGAAAATTGCTATAGCTACCATCACATGGGCGTAAAGTAATAATTTTCTGTTAAAGAATAGCTCTTGTAATAACGAAACGGCCAAGTTGCACATTTTGATTAAGATGTAGAGTTTATGAAGTTAGGGCTTGTAGAGTTAGAGTTAGAAGAAAGTAGATCGATCGACAATATATTTACATATTTATCATCGTTATAATTCTTATTACTTCGAATATCCATTTCATCATTTACATAGAGTATGATCAATAAAAATTTTGTTAATCAAACTAATGGCAGTAACATATGAAAACATTTGCTTTGAAATAGCATTCGTATATGGTCGTTATATAAAATATCAAATTATAATAAATAAAATGTTTAAAACTACGTGTTATCTAAATATGTATTGTAAGATAAAATTATTATTTGGATTTTACAGTAAGGTTTTATCATCAAAATTCGACGCACTCATCATTAAAACTATTTGTGTCATTATCGGAGTGGCTTGGATTGTTCTAAATATAGTGGCAGTATATTATATTGAAGATTTAAAATGGAAGATATCTATTACTATACATACTGTAGAATACATTATTGCATTTGGTGTATCATTAAAATCTGAAAATATATATATATACAAGTATGTCAAATTACGAAAAAATAATAGTAGTGACAACGAACAAGTATTGGGGAAAATATATAAATATGTTTGTGTTTATTTAATTTATGAATTTTGTTTTCATATATTCCTCTTTCAATTACTCATAAATATTCAAAAATCGAATTTGTCACGAATTTTGCATGGAATTTTGAGATTTGTTAACAATGTCGGTCAAAGTCCAATAGTCTTAATTTTTACATTGTTATATTGGCGCGTTCGAATACTTTATGATAAATTCGTCAACTGTCCAAATTTGACTTGTGATCCTAAAATCTATATTAATAGATACTTGGTGATTTTAGAATCAGTGAAGAAAATGTTTTCCATCAAAATATTGGTAGGTATTTAACACTGGTATATCTTATATTTTTCTAGTCATACGATATGAGGTCCAATTTTTCAGGAATGATATATTTTACGTATTCCTTATTTTTTTCAAATTAATATTGGAAAAACAATCAATTTAAACGTAATATTGTTGTATTGTTTCTGTTCACACTTGCGGCCCAGCATCTGTGTTAAAGTCAGCAGAAAACATCATCAAAAATCGAGACGGGTCTTGTAACGTTTTAGCTTCAACCCCTATGGAAGATGGAGAAAAAGGATCTCCGTCACAAAACAGATTCCTTGAGGCTCCAGAAACCTGAAGACATAAGGAGAAACTTAAATAAAATGCAACACTTCAATATTGTACATTGTGCATAAAGGAAAATAAAAGTACGGACCTGATAAGATTTCGTTGAGTCCCTGGGCACACGCAGACGCACCGACACCGATTTGTGAACTACATTACTGCGATTAAAAACAGCGTGAATGTCACACAGCTAACTACATAATATAACAATATGGTGCCAATATTGGCGCACCTATTCCGGCTCTCCTATTCACTCGGCGTGATACCGAATTCATGGAAAACAGATTTAGTGCATCCTATCCCTAAAAAAGGATCGCTCTAATCCGTCAAACTATCGGCCAATAGCCATAACCTCCTTGTTCTCCAAAGTCATGGAGACATTATAAACTAACAGCTCCTGAAGCTCCTGAAGAAGAAAAAGAGCACTAGCTTATTAGCGCTCATCAGTACGGTATTCATCGTGGCCGCTCAGCTGGTGATCTTTTAGTATACCTGACGCATCGTTGGGCGGAGGAAATTGAGTTCAATGCCTCCCGCATTGGCCATTAGTTTAGACACAGCGCAGGCCTTCGATAGGCTATGGCATAAAGCGCTCCTCTTGAAGCTGCCTTCCTATGGGCTTCCCAAGAAGTTATGCAAGTGAATCACCAGTTTTTTGGTTGATTGAAGCATCAAGGTCGTAGTCGATGGTGCATGCTCCGACCTCAAAACTGTCAATGCTGTTGTTCCCCAAGGCTGCGTGCTATCACCGACACTGTTTCTTCTACATATCAATTATATGTTGCAAATTAGTAACATACATTGCTATGCCGATAACGGTACTGGTGATGCTACATACTTTTTTTTTTATAGTAGAGGGGGCAAACGAGCAGATGGTGCACCTGATGGTAAGTGATCACCGCCGCCCATGGACATCCGCAATACCGGGGGTATTGCAGCTGCGTTGCCGGCCTTTTAAGAATGAATAAGCTCGTTTCTTGAAGGTACCTAAGTCGTATCCATTCGGAAACACCCCCGAGGGTAATAGATTCCACAAAGGAGTAATGCGAGGCAAAAAGTGTCGACCAAAGCGCACAGTTGTGGATTTCCAGACATCGAGGTGGTGAGGATGGAACTTTAAATTTTGACGCGATGTCCGATGGTGGAATTTAGCGGCAGGCATTAGTCCGAACAACTCGTCGGAACACTCCCCATGATAAATATGGTAAAAGATGCAGAGCGAGCTTACATCTCTGCGTAACGCCAAAGAGTCAAGCCGATTAGAAATAGCCTGGTCGTCGACGATTCGAACCGCTCTACGTTGAATGCGATCAAGAGGAAGAAGCTGGTACTGAGGAGCTCCGGCCCAGAGGTGAGAACAGTACTCCATGTGAGGTCGAATTTGGGCCTTGTAAAGTTGGAGGTGATGGGCTGGCATGAAGTACTGCTTTGCTCTACTGAGTACACCAAGCTTTTTGGAGGCTAGTTTAGCCTTCCCTTCCAAATGACCGCGGAACTGAACGTTGTTCGATATGTCGACTCCCAGAATTCCAATACTGGCTGAGGCTGTCAGGAGAGTGTTTTCGAACCGAGGTGATACGACAAAGGGTGTTTTTTTGCGGTGAACGCACAGAGCTGCGTCTTTTTGGGGTTAAATGTAACAAGGTTTTGACGATCCCATTTTGAGACATCAGTTAGTTGATTCTCGAGTTCAGACACGAGCTTGATCCGGCCCTCTTCGACGTGTTCCCGAGAAATACCGCTACGGCCGGAGTATGTAGCATCAACAGTACTGTCGTCCGCATAGCAATGTATGTTACATAGATAATCAATTATCTTACATATTATCTTACATACAATTACATACTCCGGCTGTAGCGGTATTTCTCGGGAACATGACGAAGTGGGCCGGAACAATCTCTTGTCTGAACTTGGGAATCGACTAACTGATGTCTCTGAATGGGATGGTCAAAACCTTGTTACATTTAACCGCAATAAAAACATCCTTTATCGTATCAACTCGGTTCGAGAACACTCTCCTGATAGCCTCAGCTAGTATTGGAATTCTGGGAGTCAAAAAAAGTCAGCAACGTTCAGTTCCACGTTCATATGGAAGGAAAGGCTAAACTAGCCTCCAAAAAGCTTGGTGTACTCAGTAGAGCAAAGCAGTACTTCATGCCAGCCCATCGCCTCCAACTTTACAAGGCCCATATTTAACCTCACATGGAGTACTCTTCTCACCTCTGGGCCGGAGCCCTTCAGTACCAGCATCTTCCTCTTGATCGCTTTCAACGTACAGCAATTCGAGTCGTCAACGACCAGGCTATTTCTAATCGGTTTGACTCTTTGGCGTTACGCAGAGATGTAGGTTCGCTCTGCATCTTTTACCGTATTTATCATGGGGAGTGTTCCAACGAGTTGTTCGGAATAATTCCTGCCGCTAAATTCCATCATCGGATATCGCGTCAAAATTTATAGCTTCATCCTACCATCTCGATGTCTGAAAATCCACAACCGTAAGCATTTGTCGGCACTTTTTGCCTCACACTACTCCTTTGTGGAATCAATTACCCTCGGGGATGTTTCCGAACAGATACGACTTAGGGACCCTCAAAAAACGAGCTTTTTATTCTTAAAAAGCCAGCAACGCACCTGCAAGACCCCCGGTATTGCAGATGTTCATGGGCGGCGGCGATCACTTACCATCAAGTGCACCACTTGCTCGTTTACCACCTCTACTATAAAAAATGTATTCACTTCCACATCGACAATTCACGAAGAAAGAAATAAAAATACGTAGCATTTTTCGTTAGAATGAGAAAAAAAGTTTTGTCAAGTTCCGTGTGATGAGGTAAATAAATTGACAAGAGCACAGGAGACAAAAGAAATACTAATCGAGAAATAAGGGACAAAGTGGACACCCAGTTTTACCCGTACTGAAATGGTAAAACGAATACAAAATTCATAAAATATACCTACTTAAAAATATTGTGATGGTGTTCGTTCAAACGTTTTCCCTTTTAACCCCTTGGGGGTCGATTTAAAAAAAAGTTTGTCCATGTTTGACCAATTCTTCGTTCAATGAAAGTTATTGAACATTCCGTATACACTCATGCTGTTTTTAAGGAACTGGTTTGTACGCTATGTGCAAAACATCCATATGGCACGAGAATGACCGGGTATCTTGTGCTTTCGCTCGCGTAAAATGTATCGCTTGAGTTACGCCATATTTTGACATCTAAATAATATTAAATTAAAAATTTTTAACACTTTACGCGTACGCGTTTTGTGACTGAAAACAACTTTTACGTAGGTCACACTATAAGTTTTGCATAACTTACAAAAAACATGTTATAACCAAAATATTATGTTTATTGCTTTTCAAAATAATCTCCTTTATATTTTAAACATTTTGTCATGCGATCGAACTATTTTTTAAAACAAGAGGACCACAGATCTTAAGGCATGTTTTCTACGTGCTGATTGAACGCTATCACTGCCTCTTCGGAGTCGAAACCTCTCATCAAATCTTTGATTTTGGGGAAAATACAGAAATCACAGGGCGCTAGGTTGGGGCGATGCGTAGGATGAGTGATGAGATGAACTTTTTCCGAAGCTAAAAATGACTTTGTTTTGTTGGCGCTGTGTAAAAAAGCGTTATTAGGGTGTAGGAGAATGCGGCTTTTGGGTCGTCTTTCGCGAACTTTTTCTAACACCCTGGATAAACAAATGGTAGAATACCACTCGGCATTAACACTCTTTTGACCTTCAAGTAGAATTGTACACATGAGACCCGTAGCTGAGAAAAAAAAGCGGTAATTTTTTTACCAACGTTTCTCGCTTGTCCCATTTTTGTTGGCCTGTTCTCATTTTGAAACACCCATTTACAAGATTGCTGTTTTTTTCTCGGGTTCAAAATAATAAATCCACGTTTTGTCTCCTGTGACAATGTCATAAACAGCATTAGAATGTCCATGGTCGTACTTCAGTAGCATCTGTGAGCACTATTCCACGCGAGCCCGCTTCTGCTCCGCTGTCAGTTCATGAGGAATGCAACGATAACAAAGTTTCCGAACTTTCAATTCTTCGTGTAAAATTTTCTAAATTTGCTCATACCAATCCCTAACAGTCCTCGAACTGTATCATAGGTAATCGGGAGGTTTTCTTCAATTAACCGCTTAACAGTAGCCACATTATTTTCGTAGACGGCAGTTGAAGGCCGCCCTTCACGAAATTCGTCATGTAAAGAAACTCGACCTCTCTCAAATTCAGCAAACCATCGCCTCACGGTGCTCAAATAAGGTGCTTCTCTCCCAAAAGCATTTTGAAGACGAGCGGCACAGTCTTGCGGAGAAAGAGAACTTTTAAAATCATAAAAAATCATCGCTCTAAAATCTTTTCGACGTAATTCCAATTTAGTTGCGTACGTAGAACTTTGATGTGTGATAAAAAAGTAATTCTAAGAAGGTTGCAACGTTTTAAAAATATAACATTAGAAATTCAAACAGTTCCGATTAGCTAGAAGTTCAAAACTTTTAGTGTGCCCCATGTATATGTGGTCGTCTTCCGGCTCAGAGAGTAAGGTTGCCAATAAATTTATGATGAAAAAGGAAGTTCGTTCAGCTGTAAAAACATAGTTGTTACAAGTTTAAATTTGCTGTATTCTTAGAATCAGATGTACTTTGTCTTTCGTGTAATAATAATAAGTAACCAAATAAAATAATCTATATTAATTATTAATTAATTAATTATTAATTAATTATTAATTATTAATTAATATTATAAATGCGAAAGTTTGGATGTTTGGATGGATGTTTGGATGGATGTTTGTTACTCAATCACGCAAAAACTACTAAACGGATTTGAATGAAATTTGGCACACAGATAGATAATGATCTGGAATAGCACATAGGCTACTTTTTATCTCGGAAAAATTACTTAATCCCACGGGATTCCCAAAAAAAACATTTTTAATGCAGCGGGCTGCACGCTGCAGCTAGTCAAAATATATTTTTGGTTAAATGTATATGTATAGTCCTTACGCATTAAATCAAACATTTTTCGCTTTCAAGCTGTAGTCTTAAATTTGTACATTGCCTAAAGACTCAACAAGACATTAACCCTCTGAAAATCACAATAATTATCGCGCCTGACTGGTAACTGTTGACTGTTGAATTCAAGAGGTGTTTTATCGCGCCACAAGACTGCGCGTAACTGAGTTAAGTCAGGCAAGTTACCAAAGTCTCGTATTGTGTAACTATGAAACGCGGGTAACGCATCTATACTTTTTTACATATCAATATAAATTATAATATAAATTTACAATACATAGAAAGGGAATATAGTATACAACGTAAGTAATTTTACAATTCGCCTAAGGCGCAGGGAAAACTTAAAATATAAACATAAAAGGCAAAAGTAAATAATCATTATAGTCTATACGGCTTTAACCCGTCTCGATTTTATAACTTCGTTTTCTTGTACAACTGAATCTCATTTACGCACTTACCGTGTAGTTTAATTAACCCACGGTGAGGAAAAGTAGCAGAACACCTAATATTTGAAGCATTTATTTTGTCGTCTGTGAATGAATAATTAATTGTAAAGTAATTATCACATTATCTTATACAAAACGTTTTTTTCTTTAATTTAATAAAACCACATATGTATCCTATAACCCTGAGCAATCATGACTAACTCCTTTTTAACGGCCACTTTAGAGGAACACAAATTGTTGCTTCTCTAATTATCTCAAAAAACTAAACGTTAATTATGAACTCCATGAACATGAAATAGACATAAATTTAGTCAAAAATTGTCAAAGGTAATCCCCCTATTTCACAACCTGATAAAATTTAAACTGTTGTAAATTATTTTGCACACTTTGCAAAATAGGCGTTAACATATTTTTTATGTGTTTGAATGGAATGTAAAGAAATTGATTATATACCTAATTTACAATAATTGTAATGTTTCAGATGGTCACCCAAAATATTGTTTCTTATATTACTTTTACAATGATATATCATAATTTCATAAATTTGTTGTTTTTTGAGGTAAGTATAGAACATAATGAAATTATTTGTGGTGGAACGTTTTTCATAAAATTATCCTACCATTGGATACTGGAGTCATCACATCCAAACACCTGATAGGATAAATTATACTAGTTTATTCAAAGAATCCTATTCGCTGATACCATCATAGATAAAAAATAGATGGTAGCAATAGTAACCAATGTTGTAATTTATTATATAATTACGAGCTCTAATAAGATTAATAAATTGCTTTATTGCTCTAATACGATTGTCATTGAAAAAATAATGAGATAGTAAACACTATCTATCTATTGAATATTATAGAATGCCATTTTTTTATATATCATACGATAGCAAATAAGCAGATGGGTCTCTTGATGGAAAGAGTCAACCATTGCCTATAGACACCAAAGATGTTAATGGTGCGTTTCTATCTTGTAGCGAGGTCTAATGCCACATGCTTAAGTTTACCACCTACCTTATCCTCCAAACCTGAACACGACAGCGACAAGCACTGACGCTATTGCGGCAGATAATGTAAGGCGGTGGTACCAGATCCGGGCGAGACAATGCAGAAATCTACCACCTATTAGCCACGACGGAGTGACTCGCGTAGCTAATCGGTCGCCTTTTACGACCTGCCTGGCAGAACGGCAATTGGTCCATTCTTTAAAGGAGCCAGGATCCATTACGAGGAAAAACATGCCATCCTATAATATTAAATAAACTAAACACAACCAATATTGAGTTTATTTATTTCATTAGATAACAAACACGCCTATCTTGATAGAAGGTAATGACCATCACATATGGGAACCAAAGATGTTTACGTCTTTACCTTTATCTGATGGGTTCTACCTGACCGATAAACTAACCACTTTGTGGCGATGAGCGAGGCTCTGGAGTTTTTTGCCTACCAGATCATCGTCGTTCATAAGCCTCTTGGTACGCCTCTCTATCGCATCAAGTGTCTCCAGCTCACATTGCAGATCTCTACTAAGAATTTGTTCCCACGTTTATTCAATCCCTCGCTTTTTACGATCTGTATGATAGAAACATAGATGGTATATTCTTCAGAGGATCAACACGGGGTACAAAATCTATGAAACATACTTGTTTTAATCGTGAATGCTTATAGACAAACGTTAGAAAGGAATAAACGAACGTCATATTTTATGTATAATATACGTATGTTTGTATATTTAGTTTCTTGCCAAATTGGCGAGGTGAATAATTTTGTAGAAGCAAAATCTTCTCAAATTAAATACGGCCATAATTAAATTTTATATATTAAATAACAAAAAAAAACCTTAAATTTACAGCACACAAATCAAAGTCTGTTGATTACCTCCGTGACATTTTCTCTAGCAATAACTGAAAAAATGATATTGCTGTTTCTTCCACCAATCATAATGGAATTAATAAACAATAAACTGGAAAATTTAAAGGTTCTAATTGCTGATCGTATCATAATTAGTAACGGTAATAACAGTTCTTTGTTAATGTATGTTGAATATTGTTTTTTTTTTATGTAGTTAGAATTTCTATAATTTCTCCACCAACTTATACGTATATTGTTCTTTATTAATTTTAGTTATTGGTACTTTATTTTATAAATTGCATTTTTGTCTCACTCAATTATGTCAGATACAAATTATTATTATTTGCAAATTTGCAATTTTTAAACACAAAAACATTACGCTTTGCTGTTAATATTTTATTTTCCTTACAGGATTGATTGGTTATATTTTTTGTAAGCGCTATATAAAAAAGTGATCTCTCCTTATGCTTACTTTTTTTTAGTAGGAATTATTTTTGTAACTGATAGTTTTAAAAATATTGTTTGTATTTTGTTACGTATTATAACTTAAAGGGTCTTTTTTTAAAAAATCCTTTAATAATCGATCAATTAATTACTATTCAAAAATGACTGTTACGAACTTAATTTAACTTTAATACGTAAAATAATAATTTAATGTGTGCGATGAATTATCAGCTACCTAGTCAATACATTTACTGAGATGAAGTAAAATAAATTGATAACTTAGTTTAGAAAACAGATGGCTTTCTGGATGAAAAAAGACAAGTATCGCTTACAATCATCAAAGATATTAATGTTGCGTTGCTATCGTTATGGCATGGTTTTATTGCCACGTGCATTAGTTCATCGGCTTCCTTACTCTTTCATCTTTTTTTTATAATGCGGCGGGCTGCAGGGTGCAGCTAGTACTTAATATTTCATGACATGTCAAAATAAATTTCAATGACAATATTTATTTTGATAACCACGGTTCAGGCTATGGATCGACGACCATGTTGCCTTAAGTTGTTAATTTACTATCATATTTAAATTTTAGGTAAAAACTGAAAATCAACTAGTCTTTACAATTATATGGATATTTAGCTGTATTGGTTTAAAACAGGGCAGTACGATCGATGCTTACTTAAAATTCATCCATCAGACAATCATGGCTACTAGGTGGTAGAGTTCTGCACTATAAAGCCAGGTTGTGGTACCACTGCCTTACCCATTCCTGCCGCAATAGCGTCAGTGCTTGTCACTGTCGTGTTCCGATTTGGAGAATAAGGTAGCCGGTAAAATTATGCATGTGGCATTAAATCTCACTACAAGATAGCAACGCACCATTAACATATTTAGTAGACTCTTTTCATCAGGAGAGACATCTGTTTATTTGCTATCTTATGATATAAAATCAATCAATCAATAACGTACTGATGGTACTTCTGCCAGCGTCTTGTAGTCCGATAAAGGAATGAAGGGTCTAACTAGTTCAAAGGAAACTTTCACATTCTCAGGAAACTGCATTCTATTAAAAACTGGTAGAGGGCGACCTTACGATGATTCTCAAGTGCACGTAGATTTCTATTTGTGAACTTGTCACCGTTTATTAGCCTACGGGCTTTTTGGTCATAGACTCTCTCAAGGACTGTTTTTCAATTGAATTTGCCCGCGGGTTGGACATATATTTCTCTACTATGGTACAGTCATCGGCGTAGCCAGTAATATCAGGTACTCATTAATATGCAGCAGGTATAAATTTAAAGATGACAGATCCCTCTGAGGTACCCTGGCATTAATGGTCATTAAGACATCCAAGAATACTTGGATCGACTGATTCCTCAGAAAATGAGATATCCAGATCCAGATTACAGAGTTCATTAGGTATATCATAGTTTGGAAGTTTACTTAGAAATGCCTTGTGCCAGACGACGCCTCAGATATCTGAAGATACGGCCATTGCCTCACCACGATCTTCCAAGGCCTCGCTTCATAGATAAGTGGCGTATATTTAACATGTCAGCAGTCGAGAGCCCCCTATGGAAACCATAATATTGTTTGTCTCTGAGAAGCTCGTTTAAGATGTGCACGGAGACGATTATTAAGGATACACTCCATAATCTTGCAAATTATGGGGGTGAGTGCGACTGGTCTATAATTAGCTTGGTCGGTTTCTCTTTTTGGATATAATTTGAAAGGTAAAGGTGGGCATTTACCTTTGTAGTCTAGACGTGAACATTTTGCGAAGTGCTGCCAAATAAATTTGAGTTCTGTTTAGCGGTTTGGCTAGAGAAGCCCCAGGTTTATAAAGAGGAGACAGTAAAGAGCGGCAGAAGTTTTTCTCAAGTGACTTGGCGAAAGACCAAAAAGCTCTATTTCCTGAGGGACAGAAAGCTGACTTGTCCCCTATAAGATCCATGTGGTTAAACTGAGCTGTTCTGACCAATTTTTTGCAGAATTTGGCAGCTGCGTTATTTGCTTGCTTCTTAGCTTGAAAATCCACGGGTTCACTTTTACAAGCGTCAACCCAAATCAAATAATATGATTATCGGTTGCACTTCTCAGCTAAGAGGCAGTCAATATTGAACAAAGGGTAAGCTTCTGTCAGCAAAAGGATAAAATATTCCATAGCTGAAAACTACCACATTTAAGATAGCATCGGCGCAGCACGACGATCTTCAGAAAAAAGCAGACCTGCTTCTATGGATTAAGAAATGTCTAATCTATAGAAGCTAAGCTAAGAAATCTAGCATCTCAATCTGCCGACTTGTATCCAAGGATTTAAAACGTTATAATTTCGATATGTTTGCTGTTTCATGATTGATCCGCCGCGTTTCATGCTGTTTCGTGATTGGTTCGCGAGCTAGTGCTAGAAGACAACGTTATAATACCATATACTGTAACCAATCACGACAACGCAAACATATCGAAATTATAAACGTTATAAATCCTTGCTTGTATCGCCATACTTGTCCGGTGCCTTTTGGACTGGTATAAGGAAGCATGTGGTGCGGAACAGATTGCACCACACAGTAATCCATTGTCCCAAGGGGTGGTGAAACGGACAGCGCATTTCTGAACTACTCCTAGTTATCAAATAAATGTCCATGCGTACGCAATATGGCTTACAACGTCAGGAACGCGCGTGAGCTCGTGGATGAGCTGCGAGAGACTACAAGTTATTGAAAATTTACAGACATCGCTTTCGTTGTTGCTGTCGTTATATGGACACAGCCACTCCATATGATAGGCATTAACTACTCGACTCTCGTAGAGGCAAATATTAGACATTATGTATGACAATTGCGTATACTGTCACTCTGAAGGCCAAATTTTACGCCGCTTGATTTTTTGAATTTTTGAATTTAAACTTTAAATTTCTAATTATAAAGACTAATGTTGTATGAAAACGTCTTTGACGTTTATTCTGTGATGAAATATCTGTCATGTCAAATTCGTAAACTGACATCTGCTATTGTCGTTTATTATACTTCAGCCACTTTTGTTCGTTCGACCGGACCGCGTGTGTGTTATCGATTTTTTAGTGGTATAAATCTGAATTTTGTGTTGTTTTACGGTGCATTTATCTCATGTAAGTATTGTTTTTATTAGAAAGGCCGTTTAATTATTCTATTTGGGCAATTCGTTGTAAGAAATATATCGTGATAGCCAAAAATAAAGTCATTTGGAAATTCATTATTTTTCACGTGATTTTTGTAATATTTGTTTGTAAATATAAAAACTACTTTGTCGATTACTTTATTTTGATCCTTAATAGACAGAAAATATATCAACTGATACACAGTCTATTACAGAATGATAAAATATGGCTTAGTTGTAGGAATTTTTTTTTTTTCCAACGAGTTGACCGAGTCACCATTCCCGCCAAAAGGCGAGTGATGAGACCTGGCGCTTTAATTCGCTCTTGCGTGTCAAAGTTTCGAGAGGTTAAAGTCCAAACTTTACAAAGAGAAAGCATTAATGGGCTATTTAATATTATAGAATGCCATTTTTTATATCATAAAATAGCAAACAAGCAAATGGGACTCCTGATAGAAAGAGTCAACCATCGCCTAAAGACACCAAAGATATTAATGGTGCGTTGCTATGTTGTGACAACATCTTATGCTACATGCTTAAGTTTACCGGCTACCATGCCCTGCAAACCGGAACACGATAGTTACAAGAACTGACGCTAATGTGGCAGGAATAGGTAAGGCGGTGGGTACCAGCCCTGAGCGAGAAAATGCAGAACTCTAACACCTAGTAGCCATGGTGGTAGTCACTCTCACAGCCAATCGGTTGCCTTTTACGATCTGCCTGGCAGAACTGCAGTTGACCTACTCTTCATTGGAGGAAGAAAAATGTTTCTGCAGTTTCACTAAAACAATTGTCTTCTGATCTCTGTTTTGGGAATGGTAGATAATGTCGTGAACTATTCGATGGTTGATGATGGTGACGATGAAGGAATATCCAAATCACGGAGACGCTGACAATAGATCTCCTCCCTAATATATACGCACACGCCCACGTGGAGTAAATTTGGGGCTCATGGATGTACACGAGGTAATTGAAGTATGTTGAATGAGGCGGATTACAGATCTGCTTCTCCGTTAGAAAGAGTACGTGCAGTTTTTTAGTCTTGAGATGGTGGTGAACATCATTGAGATTTGAGTAAATGTCTTGGATGTTAGATAAACGCACTTTAAGGGAACGGAGGACTGCCGCTGGTTAAACTTACTGTGCTTTTTGACAGTAGATACTGTGATTAGTAGAGTGAATAAGGGAAGGGGGCAAAAGTCGGGAGTAGTACCACATTAGGCACCACGCAACTCGCAAGGAATAATACACCGATGGGGGCTGGTATGGAGACCATGGAGACACTGAAACTCTCCTGGGAGTCGTCATTGGCTCCCTTCCATCAGGTCACCGGCCGGCACGATGGATCAACCCTGGGATTTTGCGTGGTCATTGGGACAGTCTTTCGCGTGTAGCTAGTACGCTAGTTGAGCCCCCTACAAACCATGGACCAGATTCAGATTCCACTGACCTTCAGGACGAGTCCCTAATGCATTATTAACTTGCAAGCCCAAACGGGCCTCTGATATCGTGCCAATCTTATAAGAATTCCCCTCAATAGCCTTATGGTATAGACGGTGCTTATAATTTCAGAAAACAATGACATATGTCAGACTAAGAGATTTTTGTTGTATTTCAATCTGAACAAGACTGCAGAATTGTACTTGATGTATTGTATAAATCAATTGATTTTCATCCCTGTTGTTTTAGATGAAAGACAACGTTCGAGTTTGCGTTTACTGCTGAATTGTTTAAGAAAAAATCCACTAAGGTACAATTTGTCTCGTGCAATCCCTGTGGACATGCGCCTGCTTATCAGTTGTTTATCATTCACTGCGGCATTTACAGTATGCATGTTGCAGTTCGAAAAAATATTTTTTGGTGAAACGAATGTGTGAATTCACTTTAATTTGGTGGAACATTTACTTCTTTAATTGTATCCCTTGTGCATTATTCTCTAATTATGAGCTATGCTTTTAATATTTCCTTGATATTAGATACTAAAATGATATTTAATATAATCGATAGGGCCTACAATTTTTAACATATGTAACTGTGTTCAGAGACCAGCATTACGGAAATGTAACCTGAGTGTTCGCTTTTCGCTCTCAAATATATATGCGGTTCTTAAACATCCTGTGCTTAGTATTTCAAATCTGCAAAAAGCCATCTATTTTGCATTTGATTGATAATATGATATTACATTTAAATTTTAATTTAAAATCCCTCAGTTTTTGTCTCAAGTGTTAATTCGTTGTCATTTACTTCTATGAAAAGATTAGTAATGTAATTTATTATATCCACACGAAATAAGTTCCATATTGCGAGTTTAATGGACAGAGAGAAAATGGCCGACTGATACAATATGTACAATAATACAACACGTTTATTTTCTTAAAACCAAGATTTGCATGATTTTTGCACATAATAATTTATAATAAAATCTATACTAGAGTGCTTACATACAAATGGGTGTACATTGGCGCGCAGAACTTACACTAAATGTTAAATTTGTGTCGCAGGATCTGCTAACCCTTCCTTTTTACACATGATATTACGTGAGTAATTTGTCTTCTTATTTTAACATTACTATTGATACGTTTACAGTAGTCAATAATATAATAGCTTAGTGCAGTTATATTGGTTAAATATTGTACATATTAAAGGAGGGTGTTCAGTACTCGATTTTGTTAAGAAATATGTATAAAAAATAGGCACTTAAATTTTGATCTGATTTCCAATAAAAATGTACGGACACCCGTGCACGGCGCATAGATGTTTATTGTTTACAAACAGCGATTTACCGAGTTCGCGACTAACGACTGTGAGTACATCGTGCAGTGACTATACTTTGTGTGTACTATGTAATAAACTTTTGTTATATTTTTATTGTATACTTACGATCATTTACAATCACATCCTTCAACATGTACAATCTTTTACCAGTCAGCCAAGCCTGTATTAATGTGTGTTTTGAAAATCGGTTGTTGTTTAATAATACATATTTAATTATGAAATCAACTTTGTTAGCATTGGATGTCCCACGTCCTTCTAGTCTTTTTTGTGTTGTTTTAGTTTTTATTTGCAATATATTGAACCTTGCGTTTTCCTAACTTTATTATTTAGTTAACTAGGAAAAGAATTTTAGTCACACGCCCACTTTTTAGGGTTCCGAAGTAAACTAGGAACCCTTATAGTTTCGCTATGTCCGTCTGTCCGTCCGTCCACACGATTGCTCACAGATCCTTAATATTAGAATTATTCACCCCGTGTTGGTTCCGGGCTCCTTTGAAGAACCAACTGCCGTTCTGCCAAGCAGGTCGTAAGATTATTTTTTTTTATTTTATAGAAGAGGGGGCAAACAAGCAGGAGGTGCACCTGATGGTAAGTGATCACCGCCGCCCATGGACATCCACAATACCAGAGGTCTTGCAGTTGCGTTGCCGGCCTTTTAAGAATGAGTAAGCTCTTTTCTTGAAGGCCCCCAAGTCGTATCCGTTTGGAAACACCCCTGCCGGTAATTGGTTCCACAACAAAGTAGTGCGAGGCAAAAAGTGTCGAGAGAAACGCACTGTTGTGGATTTCCAGACATCGAGATGGTGAGGATGGAATTTCAAATTTTGACGCGATGTCCGATGATGGAATTCGGCGGCAGGAATTAATCCAAATAACTCGTCGGAACACTCCCCATGAAAGATACGATAGAAGACACAGAGTGAACCAACATCTCTGCGCAATGCCAAAGAGTCGAGCCGTTTCGAAATAGCCAGGTCGTCAACGATTCGAACCGCTCTACGCTGAATGCGATCAAGAGGAAGGAGCTGGTACTGAGGAGCTCCGGCCCAGAGATGAGAACAGTACTCCATGTGGGGCCGAATTTGAGCCTTATAAAGTTGAAGGCGATGGACCGGCAAGAAGTACCGTCCTGGTCTGCTGAGCACACCGAGCCTTTTGGAGGCTAGTTTAGCCTTACCTTCCAAATGACCGCGAAACTGAACGTAATTCGATATGTTGACTCCCAGAATCCCGATACTAGCTGAGGCTGTCAGGAGAGTATCCCCAAATCGAGGTGACACGACAAAGGGTGTCTTTTTAGCGGAAAACACGCAAAGCTGTGTCTTCTTGGGGTTAAAAGTGACCAAGCGACCGATTGGCTATGCGAGTCACTACCATCGTGGCTACTAGGTGGTAGAGTTCTGCATTGTCTCGTCCGAGTCAGGTACCACCGCCTTACCTATTCCTGCCGCAATAGCGTCAGTACTTGTCGCTGTCGTGTTCCGGTTTTGAAGGTAAGGTAGCCGGTAAACTTATGCATGTGGCAGTAGACCTCGCCACAAGATAGCAACGCACCATTATTATCTTTGGTGTCTATAGGCGATGGTTAACACTTTCCATCAGGATACCCATCTGCTTCTTTGCTATCTTATGATATAAATGCAATAAAATGACCTGCTGGGTCAACCGGCTTACAGATTCTTTTTATACATTTACGTTAATTGGTAACATAGGTGTTACATGCATAGTAATCCTAATAGATAGGTTTATTTAGTTTGGCTATAGTTCGGTCAGGTGCATAAAATCTAGAAACCTGTGAGTACTTAATGCACCCAGGTGAATTAAGTCTACCGTGCGTAGCACTTAATTCACCCAGGTGATTTGCCCCTGGTGAACTAAGTCTACCGCCCCATATTATTGTCATAGTGACATAAATACGACCACTTGTATATTTATAACAAGTACGTAAAATAGAGAAAAATAAAAGACCAGCTCGCTGAGTTTCTGCCGCCGGATCTTCTCAGTGTGTGGCCGCGTTCCGATCCGGTAGTAATTCTGAAAATCGATACAACGTTTTAAATGTTATATTATAATGACTTTTTTAAAATATTTGCACACCATATAATGGTAGAATATGTTGGTAACTTAATTTATTTTTAACAACTTGTAACGCCCATATTCTTGCAAATAAATATTTTCTTTCTTTCATGTCACTAATTTTCGGTCATAATTAAAGTGGCTGGAATATTCGTTTTCGGCAGGACATTCACGTTTTATCAGGTTTATTTAACACTAGCTGACCCGCGCAGCTTCGTCCACGAATATATTAGCATGTCGTCAAGATATATTTTTTATACAAATTTCATCCCTTATTTCAACCCTTTAAGGGATGATGAAAAAAAATAGCCTATATTTGACCCCGGCTCTTCAACTATTTCCGTACCAAATTTCAGGAAAATCGGTCCAACGGCTTAGCCGTGAAAGCGTAATAGACAGACAGAAAGACAGACAGACTTTCGCATTTATAATATTAGTATGCAAGTATGGATTCTGAAGAATCCGTCATTTCCAGTATACCTAAAAAAACGTTTTACATACATTATATACAAATCAGAGTAGGCTTCAGCGGTCTTTTCACTTAAGTACGATGATTTATCCAGACCACAATACGGCAACATGTTTTAATTCCTTTACTATTACAGCGATAAGATTATAGAATGATTTTTCCTCTTAGCTGCGTGAATCATCTACATTATCAATTTTTAAAACTGCAGTATATAATCACTTTTTAAAACGTCAGAATCCTCAATTTTGTACATTTGTGTACTTTACATTATATTTATGTACATATTATTATTATTAAATATTATGAACATATTTCTGTAATAACTAGAATATCGGTGTACGTATTGTTAGGGTAACTACAACCGAATATCGATGTATCGATGTTGTTAAAATCGAGAATATCATTCGGCTACTATTACATTTAAAATTTAATGTCGTTATTTCCGGTATCGTCTGATTAGTTGTTGCTATTGGCGCCACGATCATCTCTTTCCGGTCCCTTTTTTCTTTATCAAATTCTTTGTTGGCTAATTATTCCGTCGAAGACTTCCGAAAGAGACGCTCGAGGAACCAATAATTTTATTTATTTATTTAAAATTTATGCACAAACATGTACAGACGTGGACTTAATGCTACATGACATTCTCTACCAGTCAACCTTTAACAAATATAAACAGTGTTTACGATGGGGTGCACAGAGAAACTTATTACAATCGTTTACTATTGACATACCTTTTTAATTATTATTAAAATAAATTAAAATTAAAGAAAACAATAAGATAATACAATATTACAATATACTTAGATACAAGTAATATATTACATATATAATACATTATACATATACCTATACATATATATATATATATATATATATATATATATATATATATATATATATATATATATATATATATATATATATACATACATATTTATATATAGTTATATAGTTACTGCCATAGCGCGTTACACCATTACTCTGCCAAATGCTTACAGAGAGAACGTTTAAAAGACAATTTGGAGGGACTATTCCTAATATCAATGGCAAGAGTATTCCAAAGCCTCACAGCTTCAGAAGAAAAAGATTTGGATAAGAAATCGGTACGACAAAAAGGTAATTGAAGAGTCGGGATATTTTCTGAACGAAGTTGGCGTGAATGTGTGGCATGCTGAAATGTGAATTTTGACTTAAGATATTGAGGTGCATTAGGATTATAAAGAATAGTGAATAATGTACAAAGCAATCTCAACTGTCTTCGTTGGCGGATCGGAAGCCATTTCAGTTTAGAGCGATATAATGAAACGTGCTCAAACTTACGCAGACCAAAGATGAACCGTATACAACTGTTGAGCATGCGTTCTAATCTGTCTAAAAGGGCTTGACTTAAATCTATGAAACACACGTCGGCATAATCAAGTATTGGTATAACTACGTTCTGCACAAGTAGGAGTTTTGATTGGAGTGGCAAAAAGTTTTTGTACCGATAAAGGGATCATAAAGCCATATTAATCTTACGACAAAGCTCAGTAGTATGTGGTAACCAAGATAGAGTTTGGTCTATTATGAGTCCTAGATCTTTGACGTAAGGGAGAAAGGGGATAGTAATGATAATAAAAGTAAAAGGAGAAAATAAGTATAAATTGTAAAATAGTCAAAGTCAAAGTCAAAGTCAAAACATTTTTATTCAAATTATCCTTTACAGGCACTTTTGACGAGTCAACATTTTTTGAGTTACTACCGGATCGGAAACGCGGCCACACACTGAGAAGATCCGGCGGAAGAAACTCAGTGTAGTGTAGTAAATTAACGAATTAAAGTGATTATTGTGGATTGTGAAAATCGTGTTATTTTGAATTGAGTCTAAATCCTGACCGCGGCCAATAGTATATTTCTCTATGAAGTAGTCAACTTATAGGTTAGTTATGATAAACTGGTAACTAGTGTTTAGTTTTATTAATTGCTCGTAATTAATTTATTATGCACTACCCATAGGTTACCAATAGGTATTTTTACTTTTAGGTATACTTAGTTACTATGTTTAGAAGAAGTAAGTTTAGAAACTACCTATACGAAGTTTAAGTTAGTCTTAGGATTTTTACTTAAATTTTGATAATAAAAATATCGTATGTAAATAACTAAGATAAATATGTAAATATTATTTTTTATACAATACTAGCAGCCCGCTTGTCTATACAGAGATTTGTAATAAAGTAGCTTATAAAGAAAGGTTAAATAAGTTCTAAAATAAATATGCGCGAGCGAAGCCGCGTGTAACAGCTAGTTTACAATTACGTGCTACAATAATAGCGTCCACGTAACGTAGCAATCAATGGTGAATTAATTATCAGCTTCAGTACAAAGTACAAACTGAAACCAATACTTTTTTAAATATGAAGCAAACATGAAGCAAACATTTCGAACAATTCTAAAAATACAAATAACAACTTTATTGGCATTTAGTTCTAAATAAAACTGTTTTTACGGTTACATTACAGATACGTCTTCTTTGATGCAATATTTAAAGAACTATTGCATAATGAAAAGCTTCCATTTTGATTTTCCACATAACCTATGCTGCGGGTATGCTAAATTTATGCCACGTCACAACGGCTTGAATATTCATTATGCTTATGGCTATATTTACAACGTTGTGGCATCCGATGCATTAGTTGTACTCTTGCATCAAAAATTAAGTCATAAGATGTTTTACTCTAAAAATATGTTAAATAGAAAAAATCTTTTTAAACAAGTGAAACGACCGATTGGCCGCCGCCAATTTTATTTTACTTATTACAAATCGAGACATTAGCAATAATATATTATACCATTAAATAGTATTTTATATAATCCCGTAGAGAAATATGTATTTTACACGTTTCTGTGAAATAAATTAACTCACAAATTATTGTTTGCATGAATGTACTAATGTGTTATAAAATATTGTTTCTAGAGTAGGTACTACTGTGATACATTTGACCAACCGTTTGCCTTTTACAAAGCGCTCGGTATGAAGGCAGGGACTCTATTCTTCAAAAAGGACCCGCACGAATCTTGGGAAAATAATATATAAAATATAATATTCAAATATTATAATAATATCTTTATATACCTCGTATTAGTCCGGGCCTCCTTTGAAGAATAGACCAACTGCAATCCTGCCAGGCAGTTCATTAAAGGCGAACGAATCCTCGCCCGGGTTTGGCACTATTGCTTAATCTATTCCTGCCAAAAGCGTGCCAATCCTCGTCACTATCGTTTTTCGGTTAAAGCATAAGGTACCTAATTGGTAAACTTATGCACAGGGCTTATACCCACGCCACGGTCAGATACGAATAATTTTAACGGTCGTTGATAGTTTAAACGAATGCAATCGCATATTTTATGTAATATTGTTCGATTTCTCAACCGTTTTCATTACGTTGGTTTGATTTTATGTACTACTTAGGGATTTATAGGGTTCTGAAATCAACAAAAACCCTTATAGTTTCGTATGACCGTCCATCCGTCTAAAATTTCAAGATAGTCTTAGGTATAATTTAGTCTCCTAAGTATTTACAATATTATAATATTTCATTTTTATCAATCGAAAAAAACGAAGGTTATCAGTTCGACATGTATGTATGTAATACTAACTGTCCCCTTGACTTCGTCCAGGTGGAAAAAATTCTCAGTCTTGGGGTTTTACCCGCATAGTTCCTGGTCACAGGGATTTTCCGAGATAAAAACTAACCCTATATACTTTCTCGGGCCTTTGCACCAATATTCATACAAATCGATTAAGAGGTTTAGGTGTAAAGAATAGATAGACCGACAGACACACAGACAGACACACAGAGCTACCTTCGCATTTATAATGTTATATAATATTTGTAATATATGTATGTAATATTTGAATATACTTGAATATTATAAATGTGATCGTGTATGTGTGTGTTTGTTTGTCCGTATTTCACGGCAAAATGTAGCAACGAATTGACGCGAATTTTTAAGTGGAGATAGTTGAAGGGATAGAGAGTGAAATAGGCTACTTTTTGTCTCTTCCTAACCCCCCACTTCTCATTTAACTCTCGCGAAGGTGCGGGCAAGAGCGAGTGATTATATATTTATTTATTACCGCCCCGTTGGTCGAGGAGTTAGCGACCCTGACTACACAATCAACGTGGCTCGGGTTCGATCCCCGACGGGGACAAGCATTTCTATAATGAGCATAAATGTTTGTATTTCCGGGTTTGGGTGCTTATTAAATTTATTCCAGTATTTTATATGTATTCCTATGTATTAGTATCGTTGACTAACACCCATAACACAAGCAAATAAATTGCTTACTTTGAGGTTAGATCAGTAAGTGTAATACCCCGTGTCTCGTGAATATTAAATTAAAGGTAAAAGTTCAAAAAGCTTAGACATATTACAAATAAGGAACTTATAACAAAAATATATATGGCATTATCTCAATCTGTGCTAACCTACAGAATTGTAATATACGATATCCCACTGAAAAACTTTATGCGTACGGAAACCTTCTGACTATTTGAAAATTATACTAACTTTTTTAAAACTAAAACTTCATAGAACCCTGAATTACGACTCTCAAATTAATATAAGTAGAAAGAGAAAACACATCGTCACTCCTATTATAAATACATATCCGACCATAATATTATTTAGCAGCAAAGGCCAAATGCCTCTACAAGCAGCAGTATTATGGTCAGGCAAGTTATTAGTATAATAAAATAAATTTTGTCCGTGTTCGTCTCGGGCTCCTTCACGAAATAGGCCAACTGCCGTTCTGACAGGCACGCCATAAAAGGCGACCGATCGGCTATAGGAGTCACTTCCATCGTGGCCACTAGGTGGTAGAGTTCTGCATTATCTCACCCGGGTCTGGCACCACCGTCTTACCAATTCCTACCGCAATAACGTCAGTGCTTATTACTGTCATGTTCCGGTTTGGAGAGTAAGGTAGTCGGTAAATCTATGCATGTGGCATAAGATCTCGCCATAAGATAGCAACGCACCATTAACATATTTGGTTTCTATAGGCGATGGTTGACTCTTTCCTTCAGAAGACCCATCTGCTTGTTTGCTATCTTATGATATAAAAAAACACTAATTATCTACCCCTAACAACCCACCATTGTGAAGAGAAACTTACCCTGGATTAAATCAATCTGCTATCTTGACACCAATAATCTTCTCAACTAGCCCAAAACAAGCAACCTACGAATAAAAGGTAATGGATGTAATTATATATATATATATATATATATATATATATATATATATATATATATATATATATATATATATATATATATATATATATATATATATATGTATATATGTATATATATATATATATATATATGTATATATGTATATATATATATATATATATATATATATATATATATATATATATATATATATATATATATATATATATATATATATATATATATATGTATACTCCCTTAAGCAACACTTTAATCGTCAGATTTTCTAAATTTTAGGTGGCAATTTACCCACCATTCCCTAATCTAACGCAATTCAGTGTTTCCATGCTACTGATTTTTTCCCCACCACTGAAATGAAAAACATTATATAACGTTTTATTTTTCCTTTAATTTAATCTACAAAATCCAATAGGCCCATACGACGCTCGAGTAACTTACCATTTAGCATCTTTGGCTCCCTTACTATAATACAGGTATATTTTTACTTACTAGGTATATCACCACAGTCTATTGTAAAAATGTTTTGTAAAAAAATAAAATATTTTTAATTTAATTTACACAAACAAAATTTTATTCATTCTTAGAATAAAATATAACTTTCTTTAAGAACTAATGCAATGGATTCTACTGCTGATTCTATACAACCTAGTTTCGACTTTCGTATCAAGTAAGAGACAAATTGTATAGCCTATATCACTCTCCCAATTAAGACGAATCTAATAACATCTTTCAAGCTTAAATCTATCAAACTGCCTAGAATACAGAGCATGCCAAAAATATACATACACAGATATATACGCAAAAACATTTATACATATATAAACATACGCATCTCTGATATATCCTAAGTCAGATCTTTACCAAAAGTATTTGAGATCAAATTTAACGTATACTCTTTCGAGCTAAAAATAATTTTGTAAATCCGTCTGCTGTAAATGGACAAAGCCGACGGAAATAAAAACAACTAAAGCGCTACTCTACAAGTACAACAAGTAAACTAATATAATATCTCTAGTACACAGCCAAATTCAAACCGCCGCAATAAGTTTGAGGTGCAATCAATGATATTATACGTATTATAAGATGATATTATTATTTATATATATAAAAATCAATTGCTGTTCGTTAGTCTCGCCAAACCTCGAGAACGGCTGAACCGATTTGGCTAATTTTGGTTTTGAATTAATTGTTGAAGTCCAGGAAAGGTTTAAAAGGTGAGAAAATATATAAAAAAATAAGAGTAGTTAAAAAAGCAGAAAAATGTTTGCCGGGTCAGCTAGAAATATATATTATCTTAAAATATCATTGGATGCAACACGTAATGTGACAGTTTAAATTTGACTTACGTCACTAGCATGACCCAAACCCATATATTTCGTCCCTCCCAAAGTGAGAACGCGTCTGAAGAAGTATTTTTCTTCAAAAATAATATCACATTTTTCGAACACAAAACATTATAATACAGAATAAACACTAGGCTAACGAGGTAGACTATTTTATTTGCGTTATTACGAGTATTATAAATGCATTATGGTTATTGGTTGTTCATCGATCTAATGTACGAGTCCATTACTTAGTGAATGAAGTCTATGGATATTTCGATGTTTCATAGAGTAAATGTAAAGTATTTTTCAAAAACTTTTATAAATAAAAATATATGAATTGAGAAATTTTTCCTACTTGCGAAGTTAATTAAAAGTATTATTTAACCATTATAAAATTATATAATATCCATTTGCGCTTTAGTCGATTGTTTAGTCATAGCAGTCGATTTGACCAGTTAATTTATTTATTTTATACCAATTCGGTTTTTTGCCTGCTGGCAACTTTATGTATAAATTTTAATAATAGTAGGCATATAATTTACAATACTTTGTAAAGGCTAATATTCAAAGAATATTTTAATTTTCTTTCATCTTATCTATCGTCTTTAAATGACGTATTTTTTAAACACCACGCAACACAATTATACTGGAAAAACTTTAAAAACAACAAAGAAAAACATCAAAACGCAAGATTTGAACCTGCGACTGTATCTCTAAATCCGAGATACTTTACTATGAGCTAGTGTCGACAGTCTTTCAATTTTTCTATGCTATTCTATCGATTCCGTCGATTTACTGATCGCTAAGTTAACTAGTAGTAAGTAAGTTCTACCACGAGGGCCCACGTTCAATAAACAACAGTTTGGATTTATCGCCGGAAAATCCACTATCGATGCAGTGCTGTCTATGAGAAAAATGGTAGAATTGTCACGAAATAATTATGTTGTAGGTATTTTTTTGTATATTTCTGGTGCTTTTGACAACGCTTGGTGGCCGATGTTATTGTTGAAATTAAAAACAGGGGGGTGTTATTCAAATATATATAAGGTAATTAAATCGTATCTAGAAAACGGTCATACGAAATTGCAGCTAGGGCATTACGCAGTGTCTAAACGCCTTACTCTAGGCTGTCCTCAGGGATCAGTACTTTCACCATATCTATGGAACTTAGGATTTGACGATTTATTCTCATTAGCCTTGCCGGAAGGATGCTCGCTTATAGGTTATGCAGACGACGTTGCTTTAATGATACTAGCTAACACACGAGTACAGATAGAGTCGCTGGCTTACACTAGTCTTAATTTGATCATCAACTGGGGCTTGAGAAATCGTTTAAGCTTTGCGCCCCATAAAACGTTTTACTTAATATTAGAAGGTTCGCTCCTATCATCTCCCAGTATAAAAATAAATAATAGCACAATAAAGAGAAAAGAATCGGTAACATATTTAGGTTTGGTCATAGAAAAAAATTATACGTTTATAAATCACACTGGTCTACAGTGGTTTTGTTGCCTTAGATATAAGATTGATTTTGGGTGTATTTATACTCACAATTCATGAAATTATCAATCGTTTTGTAAGATTTGCTCTCGTTTTCTTTTAAATATTTATTTTTATTTTACATTACAAAAATTTGAAAACAAGAAACAAAATAACAGATATATTTATAATTATCAAATAACTGAGTTCTCAGCTGTTTTGCAGAGCAAGCAGCCCGGGGTGTTCCGGTGCAGCCCGGCCACAGTCAATTTTGCAATTTATAGACATAAAATTTTAATTGTTCTTTTAATGTTCTTGCAGTACCAATGAATAAATTAAATGTACCTCAAATATATCTCCTTAAAAGAGCACTTTTTAGTGGCCGGGAAGTAACGTATACACTGCAGCCCGGCCACGGTTATATTTTCCAGTAGGATGCTCAGAATGTTCTTAAACATAAGCCAAATAAATGTTCCATTTGCGTTCTTTGGTTTTTTGAATGTAATATACGAACAAAAACGACTATATAAACAAAAAATGATTTTAAATTAAAATGTGCACTTAGCGCCTGTAGAATTAAAATAGCAAATCTGCTTATTTGTAAAAAGCTGCTATCGAAACTTTTTTAGGAGCAATTCTCTAGAAAACCAGACGTAAATAAAAACAGTAAAACAGTTTTGATTGTAAAACGATGGTGCATTTTCCTATATGATATATTATTATTATAAACAAAGTAATTATAAATATATTATATGTATCTAGATGTACGTACATTGCATTAATAATTTTGTAGTGAATGGGTACTTATTCTGTTATATCTAATTAAAATATTTATAAAATTAATCGCCCCGTTGGTCGAGTGGTTAGCGACCCTGACTACGCAATCGACGGGGCTCAGGTTCGATCTCCGACGGGGACAAGCATTTGTGTGATGTGTATAAATGTTTGTATTTCCGGGTTTGGGTGTTTATTAAATATGTTCTAGTTTTTATATATGTAATTTTATGTATTAGTATCGATGACTAACACCCATAACACAAACAAATAGTTTGCTTACTTTGAGGTTAGATCAGTAAGTGTAATTTGTCCCGTGAATATTTATTATTATTATATCTATGATTTGTCTTCTACCCTCACATTTTTTTTATATATCATAAGATAGCAAACAAGCAGATGGGTCTCCTGATGGAAAGAGTCAACCATCACTTATAGACATCAAAGATGTTAATGGTGCGTTGCTATTTTGGGGTGAGGTCTAATGCCACATGTATAATTTTACCGGCTTATGGTTTAAGCACTGACGCTATTACGGCAGGAATAGGTAAGGCGGTGGTATCAGAACCGGGCGAGACAATGCAGAACTCTACCACCTAGTAGCCACGAAGGTAGTGACTCACGAATCCAATCGGTCGCCTTTTACGACCTGCCTGACAAAACGGCAGTTTGTTTATTCTTCAAAAAAGCCCGGGTCCAACACGGGGAAAAATCATGCCAGACCCTGTCAAAAGCCTTCGAAATATCAAGCAAGATAGCTGGTGCTTCACCATGATTCTCGATGACCGCGCTCAAGATGTAGGTGGCATACGCTAGAAGATCCTAGCAATAGAGATAGTACACAATTATCAATATAAATAAAAATATGTGAGTGTAGAAAACAAATCGTAGATATAATGCAATTCCAATTCCCTACAACATTTAATTTTTTTTATTATTTTAATATTCTATGCAATTACGTACATCTAGATACATATAATATATTTATAATTACTTTGTTTATAATAATAATATATCATATAGGAAAATGCACCATCGTTTTACAATCAGAACTGTTTTTCTTTACGTCTGGTTTTCTAGAGAATTACTCCTAAAAAAATTGCGATAGCAGCTTTTTACAAATAAGCAGATTTGTTATTTTAATTCTACAGGCGCTAAGTGCACATTTTAATTTAAAATCATTTTTTGTTTATATAGTCGTTTTTGTTCGTATATTACATTCAAAAATTCAAAGAACGCAAATGGAACATTTATTTGGCTTATATTTAAAAACATTCTGAGCATCCTACTGGAAAATATAACCGTGGCCGGGCTGCAGCGTATACGTTACTTCCCGGCCACCAAAAACTGCTCTTTTAAGGAGATATACTTGAAGTACATTTAATTTATTCATTGGTACTGCAAGAACATTAAAAGAACATTTAAATTTTATGTCTATAAATTACAAAATTGACTGTGGCCGGGCTGCACCGGAACACCCAGCAGCCCGAGAGTGGGGATCACGTGATGTTTGTACGCGCAAAACAGTTGCGCAGAAGCCTAATCATGACTGAGAAAATAAATTTTTTTTACTAACAAGCCGATTATTATTAAAAATACAAGATACGTAAAAATCATAAAAAATAGAGCACATTCAGTACTTTCATAAATATATTCGTGATTTAGGCACTCGAAAACATAAAAATTTGCAAAAATTTCCAGGGCAACACAAAAAAATTTTTTTTTGTAGAGCTGTGTCATATTAACTATATCGGTGAAAAGGCTAAACGGAATTTCTTATCCTTTGCGGGCATATCTACCTCGACATGGGGTTTAACGTTTAACACTTTAAAGATAATTTATAACGCCACGTATTTAGGTTGTATCTGTTATGCTTGTTCAGCGTGGGCTGATAGTTACGAGTGGTGCGATCCGGCGCAAACTACTTCAAAATCAGCATCTAGCACTAATATTTCTATGCAAAGCATATCGCACTGTAAGCTCCGAAGCTTTACCCGTTTTATCAGGCGTCTTACCATTAGATTTAGAAATTCAGCGTCGGGCTTCAATGTATTACAATTCTAGGAATTTTACTAACCCAGAATCTATCAACTTGCAAGCCCAAACAAAAATACGTCGCCTTTTTAATCCCGTGATCGACGTTACTAATGAATTAATTGATGAATGGCAGTCGCGTTCGTCTTGTTCAACTAAAGGACGGCATTTATATAACTTTTTCCCGTGTATCCGGAATCGCTTAAGTAAAACTTGGATAGAAATAGATCATTGTGTTGCACAGTTTCTCACTAGCCACGGTAATTTTAAAGCTAAATTATTCTCGTTTAAATTAGTTCCTTCTCCCTTTTGCAAGTGCTCTACATTAAACTGTAAATATGAACAAACTGCACATCACATTCTTTGGGAGTGTAATCTTTGGCAAAACGAACGTCGTCAAATTCTTGATAGTATCCAATGTATATCCGGTGTAATTTATTACTCCGATCTTGTGGGTACACGTGGGAACTTCCGTGCCTTCAAACGATTTTGTCGCACTTACTACTGGAAGCAAAATTAATTAGGCCATTCTGGTAGGTTCCTAATTTCCAAACTTCCGTGGTGCAATAGCAATCAGGCTTAACCTGATTGTAAAAGTCTCATTTCGTAGCATTTTTATGCTTTTAACATTTTGCTGTCTCCTGCTAAAAAGGAAGGGAAACAGGATGTATTTTCCTACTCCTCCTATATACTTCTGATTAATTTCGTTGCGGGATCCAAGACAGCTTAGCTTTTCCCCAGGGCACCCTGAGCTCGCAACTCAGAGGTTATCAGGACGGTTGCCGCTGTTGATTCTGGTTTACAGAAGTTACAGTGGTGGGAACGAGAGGTGGGCCCATTGCCCTTATAACTAGTAGTAAGTAGCAGGTAGGTATAACTAGTTAAATGAAAATTAAATAAAACCTGCCACAGTCTCTCTAAAGCCGGGACGCTCTACCGCTAAGGCTTTAGGGAGATGGTCGCAGGTTCAAATCCTGTGCGACGATATTTTTCTTTGTTATTTTTAAAGTTTTTTAAGTTTTCCAAAGCACAGGGTGAGTGCTGTAACACAAAAATGATTAAACAGGTCTCATAATTATATTATGTACATGAGCTGATACCTATCTGCTTCGCATATATTTTTTTAATTTTATTTGAATTTATTTATTTCATCACATTTAGATTGAATTAGTTGATATCTTAGTGTATTTCTATTTTGCCACTTTTCTGAGAAACATGGTGCCTGAATTAGGTTCAATGAGTACCTGTGACACATGTCACAATTAATATGGCCATAATATGGCTCACACTGTCAGGAATTTATCAGATTATGTAGAACAAAGCTTCTAACTCGACACGCTCTTACTCTACAAGCCTTAATTTCACAAGCTCTACAACTTCGTCAAAATATGTAAGGTCATGCCACATATTTTGACGAAGGTGTAGAGCTTTCGTTGCTGCAAGAACTATTAAATAACAGGAAAGTAATGAACAGTGAATAAATTTTTCACCTTAAGCCTATGGCAGCAAAACGGCCAAGATACATATTTCCATTTAGGTGTTTGTGAAGTAAGTGGTTATAGGGTGAGGGTGTGTAGAGTTAAAAGCTTGGTTCTACATGAGATCTGATAACTTATTGACAGTACAACATATGGTCTTGTTGTGGCAACATTAGAAATTTTTTTAGTGGATTTATTTTTTGTAAGTTGCTTTCGAAAATATTTGTTATACACGTATTGTTTAACTGGTAATAAAAAGTCCGTATCTCTTGTGTGCTAAATTTCGACAAAAAATAATCTCTTACAATCTTTCATACCAAAATTTAAACCCTGAACCCTGAAACACGTACTTCAATATATTTTACAATAAGAAGTCCCTGTATTTCCCCTGTGTTGGTGCCGGGCTCCTTCGAAGAATAGACCAAGTGTCTGCCAGGCAGGTCGTAAAAAGCTATGCGAGTCACTACCATCGTGGCTATTAGGTGCTAGAGTTCTTACCTATTCTTGCCGCAATAACGTCAGTGCTTGTCACTATCGTAAAGTATCGGAAGGTACGGTAGCCGGTAAATTTATGCATGTGACCTCACCACAAGAAGCAACGTATATATATATATATATATATATATATATATATATATATATATATATATTATTTTCATATATATATTTCATATATATATATATATATATATATATATATATATATATATATATATATATATATATATATATATATATATATATATATATATATATATATATATATATATATATATATATTATTTTCAGAACTCTAGCATCAAAATTTGCGGAAGTCTTATACAAAATTTAAACCCCTAGTACAATGTGTTGGGAGGTAAAAGCTCCAAGTTTTATAAATTTTATGTTATTAATTTATCAATATTATCTTATATACCAAACTTCAGCTTTCTAAAACTTTAGAAAGTACCCTAAAATTTTGATGATCATCAGCGAGTCGGTGATAAAATCTGGATTCTTTAGATATCAATAAAATCTAAAGTATAAGGGCTACACAATTAAAACTTTCTCCGCCTTATTACAAAAACAGGCCTAGATCTGGGTTTAAACCAAGATTAAGAAGTCTAGACTTGTTACGGTATTAAAGTTAGATTCAGTACTAAAATTCATTCTTATTACAAAAACGAGTCTAACTGAGGACTAGCTAATACCGAAGATAGACCTTGGATGAACATGTTTCCACAGATTATAAGCTAAAATGACTCTAAACCATTCGTTCATTCACTCGGCGTAACATGCAACGTTCCGTTACAACAAACATACTTATATGAAAAGAAAGCAAATTGTTTATTAAAAGTGATTTATGAGTTCGAAAGTGATAATAAAATAAAATATAGGTACAATTTTGCTATGAAAATTATCTTAAATCTGAAAACGTTGAAATTATATGAATTTTCTTTTTATTTCCACTATATACTTACATGTGTACACGTATCGAGTTAGCGTACAACGAAATAAACTAAAAAAAAAACAAAAAAAAAGTGTGACGCGCGTAATTTAATCCGAATGTTTATAATAAATACTATATGCGAAAGTAAACATTTCAATAATATATATACAACAGCACTTCAAGTTACTTAATATTTCTGTATTAATAGCTAGTCTGTTTTTATTTATTTATTATTGAAGCACAAAACCTGAGTGCCTCGAGTAGGTACGATTAGGTTTTGTTATAAAATCTAGCATTACTTTTTTTACCGTAATCAATCAGTCAGTGCTGTCTATAGCACCTATAACTTTCAAAAATTAGCTATACGGCGAAACTTCCTCATTGCTTCTTCTTGCTGATTTAAAGTAGCTGGCATCTTTATAAATCTATGGGGCAATCCATCTAAAATCCCTGCTATTTTCTTACAAGTTTTGCTAATAGTCGGCTGAGATACACCATGTAAGTCGGCAGTATCGTCTTGAATCTATAGAAACAATAATAATATTTCAGTAAGTTCTCCAGCAATTGAAATATCCTGGCATTGCTTGTAATGTAGATTATCAAGTTTATACACTTACCTCATGACGAGCCCAGTTACGTAATGCGCAAACCACTTGCAACTCAGGACTGAGAGCCTGTCCCCGAGGGTCATGAACTAAATCTTCTCGCAATAAATCCACTATTTGGCTGGCAAACCTTTTTGTGAATCTATATTTTTTCGAAAGTCTCCGTCAATTAAATGAAACGGAATCACTCACTCGACTTTGGGGTCTATTAAGCTTCTGGTATGTTTCCGATACATCCAAATCTTCCAAATCCTTTATATCAATTACGTTTATGTCCATATTTTATTATTTTAATTACAAATAATTATTTCACAACAAATACGACGTTTATGTCAACTTTGAAGTTTGACGTTTTGAGCTTAGTATTAAAGTTAAACTAGGGGTCGCGTAGGTTTATCTTTAGAACCATAGAAGATACTCGGACTAGCGCTAAACCCGGTTTTATAATAACGTTTCATCTAATACTAGTAATAAAACTGGTGTTAAGGTCGGTACTATATTTAGACCTCGTTTTGGAATAAGGCGGTCTATGTTTAACAAATCTATTGTTTTTTGTGTCAAGATAGCAAACAAGCGGATGGGTCTCCTGATGGAAAGAAAGAATCAACCATCGCCTACAGACACCAAAGGTGTTCATGGTGCGTTGCCATCTTGTGGCGATGTCTTATTCTACATGCTGGCTACCTTACACTCCAAACCGAAACACGATAGTGACAAACACTGACACTATTACGGCAGGAATAGGTAAAACGGTGGTACCAGAACCGGGCAAGAAAATGCAGAGCTCTATCAACTAGTAGCCACGACGGTAATGACTCGTATAGTCAATCGGTCGAATTTTATGACCTGCCTGGCAGAGCGGCAGTTGGCCCATTCATCAAAAGAGCCCGGGACCAACACAGGAATTGCTTACATTATATTCCGAGAATTTTGTTTATCTGGTATAATCCAAACCTAAGTTATGAGGGTTTACAAAAAACGATGTAACGCTTCCAGAAAAAGTAGGTAGTGCCCTTGCTCTTCGCTTCGCACTACTGTGCCTCCAGATAGATACGTCCAAAAATGTGTTCTCGCTATGTCCAAATTTTCTACAAGATCTCAAGCTTAAACCATTCCCTAGTTACACCGGGATATATTAACAATAAACCAAGGCCAAGTGCGAGTCGGACTTGCGCACGAAGGGTTCCGTGTCATTATCTATAAAATTAAATCACGGTGTTGTACGTATACTTTAATATTTATTTTATGTATAAGTAGTTAATATATTTCCAAATACTTACTTTTTTGAAAATATAATTACTACCTGTTTATTAAGATCGAGTAAAAAATTGCTTAAAAATTACGTTTGCTGTATGGGAATTTTAACTTTAATATAGATTTTATTTTTATTTAATTATTTATTTTGAATGGTATTCTGTGAAAATTTTAAGCGTTAACCTGTTGCCGTTATTAATATTGAGCAAAAAACGCGTTTACTAAATGAGAACCCTCATTCCCTTAATATTTTAATTTCGATTGCTTATTGCTTAAAGTATGTGCGTTACGCACTCATTCCGGCTCTCCAATTCACTCGGCGTGGTGCCGAATTCATGGAAAACAGCTTTAGTGCATCCCATCCCTAAAAAAGGTGATCACTCTAACCCGTGAAACTATCGGCCCCTTTGTTCTCCAAAGTCATTGAGACACTTATAAACTGTCAGCTCCTGAAGTATTTAGAAGAGCACCAGCTAATTTCGATTGACGACGATCAGGCTATTTCTAATCAGCTTGACTTTTTGGCATTACGCAGAGAATCTACATCTCTTCTTCTCGTTCTGCATATTTTACCGTATATATCATGGGGAGTGTTCCGAAGAGTTATTCGGATTAATTCCTGCCGCTAAATTCCATCACCGGACATCGCGTCCTAATTTAAAGTTCCATCCTCACCACCTCGATGTCTGGAAATCCACAACCGTGCGCTTTTGTCGGCACTTTTTGCCTCGCACTACTCCTTTGTGGAATCAATTACCCTCGCGGGTGTTTCCGAACGGATACGACTTAGGGACCTTCAAGAAACGAGCTTATTCATTCTTAAAAGGCCGGCAACGCAGCTGCAAGACCCCCGGTATTGCAGTTGTCCATGGGCGGCGGTGATCATTTACCATCAGTTGCACCACTTGCTCGTTTGCCCCCTCTGCTATAAAAAGAAAATTCTTTTTATTTTTAGTATTTGTTGTTATAGCGGAAACGGATTTACATAATTTGTGAAAATTTTAGCTTCCTAGCTCTCGCGGTTTATGAGATATAGCCTGGTGATAGACAGACTGACAGCGGAAGCTTAGTAATAGGGTCCTTTTACCCTTTAGATACGGATCCGTAATAAAAACAAAAATTAAACGGTCTATATATTGCGCAATCACGTGTTCTCTGTTCTATATTTCAGTTTTTTGGTCCTTCGTATGAAGTGCTAATCAATTTAGTTTTTCAAATGCGATTTCATAACACAATATTGTAGCGGTTCATTAAATACTAATCTCAACCACACAGTACCCGTGATCTCCGTGTAAAAGTACTATGACATACAGATGGACGGACGGACGGACGGTCAGACAGACTTGACGAAATCAAAAGAGTTCCGTTTTTAGCCATTTGGCGATGGAACTCTAAAAATGAATGTACAGTGCATGTTTGTATATTCCATTGTAACTCGAGATGGGCTTGACCGATTTTAATGAAAATTGGTGTACAGTGAGTATATATGATTGCGTAAATGGTAGGGTGTAACATTTTCTGTCAGTTTGTATGACCTGCTAAAATTTAAAAACAGTTTGATCGATCTTGGCAAAAACTTGTAAACAGTACGGTATACTTCCTATTTAGTCATATAAGTTTAATGAAGATCTGATCCAAGTTACCAGAGATACAGGAAATTTGAAGAAGGTTGTTGTAGTTTTACCGATTTAAATTATATCTCGAAAAATTGGTAAAGTGCATATCAGACCACGCGCAATCTAAGGTTCCGAAGTTGCTTTTCACAATAATTCGGACTAAGAAAAGGAGGTTTTTTTTTTGTTTCATACTATGGACATTTTAAGCTCTGTGACGTTAATGACGGAAATATTCGCACCCACCTATAAAAACTTCTTCAAGTACATTTTATAAATTGTTCGACTATTACTCAGAAACCTGTAAGGTCTTTTAAGCCATGACAGTTTAACTTTTTACTTCATTATATTTCCTACTGTTGTATATTTTCTACCTCCAAAAATTACCCTTTAAATGGCAGACGGGGGTACATTTGGCTCTAACAAATATTAACACTTTAAAGGTTATCATTTCATAAACGAAACCCTTAATTGAAAAATTGATTTCAATAAATTATAATATAGTTTAAAATGCTATCCAACTATATGCCACACTATGGGGTAAACTAGAAAAAAAATTAACATTCTCACGTTTCATGTAGAGGAGGTTCTACCCGAAAAAAACATGTTTTAAGATTTTATGTTACTACTTTTTTTGCTGTAACAAATATGTATGTGCCAAAAACAGAGGTACTCTAGTACTAAGGATTTCTGAGCTAGACTATGGACGGATGGAGTGACGGGCATAGCGAAACTATGAGAGTTTTTGGTTTGCTTCAGAACCCTAAAAATGCGTATTTTTTGCGGGATTTAAGATAAACCAATCATTCAACAGGCTGCTTGGTACATCACTTATAATATAGATATAAGATACTAGTACACTAGTCAAAGAAACAGAAAAGCATAGATTAACAATCTTTACAACAAAGCGAATTTTGCAAAAGAAATCTAATTTTAAAATAAGATATGAAATGTTTGGGAGTGGCTATAAAAACGAAACTATGCCAATTTTTATTGCTTGCTTTCATATGTGAGTTACGATACCAAGTCACGTTTTTATCGTCCGCCATCGGAGACTTATGTTTAAACCTCGCATCGTTTCCAATATATAAGTTCGAGTATTTTATTCTATTGACAATTCTGCGTGCCTTTTTTAATACATATAAATCTAAACATAAGCATCTTTTGTAAACGAATGTGAAGGGATCTAAGTATCTAAGTTGTAATTCTAAAAACATCGTCGAAATAGGACTGGAAAACGTTTCGAATTAAATTCGTTACATGTATACTTTTAAAGAAAATTTAATGATTTAAGGGCCGTATCTACGGCAGCGCTAACTGAAGCACCCGACATAGGGGCCTGATTCACGTAACAATACGTAGGCCGAGTCGAAGCGTTTAAGGCTTTTACACATTTTTTTACACATTTTGTTGTATCGTAGCACGACGCGACGTTATATCGTGTTTATGTGTGTAAAAGCCTAAGTGCTTCGATACGGTTAAGGTGTTGTTACGTGAGTTGGGGTTACACGACAGCGTTGGAGGACTCTTAAGTTATCTTTGACAAAATCATGTTTTAAAATAAAAATGTTTTACAAAGTGGCTAGCATTCAGCTCACGATTTTATCAAATATTCATTTAATTTTAAAATACCCCAATGATTTTTAAATATAACTTAAAGGTGCATTCCGAAATATGGTGCAAATAGCCACAGCATAGCAGATTATTGGCACTTGGAACTACACAATTGGTAGGAAATTTAATTAAATACTTTATTTATTTTATTAATACAATAACTAACTGAGCGTCTGAGCTTAGCTCTTGGTTATAATATTACTAGCCTAACCGAGCTATCTTTATACATATAAATTAGTTTCATTGAAAACGGCTGCATGTACATGCGGCACACAAAAAGTTTTGCACTTCTAGCTAATCGGAAATATTTGAATTTCGAATGTTATATTTTTAAAACGTTACAACCTTCTTAGTAACAAAAAAAAAACCAATTGGCAGAAAATGATTTGTCAATTGTTTTTTATCACACAAAGTTCAACGGGCGCAACGAAAATGGAATTAAGTCGAAAAGATTTTAGAACGATGATTTTTTATGATTTTAAAAGTTCTCTTTCTCCGAAAAACTGTCTACCATTTGTTTACCCTGAGTGTTAGAAAAAGTTCGCGAAAGACGACCCAAAAGCCGCATTCTCCTACACCATGATAACGCTTCTTCACACAGGGCCAACAAAACAAAGTCATTTTTAGCATCCGAAAAAGTACATCTCGTCCCTCATCCTGCGCATAGCCCTGAACTAACAATAAACAAATATTATATAATGGCCGATATTTTTGACACCGGATATAAACAGCATAGATGACACAAAGCCAAAAATAATATACAAAAACTTTTTTTAAAAAATTCTCAATCTATTCTTAGAAATTTAAAAAAAATTTTGGAAAATAATTTGAATACCGTGTTTTGTAATTGTTTAGAAAATACAGCCCTAACATTTTTTTAACTTCCCTCTTAACAATGTTACTTATTTCAAACCGATTTTAGAAAATCAAGATTTCATCAGTTCTCCGCGGTTCGAAGTTCTTTTCGCAGTATTTCCAAGATGCCGTCAGCATGACTAAATGTATTTGTGTGTGCCTGTGTGTATGTGTGTGTATGTTTGTGTGTGTGTGTGTGTGTGTGTGTGTGCGTGTAAACCACTGATAAATTTTGAGAAAATAAGGAGTCATATTTTTCCACGTTGATTACAAATTCTAGTTAGCTCATTTTCTTAAAAAATGCGTATAATGCCGATATTACATAAAAATCAGTTTATCTGTTCGCTACCACCGCTCAAAAGACTAGTGTTAATGTGCGTCACAGTAGCTGGCTGCTAATACATATGAGAAGCGAGAGCACGTCTTACAGGATTGACGACAGCATGCGTCACAGCGGCTAGCCAATGAAATTATTTTAAATCTTCTTCAACAAAACTTCACTCAGTCGTATACGTAGGTCACACTAAAAGTTTTGTGTAACTTAAAAAACAACATGTTATAACCAAAATATTATATTAATTGCTTTTCAAAATAATCTCCTTTACATTTTAGACATTTTTCTTATGCAATTGAACCATTTTTTAAAACAGGAGGACCACGTATCGTCGAGATCGTAGGCATGTTTTCTACGTGCTGACTAAACGCTATCACTGCCTCTTCGGAATTAATAGAAATAAAACCTCTCATCAAATCTTTGATTTTGAGGATAACACAGAAATTGCAGGGTGCTAGTTCAGGGCTGTGCGCAGGATGAGTGACGAGATGTACTTTTTCGGAAACTACAAATGACTTTGTTTTGTTGGCCCTATGTAATAATGTCTAATGTCATGGTGTAGGAGAATACGGCTTTTGGGTCGTCTTTCGGGAATTTTTTCTAACACTCTGGGTAAACAAATGGTAGAATACCACTCGGCATTAACACTCTTTTGATCTTCAAGTGTAATTGTACAGATGAGGACCCGTAGCTGAAAAAAAATAATCGTGATCGCGATCATTTTTTACCAATGTTTCTCGCCTGTCTCACTTTTGTTGGCCTGTTCTCATTTTCAAACACCTATTCACAAGATTGCTGTTTTTTTCGGATTCAAAACAATAAATCCACGTTATGTCTCCTGTGACAATGTCACAAACAGCATTAGGATGTCCGTGGTCGTACTTCAGTAGCATCTGTGAGCACCATTCAACGCGAGCCCGCTTCTGCTCCGCTGTCAGTTCATGAGGGATCCAACAACAACAAAGTTTCCGAACTTATAATTCTTCGTGTAAAATTTTCTGATATGCTCATACCAATCCCCAATAATCCTCGAATTGTCTCATGGGTAATCCGGAGGTTTTCTTTAATTAACCACTTAACAGTAGCCACATTATTTTCGTTGACGGCAGTTGAAGGCCACCCTTCACGAAATTCGTCATGTAAAGAGACTCGACCTCTCTCAAATTCAGCAAACCATCGCCTCACGGTGCTCAAACAAGGCGCTTCTCTCCCAAAAGCATTTTGAAGACGAACGGCATAGTCTTGCGGAGAAAGAGAACTTTTAAAATCATAAAAATCATCGCTCTAAAATCTTTTCGACTTAATTCATTTTTCGTTGGGTACGTAGAACTTTGATGTGTGAAAAAAAAAACAATTGACAAATCATTTCCCGCCAATTGTTTTTTTTTATTACTAAGAAGGTTGCAACGTTTTGAAAATATAACATTTGAAATTCAAATAGTTCCGACTAACGAGAAGTGCAAAACTTTTAGCGTGCCCCATGTATTACTTATTTTATTCTCTCCTCATCTGTTCATACCGAGCACCTGTCCTAAGGCAAAACATCTTAAAAGTCAATTTAGATATGACTCACTTTTTCAAAATACACTTATAGACAGTGACATTATCTGACGATGATGGGCAGATAGTTGATGTATTAAGGAGAAACCTTAGCTACTTTTATTATAAAAAAAATTCCACACCGACGAAGTTTCGGGCACAGCTAGTGGTCTTATATAAATTCACAAATTTTAACTAGAGTTAGAGTTTTTGAATTTAGAGCTTGTAGAATTAAGGTATGTAGGGTTAAAGCACGTAACGTTTTTTTATGTTATAAGGCATCAAACAAGCTGACAGACAACAGACAAGGGTATCCTGATGGAAAGAGTCAGCCATCGCCTATGTACACCAAGGGTTTTAATGGTGCGTTGCTATCTTATGGCAAGGATCTAATGCCACGTGCATAAGTTTACCGGCTACCTTACCCTCCAAACCGGAATACGACTGTGACAAGCACTGACACTACTACTGCAGGAATAGGTAAGGCGGCGTTACCAGACCCGGGAATGCAGAACTCTACCACCTAGTGAATTATGAAGAATCAGTTCATCGTAGAGTTTCGGCATGTGAAGTTCGATCATGAAGAGTTAGAAGCTTGGCGTTACATAATATCTGATAATTGTTTTACGATACCAGCCGTGTACACTTATCTTGGCAACATTTTACATAAAATCTCTTTTTGTAAATTGCATAAGACATGATTTAATTTAAGTTGTTGATTTCCTCTTTCTTTTATTTAATTTTTAGTGTATCAGCAGAGTTTTTTAACAGCCCATTCTTTATCTTTTCCGTTTTTCTGTTGGTTTACTATTAACAATAGACGATAAATCAGGGCGATACTTCGATAATCGTTTTATAAGTAATCTAATTAATGTTCTTAAACGTGAATAATGCGACTTAATCATGCTAATGAAAGATATGTAGGCCTTTAGACGTCTGTGAAATAATAGTGACCTTTGGTGATGTGTTGTTTTCTCGAATTAACGCATAGATAATTCCTTTGGGTGTTGCATGAGGGCGCTTAAATTCATTTTGGACAACCTACAAAAGGTATAGGTTGCTAAGAGAGATGTGAGCAAACGATACGCTTGCATACGTCATTATAGATCTTATGCACATTTTGTAAACTGACATTTGTCTATGTCTGTTTAGTAGGAAATATAGTTTGTTTAAAACCAGCTTGACCTTGTTTTGGACTTTCTTGTCTTGTTTGGAGTGTGACTCCGAAGTATTTGACATTAAGTTTCCACGGGTTCGCACTATCGAACATCGTGACTGCGCCTAGTCTACGACTAGGCTTAGTCACCATGGCCTGAAGGTTTTGGTAATTCAGGTGAAAGTACATTGCCTTACTTTCCACCAACTACAACCTTTACAACCAATCGACTAGGGCAGTGGCAGCTCATTGTAGTCTGTGAGGTGGGACCTATAGTGAAACATATACAGGGCAGTGTCGTCCACGAAAAGCGCCAAATGGACGTACGGTGTCCGTGGCCGGTCTTTAGTATAGAGGTTGTACAAAATGGATGAGACTACCGAGCCTTGAGGTACTACTGCCTCCAACGGGCGGTTTGAGGAGAGGGTTTCCTCCATTCTGAAGTTGAAGCGAAGGTTTGAAAAGTGTTTATGATGAGTACGAGTTTGTCTGGCATATATGTCGAAGAAGAGTGCTTCTGTTCCTGTGATTTTTGCTTTTTTATAATTTTTTGTAATTGATTTAATATCCAGCTATATTCTTTTGTACGTCTCGCTATAAGGATCGCCTCGCACGTCGGTTTTCGTCTGGACGGAATGAATCGTAGCGCCGCGTAGCTGCGTTATTCCTACATATGAGATATTTGATATTTTCTGGGAGTTCCTATCTTCTGCGGTGGGTTTCAGGGATTTTTCATGAAGAACTGCTTACCGCAACCCTGATGTGCTCGGTTAACAGCTCTGTTGCGTAGTTGGTATTTTCAAACGGGCTGATGATACTAAGGATTTGGTCGAGATGCTTCCATTGTGGAGACTGGATTATTTTGCAGTCTACAATCTGTTTCGTTTCTGCGATTTGCGCCTTAACGCGCAAGTTGCAAGGGGGCTAAGTCGAAAAACTCTCAGACTATGGTTAGAGTCCAATTCATGTAGCAACTCCACAGAGTGTACTATTATAGTTGCGTCTCGTAGTAGTGCTGTGTCCAGTGTACTCGGTTAATTGTTAGTAGTTTGGATCAAGAATAGGTACCTTGTAGATTCCAACGGTGCTTGCAGAATCAAGTCTAGTTTATCTATGAGATTTACTAGCGCCCTATCGTTACCAATAAAACTTAAAACGTTACTTTCGTGAATTTTAATTTTTTTATGACTCTTTATTCTTATTCTCTATTACAACCGAGTACATATAATTACAGAGTCCCTGTTGGTCCGGGCTTACTTAAAGAATAGATCAACTGCCGTTCTGCCAGGCAAGTCGAAAAAGGCGACCAATTAGCTATACGTGTCACTGCTATCGTGACTACTAGTTGGTAGAGTTCAACAAAGTCTCGCCTGGGTATATTTTTACCACCACTGGCTTACCTACCTGTCGCATTTAGCGTCAATTTTCGTTATTGTCGTGTTCCAATTTGGGGGGTAAGGTAGCCGATAGACTTATGCATGTCGCATTGCCGTCCCGCCATTCGTAAAGTAAAGTAAAAATTAATATCATTGATGTCTATAGGTGATAGTTTTCTCTTTCTATCAGAAGAGCCATCTGCTTGTTTGCTGTCATATGATTAAAAAAAAAAAAAAACACTAAGCCGCAATAGATCCGCCTTAAAAGATACGCCTAGAAATAAAGTGACAAAAGTCAATAAAACTAATTTTATTTGAGAGAAATTAAGTACCTACCTATTATTCAATATCTTCTATTTATTTTTTGTTATATACACTAATATTATAAACACAAAAGTTTGGATGTATGCTTGGATAGATGGATGGATGTTTGTTACTCAATCACGCAAAAACTACTATACTGATTTGAATGAAATTTGGCACACAGGTAGATGATGACCTGAAATAACATATTTGCTACTATTTGTCCGGAAAATTTAGTTGTTCCCGCAGGATTGGCCAAAAACTGTTATAATGCAGCGTGTTGCACGCTGCAGCTAGTTGTTGAATAAATTTAACAAAAAGTGATTGTTTTTAGTTAGCTAGTTTTGAATATATTTAAAAAAGTGTTTATTGTTTAGGCTGACATAGTTTTAAGTTGTATTTAAGTTTGATTACGATTTAAGTTATACTTTTTAGTTTATATAACTATGTAAATTAAAAGGTGTTTTTTTTTGCAATTATCAAAAACTGTAAAAGACATATGAAATGTGTAGAACTTATAGTTTTACATCAAAAAGTTACATGACTTTTTCTCCTCCGATGAAAATTAGTCAAGTTAGAGGGGTTTTCCAGTTTAAGGGAAAAACGTAACCTTACAAAAAATTAGCAAGTAAAAATAAGGAAATTTTAATTTTTTATCCATTGTTATCAATAATAAAGTTACCTGGCACAAGTATTCTATACTTGAAAGGTAGACCCGACCTCAAGTTGTAATACTTCATGGCTGAAATGAAATAAATGATAATTGTTATTATTCTTATTAATAGAAAAGAAACTCTTATTTCTACTAGCTAATTTTGGTATTGAATTTATATAAAAATACTTTAATACTTTTATTTTAATATTGAAATTACATATTATATCCAAAACGCAAAAACCAGTGACAGGTTTTGATTTAAAACTTTATTTCAATGGCAAATAAAATGTTGTACTGACCCGAATTTAATTTGACATGAAAGAAATTATAAAATAAGAATTAGAATTCTTATTATGTACTCGTAAAATACTTCATGTCCGTTCTCTAATTTAAGTAGTCTATATAAGCGTAGCTTGTTGAAAGAAACATGTAAGCGCCATGAAGTTATGCAGTTATGACCTTTTGGTCGTGAAAAAATTACATCTTCGTTACCTATTTTACACTGCAGGCGCTGCTTTATTATGACTGGTTGGACGATTTGTTATAATTTTAACGCTCAGCGACAATCGGTTTACATTAGTCGCAAAACGGACCACGACTTTTACTTCGTATAGCTTCTCTAGTACATTAATCTCTTTGCTTACAGCACACATAAAGGAAAAAATCCAAAAATCAAAAATTTTCAGTTTCGTCACAAGAAAATGCAACCAAACATATGAACGTTTACCCGAACCTCCCGGTATGTGGTTCAACTCGCACTTGATCAGGTTGATGCTTCTACTGCGGAATGGTAATGTCTATCGCACAAATGGTGAGGTTTCACGGCCGCACTAGAACGTAAGTAAAACTATTACAATTGACTTCCGATATTTGTATAAATGATTTAAACCCCACAGACATGAACCCCAGTTGGATTTTTTAAATCATTAGATAGCAAACAAGCAGGTGGGTCTCCTGATGAAAAGAGAACCCATCGCTAATGACAACAAGGATGTTATAGGTGCATTGTTTCCGTGTGGCGAGATGGCAGTGCCACATGCAAAAGTCTACCGGCTACATTACCCTCTAAACGGGAACACGACAATGATAAGCATTGACGCTATTGCGGCAGGAATAGGTAAAGCGGTGGTACCAAATACTCGGACGTGACGTTGCGGAATTCTACCACCTAGTCATGACGTTAATGACACGTATAGCCAATCAGTCGCCTTTTACGACCTGGGAGAACGGCAGTTGATCTATTCTCCAAAGGAGTCCAGACCAACACGGGGAAAATAAATAAATGTTGAAAGTCGGTTACAATCAAGCCATATAATATACATATTTATTACATACAATTCTAATACCTACGTAATGTTTCTTAAAAAATCGGTTATTTTTTAATTACTAATTCCGAATAAGGTTACCGCTGATGATATCGCAAAACGTGAAAGCTTGCTTCATTGTTAACGGGTCCTATGGTAGCTTCATTACTATAATGGACAGATACCCGTTGATGGATTATATCGCATCAACTAAAGATGGTTAGCCGTTGTTAATAATAGGTACGTCTTGTTTGTGTGGCGGTATCTTTATGTACAATCAAGTACTAATATTTGTTAGTGTGTAAATCTGTCATACAAATATCATCATTGTGCAAAAGGATTAAAGCTGAAATTTAAAAGGTATCAATTTAACAATAATTTGAAGATGCGGGTGGATTATATCTCATCAAAACACAAATGTGAAATGAGAGCCAAGTTCAATATAAGAGTATGCATCTCTGTCGACTTCGCGGACAAAAGAATTGAGATCTATTTGGGTGCCAAGTTTTGTAAAGAAGCGCCCAAAGCCACATATAAGCTTGATATCCTGTTGGTGGATCAACTGAAACGCCGGGCATTTATTGCTGATATCACAATTCGACATGACGATAATATCGTGAAAGCAGAAAAATTAAAAATAATTGGAATTAGCTTACGAACATACTTACATGTAGGGTGTGGACTCAACAATATTTGTTTTGATAGGCGATTATGTAAACAGTCTAGTAGCAAAAAATCTCAACCAATATAGATATATAAAAAGGCTTTCGCTATAGTTTTGTATCAAATGCCAGATAAAAGAGGCAGCTGTTCCCAACCAGCACGCATTATAAGGAGGTTTCTCTCGCTATATATATATATATATATATATATATATACAAGCTTTATAAGATTTCCCTAAGGCCTATTCTATCATACGCCTGTGTAGCGTTTGCTCATCTCCCCTGCACAGATTTGCATCCGTTGCAAGTAGGACAGAACAAATACTTACGTATTCTCAAGGATGTACCGTGGTATATGCGCTACGTTGACCTTCATAGAGATCTCAAATTTTCGAGCTTAGCTAGGCATTTCAAAGATATTTCCAAAATATATTTTTATCTTACCACCTCGCACCATAACCTACTGGTGTTAGCCGCGGCAGACTACATCCCAGATCCTAATCCCGCTCCTAAATTACGTAAGCCCCGCAACGTTCTCACCGATCGCGACAAACTTCTAAATCTGAAATCTTTGGCCAACTAAACACACCAAAACACTATACATCTACACACGGGACACCGCCGCTACCGGTGGCAACGAGGACCCCTGTTTTGTCAATCTGCGAACCGAACCCAAGGGCAAGGATCAACTGATGGACAAAACAACCCTCTTATCACAAATCACGACGTCACTCCTAAGCCGAGGATCGGACACACAGGAGACAGCCTTAGGGTGGAAGGCGTACAACCCCACATATTTAAGCTCTGAGTGAGCACTCTGTTCGCCTCCACGACCGAGCTGTAGCCGCCAAAGCCGTAAAGGTCCTTAAGGCCAGCAGTGTACAGGTGCCATCGTTGATCGTTTCGGACGCCTTCATCTTTTTGCGTTCTCGACACTTCTTCATTTTTTCGTATCCCCCATATTCACGGGTATCATTAGATTGGTACTTAAAATCTCTTTAAGACGTATATTTCTTGTATTTTGATATAGCTTTTTAAATATTTTTTTGGTTGATTACAATTTATCACTTATGTGCCATATAACATATTTACTATAAGCATTGATAATTATTTTTTGAAATTATACAATCAATAACTCTTTAAAAGAGCTTTCGAATAAAACTTAACTGAATTTTATAGTTGCTCTTCATCTAAAGATATACTATAAGTATGCAAAATATCAAACGCAGTAAAATTGCCTAAAAATGGCGGCACTTCCTTCTCCACTACCCGTTACTCGCGAAGCATCTTAATCCGCATTCTTTGATGCTTTAGATATCCAGTGGTATACTTAGATTTTTGATGTTGGTGATAGTTATGCAGTTATAACACCAAATTATATTCTCCAATTATTTTAGCATCCGTTTTTTGAACTGTCCCCTCTATGAAGGCAAATTTAAAGACGTGTTCACGTCAATATGTGGTGTTAATCAGTTACATTCCTGTAAACCACTTTTCAAGTCTCTTAAGGTACTTCCCTTACCATGTCTGTATATTTTAGAAGTATGCGTATTTATAAAAAAACACCAAAAGTTATTTAAAACAAATGTTGAAGTCACTGGTAACTCATATTTTGGAAATAGTATGAAATTATATGTGCCTAACCAAAAATTAAATATTTTTACAAAAAATATGTATTGTATGTCTATTATTATAAACAATCATATTCCTGATAGTCTTAAATCATATAACATATAACTTATAAATAAATTTCGCAAAAAGTTGTTTGATTTGCTGTTAGATAAAACTTATTATGATATTAAAGAATTTTTAGCCGATAAAATTAAATGTTAATAGATATAAATATAAGTTTGTTGAAGTGTCCTTAAAAAATTTCAATGTACATAGTAAAATTTACTATGTACAAAGTATGAAACTTGTTATTATAAAAATAACTTTTGTAATATGAAATCATCCTTGTACATTTATAATAAGTACATAAAATAGAGAAAAAAGACCAGCCCGCTGAGTTTCTTTCGCCGGATCTTCTCAGTGTGTGGCCGCGTTCCGATCCGGTAGTAATTCTAAAAAATCGATACAATGTTTTAAATGTAATAATATATAATGATATTTTTTTAAATATTTGCACACCATATTATGTTGGTAACTTAATTTATTTTTAACAACTTGTAACACCCATATTCTTGCAAATAAATATTTTCTTTCTTTCTTTCAAAACGCAATTACCTATATTAACTACCAAAAATAATAATAAATAACAATAACAATAATAATAATAATAATAACCCCCCCAAGGGATCACCTTGCCGTGGTGGGGGGCTTACGGGATGTAGGCACTATCTTTAATGTCTTGACCATCTGACAAAAACTCCTTTTAATGGAAGAACTTCTTTTGTCGATACCGTCTTTGGCAACCCAACCCAAACTAACGATCCCAGACCCTTTAGATGTTTCATACAGTACAATGTCAATGTCAAAGTATAATTTACGGCCACTTCCCGGAGTGCGCCGGGGCGCACCTGGAGTCGATGCTGGGTGCCACAGCATGCGATCCATCGGTGATAGGGAACTGAGCAGGCGGGTCTCTATCAATGAAAATGCTACAACCGACATATCACGATCATCTGCTAACTCATTTACTCATAGTTTAATATCATCACCTACTTCATCATTACATTCCACCAATATTGATCATCATTCACGATCATCTACTTCATCATTTCAGTCAATGGATGTTGATGATGATAGCTAAAGCTGTTAATTCAGTGCCCACTATTGACAAAAAACGCGCAAGAAAGAGATGGACTGCAGTTGAAAACAAGTTCATATGGCGCACCTATCTCATAATTACAAAATTAGAGAGCAATACCCGAGGATATCTAGATTCTCTTCATCAGCAATTTATTGAAAAATTTCCTGAAGCTGCCGTGTCAAAACAAAGAATTGTTGATCAAAGACGAGCCATTATCAGAAATAAACTCTTATCTCAGTCATAAATAGACGAAATTAGAAATGAAGTTAAAGTTTATTTAGAAAACAACTCTATTCCATCACAACACTTGTTACAATATTACACACTGACACAGCCTACATTAACTCCGTATATATTAACAACACAACCTAATAAAAGAATGCACTGGTCAACTGAATTAAACGAAGCGATTATTCGAATCTACTTTGAAATTACCGAACTAGAGACCAATATGACAGTATATAGGAAAAAATTAAGGGAAAGAATAATAGCAATTTACCCAAATCTTAAACATCTCTCGGAACAAAGAATCTCGGACCAAAGAAGAGCTATAATGAACAATGGCATGATTTCAAAAGAAAGAATCCAGCACATTAGAAGAGAGGTTGAAATGGAACTAAATTTCACTCAATCTTATATACACAAAGAGCAACAATCACATACAGATACACAATTAAATGCAACAGTTCTGACATTGCAATTAGATAACTCAGAAATAGACCAAGTGCCTGATGAAACTAATGAAGAAAATATACACTTCAATAATAATGTACAATTCAACGAAACTGCAATAGAAATAGAAGAAGAAAATAAATGGATTAGAAAAATTTTTGAGGAATGTTTTGATACGTTCAAAAATACAGAACCAAATACACGACCATATATTCCCAAACAAAAATCATCTAAAAAACTTAGTAAAATAGTGCAATATATAAATGACGATATCCTACCTGCTTATACGGACTCAAATACAGACTTTGAAAGACTACACAGCGTTTTATATTACACTGCATGGACAGCGGCTAAAGCTAATGGAACTAGGATGAATTTAGATATATCTTTACAAAGTACCTCACACAACAGATTAAAGAAAGATGCAAGCAAATGGCAAGTCAGATTGGAAAGAAAGGTTGAAGACTTAAGGCAAAAAATAGGGAGGTTGACACAGTATATTAGAGGAAACAGAAATCCTAACTTAAATAGACACGTTCAAAACATTTTGATGCAATATAAAACTCATACACTACATGAGGAAACAAATACACAATTAGAACATTTTCTAGATACACTCAAACAAAAACTCACCGTTATAAGTAGTCGTCTTAAGCGTTACAAAGCATGTACTCTACGTAAAACGCAAAATGCACAGTTTTATAACAACGAAAAAACATTCTATCGTAATCTCAAAACTGCGACAAATAATCAAACTCAAACTAATACTCATGTTCGATTACAAGATTCTACTACGTGGAAAAATGACGTAAATAGATATTAGTCATCTATATGGGAAAGTCATAAAGCTCATAAAACTGAAGCAACCTGGATAAAAGAAGAAACAGATAAATACAATATTATAGAATTGATGGATTTTGACAACATTCCTGAAGATGTTTTCCAAATGGTAATTAAAAAACTACATAATTGGAAAACTCCAGGAACTGATAAAATCCACAACTACTGGATCAAAAAATTTAGTTATATTCAACCCTATCTATATCAATGGATAAATAATTTCATCATGAACCCAGAATCTATGCCGGAATACATTACTAACGGAATCACTTATATGTTGCCAAAGGACACTCAAGATCTTTCTAACCCCACTAAATATAGACCAATTACCTGTCTGAAAACTATACACAAAATTATAACATCTTGTCTTACTCATTTAATTTGCGCACATGTAAGTAAAAAAATATTTTATCAGAACAACAAAAAGGTTGCCGATTTAGCCAAAGATGCAAAGAACAACTTGTGGTAGATTCTGTAGTTTTAAAACGTGTTCAAAAGGAAAAGAAAAGCTTACACACTATGTACATCAAATAAAAAAAAGCATACGACTCCGTACCTCATTCTTGGTGTTGTAGTTTAAAATTGCCACGTTCCTTAAAATATTATAATCTGTACTATATAATTTTTGTAGTCTGTGGAAATGTCTCTTTTGCTTGCCGCGCTTCTGGAGTAATAAATTGCTGAGTAATGTGAATGTGTTTCAATAATTTAGTAAATCAAGTTTATTATTCAAATTAAACAGTTTAAAAAACAACAGGTTATGGGCCCAGAATTATAATCTGGTTGTAAAAGTTAAATCTGAAGAAAAACAAGTGAGAATTAATTCGCCGGTCATTAAGGTGACACGAAATAACCTCTCGGCGTGCGGCGTGCATTGGTGGCGTGGCATCCGAAATAACAAGTTAGTTTTAACTTTTGTTCAATATGTCGTCAAACACTATGACCCTTATAGAAAAACTAGTTGGGCGTGATAATTATAACACATGGAGATTTGCCGTGCAAACTTATTTGCAACATGAAGACCTCTGGTGTTGCATTGAAAATGATCATAACGATATTGACAGAAAGTTTGACCTTAAAGCAAAAGCTAAAATTATTTTATTGGTTGACTCGGTGAATTACATACATATTCAAGAGGCAAAAACTGCAAAAGAAGTGTGGACTAACTTGCAGAAAGCGTTCGATGATAAAGGGTTAACACGTCGCGTAGGATTACTAAAAGATTTGATTACAACTACATTGGAAAGTTGTGAAAATATAGAAAATTATATAAATAAAATAATGACTACTGCACACAAACTACGAAATATTTCGTTTGAAGTCAATGACGAGTGGTTGGGAACGCTACTACTCGCTGGTTTGCCTGATGTATACAAACCAATGTTAATGGCCCTTGAAAGTTCTGGTGTGCCGATAACAGCAGATTCAGTAAAGACTAAGCTCTTGCAAGAGGTAAAGGGCTCCGAGTCAGTGGCATTATATGCTGGTAAATATGATAAAAGCAAGCAAAGAGCACCAGAAAACACATCAAAGTTCAGCAAAGGTCCCCGTTGTTTTAAATGCAACAAGTATGGACACATTAGTAAACACTGCAGGACTAAGAAGAAGGATTTTAATAAAGAGACTGGAAAAGAAGCTGGATATGTTGCAGTGTTCTCAGCAGCTTCTACAACAAATGATTACAATAGTTGGTTTATTGATTCTGGAGCCTCCATGCATATGACCATGAAGCAGGACTGGCTGTATGATGAATCGCCACCCCCGATTACAAGCATCCGTATTGCTAATGATAAAATGCTTGCAGTAAAAAGTTGTGGTAAAGTTAACTTATCTGTTACTAATAGCAATGGAAAAAGACAAACCATACTAGTAACTAATGTGTTATATGTGCCAGAATTAGCAAGTAATCTTCTCTCCGTTAGCCAATTTATAAAGAAGGGGTGTTCCGTACAGTTTGGCAAAAATGGCTGTAAAATACTCAATAATTTAAAAGAAGAAGTTGTAACTTGTGATTTATTGAATAATATGTATCGCATGAACCTAAATAGCATACCTGCATACATGTGTAATACAAGTGATAGCTATCTATGGCATCAAAGGATGGCCCACCTCAATTTGTCTGATTTAAATAAACTCACCAAATGTACAGAGGGCGTTGAACTAAGTGAAAATAAGTCAAGTATAGTGTGTGAATATTGTCAGGAAGGAAAACAGTTCCGGCTGCCATTTCCTAAAGAAGGCTCTCGAGCAAAGAAACCACTAGAACTTATACATTCTGACGTTTGTGGACCTTTAGAAGTAAAATCAGTTGGCGGGGCCCAATACTTCCTTACATTTGTAGATGATTATACCAGAAAAGTATTTGTTTATTTTCTTAATAATAAGTCTGAAGTTTTCAGTAAATTTAAACATTTTAAAATATTAGTAGAAAATCAACTTGATCTAAAGATAAAAAGAATAAGAACCGATAACGGTAAAGAATACCTTAGTAATGAATTTACACAATATATTCAAAATGCAGGCATTATACATGAAACTTCCAATCCATACACTCCACAACAAAATGGATTAGCGGAACGTATGAACCGCACTCTGATGGAGAGAGCTCGCTGTATGTTGCTTAATGCTAATTTACAAAAATTCTATTGGGCAGAAGCAGTAACAACAGCGGCCTACATAACAAATATATTTTCAACTAGATCCATTTCATACGTTACCCCTGAAGAATTATGGTCCGGGAAGAAGCCTAATCTGAAGCATCTTAGAATCTTTGGATGCGAAGCTATGGTTCACATACCCAACACAAAACGTCAAAAGTTAGATGCTAAGGCAAGTAAATAGATTTTTGTTGGTTATTCTGATACAACTAAAGGCTACAGATTATTAGATACTAAAACAAGAAAAATAATTATCAGTAGAGATGTTGTATTTTTGGAAAATTCAATACAAAGAAAGTTTACAATGGTTCCACTAACAGAAAATTTAAATTATAATAATAGCACTAGTAACGCGATGGATGAAAGTTTACAATCAGATGGTTCAGAAACGCAAGTCACACAGAACATTGAGCACAATATCTCTTCGGTGACATTATCTGATGATGATGAGTCCTTCTCTAATGATGATTCCTCATATATACCTGAAAGAGAAATATATATAGATGAGACTCGTAATATAACAACTAGATCTAAAAGTAGGAATATAAAACATGAATCTAATACTTACATTTGTCAAGGTGGTGATCAAAATCTACATGACACACCACTGACTTACCAAGAAGCACTGTCTTCTGCAGATAAAGACAAATGGGAAATGTCTATACAAGATGAACTGAAAGCACACAGGGAGAATGAGACGTGGGAGTTAGTTAAGAAACCTGATAAAATAAAAACAATTGGTTGTAAGTGGGTTTTCCGTATAAAAGATGACTTATCTGCCCCTCTTTACAAATCAAGACTATATGCCATGGTCTGTTCACAAAGGCATCAAGTTGATTACAAGGAGACATTCTCTCCCACTGTCAGGTATGATTATGTTAGAGTGTTACTTTCAAAAGTGTGTCAAGATAATTTGAGAATGATACAGTTTGATATCAAAACTGCTTTTCTTTATGGAAATTTAACCGAAAATATTTATATGATTGCACCAGAAGGTTTAGATGTACCTGAAGGTTTTGTCTGTAAACTTAAAAAATCCTTGTATGGCTTAAAGCAAGCACCTAGATGCTGGAATCAAAAGTTTGATTCAGTGCTAAAGAAATTTGGTTTCAGTAATAGTCATTCTGACAAGTGTATTTATACTGGTGAGCTAAATGGAATAAAAGTATACCTAATTCTGTATGTTGATGATGGATTAATTATTTCAAAAGAGTCAACTATATTAGACAAAGTCATTAACGATCTAAAAGAAAACTTTGATACAAAAGTGTGTAAACCTAATAACTTTGTTGGACTTGAAATAGTAAGAGGAGAGAACTACATATTTTTACATCAAACTAAATATACAGAAAAATTACTATTTAAATTTAGTATGATTAATGCTAATGGAAATAGTATACCAGTAGACCCAAACATCAAATTAGAAAAGAACAACTCACAGATTAATAAAAAAATACCATACAGAGAAGCGGTCGGGTCTTTAATGCACCTAGCTATTGTAAGTCGACCCGACATTATGTTTGGTGTGAGCCTGGTCAGCCGATTTCTTGATTGTTATGATTATAGTCATTGGAATGCTGTTAAAAGGATACTCAAATACCTTAAAGAAACTAAACATTATGGTCTGCTTTATACACCTAGTAAACACAATGTAGTAGAATGTTACAGTGATGCTGATTATGCTAATGACACAGAAACAAGACGATCTACAACAGGATATGTATTCATCAAGAACGGTGCCGCTATAACCTGGGCCAGCCAGCGTCAACAGAGCATAGCTCTCTCAACGACTGAGGCGGAATTTATGGCCGCTTGTTGTGCAACAAAAGATTTTATTTGGTTAAAGAGACTATTGATAGATATAGATGAATTTAACCAGGAATGTATTAGTATAAATATAGATAATCAAAGTGCAATTTCAGTCATACAAAATGAAAATTATCATAAAAGATGTAAACATATTGATATAAAATATAAATTTGTTAAGGAAAAATATGAGGAAAAAGAAATTAACTTGAAGTATATATGTAGTAAAGAACCAAATGCTGATATATTAGCAAAACCTCTAGCTAAAAATAAATTTCAATATCTAAGAACTAAAATAGGTGTATGTAAGCTGTAATTCTGTTCTATTCAATAACTGTAAGTAGTTTAAAATTGTATTTAGTGGAAACATGTGTAGATGTTGAATTTATTTTTGCATATACATATATATACACCTAACATTCTAATGTTACTTATTACTGAAATTATGTATTGTGTAGGTAATTTATGATGTTTTGGATGTTTAGATAAGTACAGAGAGAAAATAACTTTTGCAAAATGTATGTTTAAACTACATAGTACATATTTTACTAGTGAATTCTACTGTAATTTCATTTAATCATGTATGGTAAGGAACGTTCAAATTTGGAGAGAGTGTTGTAGTTTAAAATTGCCACGTTCCTTAAAATATTATAATCTGTACTATATAATTTTTGTAGTCTGTGGAAATGTCTCTTCTGCTTGCCGCGCTTCTGGAGTAATAAATTGCTGAGTAATGTGAATGTGTTTCAATAATTTAGTAAATCAAGTTTATTATTCAAATTAAACAGTTTAAAAACAACACTTGGTTATTAAAAATCTTAGATATTTACAAAATTCATCCTACAGTTATTTCCTTTTTACAGAAAACTATGACTAGATGGAACACAAAACTCCGATTATTATTACCATCTTCTGAAATGGTTGAGACAGGTATCTAAAAAATTCAGCGCAGAATATTCCAAGGTGATGCACTTAGTCCTATGTGGTTTTGCCTTGCATTAAACCCTTTATCAAATTTGCTTAATTCGTCACATGCAGGATATTTGATTGAATACTCCAAAGACTCGACAGACTTACTGACAAATAAGGGTCAATATTACCTTAGCCACCTTCTTTATATGGACGATATCAAACTCTATGCAGCTACCCAGGATAACCTGTATCAACTAGCTAACATTACCGAAAGCTTCTCTCTGGATATCTGCATGGAGTTTGGTATTGACAAATGTAAAATTAATTCTGTAGTAAAAGGTCAGATTAACAAATATAACTATAATTTACAATCAGGGCAGCAAATAAATTCTTTAGATTATAGTGAGGGATACAAATACTTAGGTTATAGTCAGTCTAAACAAATCAATTATAAAGAAATTTAAACACAGTTAAGGCAAGAATTTAAACACCGACTCAATATAATTGCTCATACATATTTAACATCTAAAAATATTATTAAAGCAATCAATACTTTTGCAGTGCCTGTTTTAACATACTCCTTTGGTATTATTAATTGAACAACACAAGAACTTCAAAATTTGCAACGTATAATTAACACCACATTAACGAAAAACCGCAAGCATCACCCGCGATCTTGCATACAGAGACTAACATTATCTAGAAAGGAAGGTGGCAGAAGTATTATAGATATTAATAATCTCCATATAGGGCAAATAACATCGCTTAGAGCATACTTTCACCAGAAGGCTATAACATCAACATTACATATCATAACTGTAGAAAACAATGACTAACTTACACCACTTAACCTGCGAGATAGATTACCACAAAAAACGAATCCCTTGTCAGTAAACAGACTAAACTACAAGTATGGGCCCAGAAAACTCTACACGGCAGGCACTACCATGACCTTAACCTGCCTTATATCGACAAATCTGCATCAAATGATTGGTTGAAGCATGGAGAGCTTTTCCCAGAGACAGAAGAGTTCATACTTGCCATCCAAGATCAAGTAATTGAGACGAAAAATTAGACACAAAAACACAATAGACCTATGCCGACGATGTAATAGTGCATCCGAAACAATTCAGCACATTACCGGTTCATGTAAATCAATTGTACAGACTGACAACAAGCACAGACATGACCAGGTAGCGCGAATCATCCACCAAAAACTTGCCTTAAAATACAAATTTTTAACATCACCTCTCATACCCTATTACAAATATAATACCCAGACCCAGAAATACAAAATCTGTGCTCATCACACAAAGCTTGTCCCTGCCGAGAATCGAACCCGGACCCCATTGATTGCGTAATCAGGGTCGCTAACCACTCGACCAACGGGGCGGGGGACCGCCCCGTTGGCCGAGTGGTTAGCGTTAGAGTAGTTAGAGTGGTTAGGTCGAGTTAGGTTATATGAATTAAAATAACATATAAAACACGTCAAAAATAGTATAAATATTTTTTTTTATGTCATAAGATAGCAAACAAGCAGATGGGTCTCCTGATGGAAAGAGTCAACCATCACCTATAGACACCAAAGATGTTAATGGTGCGTTGCTATCTTGTGGCGAAGTCTAATGCCACATGCATAAGTTTACCGGCTACCTTACCCTCCAAACCGGAACACGACAGCGACAAGCACTGACGCTATTGCGGCAGGAATAGGTAAGGCGGTGGTACCAGACTCGGGCGAGACAATGCAGAACTCTACCACCTAGTAGCCACGATGGCAGTGAGTCAATAGCCAATCGGTCGCATTTTACGACCTGCCTGGCAGTACGGCAGTTGGCCTATTCTACAAAGGAGGCCGGGACCAACACGGCGAGAATATAAATATTTCAATAAGCATTATTGGATGAGTTGATAAAATTGTGTGAAATTTATCAAGTATCTAATTAACTTGTGTAGTTTTATGCATTGAATTTCAATATACTTAGCTTTTGTAAACATGTGTAATTAATATTTACGACCCGTTATTACCCTTGTCAATGTCAACTACACATACTGGGGTGCTTGTTTTGGCTTTGACGCCTATGTTTTAGGAAAGTTTTACATTTACTTGATAACTTAAAGAAATTAATTAAGCTGAACTATTGAGAATAGCAAACAAGCAAGATGGTCATCATGACCACCATGTATTCATGCGCTAAGCTTAGCTTTTTTATATATTCTACACTTTTCATCGACGGCACTTGGTGAAACTCCAAAATTTGTAACTATAAATTGCCCTGATGATGCTTGTGTAAGCGAAACCGGTTGGTAATAAGTGGTAATAGCTTTATTGTGAAACAGTACAAGTGTATAAGTGATAAAATATTACTTAGCTTTTTTATTATAATACACATAATTACGAAAATCCATAGGTGAGATCAAATCAAATATATTGTTTAAATTAAATTACCTTTACAGACACACAATTTTTTATACATATACTAAAGAATTGGATCGCGCCTTCTCACTAATTACGTAATAAACTTACATAGAATCAAATTAATTATGTTATGGCTAGTTGTTGTAAGTGAGTATGCTCACCATACATAAACACTCTCAAACAGACATACTACTAAAGGAAATCTTAATAAACTTGTTTCAGTCGCATGAAAATGTTTGGTCTGTTAATTTATGTTAGTATATCGAATATCGATACCGACGTTTTTCGATGCTGGCTATTCGTTTCAAGAAATTAGCGAATTTGTTTTGTTATGTTTAGATTATACGAATTAAAATAATTCTGATAGCCTAATCGAGAAGTGACTTTGCTCCAAAAAATGGTAGAATTCTTGTAAAAAATATGAACAATGGCTTATTCGATTCAAAGTTGAGAAAGAAATAATTTTGGTTTTTTTTTCTGGACATTCAGCTTTTTGTTAATAGCTTAAAAATATAATTAACAGTGACAGTTTAAAAAAAAACTAAAAAGGTAAAAATTTCTAAATAAAATCTTAACCACCCGAATCCAAAGTCGATAATTTTTATTATAATGTAGAAAATAGGGTCCCGCGCGGCCGCTATTTAATGGGCACGTTAGCGCTCGAGAGGGTGGGTATAACTCGAAAATGACTTTTTTAGCATAAAATATATATTTAAAAATCTGAAAATATTATCGTATAATGATAATACCTAAAAAATCAAGTCTCTTTAACAAAACAGAATTATTTTGGCTATTTAACAAATGTATTTCGGCACTGTGTTGTTTTTAAAATCCATATAAAATTTTAAACAATAGCTTTAAAAATCTAAATCTTCTGAGAATTTTACTTACATAGGTATTCAATAACGTAATATTAAAAAAAGTTTTAAAAATTGTTTATTTTGTAAATTACGATATTTTATAGTCAACAAAAATTTTATAAAAATATATAAGGGACACCATTAAGTTATAAAAAACTTGAGAGGTGTCAAGGGACACATCGGATGGAACGAAGTTCCTTTTATTATTATTTACAAAAAATCTGTATACACTCAACAAAAATAATCGTCGCGACACCACACTGTTCAATGCGAAATAGAAATGAAAATATCTGGCTTGCTTTCTATAAGAGAGAGAGAGAGAGAGAGAGAGAGAAATATCCGCACGCCGCACAGCTTACAATACCTTACATAGCAAAAAGTGTCGTGACAACTTTTCGTAAGAATTTTTTTCCGTCTAGCTCCCTTTCTCAACGCGCGATAAGGAACTTCGTAGAAATTTGACCCACAGTCGAATTTCGGCACCCGGTCGAATTTCGGAACCCGGTCGAATTTCGGCACCCTGTCGAATTTCGACCCACGGTCGAATTTCGGCACCCGGTCGAATTTCGGAACCCGGTCGAAAAAGTAAACTCAATCAAATAGTAGATAGGCTCTTTCACCTTCAATGCACGAGCTAAAGGGAAGTGGCTGGATATTTCTGTGCTTACAATACCTTACTATAGCAAAAAGTGTCGTGACAACTTTTCGTAAGAATTTTTTCCGTCTAGCCCCCTTTCACAACGCGCGATAAGGAACTTCGTTCCGTTCCAATAAGTCCAATAGTGAGTAGGTGTCCTCCCAAACAATCTATCAAATTATTAGTCATCTTAACCATCGCCCACTGGTCGAAATTCGACTTTTAGATTGATAACAGACTATATTAAAATCAGACATTCACCTTAAACAAAGTAGTATATAATATTATGTTTGAATATTTTGATATGACGTGTAAAATTCTTGGGAATTTATGCAATGTTTATTTTTATTAATGTAATACTCGTATAAAAATATTAGCTTCTGAACTACTGCATATAAGCTTTTACTGTGCTTAATTTCATACTCTTCAATTCACGCTATTATCATATAAAGGAGTACAAAGCTTTCACATTATGTATTATTTTTAACAATTTAATTCAGGCAATATGGCATGGCAACATTATAGCATTAGTATATAAAAAATGTTTTTCTTACAAAATAAAAACAAAGCTTTATAAATAAATTATCTAACTGAGCATTTGAATCAAAGAAATAGTGCATTTAATATTTATATTTAAATTTTAATAAATATTTAAATTCACATATTTAACGCATATTATATTTGAACATTATCTTTTTTTTACTGTCGATAGGGAAGCGCTTGACCATGATGTCGCCTGATGTTAAGCTAAGATGCCTAAGATGGAACGCGTTTCCCTAGAAGGCAACTGTTCAATCTTCTCTTGAAGATCCCCAAGTTGTACCCGTCGGGAAACACAGAATCAGGTAGCATATTCCAGTTCTTTGCGGTTCAGATCAAGAATGTCGAGTCGAACCGCTTTGTTTTGTTTGGGTGCGTGGAACGTCCACCATATGGCGATGCCTAGTATCTGTGCGCCTCGACGATCGATAGAGAAACGCGGATGGCGGAATTAAGTCGTGCAATTCCGCAGCGCACTCTCCAAAATGTATCCGATAAAATACCGGTAAACTAGCCACTCTGCGGCGATGAGCGAGGCTTTGGAGTTTTTTGCCTACCAGATCATCGTCGTTTATGAGCCTCTTGGCACGCCTCTGTATCACCTCAAGCGTCTCCAGCTAGTATTTAGCGGATCCATCCCAGAGGTGAGAGGTGATTATTCCATACACGAACGGACTTGTGCTTGATAAAGATTCAGCACTTGTCTCAGGCTGAAATACTGTCTCACCTTGACCAGAATACCAAGCTTTTTTGAGGCAACTTGGGCTTTCGATTCGATGTACGAACTATAGTTAAAAGTAGGCGCTAAGGTGATACCAAGGAGCTCGAGGTGGTTAGTTATCGGCACGGGCACACCCTGAAAAGACGGAGATAGGTGGAGTGAACTCCGTTTAGTGGAGAATAGGCACGCCTGGGTCTTAGCCGTATTAAACTTGACCAGATTGGCATCGCCCCAATCGGAGACTGCCTGTAAGGAGAGGTACATACGATGGATCATCGCCTCTTTGAGGGACCGGACCTGTGCCGTACTGGCTCGCGCGCTGGATACGTAACTCTCCACAACAGTGCTATCGTCTGCGTACCCATAGATACCGAGTTTCAGCAGGCCGTTGATATGCAGCAGGAATAGAGTTGCGGAGAGAACTGGTCCCTGAAATGCTCCGACATTTATATCCATTTGGTCGGACGAGCAGCCGTCGACGACTTCCCTAATCGACCGGCCACTCAGAAAATCTGAGATCCAAGCGCAGAGACCAGTAGGTATACCGTATGAAGGAAGCTTGCTAATAAGACTATCATGCCAGACCCTGTCAAAGGCCTTAGATATGTCAAGGGAGACAGCTAACGCTTCACTATAAATCTCGATGGTTGCACTCAAGACGTAGGTGGCATACGCTAGAAGATCCCTAGTGGACCGATTTTGTTGGAACCCATATTGGCGGTCACTGAGTAAATCGTTCGCTTCTAGGTGTGTCATTATCTTCCTATTCAGTACACTCTCCATAGTCTTGCAGAGTATGGACGTGACTGAAATTGGCCTATAGTTAGAGGGTTAGAGTTAGAGAGTTAGAGATTATTCTTTGACCTAGCATTCGAATCAAATAAATCGTGCATTTATTTTTGAACTAAATATGACATTAATTACTTAGTCGATAAAGATGAACAAATTCATGTACAAGATCAACAAAAAATATCACAGTACAATAGTTTATTTTCAAACGAAGGATGAAACAAAACGGATATATTCGAACCACGTTCACAGAGATCAACTGATTCAGTTTGTCTGGTCATCCCTGACGTCAGCAAATATTCATGCTTCTTTTTGCAGATTCGATTGGACAAGATTAAAATTTGATGTTACAAATACATTTTCTGTATTATAGTGATTGAAATTATTGAATAAATAAATAATTATTAGCTTACTGTATTATTTTTATGGAAGTTTTATCAGATACAACTTGCGTAATAGAACACATTAAGAATTAAGTATATTTTACTTAGCCGTAAAACATGAAAAAACTCTAGTGATTCAAAAACAAGTTTATAAAGAAACATGTAAAAAAATTCACTAGGTGGTAGAGTTTTGCAACGTCACGCTCTGATATCTGGTCCCACCGCCTTAACTTTTCCTGCCGTAATAGCGTCAATGCTTGTCAGTTGTCACTATCGTGTCTGGTATTTGGAAGGTAAGGTGGCCGGTAAACTTATGATGTGGCATACCATCCTGCCACGTGAATAGCAACGCACCAGTAAGATAAATAGTTATAATAAATATTCTTTTTTATGTAATTTTAAAGTGGTGATTAATAGTAAATTCCTATCTCAATTGATGTAACGCATACGGCATTTATGAAAATGAGTTTATTTATTGAACATTATTATATTGTTTAATATTACACAAAAATACTAATAGTACATACTCCGAAATACTGTCATGGTAAGCTTAGATATTTTGATTTTTTATACTTCAACATTATTTTTTTCACGAATCATTCACAACCACTTTATTCAATATTTAAACAATTGCTAAATTATTCACTTGACTTCTAGCAACATATGAAAAAAATATGTAGTTATCCTTTACGTCGTCTAAAGTGGGGGAGACTGGGACGTTTCAAAATTTAAAAATTATATTCCCAGTTGCCCCTTCAAAGGAAGCACCGGGGGCAACTGAGACATTTTTTTTTACGAATTTCCAGTTGTCACCACTGGGGGCGATGCCAGTGGGGGCGACTGGGAATAACCCATATGAGGACGAACGCAGACTTTCCTAGTAAAAATAAGGCATCGTCTATAAGTGTTACGTTGCCATTTGGTAATTTAACATTTTGTAGAAACATTTATATCTTACGTTTCGTACAAAATGTTACTACTCGTAACTTAAACGAGTCGTTTAACCGATATAGGAACCGGAATAAGTAGACAATTGATTGAATTAACTTATAGTAACATTACAAGCAATGCTTAACGATGCCCTTAGTTCATCTATTGTTTATTATGTGTAACAAAATTATAAATTTATTACGATTTATAATAGTTTTCTGAATAGTCATTTTAACTATAGTGAATTCAATTTAATTTCTCTATATTAATTAATTTAACATTAATGAATCTAACATCAATAATTTATTATATCGCATTTGTGCCTGTATGTGTATATACATATATATATATATATATATATATATATATATATATATATATATATATATATATATATATATATATATATATATATATATATATATATATATATATAATATGTTTACAGCATTTAAGATATTAATATGAAATTTGTTCATAAGTTAGAGTTTTTAGCCAATTAGTTAATGTTATTTTAAAATTATACTTATCCATCATGTAGATATCTAAAAGTATATTTAATTTGTTATAAATGATTTTAGGTTTATTATTATATTGCTTACCAGCAAAAAAAGTTTTAGTTTGGTATGTAGTAGCGACTAAGTCAGATCTTCTCTTTAAGAGCATGTTGGGGTCAAAAGTTAAGTTTTTATGTACTCTAAGAGTCGACAATAAAATATATAGTTTTCTGACCTATAGTACATCACTAAGTTTATAAAGATTGACAGTATATGGTTTAAAATACGTAATTTTCAGAAGTGCTCTCTGAGCTCTTTCCAATTCTAATAATTTAATTTTTGACGTACAACCCCAGACAGGAATACAGTATATTCATATTGATTGAGCCAACGTAGTATAAATTCTTTTTATCAATTCTTTTAAAGTAATAATAAACCTTACGTCAAGGTTTAAAAAATATAAATGAGCTTTCTAATTCTTCCACTAATCAGCTCTCGATGTTGATGCCACGACAGTCTTTGGTCAACATATATTCCTAGGTATTTCAACTTGTTGACTTTACTTATTACATTGACACGGAGTACTTTAAAAATTGTTACAGGAATAAATTTTTAGTTTCATATCTAAAGATGGTTGGAAGGATTTGTATATAAAAGGGCCATCGGTCTGAGGAGGAAGGATGAAACAGAGGGAGAAGGGAGGAAAGGAAGGTGAAGAATGGAGGAGGGGAGCAAGGAGCCAAGATAGAGGGGGGAGAGAAAGAGAGAGGCAGAGAAAGAGAAGGAAGAGTAGGAAAGAGAGTGAAAGAAGGCAAAAGATTGCGAAATATGGCACAAGATGTCGGAATATGGTGAAAGAAGGGGAAGGGGGAAAGGCGGCATAAGTATAGACGACAGGCAGGAGGGGGGAAAAAGGGAGAGAGGGGAGCGACCGCGACGGAAGGAAATAAAAAACTTCATTTCAACAGAGTTTTTCACGACAATCACATATTTTTTATTTTTTTATTTTTAGAGTGTTATTTATTTAATGGTATAAAAATTAGATAAACACAAACAGTATAACCAAAGAGATTTGACCGCAAACTTTTACTTATAAAATACAAAAAATCCTTAACCCATTACAATACAGGTTTTTCTCTGTATACCTATGAAATAATTAAAAATATTTTATTATTTTACGCAACACTCATCGGCATTTCTTAATTTTATAATATATATAGCTGTATAACAGTACGAGTAGGATATTCGATATCGAAGAGAGTCCATTACGTTAACATCAAAACAGACAATATAGTCAAAGCGCGTTAGCTACAAATTGTTTCGTCCAGTATTACCATCTTTATTAGACTGGGAGTCGACGTAATTTGTTCGTGAGCCGCTCATATTTCCCGAGCTCTATTTAGGCTACCACCATTAGCATAATGCTGCATTACCACAATGCTGTAATGTGGACAATATTCACTGCGTATACTTCGTCAAGACGAAATTTTATTGCTTTTTATAATAAGCAAAGTAAATTGAATGTATATAATTCGTACTGATGAGTTCTTATACGAATACAGCTATTTCAAAAAGAAAATAATAAATGAAAATCTATACTAATATTATAAAATTGTAGTTTGTTTGTTTGTTGTGAACAGATTTGAAAAAATATTTTTGATTTGGATAGCCTGTTAATCGAGAAAGGTTATAGGCCATATAACATCACGCTATGACCAACATGATTGGAGTATCAATGAAAAATGTGGCCTAAACGGGGATTTTTTCTTTTGACAACTTTCCAAAAATTATATAATATGATCGAATTGTTCGTCTTAAAAAATTGTAAAAAAAAAAAGTCCAAGATAGTGTACATCTATCTGTTAAGATTCACATTATATGACCCTTTTAATGGTAATCGAAATTGGTCTAAAATTATGTATTATTTGCGACGGTGTTTTAATAAACATGGTATTAATCTTTATCAAAATAAATTAGTTATTCATCACAAGTATTTAATTTGAATGAAATCGCTCTCTGATTCGTTTTATTTCAACAAATAACTTAGGAGATATCATAACAGTTATAAGATATAATACCTATTATTATATCTTATAACTAAACATCATGTCAAGCACCGCGCGAGGCGTGCGTGCGTGGGGAGAATGCGTGGTAGCGAGGTCAGAAGGTAGCCTGCTCTGCAAGATAGTCCAAGTAGAAAACAAAGTGGATGTGTCAAATGGCAATTTTTACAACTAGAAATAGTAGTGTTGGCGAAATTAATGACAGAATACTGAGTGAACTTACAGAAAATAGCGTAAACTATACGTGAATTACACCCCAGTAGTGTTACCCAACGTTCCTTTATGGATCATGTTCCCGTGCCATTTTTTACTATAGTTTCAGTCTTACTGATCATGATCATAGTGGGATGACTATATACTAGGCTTTGTTATACTCTTAACGTAGATATTAATAAAACATAAACTTCAAATGAATTTACAAAACATTGCAGACATAGGTACAAACTCTCCGACGAAGTTGCGTGGGTCAGCTAGTGTATATATATATATATATATATATATATATATATATATATATATATATATATATATATATATATATATATATATATATATATATATATATTCACACAAACATAAAATGTTTGTAAGGACAAAAATACACAGTAAGCAAGCTTCCTTGCGATTGTAACGTGCTAACGGATAAAATATGTACAATTTTAATTTTATTTTATAGGTATATCTTCCCAATTACCACGCCAAGTTCACATTTGCAAACGTGAGATGTCAGCTTTGGTGGATATTAAATTACGATTTGTGTGAATTTATATGTGAACGAACATTTAGCAAGCACGTGTTGTCTGAGAAATGATTTTACTGTCGAAACGCGGGAGCGCCCATTATGTGCATCAAGTGAAAATATTTAAGCTCGTAGCAAATAAAATTTTGTTTTATTCGCTACGATACGCTCGTTTTTTTCTAACTAGTGTTAGGTATATTTATTTGTAATAGGAATAATATTGTGAATAATGCTTGAATAGATATTAGAATTTGTTGTTATCAAAATGCTGCACTACAGTGGCGACACTTCCGCAATATCGTGGAATTGATATATCAAATTATAAACTTGGAAGTGGTACCATCTGAACTGATCTGTTTGAAGTTGACATTTTTCAATCTACCCTACTTTTAATCATTGTAAAACTTGTGATATAAAATACCTTGTACCGGCCTACTCAGGTCATTCTGCTGCAAGGCTTGAAAGAATAAACATCTATGTACGTCAAACTGCCAATTATTAAAAACGAACCTTACACGTCAGAAGTGTTCGTTTTTCGTGTGAATAAAACACGCCACGTACTATTATGGACCGATCGCGTGACATCCTGGCGAATAATCTGATGAAGATGATGTTACTCCGCCGCAAATAAAAACTTGAACATATCAATGCATTAAGAACAGTGAGGTTGGGAATTCTTAGACCGTCTCGAACGGCTGTCAGTACCGTTGCAAATACCACTTAATGTTTTGACAACTAGTCTGTCTGTTACCTTTAGAGTCTAGACGGTAAAATGCCAACAAAATCACGTAACACGCGTTACGTGATAGTGCTAAACCTATCTAGTTCCATCACAAATTTTACAAAAGTTATAAACACGTTCACTTATTATAATTACCATATGCCATATCATGGTAGAATATGCTGGTAGCTTAATCAAATTTTAATAACTTGTAACTTATATTCGGGCAAATAAATAATTTCATTTCATAAACTCTAGAGAAATTGAACTTTGAGTTAGTTTTTTTTTTAATGCAAGTACTAATACTACTTTTCCTTTTTTTTGGAACATCGATTCTCTGGCAAAGAGAAAGAGAACATCGAGTCTCTGGCAAAGTATATGGATGGGATGAAAAACGCTGATTTACAAAATGACCGTCAATTTGAAAGAAATGTGCTATTTTGATTTGGATCAGTCATTAAAAATGGGAGGTCGTGATGTTGTTGGTTAAGAAACCATGGTTTTTTTACATAATTATAACTAATTACAATAATAAAATATTACATTCATACAATTAATTAACGCCTTATAATAATAAATTACTTCTTTAAATTACGTTAGCTAAAAATCTTCTTGTTTGTTTAATTTTTATTCTATTTGGCATGATAAAGTATGTAACTAATTAAATGTCATTTTGATCAAAATATATATGTACATTTAAAATCAACAACGAAGAAGACAGACATTATAGACGGATTTTACTCATCTAGATTATAGTAAGCTTTTTGTACATTTTAAATCCTTTGATGGGTAATTCACGTGATGTGTACGTAATTCACGTACTGGTTTAGGTATTTTCTCATAAATTTTAACTTACATCCAATCCAGTCTTAAAAACATGATCTTATAACCATTGTAATGTAAAAACTAATTACAGTTAAGTCCTATTCCTTTTACGTTTCAAACTTAACTGCTTTAGTGCTTGTAAACAAAAATAAGTTAACCTATAGGACTATATGCAAACTCGAATAAAAGAATATTGAGGTGAAATTACCACACTGGAAGGGAAAAATTGGTTAACTAATCGTAAACGGTGTTAGTGCTAGCACAAGATTACTGCCGTTGTGATGAACTACTGTTTGTTATTTAAGCCCTTAAGGTTTTTTTATGACACATTTCTATAATTCTATGACATATTTTTACAGTCCAAAGATGAAATAAAATGAGTCTATACAGAGCAGTGTTAAAAAAAAGGTTTTTTCAAATATTACGATCTGAGCATATCTATGCTTGGGTAAAAAAAATGATGCAGAACAAATAATAGGAAGATTAGCAAACATTTTGCTTTATTTTCTGTAGCGCCTTGATACCAATTATATTCCAGTATTTTTTATGTCGCATATTCTAAAATTAGAAATTGTAGTCTTATCTCTCAGATTAAAATATTTATTTGAAAATTAATATTCTGTCTAAGATCAAATAATATCCTTTATACGTAGAGAATTGGTAGAGAAATGTATTATATATATATATATATATATATATATATATATATATATATATATATATATATATATATATATATGTATATATATATGTATATATATATATATATATATATATATATATATATATATATATATATATATATATATATATATATATATGTATATGTATGTATGTATGTATGTATGTATGTATATATATTTATGTATTATTATTAATTAGTCGTCGTTTCGTTTAAAACCGTTTCTTCCTTTGTGCTACTTTTGTTTATTTGTTGTTTAAATCGCAATAGTGTGAAATCCAGGCATATTTTTTGCTTGAACTGCAAAATGTGTAACTATTATCTAAATACTCTGTTTCGGAACTAAGCAACAAAATTGTTACATTGATTACTACCGACACATAAGGCGTCGTCGACATTTAAAATCAAAATTCTTTAAATTGTATAAACCAAGAAGAAAAATAGTGTGCTGCTATACTAAGAAATGATCCCTTATTAGTATTTTTTTTGATAATCAAGTTTTAAAAATAAATTGAGTAGGAAGTCATTATAAAGCTATTTTAAATTTAAACCATTCTTTTTCACAATTCGCTACTTCAAAATCAAATAATCGTAGGTTGAATTTTTCAAAGTACCGACGATGCAATATAAATTATTATATAGATTATAAAATTTTCATACCGATATCGGTTTTTGGAGAACCACAAATGTTCCAGGATAGTAGTTGTGAATTAAGCAAAAGTTTTAGTTTAGCGAAAACATAGGTTTTAAGCATTTAAGACTATTTTTGATTTAAAAAAATTGCAGTATATAGTTTGTAACAATTACTAAAATAGCAATAAACGAGATTCTAAATCCCATTAGAAAAAGAAATATTCCATGGCTTACATGTCATCTTTACCACATAGGTCCGTTCTGTATAGCCATAAAGATTGCTACTTGTTGTTACATACCATTTGCATACGCTTTCATTAAGGGTGTTTGGTTGCAATCTGTTCTTTATATTGTACACAATAATGGACAGTCCACGTAATAACAACTAAGATTTTCACAAGTGAACCTTTGGTTTAACAACTTAAATACTAACTGATTGCAGTAAATTAAAATAAATAAATAATGTTGGAATAATTACACGAATTGATGTATGCTCAAAGTGGGCAAATTATGGGTGTGTAATGTAAGTGCTAAGTCAGCGATGTTAATATAAAGAAATTCATATATAAATATATAAAAATATTTTTGGTACCCAAACCCAGTAAAACGGACATCCAGGCTGGTTCCCATCGATTGCTTGGTCGGTTTTGTAATTACTTTAAACTTTGAAGCACTATTTTTACCTAATAAATATGATAAAATTTGAAACGTTCGCGCCATTGCGTAACTTGGGTTTTAATTAGAAACTGCCTAACTGAACAAATGGTCAAGTTTAAAGTGTTGGTCATATTCATCCACGATTGTATGGAAAATATTGTAATATACAATATACATCATGTTTATAATTTATGCATCCCATGGTAGAGGTGAATATGAAACTTTTGTACCATTCTGGTATGTCTCATGGTATTTATGCAGATAAATTATGCGTTTGGTACTTAATTTGGTATTGGTATGTCCAATGGAAACAATCAGTGTATAGGTATATACATATTTTTTTAGATTTGTTGGTGTATCCCGTGATCCGTGGTAATAAATTCTTGAAATGTAGGTATATTTGATGTGGATTTGTCCCACGGTAATTAATTCCTAAAATGTGTACTATACGAATGTGACCTAAAAAAACGAAAGTGTTAAAAACAGGGTGTGTCCCAGATGTAACGGGTGTGTCCCAGATTAGACGGGTGTGTCCCAGATTTGACGAGTGTGTTCCAGATTTGACGGGTGTGTCCTAGATTTGACGGGTGTGTCCCAGATTTGACGGGTGTGTCTCAGATTTGACGGGTGTGTCCCAGATTTGACGGATGTGTCCCAGATTTGACGGGTGTATCCCAGATTTGACGGGTGTGTCCCAGACTGAACGGGTGTGTCCCAGATCAATAGAGTGTGTCTCACGTAAATGGGTGAGTCCCACATTAAAAGGTCCACAAATTGATGGGTCCATTGATCTGTTAATGATATTATTTAAGTAAATGCTAAACTTTCGCGTACTGTGTATTAACTCATCTGGCGCACTTATAACCGGTCACAGAACTATATTATGTAAAAGCGAGAAGTAGTTGATTGAGAAACGGCTGCTGAATCCATTGCAACCATATTCAACATGTTATTTTTTGTTATAAATCATTAATTCAAAATAATAGAAATCTTACATAAAAAGCTGAGAAAAAAAAAAGCTTAAGTCGAGGTAACTAAACATTTATTTTTTTAAATTTTCATACATTTAGTCAAAAATATATCTTACAAAAACATACTTTCCTTTCACCCATACTAAGGATTAATAAATTATTAATAGTGTTAACAATATGAAAAACTGTTTTCAGTGCCGAATTTATGGTTTTATTTTAAAAATACTAATTGACGTGTTACGATTACATAGTATGCGCTCTTTCTGTTACACGTTGTATATTTATATACTTACTAATGAGGGCATCTACCAATAACAAATTGTAAATGTTACCAGGACGTAATAAAGTGTAAGATAGGCCGAACTATTAAAAAAATATCTTAATTAGCTCTTAAGTTTCCATTGCCTTATGTTTTGAGTGTTTAACATTTGAGTTCCAGAGCTCACACCCTAAACTAAAAATATTTACTGTTCAGTAATACAAAGTGTGTAAAATATAATAAAAATATAAAGTGTAAGTTCAGTAATATGAACTCTTTCCAGTTTCCGAGTCTCAAACATTTGTTATTACATTATAACGATTAACAACCGTTATGCAACCGTATGATACTGTAAGATACGTGTTTATATTAGATAGTTGTATTTATCCATGGACTTAAGGCGAGGCACCTTGACAAACGGGAAAAAACTGGTTTGATAATCACGTTTTTTTTTGTATTGATTGTTGAATAACAATTTTACAAAAATTACAAGATATAACTGAAGATATTATCTAAATAATGTGCTAACTTATTACATGATAGAATGTACTTTACTTGATCATATAAAATTCCGAAAACAGGCTAATAAAATCTCTAAAACAAATATTTTGTTAATATTATTTCTAATCTTCCACATGATTTTTATATGGTGATATTTAGTTGTAAATATAAAAAAGAAAGTGCTAAATTTTAGTTTTCAGCTGATGTCCTGTATTTATTTATCCGAAAATTAACACGTTTCCCAGCGGTTTCAGAAACTTGGCAAACTTTTGTACGTTCAATGACAATGCAATATTATGGTACTATCCAGCTAATATCATGATGTAGCCTGGATATAGGGACCAGAATTCTCAGGTGTAGAGTTTTGACGAGGTAACCAAATTTTGGGTAATTGTTTTTTGTTGCTGTAAGTACTAAGTTTAATTAGTACTCATAACAACGAGAAATGGATCATGGAGGCACTAGAGTGTCATTGTAACTCACAGAACGAAAGTGTTAAGATAGTAGAGTTTGGAGTCGTTCGTTTCGTTGCAATAAGATATTTTTCATTATTACGAGACTCTGAAGATGGAGCCGAAAAAAGTAATATCAAAACTTCTCGCATCCAGTTGCAAAATGCTTAGATAATAAACTTCTAAACATAACAAGGTAAGTTTATTGAGTTAGCGCTCAGTTGTCTTGTACTGACAAACATTTTGATGCTGGATGGATAGGATGATGGATAGGATCTGATGCTCATCATTACTTAGGATTTAATGATCGAAATCGAAGGTGGCCATGGTAAGTTATAAACTAAACAAGAAAAACCTATTTAGACTGGACTCAGTTGTTCTGTTTTGACAAATACCCTGGTGCTAAATGATTTACAAGGTCTTATGTTCAAGCAGCAAGGAGGTTATCAAAACTTTTAAAATTGAGCAACACTCAATTTTGGACTCGTTTGATTTTTTATTTTCAGGAATGTGAAATGGGATAGCTTCCAGTATCTGATGATAGAGCGGAAGGAAGTCCGTGTGATTTTCTAAGCTTGACCAGTTTAGAGCTAGACCACTGTAGGCTACTTCGATTTGTTTTGGCAAACACTTAGATGCTGGATGTTTTTTAAAATATAACGATGGAACTGGAAAGTGGACACTTGAAATTGGGCTGATATAGCCTTTATTGCTAGAAGATTCACATGGTTTGATAGAGTTACATGGCGGAGCTGGAGGCCTCGGGAGCTTTGCAATAAAACAGCTCAAGCTCCTTGAGTAAGGAACCATAGGTTAAGGTTACCTTTAACTTTATGCTGCAGGATCCCCTTTCGAAGATCATTAGCTCCTTTTACGTTTTGCACTTAAAATTATATAACTGAAGTAAAATAGTGGGCTGACGATAAAAAAAGTATCGTTTTGAGATAATTTATTGATTATATAAATAATTGGTTATTGACACATTATTTTAATATTATGCTTAAAATTATATTAAACTTAATTTAGTTTATACGCCGAAACTTAAACTTAATCCAAAAACTTCACAACATTTACTCAATTTAATGTCGGCTTGCGTTAAACAAATTCTGTTACTATACATTCATTTTTTTTTATATCATAAGATAGCAAACAAGCAGATGGGTCTCCTGATGGAAAGAGTCAACCATCGCCTATAGACACCAAATATGTTAATGGTGCGTTGCTATCTTGTGGCGAGGTCTAATGCCACATGCGTAAGTTTACCGGCTACCTTACCCTCCAAACCGGAACACGACAGTGACCAGCACGGACGCTATTGCGGCAGGAATAGGTAAGGCGTTGGTACCAGACCCGGTCGAGCCGATACAAAACTCTACCACCTAGTAGTCACGATGGTAGTGACGCAAATTGCCACTCAGTCGCCTTTTACGACCTGCCTGGTAGAATAGCAGTTAGCCTATTCTTCAAAGGAGGCCAGGACCAACACGGAGAGACCACCACACTTCATATTAATAAATAAAAAAAATATTGAAAACAAAAAAACCCGACTGCATTTAATATTTAGAAAAAGTTTATTGCCTGAAATGAAAGCTAAAAAGAAGGAAACAAGCCCAGTAGTTTAGAATCTTGTTAAGTAATAATGAATAACTTCACCATTGAAATAGTTTTACAATCGATATACATACTTATAAAATAATTCATGAATTTTAATTCATCACATTACGATTAACAGTCGGGGCCCGTTCAATTTTTAGCTATCAAATTTCAATATTTTTTTTATTTTATACTTTTTAGTTAGCATTCATTAACTTCGATATTAAAATTATCAGATGGTAAATTACGCAAACTTCTCATTTCTTAGAGAATAAATGTCGTGGGGATTATTAAGTAACTTGAGGTGGTCTAAACTACTTATTATTAGCCCCTCTAGAGATCTAACCTGGCTCAAAGCAATGCATGCTTTGAGCCGGGTTAGGTTCGATTCAGACTTTCACTCCAGGAACATTGTTTTTAATTGCTTTGTCGTCTAATTATATTTGTCGAATTTTGAAAATGTTCACTTTCCTAGTGGGAAGTTTAAAAAAGGATTCTAAAGTAAAAGTATTAAGGCACTATTAAATAGGTAGGTACTTAATGAAACCAACTACCTAACGCCCTGACCGCCCCGTTGTTGCTGAAGTAGCGACCTTAGCTACCAATCAACAGGGCTTGGTGACAGATTATAATAATATAATGGCTACTATTGTAACTTGGGTTTGATTCTCAGCAGGGACAAGCATTTGTTTGAAAAGCATGTATGTTTGTATTTCTGGTTTGAATGTTCATTAAATATCTAAGCTTGCGACGATAGACGCAAGGGCGGCCGCAGCATTAGAGATGCCGTGAATAGTGATTTTGGTGAATATTTGGCGATGTATTTGTTCTACCCGTGATGTTTTTTTATTTATAGGAGAGAGGGCAACGAGCAAGAGGTGCACCTGATGATAAGTGATCACCGCCATCGCCACCGACATCTGCAATACCAGAGGTCTTGCAGTTGCGTTGCCGGACTTTTAAGAATGAGTAAGCTCTTTTCTTGAAGGTCCCTATGTCGTATCCGTTCGGAAACACTCCTGCCGGTAATTGGTTCCACAATAGAGTAGTGCGAGGTAAAAAGTGTCGGGAGAATTGCACAGTTGTGGATTTCCAGACATCGAGATGGTGACCACCCTCACTTCAAATTTTGACGCGATGTCTGATGGTGGAATTCGGCAGCAGGAATTAATCCAAACAACTCGTCGTAACACTCCCCATGATATATACGATAAAAGACGCAGAGAGAACCTTCATCTCTGCTGTTTCAAAATAGCCTGGTCGTCAACGATTCGAACCGCCCTACGCTGAATGAAATCAAGAGGAAGAAGCTGGTACTGGGGAGCTCCGGCCTAGAGATGCGAACAGTACTCCATGTAAGGCCGAACCTTTGCCTTATAAGGTTGAAGGAGATGGGCCGGCAAAAAGCACTGTTTCGCTCTGCTGAGCACACCGAGGTTTTTGGAGGCTAGCCTTGCCTTTAAAATGACCGCGAAACTGAACGTAATTCGATATGTTGACTCCCAGGATTCCGACACTAGCTGAGGCTGCCAGGAGAGTATCCTCAAATTGAGGTGATGTGAGGTGAGGAGACAAAGGGCGTCTTTTTAGCGGTGAACACGCAAATTTGTGTCTTCTTGGGGTTAAAAGTGACCAGGTTTTGACGACCCCATTCCGAGACATCGGTAAGTCAATTCTCGACTCCAGGCACAAGCTTGTTTCGGCACTGTTCGACGTGTTCCCGAGAAACACCACTTCGGCCGGAGTATGTAGCATCACCAGTACTGTCATCCGCATAGTAATGTACGTTGCTAATTCGCATCATGTCATTGATATGCAGAAGGAACAGTGTTGGTGATAGCACGCGGCCTGGGGGAACACCAGCATTGACAGGTTTAAGGTTGGAGCACGCACCGTCGACAACGACCTTGATGCTCCGGTCAGCCAAAAAACTGGTGATCCACTTGCATAATTTCTCGGGAAGCCCATAGAAAGGCAGCTTCGCAAGAAGCACTTTGTGCCATACCCGATCAAAGGCCTTCGCTATGTCCAAACTAACTGCCAATGCCTCCCTCCCCCTTGGACTCAACTGCTCCGCCCATCGATAAGTTAAGTATGCTAGAAGATCACCAGATGAGCGGCCGCGACGGAAACCGTATTGACGGTCGCTAATCAGCTGGTGCTCTTCTAAATACTTGAAGAGCTGAGAGTTGATGATTGTCTCCATAATTTTGGAGAACAAGGAGGTTATGGCTATGGGTCGATAGTTAGACGGGTTAGAACAATTTCCTTTTTTAGGGATGGGATGCACCAAAGCTGTCTTCCATGAATTCGGTACCACGCCGAGTGAGTAGGAGAGCCGGAATAGGCGTGTTAATACTGGTGCCAACTCTTGAGCACACATTTTTAGCACAATCGGAGGGATGCCATCCGGCCCAATCAACTTGTGGATGTCCAAGGAAAGTAGTGATTTACGCACAGATGACTGCCGAAATTGTGGTTCTGGCATGGAACTATCACACTAGAAGATGGTAGGCGGTGCGTTCCCTTGGTCATCCAGAGTCGAGTTGTCCGTAAAAAGAAGGAGCCCAGGAGATCGGCCTTCTCCTTTTCGGTATGGGCCAAAGAGTCATCGTCTCCGTGCAAAGATGGAAGAGAGGGCAGTGAGAAATTCCCTAAGACAGTCTTGGCGAAAGACCAGAACGCACGACTCCCTGAAGGAAGGCGAACTAATTTCTCACTAATTCTGCCTATGTGTTCAGATTTTGCCTTGGCGATAGCTCTTTTGAAGCACCTCGAGGCGGAATTGTATTCGCGCTGTAACGCGCTGGTTTTTCATCACAAGATGCGGATGCTGCAGCCCAAGCCTGGTAGCACTCCTACTTGCGGCGTGAAGCCGTTTTACAGGAGCGACCAAACCAAGGCTGAGACTTACCACCAAATACCAAAACCAAGAGCGACAAAACCATGCCCTGCAGCACCATATCGGCAATAAAGTCAGCGACGACACTCGGATCATCCAGCGAGAAACACTACTGCCCCCAAGGTTAGCACGCAAAAAAAGTCCGTATTCCGTCCCAATCTGCTGACCTATAGTGCCAAACGCGACGACAGCCTGCAAAAGGAAGCCGTGATAGGCGCGAAACTGGCACTTTACTCCGGATCAGGCAGTGGTCTGACGAACCAAGTGGGACGTCCACAGATACCTAATAATGGTAAGGATGAGAGGTCAGCAGAAGGTCGAACAGTGAAGGCGTATGGTCATCCACATCGGATACTCGCGTGGGCGAAGTTACCAGTTGTGTATGACCATATGCCAAGGCAAAATCGTGAACAGACCTCCCCGTGGATGCCCGTGGTGCGCGAAAAAAAGCTATTCGGCGTGGTGGGCATTAAATCGCCCAAGATCACGATCTCTGCGGAGGGGGTCTGCTCTTACACGGAATCTAGAGCCGTTTGTAAATGCTCAACGAGCCGGTCAACTTTAGTATTCCCGCCATGGGACCTGTTAAGCACACGTAGCTGCGTGGATGGTCGTCGCAAGCTTCGCGTAACCAGAGGATGGATAGGTCCTGACCTTCAAGTCTGCCGAGGCGCCGGTAACAGATATCTTCTCTGACGTATGCGCACACACCAGCCCGCGGTACAAAGGAATGTTCCAGTTTGCACCCAGGTAGGAGAGTTAAGAAGTATCAGCCGGACAAGATATCTGTGTCTCGGTTAAGAAGAGCAAAGCTGGCTTCGCCGTCTCGAGAAGTTAGTGGGTTAGGGTAGGAAGGTAGTGTTCCCGGGCTTCTTTGAAGAATAGGCCAACTACTGTTCTGCCAGGCAGTTGCCAGGTGGTACAGGTATTATTTGTTTATGAAGATTGAGTGCTTTAAGCAAATGGGTCTCTTGATAGAAAGAGAAAATATCGCGTCTAGACACTAAAGATGTTAGTGGTGCGTTGCTACCCATCTGACGGGATGGCAATGCAACATGCATAAGTGTATCGGCTACCTTACCCTTTTAACCGGAACATGAAAATGATAATCATTGACGCTATTGCGGCAGGAATAGGTAAGGCAGCGGTACGGTGCGATAAATACCCGGCCGAGACCTTACAGAACTTTAATATCTAGTAGTCACGATGGTAGTGACGGAAATAGCCAATCGATCGCCTCTTACGATCTGCCTGGTAGAACGACAATTGGCCTATTCTTCAAAGAAGCCCGGGAACACTACCTTCCTAAAGAAGCCCGGACCAGCTCGGAATAAAAACTACTGAACCGATATTGATAAAACTTGAGACAGTTCCCTGAGTTGTAATATACGTTGTTTTAAATCAAGAATAATTATCTGATTATGTCGTTTGCTTCCTGAAAAAATCCTGGACAAACATACAAATATACATTCACTTACGCAATTTTAGTACACGTGCTTGGACGCCTCAATATATTATCATAGTCAAATGTTATCCAATTCCAACAATATTATTACATACATACATGTCAAACTGAAAACTTCCATTTTTTCGTCGGTTAAAAATATTGTCTAACTGATGATAAATACTGATTAATGTAATGAAGACCGAATAACAAATACCGAAATAGGTATATAGGTATGTATAAAGTACGAGAATACAAATAGGAAAATTAACTTTAAATCGTAACATATCCTAAACTATTATTTAAAAAGAAAAATGATGAATAAAACTCAAAATGATTTTTAAATACCTATTCAACGATACCCCACATGATATTGTTCATCAATATATACTTTTTTAATTTTGACAATATGGCGCCTGGTGGTTGCTATGGTGGGTTCTAATAAATGTCATGTCTTTAGTGACACTCGGAAGGTTAAGACGAATCGATTGACATATGATACATCAAAATCAGCCTACGCGTTTGGCCTCTAGAATGCCACATAGGAACAAACATACATACATATATAGACTGATGGACACAATACCCTCCTGCAGTCACACACAATTGCACACAACATAATATTATATGCCCCCAAAATATAAATACCAAGGTTTAGGTTCATTGCTTTTTATTTAGGAAGCATATATATTCTAAACGGAAAAGAACTATGACCGCCCATTTACCTCCTCGAAATCTGAAAATGAACTATATATTTATGTGTATTAGTATTGTAGACTTAGACATATATCACAAGCAAAGAATTAGCTTACTTACTTTGGGGTTACATCAATTCGTGTAATTAGTCTAGTGATATTTATTATTATACCATTCTTTAAGTATTTCGTGTTAAAATACATAAAACATGCAAAACTAATGAGCTGCTATAGCATATATTATGCAGAAACCTAAACTTCTATGATTTTTTATCACAAAATATACCATTTTCATCAAAAATCCTTTAATTTTAAAAATCTGAAATTAATAACTTGATAATTATGCCTTCATAATAACGTTGAAAATGAAGAAAAAGTTTTCACATCCATTGTTCTACGCCCACCTAAAACAGAAGTCACGGAGGTCATAAAATCACTAAGTTTATAATTATTTCTCTTAATCCTCAACAAAACCACTCTGAACATTTCAACACGTAATAAGAGCGCTATAAAGAACCAATAAAGGGGTAAAATAATAATCCGCAACAAACTTTTGCAATATCGGCTCTTATGGGATTAATTCATAACCCTATGCCATAAGTAACATAACATCTATATGAAAGATTTATGTAGCCTGAATTTAATTTATCTTATGTGCGCCCAGATTTCGTATAACTTGGAAGTTAGAGGTCAATTTTTACTTTATTTTACCAATCATCCTTTTGATTGCTAATAAAAAAATGAAATATGTGTACTTATTTCCACTTTTTTAGTGTGGTAAATTTCGGATCTATAGATTTTATAACTTCACAAATTTTTGGAGATAGGTTGGAGGCGTTCCGGAGACCATAATGTGAGAATCATTTTCTATCATTGTTACGTCAACCGATTTGTTTTAACCTTGCGAATTAATAATCGTTTCGTAATCGAAAACCATGGCAGAGATCAAACTCACACCAGCAACAGCCAGACTTTATATTGTAAAATTTCAAAAAATAGTATCAATGGTAATAATCGCCTCTGTGGTCTAGTGGTCCAGCCTTGGCTTTTGACCACATGAGGTCCCGAGTTCGATTTCCGGGTCGGGCACTTAAAAAACAAAGTGTTTTTTCAGTTTTCTGTTAAACACAAAGTTACCCGGGATTGGAAAGTGCCCGGTTGGCGATAGGCTTTCCACCTATCACATTTGTGGGACCAAGTATCTTCGGCTAATCGTGGGTGCACTTGTTGTACCTCTGCCTACCCTTTCGGGGATACGGGCGTGAAGATATTATCAATGGTATATAATTCGAGTTGGGTGTCGTTGAATAAGTATTTGAAAATCATACCTTTCATTATTTTTTTGGTTTTAAATAACGGTTTAGGATATGTACCGATTTAAAGTTAAATTTCCAACTTATACTCGTATCAGATAATACCTACTTTAGACATATACTTTAGTATTTCGTTATACTGGCTTATTGCGCTTAAATACATGTAAAATATTACTAATATAGTAAGTATGAAGTGGTGGGGATAGTGCTTGTTACTGTCGTGTTCCGGTTTGGAGGGTAAGTAGCCGGTAAACTTATGCATGTGGCATTAGACGTCGCAACAAGGTAGCAATGCACCATTAACAACTTTGGTGTCTATAGGCGATAGTTGACAGTTTCCATCAGGAGACCCATCTGCGTGTTTGCTATCTTATGATTGCCTTTCTTTAATATTTTTATTGTGTGCATGGAAGTTATAATTGTGTTCATGTAGGTAATATTATATTATAACGTTTTGTTTGAGGTATATAGTATATTTAACGCTTAATTGCGGCATTCAATTTCGTTTTACTATGCTTAGGTTGTCTGAAAACTTAAGGCAATTCATCTTAGTATATTTTAGGGAATTTAAAAACCTTGCAAAAAACTATGTCAAATGCCGGAAATAGAATCATAATCAGTTGATTGGTGCGATATATATTTTTTGATTAAGTCATAAGATATTTGATTTTATGCCTTATACAATATTTCACAAGATACTATTTTACAATATTTTAATGATCAAAAAACTGTGTTAAATACCGTTTGAAAAATGAAGTCTGATCAAGTGTTCAAAAAGTTACAGCTATTAAAATATTAAAATAGTGTTGATTTTAAAACTTATTTATTAAGACTTATTTAAATGTTTTTATAATAATTTTCAGACTAATGAATAGATTGATTCCTTTGGATATATACATATGGACAGGTGGCGCTGTTGACACAATTACATCGGCTCCGTATTTAAGTGAATAAAAAAATAGTTTTTGTTTATATTGTTTTGAAAAAGTGTAAGAAACTAGTGTGAAATTGTGACTTTTATCAGTGAAAATATTATCTAAGCAAAAAACTGAAAAAAATTGACAAAAAGTGCATTTTTTCTAGTGTGTATGTAAAAAGCAAAAACTGAAGTAAATTTCGATAAAAGTGCCAACATAATTATTTTATTGAAAAATTTAAACCGTAAGTGATAACAGAATCGTTTAAAATAGTGTAAATATAAAATAACAGTGTTAAAACTTTGTAAGACTAACTGTGGAATGCATAAAAATTCTTTTGTAATGAGTCATTGTAACGAGTTTGAATTTTTGAAAACCACTGATACTTAAATTTATACGCTATTTTTGCCAACTCTGGCAATAACCGTGTAGCACAATTGAACAACGCGCGCGTTGTGTAAAGACATTCAACTGATTGCGGGATCGAATCTCCCACGGGGAAGTTACTTTTTTACATATAATTTAGCAGTTTATTTGATCTATATTGACAATGAAGGGCATCTTACGGTATTATAATATACTAAACTGACAACTGAATAGAGAAATCATATAGGCATTCATCATTCCTACAAAATTAATTTAAGGGGCATTACATACGACCGTGCCACTTAAGACTGCATAATATAATACTACTCAGTTAAGAAGATTCGGGGAGACATCATTTCTACTTTCCGTTGAATATATGTATTAGTGAGCAAATATACTAAAAATGGATACACCTAGCAAAGCATTTGTTACACTAAGAAAAAAACAGTTATCGAAATCTTTGTTGGATTTGTCTAATATTGACAGTAATAGCAGCTGTACAACATGCAGTAGTGCTAATCTTTCTATGCAGAGTTTGCCAAACACTTCAGCTGTAGAAACAAGTATATTAATGGATTATAAATCACAAATTCATCAGCTAAATCTTGAACTAGAAAGCGCACACGCTGAAATTGAAAAATTAAACCTAGAAAATAGTAAATTGTTAAAATCCTTATCAAATTATGAAAGAACTATCAAATTATTTAAAATAAATAGGTGTGTCTCAGTAGTAACAGTTCAAAATATAACGACTCCCACGGTAAAGAAAATAAAATCGATATTTGATTCATATGAACAGACAAACATTATAACCAATCTACCTACAGAAAATCTATTAGGGATATTGTAATGTTTGTCAAAAAATACCCGCACCTCTTTAAACTTAATGTAGAACACAATCCAAGATCTATTAGACATACACATAAATTGCTAATTCCAAAATGTAATGTAAGATTGTTTCAGAAAAATGTTTATTTTATGGCCATTAAAATATATAATACAATACCAAATAATATTAAGGATCTACCAATTAACAAATTCAAGAAATAATTAATAACAAATACTTAGAGTGTTTTATTAACTTATATATATTCCGTTCTTTCCTCTTGTAATATATAAGATTAGAATTTAATACAGTAAAAATAATATACTCGCATATATTATTTCCATAATTACCTAATATGATAAAATAAATACATAATTTCCTCCTGTGTTGATCCGGGCCTCCTTTGAAGTATAGACCATCTGCTATTCTTCCCGGCAGTTTATAAAAGGCGAAAGATTGGCTAAACTTGTCATTACTATCTTGACTATCAGACGATAGAAATTCAACGTCATGCCCGGGTCACTGTCAGTTCCGGTTCGGAGGGACTGTTAACTTATGCATGATGCGTTAGCTATCCACAACATGTTTATAGGCGATGATTTCTCTTTCCATCAGGAGAGCTATCTGCTTTTTTATATTATAAAATAGCAAACAAGCAGATGGGTCTCCTGATAAAAAGAATCAATCATCTCCTGTAGACACCAAATACGTTAATGGTGCGTAGCAATCTTATGGCAAGGTCGAAAGCCACAGGCATAAGGCAACCTTACCCATGAAACCGACACTGTCACTGTCGTTAACAAGCACTATCGCGAAAGGAATAGGTATAGTTTGTTATCCTATGATATGGAAAAATATATATTTATTTTCTTGTATTTCCTTCACAGGTAAATATCAAATCACTTGCAGGAGAGTTGGAGAGAACTAAATAATATACTCGTAGATCGTTCTCGATGCAGATTAATCTTGGTTTCTCTTAATTTATTCATCTATATCCCTCCTCTTTATAAAAAATCACCATTTCAGAGCTCTAGATATCATCTCTAAACTCACTCAAAATATTATGACGATCATTTTAATCAAAGTAAATCAGACTTGGTTTCCCTCTATCGTTATATATTTCAAATTACCTTTGCATAAACTATCCAAAATGGAAATGAATTTAAACATTTTTTTCTCAAGCAATCACTTACAAACAAATTAGACTCTGGATCACTTTGAAGACAAGTTATTAAATTCAATAGGATGTGATGCCTGCCGGTCTGTTCTTGAAGATAATAATTTGTAGCTAGTTAAATTCTACTTATTACAAAGTACAAACACTACAATATTACATCTGCGGGTGATGGGAGTTGTCATGAATACAAATATGAAATTAGTGGAATATTAGAATTGCATTGTTTGATTAGTCTATTCGCATTCAGTATTGCGATATTCAATGTATTAGAAACGAAAAAATTTCACATACGTTTTATTTGTATATTAAAGATAATAGTTTATAGAGTTCAGAACTAATTTTTGAGTTTATTTATGCTGTAATTTAATTTTCTTTATGAAAATTAATGAAAAATTAGAATTATTAACAATGATGTTTTAGAGACCCTGCTTATTCCAGTAAAATAAAGTCTTAAATCAAAAATTTGTGATATAAAAACGATGTGTAAATTTTTTTAACCGGCCGCCATCGACAAAGTCTCGGCTAGGTACGGAAATGATAACAGACTTCGAGCTACTACTGAGATTTTGGATTTTCGAAAAAAATCTCAATAACTCTTTTGCCCGATTCGGAGATCGAATCCGGGACCACGCGTTCTGAGCCAAATCGGCAATCTCCTAAACCACGGGGCAGAGAACCTATACTTTTATAACTAAGAGGTCACTAGGTGTTTAGCAGAAACTTTTAAAAAAGTACTTGAAGCGAAAGCTTTGCACTCCTTTCAGGAATTTGCATGGAGTGAGGAGTGTGAAAAATAAGCATAACAAGAAGCATACGAAGCATACGAAGAAGAAGTATAGATAGCCAAGTTTTTTTATATCGACGTCCCCAACGAATAAAATGGCAGTCATGTTATTGTAATCTTTCTATTGTACTTAAGGAAATAGCAGACATAGTTACACCCACAAGTACTTTTTAAGCTTTCGAAGCAAACTAGGAACTCTTATACTCCGTCCGTCCGTCCATCTGCATGATAGCTCAGAGATCCTTAGTACTAAAAAGCTGTAATTTGGCACGAATATACATAGAATTCAAGGCAACAAAGTAGTAACAAAAAATCTAGAAAAGTATATTTTTTTCAGAGTATCTCCCCTACATGTAAAGTGGAAATGTAATTTTTTTTTCTCACGCACCACACAGTGTATCCCACACTCCCAATATTTTTTTAAAAAACCTATCCAACACTCGTTGGATAGGTTTTTTAAAAAAATATTGTAGGTTTGTGAAGACAAGTTTTCGATCAAGGAATCGTTTGTAAAATACTAAGCTGTAAAAGTGCTAATTTCGTAGAGATGTGACGACCCCATCGCCTACTGGTGGGATAATTTTTGTGAAAAAAATTATTTCACACCAGTGTAGTCAGCCAACCAAATTAGAGGTAGTGCCATACTGTATTTGTAACTGAATAGGCCGGCACGCCTGGGGAGATACCACTCTCTCACTTGACACCGACGTAAAGAAGCAGCGTTGTTGCTGCATTTTGTTCGGTTTGCGAGAGTCCGAGAGGGCTAACCCCCCCCCCCCCTCACACTGTGAATTCCCGATTTAAAAAATCTACCGCAGGGGGTTACCACTTGCACCAGCAGTGGAAAATCCGCTCCTGGGCATTCATGCTATGGATTTCAGCCAGATCATGGATGCTCAGGCTCAGGCTCAGCTCAGCGCAAAATTGCGCTAATAGACAATCCTCTCCCGGTCAAACAGAGCAAAAAAGCCAATGTTACCCCCTACCACGCATACTGTGGATTTCTGTAACGTCAGGGGGCTCCATTCCAACCTGAACGCCGTCCACTACCGTCTCGAGACGGCGAAGCCAGCTTTGCTCTTCTTAACCGAGACACATATATCTTCTCCGGGTGATACTTCCTAACTCTCCTACCCGGGATACAAACTCGGCGGACTTGAATATCAGGATCTATCCATCCTCTGGCTACGCGTAGCTTACGACGACCATCCACGCAGTTTTTCACGTTTGGCACTATAGGTCAGCAGATTGGGATGGTATATGGTCTTTCTTTGCATCCTACCCAAGGGGGCGGTTGTGTTTCTCGCTGGATGAACCGAATGCTGCCGCTAACTCTGTCGCTGATGTAGGGCATGGAAATTTTCATTCCTTCTTCTGCGGTGCCCATCGGTGGCAAGACTCAGCCTTGGTTTGGTCACCACTGCAAAGCGGCTTTACGCCGAAAGCAGGAATGTCATCGGGCTTGGGCTGCGGCGTCGGCATCTCATGATGTAAAAACACGCGCATTACGAAAGGCGTACGATTCTTCCTCGAGGTTCTTCACAAGAGCTATGGCCAAGGCATCAGCGGAATACATTGGCAGAATTGGTGCGAAATTAGTTCACCCTCCTTCGGGCACTCGTGCGATCTGGTCTCTCGCCAAGGCTGTCTTAGTGAATTTCTCCTAATCTTCATTTCTATCCTTGCACAGAGACAATGACTCTCTGGCCCATACCGCAATCCTTTGCGGTCTTTATTACACAATGTAGCGCGCGCTTAGTCATGCGAGCCCAGCCTATAAAAGGGTCGCAACCGCAACCGTGCGCGACTCAGTGCTACCGCGCCTCTCGTTGAGTGTAGTAGTGCTCGTGTCTCCTGAAGATGCTTCGATTGCGAAGTGAAACGTGCGTTGAGTGCGTCAATTGAGTGCTTTTGTGTTTGGTGCTGTCGTGGTATAAAGTGTGGTGTGAAGTGTGGTGGACCAGGGTGGATAACTGTGCCGCTAGGGTCTTCATTATTTTCAGACCTACGGTAAGTTTGTTCCATCTCTTACACCACTTTTATATGTTTTCCTTTTCAATAACATCGCAAAGGTAATCTTAAAGTTCGCGAAAAATTGCAAAATAACTAGTTTTCTTCGTCATATCAAAATAATTATATTTGTTCTCTGTTTTGGTGAAGTTCATGGTTTTCTATGTATATACAATATAATGTAAAGATGTGCCTACTTAGAAAAAAAAAACTATAATATGTATAATGTAGTTTATTTTTTCCATCCCTTGTGGGCTTGTGGAAAGACGAAGAAAACTAATTACTTTGCAAATTTCCACAAACTTTTAATTGTACCTTTGTGATGCCACTGAAAGGGAAAACATAAAAGCAGTGATGGAAATGGAACAAACTCACAGTAGGCCTGAAAATAATGAAGCACAGTAATCCACACAGTGAAAAGACGGTGCAGTCACTGTGTAACCACAATTGATTTTATTGTGTTCACATTGTATATTTGTTTAAGAGAGAGACAATAGACCGTCTTCCTTTCTACTAGGCTGTTTGTAAGAGGCGAATGATTGGCTGAACAAGTCACTACCATCATGGCTGCAATTATGGACTGCATTGTGGTAGAGTTAGTTCTGCATTGTTTTGTCTGGTTCTGTTAAGTGTTAACACTGCCTTACCTAAAGCATAATATTATATACTAGTCTATGGCCTTACATATTGTTGCCACAACAGTGCCACCGTCGTGTTCCGGTTTGGACGAAGAGGTAGCCAGTAAATTAATGCCTGTGGCATTAAGACCCTACTAGAAAAATGTATCTATAGGTTATGGTTTTCTCTTTCCATCTGGAGAATCATCTGCTTGATTGCTATCTTGCATATAAAATAAACAATTACAACAAGTGTACACAATGGAATAAATACTGCCTGCTACATAATCATGGTAAATTAATTATCTTAATCCAATAACAAATAAAAGGTAAAGCTTTGTTTATAATATTATAACCGATCCGTTAGTCTAGTAGTTAGATTCTGGCATATAAACAATTTCATTTTATTTTTTTCAACTTGGCAAACACAGCGACTTGCTATTCCTTGTGACAAACACTTTCTTTTGGTATCATCCTGTAGTTAAAAGTACAAAAAACCTGTGAAAAGACAATATTCTTCTAAATCACTTGGGGAAAAGAAACTTATTCAATAGCATTTAAAAACATTGTAAAAGTGCTTCATTTACCTTCATTTCCGGAGAAAATGTATTGAAATCCCCTTAGTTAGGTTAGAACCGCTAAATTATGGCAAAACTTAATGAAACAATTTGTTTAATCTAAATTTTACATTTAAAAGATGTATTCAACATTTAATTTATTTAACGAGGATATTACTTCTTTGACGCTTAAGCCATACTTCTGCTTTGATATGGGCACCATACAAAAGCCTTAATTTGCGTTTAATTTTACTTTAAAATTATCAAAAATTCTCACAGATATTATCCACGCTTTAGAACAGCTGATTGAAAAATAGTGATCAACCGTCATTTTAAGCGTAACCTACAGGGTTTATCGGATAATTCGCCACAATTTTGCTTGTCAAAAGTGCCACTTGGCTACGGTTTTGTACGAAAGTTGTCAAAAATGTTCGATGCAATATAACGTTTCGTTTCACGAATGACACCTGGCTACCAACTACAAATTCGTTTACGCTTGTGTCAACAGCTTATGACAAATCCATACATTTCTCTTTCTATTATACTAGCGTTGATGCCACATCTTGGGGGGCAAGTCTTTTTTGCTTTTAATGCACTTTTCATATGAATAAAACTTATAACCTCGGTGAAAATATTACTTCAAACTGACGTTTACCGTCAATTCAGAGACAATATTCGATATATTTCGTAATGTTCGTATGGAACGAACGTTGAACAAGCCATGATCCACTTGGCTACCAATTTGGCCTAAATGTCGCCCAAGCGTAATATTTTAATAGTTAGAGAGCGTTTGACACTTGTTGTAAGGGGGCAGGAACGCATAAAGTATACATCAAACTGCTACGGCCCTGCTATGCGCTACGAGTGACGACATCACGGGCTACGCTGAAACTTGATCTTAGTAAAGATAATATTATTGTACGTGCTACGGAATACGACAAATGTATTGGCTACGATATACAATTAACGTTATAATAGCAAAGTCATAAAAGTTGTTAGATCACTATTACTAACTAAACAATGGAGGAAATAACGGACAAATCTTTATCGGATTCCAATATAAAGTTGCCTACAGCTGAAGTCACTCCACTTCATCATGGCTTGAAAAGACTAAAAAAAAGGAAACGGGATTGAGTGAGGACCTGTTATTAAAAGATGAAATTAAGACATTATTGACTTTAATGACCACACAGGATAATGAGTTAAAAAAATCACACCTACTCTTACAGAAATTTAAGAAACAAACGGAAACATCGAAAACACCCTTTCTTTTCTCAGAAGTCAAAAAGAAGAACTCAAGAAAAAAAAATAATCTTTTGAAATTCAAGCTAAAAAAGATAGAGAAAACATAGCAATATTAGAGAATAAGATAGAGGACTTACAAAAAGAAGGAAGAAAACAAAATATAAAAATCAAAAATTTACCAAAAATTAAAGATGAAAATAAAAACGGGCTTATAAATATGGTACTGTGTCTATCAAAAAATATATGCTGTAATATAACACAGTCCGACATAAAAGACATTTATAAGGTGAATAATAAAAAAGATGAAAGTTAAAACCCGGCAATAATCGTCGAAACTGCATCCACTATTATAAAAAATGATATAATAAAGGCGTGTAAATTATATAACAGAAAAAGAAAAGAAAAACTGAAAGCAACAGATTTAGGATTCATAAAAAATGAAGAAACACCCATTTTCATTTCAGAGCATTTAACACCTAAAGCATCACGATTGTTTTTCTTAGCAAGAGATTTAGCAAAACCTAAACGTAACGTAAACGTAACGTAATCGTTACGTAAACGTAACGTAAACGTAACGTAAGCGTAACGTAAACGTAACGTAAGCGTAACGTAAACGTAACGTAAACGTAACGTAAGCGTAACGTAAACGTAACGTAAACGTAACGTAAACGTAACGTAAACGTAACGTAAATGTAACTAAAACGTAACGTAAACGTAACGAAAACGTAACAAAAACGTAACGTAAACGTAACGTAAACGTAACATAAACGTAACGTAAACGTAACGTAAACGTAACGTAAACGTAACGTAAGCGTAACGTAAACGTAACGTAAGCGTAACGTAAACGTAACGTAAGCGTAACGTAAACGTAACGTAAGCGTAACGTAAACGTAACGTAAGCGTAACGTAAACGTAACGTAAGCGTAACGTAAACGTAACGTAAGCGTAACGTAAACGTAACGTAAGCGTAACGTAAACGTAACGTAAGCGTAACGTAAACGTAACGTAAGCGTAACGTAAACGTAACGTAAGCGTAACGTAAACGTAACGTAAGCGTAACGTAAACGTAACGTAAGAGTAACGTAAACGTAACGTAAGCGTAACGTAAACGTAACGTAAGCGTAACGTAAACGTAACGTAAGCGTAACGTAAACGTAACGTAAACGTGACGTAAACGTAACGTAAACGTGACGTAAACGTACGTAAACGTGACGTAAACGTGACGTGAACGTGACGTGAACGTAACGTAAACGTGATGTAAACGTATGTAAACGTGACGTAAACGTGACGTGAACGTGACGTGAACGTGACGTGAACGTGACGTGAACGTGACGTGAACGTGAACGTGAACGTGACGTGAACGTAACGTGAACGTTACGTGAACGTAACGTGAACGTAACGTAAGCGTGACGTAAGCGTGACGTAAGCGTAACGTAAACGTAACGTAAACGTAACGTAAACGTAACGTAAACGTAACGTAAACGTAACGTAAACGTAACGTAAACGTAACGTAAACGTAACGTAAACGTAACGTAAACGTAACGTAAACGTAACGTAAACGTAACGTAAACGTAACGTAAACGTAACGTAAACGTAACGTAAACGTAACGTAAACGTAACGTAAACGTAACGTAAACGTAACGTAAACGTAACGTAAACGTAACGTAAACGTAACGTAAACGTAACGTAAACGTAACGTAAACGTACGTAAACGTGACGTAAACGTTACGTGAACGTTACGTAAGCGTGACGTAAGCGTAACGTAAACGTAACATAAACGTAATGTAAACGTAACGTAAACTTAACGTAAACGTAACGTAAACGTAACGTAAACGTATCGTAGACGTAACGTAAACGTAACGTAGACGTAACGTAAACGTAACGTAAACGTAACGTAAACGTAACGTAAACGTAACGTAAACGTAACGTAAACGTAACTTAAACGTAACGTAAACGTAACGTAAACGTAACGTAAATGTAACGTACACGTAACGTAAACGTTTTTTTTTGAGAATATTACTATGCAACTCAACAGCAGTGTCAGGAATTAGTCATTTAAAGCTGCAACTTTAAGCATTTCCAGGCCAAGTTCCTATAATTTGTTTGAACATGGTTTTTAATAAAAAAAAGTCGTGCAGTCTCTTGTATGTGTCAGTCTTGTCGAGAGGTTACTGGTGGTGGTAGTGTAAAGCTGCTACAGACGTTGATATACATATGCACAAATAAAGCTCCTATTCACACCAAGATAGCAACATAGCTCAGACTGGTTTTATCCCGCATGCAACATCTCTACAGCTCTTTGCATTTCGTCTGCAGTTAAGTGACGTCGCTTTATTACATAATGTCTCAATTCATATTGTCGAAAATTCTAAAAATTCAGACAATACCAAATCTGAATTATTATCAAAGAATAGATATTTAAATTGACAAAACAGTGCATTTGCTTTTAATTTTATGAGAAAACAAAACAATTGTTTTTTCCCCAACTATCTACCTTTTTGCATACCAACGTGCTTTTGGTAAGAAAACATAGAATAATTAACCAACATAAATTGTAGAATTTGTGACATGTTGCATGTTGCTTGGACTTTTTGATGATTATAATAAAGTAACTATGCCTGCGACTTTGTCCACTAGGAAACATTTCTAAAATAAAAGTAGCCTATGTTAATCCTTATTACATCAGCTATCTCTTAGTGAAAGTTCTGTTAAAATCAGTCCAGCCGTTTCAGAGATTAGCCCGAACAAACAGACAGATAGACAACAAACGTAAAAAATGTTATTTTATATACATCCATATGCAGTTTGTAAGACTGCACTGTTTGTAATATTAAAATAACAGCTTATTTACTATTTTAATTACTCGATTTTTTTTTTCGTATTTTTATAAGATAAAATAATTAAAACAAAACATGATTTCAATTTTTTTTTAAATAATTTATCTATATTATGTATTATTATCGCATTCTTACATACTGTGACATACAGTAGAGCAATTTTTCCAATTTTTAATGATGGTGAGTGACAATTAAAATATTGGTTTTGCTTTAATTTTTGACTAGACTTCTATAAGTTGTTAGTTACTGTAAATTGTTTTAGAACCCAAATCTAGACTCTTTTCACGTTTCTTAGGTTGTTACTACAATTAAAACTATTATTTTATTATTAAATATTTAATACTAATGTAAAAATTAACTTCATTTGAATAAATTTATTGTGTACATTTTAATGCTCCTAATGCTCTCAATAGAAAAAAATGCACAAAACAAACCATATGCACAAAGTATATACAATGAATGAAGAAGACATGTTATAATGTCAAGTCATATCATGTTATTAGAAACTTTGAGCACTATATATTTCAGAAGAAAGCTAGTTTCTTGCATAAAATTACTCATAATATAGTTCTATCTCTTGAGCATTTCCTTCAACACTACTTCCGTAAAACCAAGTATGCGCTGTAGCACGTAATTAAATGAATCATGCAGACAACTTGGAACTTAAGTTTGCAGCTTCCGCCACTAGTCTAACTACATCTCTGATCTAGTATTCTATTAAAAGATGCGCACAGAATATTAAACAGTTAATTTGGTTTACGTTACTGGTTTTTGGTCTTGGTTTCGTATTTAATTGGTTGTTTTGGAGAATTTGTATTATACCAGATGACAAGAAGTAAAATGTTGTTTTAGACAACAAAGTCATAAAATAATAAAAGTGTTGTTTTATCTCTTGTTAGTCTGAATCGCGCACAGGTATAAAAGAAAATTAAGTAAAGATTATTTGGCAATCTCTATTGCATCTCATGAATACTTAGTATCGTCAGTCTAATATGTTCTTGACGTGATAATATTAGTGCTAGCCATTGTTGTGAGAAATATCAAAAAGTGAGGTAGCCAGAAAACCGCCGCTTACTGTGACTTATGAATAGTAATGCTACATTAATATATTAAAGGTCTATAAGCGGCATTCTGACAAGGGAAATGATTAAGAATAATTATTATTAATTCAATTAAAAGATAATTGGAATGCAAACTTATGATAGGTACAAAATATTATATATTCAATAAAAACAGATTTAACCAACACGTCATTTTAAAATTATAAGTAGGTTTTCTTAGTCTCGTCACTAACACTTCAACGTGGTATTTAAATGCGAGGGTCTGTTCAATATGTATGCCAAGATATTTAGTTTGTTCAACCATTAAGAATAGGGCAGAGATATAAAAGCTCATTCCACTTGAATCTACAGCTAGGATCCACATGTGGATCCAGGGACACTCTTTTCTCCACTCGATACCACCATTGGGTGGATCCAAGTGTAATATTATATTTTATATTCCACTTCAATCCATAATTGTGTGAATCCAAAAATACAAATATTTTTCTATTCCACTTGAATCCACAATTTGCTAAGGACACGCCATTTCGGGAACTTATTTTTTTTACTCTGAAAATATTATTCACCTTTCTAAAAACCTTTTTTTTAACTCTTGATATGGGTCCATAAAAATAAGTTCATATAATATTATTAAAAACAAAACTAACAAATTTTATTAATTACATATTATGTTAACAAGGTAATAAATTGGAATCCTCTCTAAAGTCAGGCGGTATTTCAGCCTGACTTTGCAAATAGCTTTATCAGCTTTATCAAGCTCAAATCTGCTCGTGCTGTTGCTATCTTTGGATGTTCTGCCGCATTATGTACTCTCTCTCTCACCTACTTAACCATGTCTAAAAATAAGCCAACGCATATTTTACCTACCGTTAACTGAGTCTGACATTCTTTAATGAAGTTTTTCGGTATTTTGAATTTTTCTTTTATTCGTGATATTATGTTTTCCGCATAATATGTTGTATTCTGCCTCTTGTTTTAACACATACATAACATATATAAGGTTGCTGTATTTTCTTACTAATTTTTTATTATTTTTTCTATTAAATCCTTCAACAAAATTACTGGTTCGATGCCGTTTCTCAGCAATTACCCACATCTGCACAAAAAAAAAACATTTTTGAACCAATATTTATTTATATAGCGCTAAAATTCAGTCAGTCAGTTCATTATTTTCACTTTTAGCAATTTCTGTGCATATATATATATATATATATATATATATATATATATATATATATATATATATATATATATATATATATATATATATATATATATATATATATATATATATATATATATATATATATATATATATATATATAACCACCCGCCTGATAAATGTGATACTGGAATAAGTGGCAATGCAGCACAAAGTGCGACTATTCGCTTGCCACGTTTTGTTTTATCCAGCCCTATATCCTTTCCTTTTTTCCATACATTTTTTTATAATGGTAGTAACAGCCTTTCAGTTCAGTGTCAGGAAATGTTTCACGTATTGCTGCAGTAGCTGCTTGTTCAAAATCTATGGTAAATTTATTGGGATTTAAATGAGGAATTTGGTTCTAGATAATTTCGAACAATACTACGTAGGACTCTTTTTTTCTGCCTTTCATTAATACAAATGTTAACGGAATAATGTTATTTCAATCATTGGAACTTTGGTGATCTGCATATATGATATATAGCTGCTCGAATGGGGGAGGGCAACTCAAGAATGTACCATCACTTAAAATGTGTTTCGCCTTAGAAAGAATAGGTAGGCTTTCCTGCAAACAAAAAAATATTATACGATTATCATCACAACAATAATCTTCCAGCATAAAAGTTGACATAGAGGAACCTCAACTTCCGAAACATCTTTGAAACATGTTTTAGTAATGCCATTTTTTTAATTCGTGCTTTATATAACCCACTTTTAACGGAACCAAAGTCAGGCAAAGAGCAAACTAGATCTGTTCCTTTATTTTTAGCATTTGTTATACATTCCTTATAAACGCTGGGTATAGGACGACATTCTTCCTGTAACACCTTTTCTTTCATTTCATTTATTATAAGTTTTGTTTTAGTTTCATCTTGGTTTGGTGAGCAGTGTGAGACATGTGTCTTTTGATTTATAATGACGTCATTCTGTAATCAGAACAAATAGGTTTATCAGATATATATTTATATGCTTTTAATTTAAAAAATACTTTTTAAACTCTATTACTTGTAACTTAACTTACTTTAATATTTATTGTTCCGTTACATTTAAATTTCCTCCATTTGGAACATCGCCATATAACTTCACCGTTTTTAAATGATCTTTTTTGTGGTATTGATGACCTTGATAAAGTATAACAATGCCTTTATTATTAATATATTTGATCTCATCCATTTGGAAACCGATGATAGTGAAAAACGCTGAAGCGAAATAATTCACAACATATAATTTTTACTCATTGTCAAACTGTCAATAAAAAGTACATATATAGTATACATCCAGTTACTTCCACAAGTGCACAGGTTGAGGACTTTTAGCTCAAGTGCTTCCCCAGTGGGCACTTATAGAGAAAAAATAATTAATTTATATCTACTATACTAGATCTACATGTGGATTCAAGTGGGAAAAAAGTGTCCATGGATCCACATGTGGATTTAAGTGGAAAAAAGGGTCCGTGGATCCACATGTGGATTTAAGTGGAAAAAAAGTGTCCGCAAATTCACATGTGGATTTAAGTGGAAAAAAAGTGTCCGTGGATCCACATGTGGATTGTAGCTGTGGATCCAAGTGGAATGCACGGATATAAAGATTTTTGGATACTATTATGTACAGTAATTGTGAGATTTAAAGATGGAAAGAGGTTATTTTAAAAGAAAATTACACACCCTACATTCATTTGACATACATACATGATAACATACACACATGTTTAACATTTTCTTTGCTACTAAATTGAACCTTTTGTTTTTGTTGTTAAACCTAAAAGAGATTGTTTAGCTATTAGTCAAATTTCAGCCACAGGCGTCAATAGTCAATATTATTGACTCATCTAAATTCAGTCACAACTTTTCGATTCTCGAGGCACTTTTTCCCCGCACTACTTATCTGTGGAACAAATTACCGGCAGGGGTTTTTCCGAACCGATACGACTTAGGTACCCTCAATGAAAGAGCTTTCTCTTTCTTAAAAGGTAGGCAACGCAACTGCAACTCTTCTGATAGTGTGGTTGTCCATGGGTGGCGGTGATCATTTAACATCAGGTGAGCCTTCTGTACGATTGCTATATAAAAAAAATAATGTTTGACACGTGTAATAAATATTATCATTATTGAAAGAAAAACTAATGAAGACTTCAAAATCAAGATCATGTTTCGTCTAACTTAAAAGTGTAAAAAAATCGTTTCCCTTTCACAATGAACGTTCGCGATAAAACCACTCGAAATAATTCTTAGATGTAAAGAGAAAATTTAAAGAGCTAATAAATTGCGTTAGTATTTTCCAGTTACAATGTTGAACTCGGAAATTTTCGCTCTTAATGCAAATTGGAACGCGGCATCAGTTTCCATATTCCTGGTAGCTGTTGACTAAATAAAAATGGCTAAGAACTTTTAATCTAGTAATTGAATCAGATATTTTAACCGAGACGAAACGGTATGAAATATAGATAGCGCATGTGCTACATCTCACGTAATAATTAATAGTCTTACATTTAAAAACCTTGATTATTCTTTTCAGAATCTTAGATATCTACATATTATACAGGCGAGAAAAACTGGATTATTTCTAGACTCTTAGATATCTATTTCTACAACTCTGCAAAAAGCAAAAAGTATACCTGTTGAAGTTGTAAGTTTTTAAAATTATAAGATATGTTTTACTTTACTTTGAAATATAACAAATTGTAATTTGGATTCTTTATATTATCAATTCGTTTGATTTAATTAATATTATATATATTAACAGTTATGTTTTAATAATAGTATAACACTAACATAAGTTACAGCCTATTTTACCAACGTGACTAACATGACGTTTATGTATTACATCAGCATATTTACTCAACTCAAACACAATGCAACCGGTAGACCTATTCTTCGATAAAATTAGTATTAATGGATTACAATCACGCAAACCTTGTTGCTTGGTAATAATAATTACTTAAGTTATTAAGCATTTCTTGTAAATAGATTCTGAATATTTATTGATTACCTATCAGTCTGGTGATATTTTTCAAAACTTGTTTAAATTCAAGTATATAAATTTAATTGTGCTATGGCACAATTTAACATTTACATTTAATAAGATATAGTAAACAATTCAATGTATTTTTAACTCCTGTTTTATAGCTATGAACGAGCTTTTATTATTGTTAAATATTCAGGTCTTTTAAACTTAATTGTTACAGTTGATTTGTTTTTTTTTCTTAGACCTAATTCCAAAAATAATACTCCAGGACCCAATTTTTTTTGAGTCCTATATATAGAGGATAGAAATAAATTTGTCCAATTACTAAAAATAGGAAGTTTTACTCAAAGAAAACGTCGCACATTTGTATATAGAAACAAAACTGTAATTAAAGATTCTTGAAAATATGCAACCGCAAAATGAACCGGCTCAATACATAAAATAGAACCAGTACTTTTATGGGATCAATCGATAAAGATAAAACCTGTCTATCAAATATGGTAAATTAAATAAATTAAAACTTATTTAGTAATTAAATTGGACCAAATGGAAAAACAATTTATTCAAGGGTCCGTCGAATCAGATATGTTAGTAATTGAAGAAAGAAAGAAGAAGTGTAAACAATTATATTTGATATATTTAATTCAATTATTAACTAGTGTTGCTAATAATTGATAATTATCGGATTAAATGATTCGATTGTCCCTTTAGTAAAGCGCTTTTCTTGTCCCATTGATTTCTCAAGTTAAGAGTTTATGATTGTTATTTTATTTTCATTTCATGACATTGTTAAGGAAACTGTAATTTGTGACGTTTAATAAGTTAACATTTTTGATTTGACTATATTGTGATAATTTCCTACTTAAACCTTCTGATACTAGCATATAGAACTCAAGTTATATTTAAAATGAATTCGACAAAAGTTGCAAGATGGGTTTTACTGATGGAGGACTATGCTGGCGATAGAATGAGATGGACATCCTTAGCAGGAAACCATTTGTTGCATTAAGTAAGGTTAGTTTTGACAGTGTTATTCAAAAGGTTCAAAAGCAAAACGACGGCATTAATGTTATTAAAATGTTATTACTCAGTGGTAATTACCAGGACTATTGGATTAGTAACGGTTGCTTAAGGGAAATGAAAAGAAGTTAGTTACCTACGAGTCTAAGAAAACAAATTATAAATAAAGTTTATTCCAATGGTCATTTTTCCAAGAAAAAATGATAGAATTAATAGACAGGGATTATTATATTAAGAATTTGTCGAGTATAATAGACGATTTCATTATAACTTGAATTCCATATCTATTATTGACGAAAAAATGGAAAGGAAAAGGATTCTTAAATCCAAATTATACAGAAGAGATACCAATTTATACTCTGTATCTGGATCATATTGAAATCGTTTCAATTTCCACATTTTCCATTCCACGTTGTTTCATATTGAATTCGTTGAATTTTTCGTGTTGGTGCGAAGTCCTTTGAAGAACTGACCAACTGCTAGTCCGCCAGACAGGTTTTAAAAGACGACCGATTTGCTATACGTGTTACTACTATCCTAACTACTAGGTGGTAGAGCTCCGCAACGTCTCGCTTGGTACTAGCGCCTTACCTATTCCTTCCGCAATAGCGTCAATGCTTGTCATTCTCATGTTTCGGTTTGGAGGGTAAAGTAGCCGGTAGACTTATGCATGTGACATTACCATCTCGCTACATAACAGCAACGCACCATTAACATTATTAGTGTCTGTAGGCGATGGTTTCTCTTACCATTAGAAGATCCATCGGCTTGTTTGCTATCTTATTATTGCAGCTTTTCTTCAAAAAAAAAAGAGCCCGGACCAACAGGGGTAGATATAATGTCTTGTAGTAAAATCAATTTTATTTTGTACAACCTCACAAACTATATGATCGATTTGTTTAAACTAATTTTCAACTGAAGTTTTTGTTGAATGGTATATTCCCAGTTATATTACAGTTTTTAACTGCTGAATTTTAAAAAAGTAAGAGGGAAGGGAATACGCTTTTTACCATTTCAGAAGCAAATACTTCACAAAATATTGGTTAAATAAAAAAAACATATCTTCATATAATTTACACCACTCTTTTCTGCTGCTGTTGATAGTTACATATTTAGCTACGAAACCTTAAAAATGAAATAAGCTTAAAAATAACAGGGTAGCACCAAACAAAAAAGCGTTTCCCAAAATAAAAATCGTAAATTTAGAAACTTGAATTTCCACAAAGTATAAATAGTCTGACTATATTTGCTGTTTCAATCACATTTGAATTTGGAATTTATTATATATAATATATAATTATTATCTAAATTAAAATAATAATAATAATACTAATAATAATAACATTGAAAAAAAAGAATAGTACTAAACAGGAAAAACAAAAAGAGCTAATTTCCCAAATCGATACGATCGAGTTGACGATTGAACCATGTCACATATTTTAAAAGACGACTTAGAACTTGCAGCCTATAAGAGACGCTGCAATGCAGAACAGCAACAGACGCACTGATTCATTTCTTAACTGATAATTTAAAACATAGTGTGTTAAAATCAAAACAACTACTTAAGCGTTACGCTAAGGAAGGTCACAAAAAAATTTTGCTTACGGATGAGAATTGTTTACAATTTAGCAGTATTTCAATAAAAATTGACCGTATTTATGCTTAAATGTCTAAAGAAGCTTGTCAAGTAGTCAATAGAGTGCAACATCTTCAATATCCGACTTCAGCGATGGTTTCCACTCTCACTCCGTTAGCTATGAAGGAGTGACTGACCCATATTTTTGTGAAAGATATGTCAAAACATCGGCACAAGTGAACCAAGATACTCGTACCATTCTTGACAAAATAGTTAGGCCCCTTGACTACACTATGTTCAGTAACCAGGAATGGTCCTTTCAGCAAGACTCGGCGCCGGTTCATAAAGCTCGATCCATCCAATGTTGGTTAGAAACCAACGTTCTGGACTTCATCCGAACTGAATAATAGCCGTAATCTAGTCCTGATCTTAATCCTCTGAATTATGATTTATGGTCAGTTTTAGAGAGTATGGCTAACTCTAAATACCATGGTAACCGCTCACATCTCTTTGGTAACTAATGAGACCTCTGAGAAATTTCCGTAAATACACTATGGTCTCTATAGGGAACCAACGCTAACTTCATACAAAAAAGCAACATTTTCACTATTTACCAGTTTTAATACAATACTCTATGGTATTTTATAGTTTTCGAACGAAACATTGTATAGAATAACATCCAATTGGCATTCTTTTTTCAAATACGCTCTTGGGAAAAAATAAAAGAACCTTTTTCGCCATTTTGATTCGTGCTGTGTGTTATGTGTTGGTTGCACTTTATAATACAGGCTAATTTAAAAGTGTTTTGGCGTATTAATCAAGAAGTAAACTTTATTTATAATCAAGATTAGTTCAAGATCTAACAGTTTAGATAATAATTTTGTCAAAAAACCGTAAATTTCAATTAATAAAACATATATTTCGTTAATGACCAACTTAATGATATCAGCGCTTTGGGTATGACGGTACCTATTTTTATTTATTTTCGTAAATTTTAGTGTTGATATTTATGATCTCAAAAAAATCATATGATGTGAATGTGAAATATCCTAAACAATATTTAAAAAAAATTTAACATAGCTGTAAAATTGTAAAAGAAATAAATTATTTAAAAATTACGGAAAAAATTACATATTAATTATTAAAAAAAAAAGATATTAATAATTATGTAAATAATTATTTTTGTACAATAATATATGTTGTTTATTTTTTTCCGTATATATATGTTTACCAATTATATAAAAAAAAATATAAAAAGCATAGGTCATCGATTTACTTTTTGAATTAAAAATCCTCGACTAACAAGTAGTCATATTTTTCTCAAAGTGTTGTGTTACACCTGAATTATTTTGTAGCTTAAGCCATTTAAATTAAACAATTCTAACACCAGTGTATTGCAGTGCTCAAGACCTCTTAAAAATATACGCTTTACAGTATCGGATTCAATCCAAACAGCTCATAAACCATTTTTGTGACCACGGTCCACCGGAACGGACTCGAAACGCGTACGCGTAAAGGTCCGTGTGTTTTTAGAAAAAAATACGAAAATGGCTGGTGATGTGAGCGGGTAATTGGGAGCCCCTAAATAATCCATACAATTCGCAGTAGAGAATTTTCCCATGGAAAGAGTACCTGCTTCTATTGATAACCGTCCTCAACGTTTAAAGATCTGTATTGCAACTAATAGAGACCGCTTCGAATATATTTTATATATTTTTATTGGTTTTATATTAATGTATTAAATTAACACACTGTAATAGTAATAAATGTTACATTCAATAGAAAAAATGATTTTATCTTTGTAATAATATTGATGGCAAGACTAAATATAAAGAAGAAATTGTGGTATTTAATTTGCTAAATTTCCGCGAAACCTTATACGGAACTGCTGTGTTGCAACTGAAACAAATGGTAGTGTAAGGAATGGGGCAAACTTATTCAAGGCCTGAAAATTAAAGAAGACCACAGCGGAACAATAGTCCACCCACTTCCACCACACTTTTTTCCACGTCAGAAGCAAAGACAGTAACACACAAATTATGTACTCAACACACATTTCACTTCGCAACCGAAACATCTTCAGGAGAGTCAAATAGCACTTCACTCTAGGAAGGGTGAAACATTAAAGAGGGAAGAATGTAAGCAGAAGTGGATGAACTATTGTACTTCTGTGGTCTTCTCTAATTTTCAGACCTTGGGTAAGTTAGCCCCAATTCCTTACTTATCCAGATTTATCCAGCGTATTTTTGATAAATTTTATGAACCTTAATAGATACTTGGAATTTTCAATGTATTTCCATTGCAAATCTTCAATAAATAATGCAAACAAAATGAAATAAAAAAAACGGAAGGGAGTCCGCGTACTAGACTAGAAAGATTATAGTTTTAATTGTTGTACATTGTTGTGGAACCCTGAATATGCGGGTTTGATTCGCTCTCGGCTGGTATTATTTTATTCAATAGAAGCTTGTTTTTAAATAAGCTTTAAACTTTTATTGTTATACAGTACAAAAAAAAGAGAAGTGCATGGCACAATGGTCAATTATTACTGAATTAGCCTCTGTATTACCCCGATTTCTTTATTCTTGTCTTGAAGCAACTGAATGCGAGGTTTTATCCATTAAATTCAAGAATTTCGATAAAAATAATTAAAAGGATTTTTCTTTCAGAATTCCACGCTTTAAGAGTACTACGGTCCAATTTAAATAAATCTTAGGAAAAAAACTAGGAATATTTTATTGTTCTATAAATTATGTTCATTAAAATTATTTTCACCTACTAATCACTATTAATCAAATTATATGTGTCAGGTCAAGTTCTGGCCTAACCATGCAGTGTGTATGTTACATGAAATATTTCAGCACGTTTTTCCTCCTATTATTACTTTTATATCGTTTTATATAAAGATAACATGAGACGCGTTTTTATTACTTCAATTATCTGTAAAAAATAAAAAGTTACGTCAAATGATACCTAAGATAGTTGATTTTTAGATCATTAATTTTACTATAAACTGACTTATTAATTAATCAAATTATAAAAACATTAGCAATGGAGTAGACATTTGAAATTTATTACGTAAATAGTTTTTAGAAATCACCTAACGAACTGTTTTAATCACCTAACGAACTAATAAATTTCAATCAATAAATCATCAATTTTGCTATAAACTGGCTTATTAATTAATCAAAATTATAAAATTAGAAAAAAATACATCTTTCAATTATTAAATTACTAAGTATAAAAAAAGTACTAAGTATAATTTTTAAAAAACTTTAGATTTTGGATTCTTCGAACTCAAAACTAAAGAGTTACTCAAAAGCAAAGGTTTAGGCATAGTTCTTTTCCTTGAGCTTAAAATACCTCAATTTAGCGGAAAATTTCATGGATGGCCTGCAGGGTTAACCGGCTTTAACAGATTTTTTATAAAAAAATTAACCTTGATATATTGAAATAAAACCCGGCCTAGGGCATGTCGTTCTATGCGCAATGTACGGTTCTACAAATGATTGTCACAATAATATAGACTAAGAAGAGGGCTTTTGAATTGTTTCATTATTATGAACATTAAACCCAGCCTTTTCAATGCCAATGACGGATATATCCGCTTTTACTTTTGCATTTTATAAAGTGAAGGATTATTCGTAACCTATAAAGCCAACTTAACTCTGATAGTTTTTCTTTTAACATCATTGTATATACTACTGATGTAGAGTTTTTTATACATCCAAAAACAAGCAATCAACCGGCTGGTATGTAATTATCTTTTACAATTTTATGAAAAAAAACCAGATACACTTCAACGACTGACTATTAAGCTAATTGAAAACTCAATAAAGTCCAACTAAATAACAAAATCATGATGTGAACGTAGCTGCGAGAAAATTCTGCTAGTACGTACCTTCAATAAGTTTGCTAATTTGAACTAAAACATATCGGTGAAGAGTTTCTTCCTCTGAAACAGTTTTCAAAGATCAATAAGAGACGTACCATAGTGTCTTGCAACTTTTCCTAGAGCATGCAACTAATAATTTAAGTTGTAAGGGTGAAGCGATAAGAAAGTTCTAAGAAGAATTTCACCGTATCTTTTGTGGTAAATGACGTTTAGAATTGAGTATACTTATATTTACTTTATAAATAAGGCAATATTGTTTTATTTTCAAACGACTTACTAAAAAAGAGGATATTTTTAATTCAGTTATATTTTTTATAATTGTTACTACGAAACGGTAAGTAATAAACCAATTTGAAACATTCTTTTTCTATTTGGGAACATACTTCCAGTTTGGTCTTATATAAATTTAGTGGATTGGATTCAGAAGATACAGGCAGTCGGTTGTTGCGGTGTTACCCCTTTTAAATTAAATTGTGGCGCTACTAAAATATTATAGTCATAAGTTACATTTGTTTTACAGTTTTTTTTTTGTGTACAGGGGAAAATATTGGTGAGAAAGGGATGTCATTATATTTAAATGCCTCGAATGCAAACTTTAACTTATAACTAGCTGACCACCTCAATATCCTTGGCTCATAAACGACGGTAATCTGGTAGGCAAAAAACTTCAGAGCCTCGCTCATCACCTCAGAGTGGCTAGTTTATCGGTTTTTTATCGGATACACTTTGGAGAGTGCGCTGCGAAAGTTGCAAGATTTGATTCCGCCATCGCCGTTCTTCTATCGATCGTCGAGGCGCACAGATTCTAGGCATTGCCATATGGTAGACGTTCCACGTACCGGGACAAAGAGGTTTGACTCCACATTTTTCATTCGAACCGCAAGAGACTGGAACATGCTTCCTGAGTCTGTGTTCCCCGACGAGTACAATCTAGGGATCTTCAAGAGAAGAGTAAATAGGTACTTTCTAGTATAGCGCGTTCCATCTTAGGCCGCATCTTAGCTTACCATCAGGCGAGATCGTAGTCAAGCGCTTTGCTATCGATAATTAAAAAAAAATAGTAAAAAGAACTTACAAAACTATAACGACCAATCTGCAAAGACGTATTTAAAACTTAACATAAAAAGTATTACGATGACGAAATATTTCTATTTAAAACTTGCATATTTCTCTCGTTTTATTTGGCTTTAAATATTTTAATTATTCTAATGTAGCACTCATAACTCAATATTCTGATTCGCAGAGAAAGTGAGATCATATCACATATTCTACGAGTGAATTATACAAAAGATTAGCAGTGGAATCTAAATAAGATTTGTTGTAGATATGTGTGTGGTCTTGTAGACCTTTCAGGGATAATGTTTCTCAGGTGCCTTTCCGAAAATGAAATTTATAAATAACTTAATGTTACGGACCGTCTAGGTATATTTAACAGGGTACTTAAGCAGATTCCGATGAAAATTTTTGAGGAACTGGCTTGAGAAAATTATAAAAAGTATTTTATGTAATCAATCGAGGTACAAGCCTTCAACAGAAATGCAATGCCTCTTCTAACATGATACGATAGGTTCAAACCGAGTATTTGTTCTAGCTAGAAAGTCAATAACTACTGAAAAAGCATCTCACCATTCACGCTTACCAGTAATGAAACTATAAGATAAAACCGGGAAAGGTTTCCTGCCACAATAACGTCAGTGTATCGGTTCGTAGGATGAGGTAGCCGGTAAACTTATGCACGTGGCATTAAGACTCCACCAGAAGACTAGCAACGCACCATTAACATTTATTTGGGTGTCCTTAGAAGACAATTTTATCTTATGACATAAATCCAGTTTCATGAAAGTGAAGAGAAAAGATTTGCATACCTTGCTAATTAGTAATACATTGTATCGTCCTTTGTATTATATACATACAATTAGCGCATTAGGTTTACACCTAGGTGTCAATATTTGTTAATTTTAGAGGATAGCCGTCTTATTTGTAGCTGTATAGGTGCCCTAAGGGACATCTATAGCTCAATATTAATTTTTATTTAATTACTCATTTCAGTTATTTTTTATTGATTGTTCTTATTATTCCCTAAGGTGACTCATCAAGCATTACCAATACTAGAAATTTCTTTAGATTTGTTCAAGAGGGCTAAACGTGTAGCAGATATTTAATATATTTTTTAATAAATAAATAAATTAGTCAAGACTTGATAGACTGAAATAATAAATTTTATGAAAAATTATAATATATTTTTTTAATTTCTTATAAGGCAAAAAGAGAAAGGAAATAAGTATTTTAGTGAAGAAAACCACGCCAATTGAAAAACTTTTATTAGAAAGGATCATCTTTATTTAAAAGCGAATTAATGTTGAAGTTAAAAAAATACAAGTTAAAACCAGGTGTATAGATACTACAAAAATATTGAAAAATCATCTAATATTTATGATAAAAGTAGAGGAAAACCAAAGAATTGCCCAATAAAACTCGGTAAAATCGAACATTATTATTTATTATAAAAATGTCAAAATAATGATGAGATTATGATTGGTATGTTGGGTTTGAATATTGGGTAGGCTGGGTTATCTGTGGATAATTGTAACACATATTGCAGTTTACGCACAAAATCTGCGTGGATTTCACATTTCTATACTGCAAATGCAACTTTGTTTAATTTGCTAATGTACTTTGCTTAATTTCACTGCAAAAAGTAAGCAAAGTAACATTTTTAATCACTCCTACGCTGTTTTGCTACATGAGTCATGCCTTCGCACGATAAAAATCTGTGTTGTTAACATAGATTTTTGAAAAATATTTAAGTCAGACTAATAGAATCTCTAATCTAAATAGAGATAATTGGTAGAAAATTCATAAGATGTTTAAAAATTATACAGCATTTTAACCTCATAAACAACACTATTTATTGAATTTATACACGAGTATAATCTAGCGCAATAAAGTATGAATGTTCCGTACCTAACCGTCCCGGGCTCCTTTGAAGAATAGGCCAACTGTCATTCTGCCAGGCAGGTCGTAAAAATCGACCGATTGGCTATGTTGGTCACTACCATCGTGGCTACTATGTGGTAGAGTTCTGCATTGTCTCGCCCGGGTCTGGTACCACCGCCTTACCTATTCCTACCACAATAGCGTCAGCATTTGTTACTGTCGTGTTCAAGTCGAGTCGATTAGAGTAATTATTAGCTACTAATAAAATAATTTGATACAAAAAAATACTGAAAAAGGATTTTTTTATTGTAATATGTCCAAAAATCTAATTCAAGGTAGAGATTTTACGATATCTCGGAAAATTTTGTATAACTCTAAAACCATAAAATATCACTGAACACATATTGAGATATTTTGTTAGGTATTGGTCCAAGCTATTTCCCATTGCAGTATATCGTACTATTTTCTGGACAACCTGTATAAAATATCTTTAAAATAAATATTATTTTATTATGTCACGACAAAAAGATGAAAAAGTCTTTTATCTCTCTGATAAATTAAGTTCATAGCTATTCACATAAAGCTACCCCTAAATGATAATGATACAGATGCTATCGTACTGTTACAAATTGACCCCACACAATTACAATGGCTCCTAATGGATTACCCTTAAAATTGCTACTATTTCGTGTGGATCTAAGTATTTTATCTTGAAAGATGAAAAGAATGTATTAGCTATTGTAATAGAAGAACCTCAGAATTGAACTGTTTTGATGTTTCAATATTTCATAGTTTAATAAGTAACATATTTTACAAATAACCTTTTAATATACTGCTTAATATTATAATAATCGATTGATTTTGTACTTAATTACGGAAAAATGATAATATTAATTTTTGAAAAGCTGTATATTTTAAAAACTATGATGGCATTTAACTCAATTTTTGAGATCTAACATTGCTTTAGCTAAATAATCGATAGGTTGAAAAAATATATTTTTTCGAAGAGTTCATAATTACTCCAACTTTGGTATATTATACAGTTTAAACATTAATGCTACAAATGCAGTTTGTTATAATAACAATAGAATGTACCTGTATAAAAATAATAAACTTCCTCGATATGAATAACTACCAATTTCCTCACTTATTATAAATAAAGGCTGTTGTTTCCAATCTAGTTAATTGACGTTATAATAAACGAAACTATATTATCCAAACCCTCGAAAGAATCAAAACATGTATGTAATAAAAAAATATGACCAGAGCTGCTACGCTTCAATAAATTTAGATTCTCTTTACCAATGGTACTCATATTATATGCTACTATGGACTTATAAGCACATTGCTATGTACCGTGCAAGTATAAATAAGACAAAGTCGCATCTTGACGTGTCACTACCTTTTGCATACGTAATGTCAACTGTCAAGTGGGTTTCTTTGGTCCTTAAAGAGTTATAAAATTGAACAATGTCATAAAAAGATACCATATTTGTTTAAAACACAAAAATTTATAACCAGATTTAAATATTACATAGAATCGTGTGAATATAACATAACCGCCCCATTGGTCGAGTGGTTAGCGAACTTAACTACGAATCGAGGGAGCTTGGGTTCGATTCCCGACAGGGACAATTATTTATGTGATGAGCATGGATGTTTGTATTTCTGGGTTTGGGTGTTTATTATGTTTGTTTCAGAATTTGTATAAGTATTTTTATGTATTAGTATCGTTGACTAACAATTTTAAAAGGAATATAAGAACGTAGGTAAATTGCTACTCCACTCTACCGATCCTGTCATTACGAATAAGTTGAAAATCAGGCAAAGAATAAGATGTAGAGAGAAGACATGGATTAAGCCAAGACTCAGTGACGAGTATGGCATGAATATTACTGGATTCAAATGAAGCAAGCAAATCGGGATAATGTGCAGAATAGTTTAAGCATTTACATGAATAACGTTGAAATTGCTGTGTACATTGCCATTAACTCAGCATTGAGAGACAGAGAATCACTGTTTTCGCTACCTGCGCTGTCATATGCTCTTCAGAGGATGAACAAGTCACATAGCTATCACTATCAAGGCTCTCACGAACATTCAACATAATAATAATGTACTTATAATATTGTACATATTATACTATATATTTGTAAAAAACACAATCTATATAAAATAAAATAAATAATTATTTAACAGGGATAAACTATATCTATAAATGAAAAAATAATATAATAATATTATAACTAACAAACTTAATAGAACAGTATGACCTATACCTACCAGCAATTAATTGGGTGCCTTAAAACAAAATGTAAAAGTGTTTTATAATACAACAACAACAAAAAAATCCCATTATGTTTAGAAGTTATCTACTTAATGCTACCGCTGTTTTACTTTCATTTCTGAGTTAATAAACACTTCCTTATGCTATAGGACAGAGTAGTTAATCGTAGCTGGCACAACTACGATCACGCCTTACTTACGATAATATACTTCGTTTCTCACAGAAGTTAGTCCAAGCAAAAGCTTAAAATATTACACCACTTTTATCAGAACTGTTTAAGAATATATAATAAAAAGGCTATAAAGTATACTCTGTGGCCAAAAAATGTAGTTTTAAACATTGTCAATTTAGTTTTTAACACCTCTGCCAGAAAAAGGAAACAAAAATAAACTGTCAAGTCAAATGGACATTCTTAGTTCTTACTTCTTTTAACTACCTATACCTATGTTTTAACTTATTGTTTACAAATTACAAAATACAAATGAAAACTTACAAGAATTGGGTTATAACTATTGTTAAACTTTTTGGATTGGGTTTTACACTTTAATGCTTCAGGGGTTTTTAACATATATCAATTATCAAATAGAAAAGAGTTAATATTAATAAAGAAACAAGCAAAAGGCCAACCATTCTGGATAACAACTTCAGTGTACATATAATATAATTTCTGCACAAGAGATAAACTACTTTGGCTGCGTATCCGATATTTAACAAACATTTTACAGTATTCGGTCTCAATAAATAACAACAAAAGTCCCAGTCAATTACACAAATTATAAGCATGTATCCGAAAGCCAAAACCATATGCATTTGTAATGTTTTCCACAACTTTTGCAGCAACGTTTGGTGTTGTGTAATGAGTAACATTATATGCAATTATATGCATAAATAAGAGCTAATTAAAGATTTTTATTTACCAGACTATATATAGGCTATTAATAAGTAATTAAAATAGACAAATTTACTATTATACCTACATACTACATAAGCAATTATTAGTTTAAAGGACAACCTCATACAGTTATAATCGTTGAATCAAGACATCACAGTATTATAACTAAATAGCAAAACAAAATATGTGTGTTTAGTATCCAGTTAGTATTAAGTTTGTAAACATTTCAACCACCCAGTGATGGAACAAGAACTCCCACATTTATTTTTATTGTCCCAGAATTTGCTTTCTGTCTATAATTACCTATAAACAAATTATGATGTCAGCGCAAACACAAATTCAATAGGTATTTAATTTATTAATATTACATATGTTTGAAATCAGCTGAATACAGATACATTTTACAAAATTGTAAGAAGCTTCACATTTACCTTTAGTATTCCAGAATCCACTAACCTTTTATTTACTAAATTTTTTTTACTAAATTTTTATTTATAAACAAATCATAAAGTTAGCTCAATGTGGTCCCGCCGTATGCGGAGGTAGGTTATACCAAAATGCGACGGGACTAGCGGGTTGTAGCAATATGGACTGTGTGATAAGATAGAAGGTAAGAATGATGAAGGACTCACCTGGTGGATTGCACTTATCGCGGCTTGCGGTTAGCGGGCTCCAGCTACGTCTCGAGACGAGCGAGCGAACGGGTCATATGCGGCGCGGTGTGACCCGAGCGGTTCCGTTTAGGCCTTTTGTCAAGACGTTGCGAGCGTACTGGTATGCGATGTTTCATATAATATTTAACATCAACTACATACAGGTACATTATCATACTTAATTTCAAGTAATGATTATAAGAAATTCCACATTTACATATATTTAGGATTCCAGAGTATGCTATCAGCATATATTTAGTCATAAACATATTATAAAGTTAGCTCAGTGCATAATAAATACCGTTATCACCCATTGTAACCATTAATGATTGTGAATCATTTATTTAAATTTATTGATATTACATATATTTAAAATCAACCACATTGTAATACATAATTTCAAGTAAAAATATATACCAATTATGAATAGTTTTATTTTCCTTATTTATTGATTAACTAATTATTTTATTACTTGTAAGTATGTATGAATATTTAAATTTCTATATGAAAGAAGTTAAATGATGAGAGATTTGTATAAAATATTACTTCTCCTTTCCCAATTTTTTTTTTTTTTTATATCATAAGATAGCAAACAAGCAGATGGGTCTCCTGATGGGAAGAGTCAACCATCGCCTATAGACACCAAAGATGTTAATGGTGCGTTGCTATCTTGTGGCGAGGTCTAATGCCACATGCATAAGTTTACCGGCTACCTTACCCTCCAAACCGGAACACGACAGCGACAAGCACTGACGCTATTGCGGCAGGAATAGGTAAGGCGGTGGTACCAGACCCGGGCGAGACAATGCAGAACTCTACCACCTAGTAGCCACGATGGTAGTGACTCGATAGCCAATCGGTCGCCTTTTACGACCTGCCTGGCAGAACGGCAGTTGGCCTATTCTACAAAGAAGGCCGGTACCAACACCATATTTTATTTTAACCTGACCGAACCCATTGATTGCAAACTGTAAAATAATGCAAATAATAAAATAGGTAGGTAAATCTAATGGAAAAACCAAATATGTATCAAATATCCTATTAATTAAACATAAGTTAACTTCGGGGACATTAATTATTAAAATGTGTGAAAGAACAAATAAATTTAAAAAAAATAGATAAATAGAAAACTTACTTGAATATTTGTAATATATCACATATTGGTACCAACGTATGCGGAGGTAGGTTATACCAAAATTCGACGAGACTAGCGGGTTGCGATGTAATATGGACTGTATGATAGGATGGATGTTAAGAATGATAAGGACTCACCCGGGGAATTGTAATGGCGGATTACACATATCGCGGCTTGCGGTAGCTGGCTCCAGATGCGTCTCGAGACGAGCGAGCGTGAGCATATGCGGCGCGGCGTTAGCGAGCGGTTCCGTTTAGGCCTTTGTCAAGACGATGCCAGCGTACTGGTACGCGATCACTAACGATGCGGTCAGCTAACGGACTGGCGTATGATCGCGCGATGTGGCTATTCAGTGACGCCATCTTTCTCCAAATGAGAGGAACATTTGATGGATGCAGGAAGGAAAGAGACGGAGGAACGGAACTATGATTCCCGCGCAAACATTCCCCCCCCACTTGAAGGATTCCTTCAAAAAATTTACATGCGGATTGAGATGTGACTAGCCCAATACTGATAGAACTAATCCATTGTGCGGAAATTGACGAAATATCGTCTATGTCGTAGTAATGAATACACGCGGTAATCTCTAACGAGATGCGGTATGATAAGTAAAGCGGAAAGAATGCCGTTAAAGTTTGCGGTAAATGCGGATAAAATATGCGGAAAGAATAAATAATGTGAAAAGTTATGCAGTATAGCGTATTGGCTAGGTAAGGAACAGAATTTACCACGGGTTGTATATACGACCCCGAAGATGTCGCACTCGTGCCACTCTGACAATCTCGTCCCTGCCTGGGAAAACCTCCTTGACAATAGCCAGAGGCCACTGTAAAGGCGGAGTATTGTTATTAATAATAACAACTTCGTTCGAATTTGTAAGTTATGCAAATATTCCCTTTTCCAGCGCTTCCAGAACGACTGGATTAATATATCTAATAAAGAGAATCTAGTTAATAAATCCGAAAGTTCTTTAGCTAATGGCAGTGCGAGTAAATACTTAAGCGGACTATAAGTTAAAAAATGAGCGGATATTAAGGCGAGTGTTTCCGAAGGATCGGAAGAGAGCGTGCGGCATAATGGCCGCGAATTCATGACTGCTTCTACTTTTTTTTTATAGATGAAGGGGCAAACGAGCAAGAGGTGCACCTGATGGTAAGTAATCACCGCCGCCCATGGACATCTGCAATACCAGAGGTCTTGCAGTTGCGTTGCCGGCCTTTTAAGAATGAGTAAGCTCTTTTCTTGTCGTATCCGTTCGGAAATACCCCTGCCGGTAATTGGTTCCACAACAGAGTAGTGCGGGGTAAAAAGTGTCAGGAGAAACGCACAGTTGTGGATTTCCAGACATCGAGATGGTGAAGATGGAACTTCAAGTTTTCACGCGATGTCCGATGGTGGAATTCGGCGGCAGGAATTAATCCAAACTACTCGTCGGAACACTCACTTGTGTAAGAACAGTGGTCATCTCTTCGTACGTTAAGACCTGTTCTCCTATAACGCGAAATAAATGGGTTTTCATACTTTTAATGTTTACTTCCCAATTCCCTCCGAAATGCGGCGCGGAAGGTGGGTTGAAATGCCGCTCGATGCGATTTTCCGCTAGTATTCCGGACAGTTGCGAATTGAATTGGGAAGATTTAAGTACTGAATACAATTCTCCGAGGTATCTTTTAGCGCCTATGTAATTAGATCCATTATCCGTGTAAATATGGGCTATGGGCCCTCGGCGAGATAAAAATCGTTTTAAAGCGGATAAAAAGCACTCTATGCTTAGATCAAAGGCTCACTCAATATGTACTGCGCGGGTGGTTAAGTAAACAAGCAGATAAATATATGCCTTATGTGCTCGAATTTCAAAGGGTAAGTCGGCCTGTTTTGGGCGACCACCTACGCGTATGACACATTCGTGCATAAATGGTTTTAAGCGTTGTATACCAATAGAGCAACATTTATTCTCCTTTGTGTTGTTTATTTCGCCATAAAAATAAAATTTCCGTAATTCTTGTGTAATTCTAATCTCAGCGAAACTGAGATCAGACGCGGCAATATATTTACGATGCGGTAAAATCCTTAGGAAGCGAAATAGATATACAACAATGTGTAAGAGTTTAGACCAAAAAGATACACGGTCAGCTAGACACAGTAATTCTAATCCTAACCTGTTTACCTCCTGTACTTGAACCATGTTTACCACTTTCTCCTCCGGTGGTTTTAAAATTACCGCCGGTTCAAAAGCAGTAACAGGCCAAAGCGATGGCATTGAGTGTACCCAAGGGGGTCCATTGAACCAGAGCGGATGGTCAAGCAATTGCGCAGGAGTCAAACCCCGGGAGAGACAGTCAGCGGGATTATCTGTACCCGAGATATGAAAGAACCGATCAGGTGAAATATTTGATTGTATTTTCGAAACACGATTGGCTACAAATGCACTCCAATGGTGAGGTGATGAATGCAACCAACATAGGGTAACCGTGGAATCGGAGAATGCATAAATGTTGTTAATAATGATACGATTACTTACCGCCTTATAAACGTTGCGGAATAATTTGGATAATAAGAGCACGGCGCAGAGCTCTAAGCGATCGAGACCCACGGACTTAGTAGGGGCAACCTTTGATTTAGAGCAAATCAAGTGCATTTTATTATTATTGTCATTGTTGACGTGAAAGTATATCACGGCTCCGTATGCCTTCTCACTAGCGTCTCCGAACCCAACAATAGTGACTAAAATCTAGTCTGATTTTACTCCAAAACAAATGCGATTAAATTGGTAAGCGGTTAGCGGATCTTGCGAATTAAACCTATAAAGGATTCGTTGGAATCTGCGGTCGTAGATTCTCATCGAGATGCATAAAAACATGTGACGGATATCGGCCGCCAGTGCGATAGGGAACAAACGAAAGTTCACGATTATATTGAATAAGTTTCCTAACAAATTTTTGCCATTATAGAGCAGATCGTTGAGAGATACTGCGAAGCTTGTTTTCCCGCTAGCGCCTAGCACGATTCGAAGAGGGGTAGACTTCTCTTCGCGGAATATTCCATGGTGTCCAATAAAATAGGAAGGAGCTCCTTTAAACTCTTCATCTTCTAGCGGTACCGATGAAATAAATCCCTTTGCAATATAATCTCGGATTACATTATCATAAGCTCGTCAGTACTGGAGCGCGGCTTCGAGCTTACGTTCGAAGTACAGGAAACGTCTCTTGGCGGTTTCGAAAGAATTGCCCAGCCTGGAAGGATCTTCTTTGAAGGGTAGACCAACGGTATATCTATCATCAATCGGAATGCGGTTAATGGTGCTACAGTAGATCTCTTCGCAGGCGCGGTCATCGGGGCTTACAGCCGGCGGCACTGGTAGTTCTTCCAACTCCCAGAATCTTTTCACCAAATTGTCCAAGGAGCTTGTCGTAAGGGAGCAGCAACTGACTGATGCGACAGGAGCCGCGAAAGCGGAAATTATATTAAGGCTAGGTGCAAGACTAACAACTATGTAACCAATAGTTGTTTCGAGGGTTTGTGTTGTACCCGACGAATTTTTTACCTTAAGCGGTAATATCAAATGTGCGAATAGCGATGCTCCAATAAGCATGTCTATTTCTCCAGACTGAGTGTAAGTGTCATCAGCTAGCCTGAGATTAGCAAAGCTAGAAAGTGAAGAAGCGTCAACCTGCGTAGTCAGTAAACAACTTGTGATCTTATCTACCACTAAAACATCTAAATCATATTTGATGGAATGGTCGAAGCGCGATGCGAATTGAATGCGAGTTGTCTGGCGGACAGTTTTAACGCCACCGTCCCGGTGACCACCGAGTTTGTAGATGCAAAATTGTTTAAGCCCAAGCGTAAGCAACAGGCGCCAGTGATGAAGTTTGAGAAGCACTATCAAGCAGACAGCATACTAAATGACCTATCCCGTAGCAATCCTTTATAATAACGCGGGCAGTGCCTAGAAGTACAGTGCTCGTTGTAGCGGAAGAATTTTTAAGCAGATCGTAGTCACCGGGGTGACCATTATCAAGCCAATAATTAGCTAAATGCGAAGTTAATTAATTCAAAGCAATACCTGACATGGTTGGCGCACTAGGTATTGAAACAGCCTTGTCAGTGCGAGTAGTCGAGTTGGCTTCGGATGCGGGTACGCAAGATAAGTAGAGGGTACTTACCGATTGATTTAAAAATCTTATCAGCTTTTTCCCTTTAAAAACTGCGTCAAATACCGCTAATTTAATCAAAATCGTTCAATTTGTTTGGAATTTATCAATGACGAAAATTAAAAATAAAATGTTTTTTGGCATTGCGTCGAAATTTTTCAACCTATCGATTATTTAGCTAAAGCAATATTTTAGATATCAAAAATTGAGTTGAATGCCATCATCGTTTTTAAAATATACAGCTTTTCAAAAAATAGTATACTGCCATTTTTAACAAATTAGATGTTTGAACTGAAAAATCTAGGCTTATATTTTTACTCTTTTGAGCTTAAAATACCTTAATTTAGTGAGAAATCTCAGGGATGACCCGTATATATATATATATATATATATATATATATATATATATATATATATATATATATATATATATATATTTGTTTTATTTTTATTTTTAGTAGATACCTAATTCTGTAAATAATTTAGTAGTAAGTACCTGTTTTCATGTTGCTGAAGTACTTTAGGTTTCATTAATAGATGTATTTAAATATTTTTAGTATATTGTACACTTCGACTTTTATTTACCAGGTTGGCTGTAAGAAATCTCTTTTTTAGAGATAATCTCGCCTTTTTATATTTATATTTGATAATTTTGTACCTTTTTTAAAATATCGCTTACTGTATTTTTTTTCTGTTGTTCTGTTGTGTACAATGAAGTATTAAATAAATAAATAAACACTTTTTCAAAATTTTTCGTTAACGTTTACTCCCAAACGGGTAAACCGATTTTGATGCAATTTATGTATTAGACGTATTTTTTTGAGGAATAGAGCTGATTAGTTTTTGTACTCAATCGGTACATAAATCTGGAAGTAATATTAAAAAAATACTGTTTCGCCAACATATTTTTGTCATTTTTTCAAAAATTCTCAAAATCTCCTTGACCGTATATTTTCAGGAAATATAAGTGGAATCCAATCGAATGCCATCAACCGAGCTTCGATCGGGTCAGCCTTTCAAAAATTATGAAATGTTTTCATACACACATATAAACACACACACACACACAAATACATACAAACATACGTGATCATCATCATCATGATATCATCGTGAAAAATTCGATTTTAGAAAATCGGGGTAAGATCAGTAACTTTCTTATCTACATACGTTGTGGAAAGTTAAAAATAATGCACGGAATTTATTTATTTCAACAATAATGTAATGTACTTGTAACGTTCAGAACATTTTTGCAAAAAACCGAGAAAAAGTACGATACAACAATAACATCATCATTAAAATATGAACGTTACAGATTATATTTGAAAAATAAATGAATAACATCAGGCCTGTCCGCTGGCGGGGTAACCAGGATGAAACTATTTCTGGTGTATGATTACCACTATTCACCTTCCTGTTGTAGCGAGACGACTTGTAACAACTTACTCCGAGTTCCACCATCTAGTAGTCCGCAACGTCTTGCTCAGGTTTTGTAACACCGCATCTCCTAATCCTACTAAATAGTAAGCTGGCCAACACACTATTAATATTTTTGTTGTCTATAGGCAAAGGTTGTCTCTTTCCATCTGGAGAAATCACCTGCTTGTTTTCTATTCTACGTTTAAAAAACATTTGGTCAGGCATTTGCCTTTTACGAACTATCTGGCAGAAAGATAGATGATCTGTCCTTCAACATACAAGTTACGAATGACAAGTTAGGCAAGACAATAACTAAATAGGTGCTAGCTGGGCAGATAGCTGAGTCAACAAACAAACAATGAAATACACAAACCTACACATTTATATATAATAATATTTGTTATGAACATTAAATATTATATACTCGTAATAAGTAAAAATATTTCTTAATTTAGAGTAGAAAGGGATTTATTTTAGGCTTATAAATTCAATGCCAACGACGATAGGGATTATAAATAATTCGTCAAATCATTAAATTACTCTTATCGTCATATTTTTTCCTACAAATTGATTTTGATAGACCTTTTTCATTTCACGTAAAAGCTGTTGAAATCATCCACATAGCGATATAATTACGAGAAATACATATGAATAGGCAATTTGTCTTTAAATATGATTGCTTTTGAATTAAATGGACTGTTCGGGGAATTGTACGCGATGTTAAATTGTCTGCTTTTATTCGTTATTCGTTTTTTTGTTTTTCGTAATGGGCCACGATATTCCCAATCGACATCAAATAGAAATTTTCAACCTACATTGTAATGGAGTTAACTAAATTATTTCAATATGGAGTGTATACAATTTTCCAAGTTTGTTTATTATTCCAACGTCTCTCAAATCAAAATTTGACTATACAAATTGATCGTAAAACGTGAATTATTATAATTGAATAAATAATTTAGATTCCCCTTTTTATTTTTTTTATTCTATTACATACCAAATAATAATTTGACTTGTTACTATAATTGTGGGTCCGCACTTGTGTCTATCGTCCCGAAGTAATATGCGCCGAACTTTATATAAATAAATTAATATTCTCGAGACAAATTACACTTACTGATCTAACCCCAAAGTAAGCAAATTATTTGCTTGTGTTATGGGTGAATAGACAACGATACAAATACATAGAAATACATATATAATTACAAGTTTATATTTAATAAACACCCAAACCCGGAAATATAAATATTTATGCTCATCACACAAATGCTTATCCCCGTCAGGGATCGAACCCGAGCCTCATCGATTGCGTAGTCAGGGTCGCTAACCACTCGAAAACTTGACACTGACTAACAGGGCGGTCAAATTATATTTGACCGCCCCGTTGGTCGAGCTGCTTCGACATATAATTTGACAATAAAAATTATCGTCATAATAGCTGTGGTCATACTAGAGACAATGATATTTTACACGAACGAAACTCGTGCAATATTTCAAGATGGCTGAAAACATTTTCAAACATGTAACCAAGGACGACAACTATCTTTAATTCTACATGTGTGCTAACAATTAATTACTAAAATATTTTTTTATGATTCAAATTTTTTTAGATCGTATATAATGCTCAGCAACCATTTCATCATTCCACTCTATTTTACCCAACCACCTGCATACGTTTGAACTGGTCGAAAACAACAACTGAAATAAACTTAGCGTATAACAACGCAGCGAGATATGTTATCGCGCTAAAACAAGGGTTTTAAAAAAGGTTTTTTCCTTGGGCAATCGTCTAAGGAGACGTATCTCATAAGCCGTGATAGCTGGAAAGCTGAAATTTTCACAAATTATGTATTTTCGTTGCTGCTATAACAACAAATACTAAAAATAAAAAAAAAAAATATTGAGTGGGATACAATAAACGTGTTGCCATGGTGCTCGGGTTCGATTTCCGACAGTGACAAACATTTGTAGCGGTTCAAGCAATCTACAAACGCTACCAGAAAAAAAAAATGAAAAAAAAAAATCAATATGAAATCTTGAAACAATTATTTATCTTGTACACACTATATACAAGTTTCAACGCTTCTCAAATGGACTTCGGTCCCCAGGTAGTACATCTTGCCTGGCTGAGAAGATCTTCCTTTTCCCCTTACTTGTCCTTGTGTGACATCATCAACCTCCACAGTTATGTCGTCACCTGACAAGAAGTTCCCGCTGGGCCACTATGACCCTTCAGCGGTACGAATCATCGGCGCCATACATTTTTGTGATAACTATAGATGTTTGTATTTCTGTGTTTGGGTGTTTATTATCTAAGTTGTAGTAATTTTTATATCATAAGATAGCAAACAAGCAGATTGGTCTTCTAATGAAAAAAGTCATCCGTCGCCTATACACACCAAAGATGTTAATGGTGCGTTGCTTTCTTGTGGTGAGGTCTAATGCCACATGCATAAGTTTACCGGCTACCTTACCCTCCAAACCGGAACATGACAATGAAAAGCTCTGACGCTATTGCAGCAGGAACAGATATAATGATGGTACCAGTCGCGGGCGAGGTAATGCAGAACTCTACCATCTAGAAGCCACAATGGTAGTGACTCGCAAAGCATATCGGGTCGTCTTGTAAGACCTGGCTGCCAGAAAGACAGTTGGCCTATTCTTCAAAGGAGCTCGGACCAACACGGGGGAAAATTTATATAATATGTATTTCTAAGTATGAGTGTCGTTGACTAGCACACCATAACACAAGGAAATAATTTGCTTACTTTGGGGTCCGATTTATTCCTATAATTTGTCCAGCTATATTATTATTTTTATTATTATCTTTTTCTATTGGTAAGATTGTGCCTAGCCTGGATTCATTCAAATAAAATTTGCTCATTTTAAGTCACATAAAACACCACAAGAGCCAGTCCAAACTCTAAAATAGTCTAGGTTTTTCTTTCAACGTACTGTTCCAAATGTCAACTGCGTGCGGTTCACCCTTCTTCTGCTGATAAGGTTGTGTAGTTGCATGAAGCTGTATTATATCTGGAGGCAGCATTTCTAATACCTACTTGAAACACAATTTTTAATACTGCTGTCATCTTCTGAGGTCTTACCCTCTCTTTCTAATACAGCTGAATAAAAAGAGATGCAGAGATCTCATAGACAGAGATATAAGGTAAATGTGATTTTCAAGTGATTAATACGAGTGCTAGCTCCTCCTATACCTAATACTTCATGTGTAGTTGATAGGGTATTACGTGTACTTATAACAACATAGATTTAAAATTATGCGTGACATGTATCCTTGTCACCACAACGTCACTGTTTTCTTTTAGATTGTTGTATAGTAGCTAGGAATTTAACTTACAATGCAACTAACAGGCTTTTGAGAATGACAACGTAGTATGCTTGAAGCTGCATAATATGCTTAAACGCGGCAGTTGTTTTTTAATGTCGTGGAATACTTATTAAGATTAAAGAAATTTTATGTTACTAAAGAAGTTATTACTATCCGGAAATAGTGAAGAATTACTGTTACTTGTTAATCTTTAAAGCATTTTACTATAAAAATATATTTTGGATGAAACAATCATCTTTTAATACAATGCTGGCTTTCAAAGATGCATGTTTAAAATTGTAGGAATAATCATTTTGAAGTGTGTATTGTCAAATTCATGTCAAGTGAGAACTGAAATTTAAAACTTTCATATAGCAATTTACTTTTTCATGAAAAGGATTTTGTGTCAGTCGTTGATAAATTCACTGGATTCTATCTTACTGCACGGTGAGCAATTGGAGATATATTGTGCCACTCGGTTTCCATGTTTGTTATTTTGTTTGGTAGGTTATTCAATTCATTTTACTATTCAATTCCACTTTTAGTAGAACAAAAGTTATCTATATTTCTTCATTTTAAAGTTAAAATTTTCGATTTCATCGCAGATCTTTCTATGTAATATTTATTTATTTATTTATTTTAGCAAATGGAAAATTCCCAAGAGATGGGTATGATGCCATTGGTCAAAGTTATAGATAAAGAAAGAAAAAGATAACTCATTAGTAAATAAATATTGTCACGTAGATATCCCCGACGAGGAAGGCAGGGATGCTCTGCATCCACGAATAGCTTCTTAAGTCATGTGACTTAAGTAGGCTATAGAAATCATAACTTCCCTTATCGCGGGACGTTATTATTTATAAAATAACCAGTTTTCAGCCTGTTTGTAAAAGGTGATTGCTTAACATCTTGTCCACTAGGTGATAAAGTTCCACAACGTCTCGCCCGGGTATATAGTTGGCGTTACAATTTATTATAAATGTTGGCCACTTGTCATCTTTTGAATAGAGATACAATTTAAATTTGTAAAATGTGTAGATTGAAGTTTGGAGAGAATAGAATTGTATTTTCTGTGATCGAGCATAGTTCCATATAAATGAAATTATACGACGAAATAGTATTTTATTACACCAAACACCGGTGCCAATTGAACCGCTGACTTCGAGTAGCTCCCCAGAGACCGAGTCTACGGTCTCTACAGTACCATCATCTTACTTATTCCTGCTGCAATAGCGTCAATACTTGTCATTATCGTGTTTTAATTTGGAGGGTAAGATACTCGGTAGACTTATACTTAGTGGCATTGCTATACCGCCATTGCCATACCACCACTGTATTTACGTCTTTGGTGTATATTTCTTCTTTTTTTTGAATGTGACTTTCCAATAGTTCACGACGATTCACCGGTTTGTCAGTTGGCGAGATGAATGATTATCTCCATTGCCGCGTTTTACCAACCTGATAACGATTATCGACTGTTTCTTGCCCCCGGTCCTGATTATCGTTAACCAGGACTAGCGGCTTTACGTGCTCATCCAAGGCACGGAAATGGTAACATACCGTGTCCAGCAGACTCGGAGCCGCCAATGAGATTTTGGATTTTCGAGAAAAACCTCGAAAAATCTTAATATTACTTTTACCCGACCCGGAGATAGAACCCGAGACCTCATGATCTGAGCTAAATTAGCTATCCCCTAGAACACGAAGTCAAGCCTTTTTCCTTTACATGTGCTGTAAGACTATACGCGTAACTAATGTAATGTAATAACTGCTTGCTAAAGAGTATTAACCACATTGTATGTATGTACTATTATGATCCATCGTCCATTATCATAGTTATCGCCCATTATCTTAGTTATTTATAGACTAATGTTTTATATAATTGATATCTTAACAAAACTCGTTATAATATAAAAGTAGCAGAAAAACAATATGTTATATTGAGCATGGTAAATGATGTAATCATGTCGCTGCAACATGTGAAGTGCATTTCTTTATTTATTTAATACTTTACTGTACGTAAAATACATTTCTTTAGAAAATTAATATAAAACATGAACACAAAAATGAGCTTATTTCTAAAGATACCATACCAACAGTCCCAGCAAGCATGCATAAATATAATTAGAACACAGTATACAGTGCATATTTCAAAACTAGGATAGCACAAAAAAAAAGAAAAAATGTTAACAGATGCCTCGTGACGCCATTCAAAATAATTGCCAATAATAATTACCACTCAGTAATGCTTTTTAATCCTTTCTTAAAAATATGAAGCGAGTCGCTATTGCGAAAATTAAAGGGAAAATATTTCAAAGTTTGACAAAGTTAAAAAAAAGAATGACGAATCATTAAAAGTTTCGCAAGGGAATTTTCAGGCATTACTAAGAAAAAGAGTATTGACAGACGGACAGAAGGACAACAAGTACTTGAATTAAGGATCCCTAAACATTGAAAATTATGTAAAGAGCGACATCTTTCCCTATATTATTACAGGCTTATTTCAAAAAATGGACCACCGGCATCCTGCTTTGCAGTTCGTAATGGGATTGGCAAAACATATACCACATTTGTGACTACAAAGTGGTAGAGTTCTACAAAGTCTTGTCCGGGTTTGTTTGTGTCCTTACATCTTCAATCATTTTACTTTGGTAAAATGATTGAAGATGTATGTGATTTATAGAACTAAACAACATGCGAGTTGGAAAGCGCTTGAATCTTGCCTCGTCTGAATTAACTTTAACAAGGTTGATAGAGGTGTCACGGTAATAAATGAGGATTATAAAGTCTCCGCTAATTGGAACGAGAGCGTGTCCCTGCGGACGTTGATATATTTTATGACTCGTCAGCCAGTAAACGTAAAGCCGGTGAAAAGTTTTTTTTTTATAAAACCGGCCTATTCGCTAATATTAAAATTATAACTTATGCCATGTGGGTTATTTCCTAAGCGAAAGGCAGTAAATCTATTATATCCATATCTTTATGTTAAGTGTGGATTATGACGTAATAGGTAGATAAAGCATATCCAAGCAGCAATCAAGCATGTTTAATACCCATAAAGCAGCTCATATAGAATTTAAAGTTCTATTGCAGCCGTACAATGGTGTAAAAAGATGCTTTTATCGGTATAAGAGACCTTTATGAGTTTTTATACAGCCTAATGCTGTACAAGGCCTTTCTTAGAGTTCCGCGTAAGCTTTAGGCGTTATATCTGAATATTAATACACTACTGTACAGCTTTAAGCAATTTGTAACTCATTAGGCTGATTTTAATCCTTAAAGCTGTACATTAGCTGTATTTTGTTTAGCACGGGAATTTATTACAGCTTTAAGTGTTATTATAGTATCACTCAACGCATGTTTCTGTAAAATGGGACATGCAATCACCGTTCTACAGCTAATATTTATGGCGTAATTGTAGACTGTTATGCAGCCAATGGTGTTAAAAAATCTGCATATACAGCTATAGTACAGCTTAAGGCTGTATTACTGAGAAAATTGTTGTTTGCTGTTTTTATATCTGCATAGTTGATATCATGTGGAAAAAAATCAAGAGGAAGATTGAAAAGGAATATTTAAATATTATAAATTACCAACCAAGTAATCGTGATGAAGATAAAGCTGAAAAATTACTAATTCAGGTAAACCTACAATCGTCATTTTTATTAATGTTCCAGGAAAAGGGTTCCGTAACAAAAACATTAAAAAGTGATTGTAGGTTATCTGATTTATTATTTTTTAGGCTTATCTTCTTCATTAAGGTTACTTGGTTGGTAATTTACAATAACTGATTTTTTTTAATGTCATAAGATAGCAAACAAGCAGATCGGTCTCCTGATGAAAAGAATCAACCATCGCCTACAGACAGCAAAAATGTTAATGGTGCGTTGCTCTCTTGTGGCGAGGTCTAATGCCCCATGCATAAGTTTACCGGCCACATTACCCTCCAAACCGGAACATGACAGTGACTAGCTCTGACGCTTTGCAGCAGGAATAGATAAGGCGGTGGTACCAGACCCGGTCGAGCCAATGCAGAGCTCTATCACCTAGTAACCACGATGGAAGTGACTCGCATCGGTTGTCTTTTATGACCTGCCTGGCAGGAAGGCAATTGATCTATTCTTCAAAGAATATATAAAAAAAGAGTTAAAAGGAGAAATAAAAATCATTACACTGAGAAAATATGTATTTTTTTATTTTTAACTTGCTACTATACAGAGTTTTACAAAAGCGGTATAGTAAGTCGAAAGGAGGTGACTCAGAGGGTCATTTTGAACAAAATTTGTTCAACGATTTGTGAAAATTCCCGAAAAACAATTTTGTTTTTCCATTGTGAAAAGTCACGTGACCAACAAAGTTTCTATGGAGAATCAATATTTTTTTCGCAAATTTCCAAAAGTCGTTAAACAAAAGTTATTAAGAATGACCCCCTGAGCCACCCCCTTTCGGCTTACTGTACCACTTTTGCTGTACTGTATACTTACAATCGTTTTAAAAATATTATATACTTAGACACAATTACAGGCAAAAGAGTATGTGTTTCTCTTTGAAGAACTAATAATATTAAATCACAAGCACGAAATAACGTATTCTTCTTAAAAATATTTTTGTGATAGACCAATATTTAAAGGGCTTGATTTTTCGTTCTTGATCAACTTAGTTATATCAAGTTGTTTTCTTGGTCATTATAATTCACCTTTATCCTCCCACAAACTAGGTACGATACAAATACGGTTTTGGCTTCTCCCAATTGTTTTTATTATTTTATAAGGCATATTTCCCTGAAAAATAAAGTAAAACATGATTGAAATACATGTCTCATAAGTTATAGTTAACAATAAGTTGGTTTAGTTGTAAAGTCAAACGACCGACATCAATACAACACAATAGCGAAATCAAGTGACAAACATATGTTTTGTATTTAGGGTTCTTCAATTTTTGTACGCATCTCTAAACATAAGTTAAGTGATTAAAAGCCAATTACTGTACAATAGATTTATATAGGGACTTAGTACAGCCTAAAGTGTATTTGGACGGTAATTAAAAGCCAATAGCCGTATAATAGAACAAAAAAGGGATTCAGTACAGCTATTTGCAGTATATCACCCTCCAAATACACTTTAGGCTGTATAACAAAACACCGCCATTATTGTGTATTAAAAACAACGTTAAAGAAATATATTGTTAAATAAAAGATATATTTAGCAATAGCTAAAGCTATATCTTGACAAGCAACTTATATTATGATCATTATGCCTTTATATACAATATTGTACCATAAATACTTGTATATTCTAACCTTAAACACAAACACTTACCGTATTTTGCAATGATTTTATTTGTGTTATCTTGATTTTTCGTTGGCGCGTGAATATTTTGAGAGAAATCATATATAATTTCTCAATAAATTATAATTTGCACTTTTAATACACCGTTTCATACTGCTCCAAGTCCAAGAATTTATCGTTTATTAATATATTTTTAATTATGGCGTCTGCAGATACGTGATATAATTAATGTTATACAATATCAAAAACCGATTGTTACTTTTTATCATTTTCAAACACCTATTAAGAACGTTTAGCTGTACAAGAGAGTATATTTAGTGTAACAGTTTCTTTATACACCGAATAACAGCCTTTGTACAGCCTATAACAGCTTGTATAGCTATTGTGCAGCCTATTTAACTCTTAGCTGTACAAGACAGTTACAAGAGAGTATCCTTAGTGTTATAGTTTCTTTATACACCAAATAACAGCACTTGTACAGCCTATAACAACTTGTACAGCTATTGTGCAGCCTATATAACGCAATAAGCTGTATAACTTGGGGCCCTTTTTGGTGTTATATCGGCTGTAGAAGCGCTTCTACAGCCTTTGTACGGCTTCGTATAAGTTTAAAAATGAACCTAAATGCAGCCTATATACAGCTTAACGTGCTACTTGGGTACATCTATCCCAGGAAAAAATTCGTGTGATCTTCAATAATTCAATATTCAATAATTTTTTTACAGTAAATTTCTTCCCAAAATATTTGAATTCAACTAGAAAATTTATAACACGAACTCTTATTGTATGACACAAAATGTCTCAAATACAAAAGACGAAACTATTTTTTCCTCGTTTACTTTTACATAATATATTTAGTCTACAATTTTAGCTTGTTTTTTTCCCTGTTAATTAATAATGTAAGTATTTTGTCAATTGCACAATTTCGTTAGCCATATTATAAAAATAAAAGCTTATAAATTTATTAACAAACGACGTATTTAGTACTTATTTAGTACTTTACGAGAATTAGTGGATTTTGTTATGCTTTCGTACCGACACAGGCTTTATTAAATCTAAATTAAACTTGTAATACATTTTTAACGACGGTATTTTAATATCTACAAGTTTTCGTTTGTAGCAAGAATGAAATCGAAATGCACAGAAAATTTAAAAAAATCAAGATTTTTGTAAGCAAACAGAGAACTTTTCTAATGAAAAGTGATAACAATCACATCTCATGTGGTAATCATTTGCTGCTGTTAGGTTTAGATTTAAGTTTACAGACTATTGTGTCACAAAAAATGTGACAAACACATTGGAATAAGGCAAGACAAGCACTTATGTTTTGGCGCCAGGAATAATAAGATCTCGATTCAATACACGGTTAGTTCCCACTAAGACCTATGATCTAGTGGTCACAATACAATCTATACATATAATAAAATCGTAGGAAAGTCAAAACTGTACATTAAATATTAAAAGAGTACTTACTTAAAAGAGTACTTGTGGCGTGATCTACAATCGATATCGAAGCCAAAAATATAGTTTTAGAATTTTTGTCTGTTTGTCTGTATGTATGTTCGGGGTAAACTCAAAAAGTATTGCATGGATTTAGTTCAAATTTTGCATGAATCTTACTAACAGGTCGGGTCAACATATAGGCTACATACTATCACGCTATCACCTACGGGGGAGGACCAGTGCGGAGTAAACGAAGTCCACGCGGACGAAGTCGCTGGCAACAGCTAGTATTAAATAAAATGACTAATAACTATCGTAAATAATATTAACACGTGAAGCGATAATTTTGTACATTTTTTTACGAAAACTGCGCGAAAGTTTATATGGAGAAGAAGTGCAGAAAGCTAATAATTTTATAATATACATTATAAATAAATTCATTAATAAATAATATTACACACATTTATATAATACATACAATCATGCATTCGACACATATACACACATACACACCATATTATTTTTTATTGTTAAAGTCTGTTGTCAAACTAAAAAGAGATTTTAATTCAGTCAGTTTTTTGTGTGATAATATCTATCATTTCTTATCATATAAAAAGTATGCGTCAAAAGTGAAAACATTTGAAAAGTCTCGTATTATATTATACCAGAATTATAGTATCTATTCATCTGTCCATACTAATATTATAAATGCAGAAGTCTATTACACTTTCACGGCTAAACTGCGAAACCGATTCTAATGAAATTTAGCATGGCGATAAATTTTCGCGAAAATTCGGGTTACACAAAAGCTAAGTATTTTTCAAAAATAACTTTTATGGGGCTGAAATAACAAATATGAATATTTGTATGAAAAATTATATCGATGACATGTTAATCTACTTGCAAGCGAAGCTACTCGGGTCAGCTAGTACTAATATAATAAAGAAAAAAAAAAAAAGATTTTTGTAGTAATTAAACTGAATAAACCTGCATTTGAACGGGCCTCTTTTATGTAGTAGACCACCTGCCTTCCTCTTAGGTATTTTGTATTTTGCGAATGAAGGAGAAACTGGTCACTAACATATTTTGTACTCAGTGGTAAATTTCTGCAAACTTACGGCTGGGTTTAGTACTACCATCTTATATTATTTTTTGTTAATAGGCGATTTTTATTTTTTTAAATGACCGAAAGAAAACCTATCAGCGAATAAAAGTAAATATTAATGGAATTACAGTTGAATTTCAACCTAAGGTCGATCGCCAGCTACATTAAATAAGTCATGATATCAATTCATGGTTTTGTCTTGTAATCGTTTCAAAATGGCTTAAAGACATAAAAAGTCCATTGAACCGACACGCAATGTAACGATTAGGGTCAGTATAATAGTAATATCATGATTTACAGCGTCTAACTTGTAAACACCTTGTTTACTTTAATTTCTTAAATAATATCGCACTTTATAATAAAAGTATGTACGCGCAGCGTATTATATATATATATATATATATATATATATATATATATATATATATATATATATATATATATATATATATATATATATATATATATATATATATATATATATATATATATATATATATATATATATATATATATGCAAAAGACTGCAGAAGTCTATATCTAGTAGTTAGTATTATTAGACAGTGACGCGTTTGACCAATTGTTCGCCCTTTACATTTTACTTAGTAAGATGTCAGACTGTGAAGACGTGGGTCACTCGATCAATTTTGAAATGAAAAAAATTTGAAGATATTACTATTATTCATTTTAACATTTTTTTAACTTTCCGTCATTTTTTATTAAAATTTCCATTCGTGTAAACCAACTTTGGAAACACTTTTTCCAGTCTTGATCCGATTGTTCAGAAATTGCTACTTCGTAGTCAGCCACGGCTTTTTTAGCATTCAAAAAACTTACTTTTTATTTTTATTTTTACCGTCAAGAACAAAAAAACAAATGGAGCTAAGTCGGGGCTGTAGGGTGGGTGAGGTAGGGTTTTGATACCAGAACCGTCAATAAACGCTTTGTTTTGAGGGACGTATGTAAAGAGGTATTGTCGTGACGGAGTGTAGTTCCCCGAAGTCCAGCCTTAGTTTTTTTCTCACACTGCTTGGTAAACTTTCGGAAATGTTATAGTAGATTACAAATCCGAAACAGACCAATAATTTTCCAGGATAGTCGTCGACAGATGTACGCTCCAAGAAAAAAACTAGCTACGTCTGAGGTAACCCGTATCGAAGATTGTCTCTTACTTTTTAGATCACCCTGATAGATCCGGGTTTCGTCACCTGTAATGATTTCAGAAATATGTCTTCATGTTTCTTTTTCAAATCGTCAACGCATTTCACGATACCAATACACACGGGTCTGTTTTTCAATTTCGGAGAGCAAACACGGGATTCACTGGCAACAGATCTTCCTCACTCCAAGATATTTATGATAAAGAAATGCTCCTCAAATTAGTACTTAGGATGTTCGCGATGACCGTGTATTTATTTATATAATATTTTTGTTGTACACAAAGTAAGAGATATTACAGAGAAACAATATAATTAAATACGTTCGATACGTAAATTTATCTCTAAGGTAAAAAATATTTCTTCCAGCCTCACCAGCTTATGAAGCGATTACAAAGAAATAGCAGACATTGTGCACACTGCACAATCAACTTTGAAAATACACAATATGAGGTAGCCAAAAAAATAAGATATATTCTACACTCTTTGCCAAAATGAGAATAAGAATGACTTACGAAACCACGAACAAAAGCAAGAAATATTTTATACCTGTAAATAACTTAATTCTTATCAGAATGACGGACAGTGATTTCTTAAGCGTTTTTTAAAAACTAGCAGCAATGAAATATCATGAACATTAAACATCAGTAAATTCTATAATTTAACGCTCTGAACGCTAAAAGAGCGAGAATAAGCTTTAGAATGAGATTCAGGAAACTTTAATAACAAACATAAAGAATTACGACGATGAAAATCAAGTGACTATAAAAGAAAAAAGCTCATGAAGGTATTGAGGAGCTGCTGGATTAAACAGTACATTATATAAACTAGACACAAAATATGAGTACTTCTGCAAAGATGAATAGAAAGTAACTTAAGCTGGGCTCTGAATTTCGAGATACGGTCATACTTTCGCAAGCCAAACACAAAACGGATACATAGGTTTTGGAGCTTCACAAGTTAATTAATTAAAAGTTCTTTAGTAGCATTTAGATAACAAGAATCAACATAATCTAGTATAGGCAATATTAGAGTATGTGTTAGAAAAATTTTAGTTTTGAAGAGGAAAATATTTTTTTTCAAACATTTAAAGAATGCAAAGCAAAACAAACTTTTTTACATAAATTGTTAATATGGGATTCCCAAGATAAACCTGAGCTGAAAATTATACCTAAATTAGTGACCTGGTTTGAATAAGAGATACCAGAAATATTTAATACGACTGGAGATAAACCCGTAGTGGCGGTCACTGAGTAGATCGTTCGCTTCTAGGTGTGCCATTAGCCTGCTGTTCAGTACATGCTCCATAGTCTTGCAGAGTATGGGCGTGACTGAAATTGGCTTATAGTTGGACGGGTCGGCATGACTGTCTTTTATCTCATCAGGGTCACTGGCTTTGTTCGCATCCAGATTCCGCTGCGTTTTAAAAACTTCAGTCTGACCAATGCAAATTTCCAGTATTTTCACCTTGCATCCAGATAGACTGGGAGGTTTCGAGTTGGTGGGATCTAAATGTGAGTTTTCCGCAAATAAGGTAGTGAATAGGTTCGTTTTCTCTACAGTGGTATGAGCCAGTGTTCTACCGGTTTCAGCAATGGAGGAAGGTAGGGGCTGCAGAAATTCAATTCAACCGATTTTGCCAGGGACCGAAACGCTTTACTATCTGATCTGGGGTATAAAGCTAGTTTGTTCCCAATATGGCTTACGTGGTCAAATCGAGCTTTCAGTAGAGCCTTTTGCAGGCCTTGGCGGCCTAACTGAAGGCTTTCTTCTTCTACAATATGTCCTTGGCCATTCGTGTTACGCATCTGCCCAAGTCAAATATGCCTCATGCTTTAACGCCTCAGCGCGTCTACAATCAGCTCTCAACCAGGGCTGAGCTTTACTGCACATGGCCACATCGGAGAAAGGGATAAAGCGCTCCATTCCCTGTCGCAGCACATGTGACACAACATCCGCGCAGGTCAAGGAGTCCTCAAAAGAAAAGCAGACAGCCCACCAAGGATAAGACGCAAAGAATCAACGCATCTCGTCCCAATCTGTAGACTTGTATTGCCACACGCGTCGAGAACCCCTGGAACTGGGATAGGGTGGCGAGTAGGCAGATACAGATTTCATCAGACAGTGATCGGAGCTGCCAGGTGGCGAGGAAATTGCCACCAAGTAACGGTCCGGATCCGTAGTCATCAGAAGCTCGAAGCAATTGGCTGTATGACTCTCAACATTACGAACCGCGTCGCTCCTCGAACAAGCTGGGTTAGATTTAACACTATAGGGAACTTACGCATCTCTTTCCCAGTGAGGTCAATACACTGGTACGGGTATAGCCACTCCTGGTGGTGGGCACTGAAATCCTTCAGTAGCAATAGCTGAGCGGAAGGGTATTTGTGTTGAGCAGCATCCACCGCCTCACTTATGTGCTCTGTGAGCGTGGTCGTCTCCTGGTCTCCACTATGCGCACGGCAGACACAGGCATAGAGAAGATTCTCTGGACCTGCATCCACTAGTGTTTATAGTACGGAGAAACGGGGGTCTTTGAGATACCGGAGACGCCGACAGCAGAAGTCGTTACGGACGTACGCGCACACACCTGACCGAACTTTAAAATTATGCTCCAGGGTGTAAGCCGGGATAGTCTATTCAATTTTTTATAACGACGGTTTACCCGATCTCTTACATGGCCTGTTTAATGATATCGGTTATCTAGTGAGATGGTTTATATTAAATTTTGATTCTTCTAATTGGAGGATGGCTGTCCTTTGAATTAAGAATTATACACTTGAAGCAGTGAGGTGTCAATGTCAACACTATTTAATACCGAAGACCAATCAATAGCTATCGCATCGTCTATTAATGACTCATCATTGATGTTTTTGAAAGAATAACGAAGAAAAAAGGCGGCCTTAGCTTTAGGTACCCGAATTTTGTACGAAAGAAAAATTAAATCATGATAAGAAAAGCAAGATTGGATTGTACGTGAATGTTCACGCAGGAAGGTTGTGCGACAGTCGTTAAATCTAGAAGAGACGGAGAGCAGTTCAGAGAGGTGTGGGTTGCTGAGACGGAAGAAAATGCAAGAAAATTAAAATATAACTAACTGTTACAATATACTAGGACCTCGAAAACACATACGGGGGGGAGGAGTTTTACAACTTATACTATCCTAAAATGCCCCTGTTTAGGCCTAAAGTGCTATGCTTTACAAGATACTTATACAAATAATTTCGTTTACATTCGACCTACATAATCATAAACAAGCTTTTAGCACTTTTGTTACTATGAAAGAATCTGGTCTGTGTGTATTAAATATACTCACGAGAGACTATTTTACGTTCGACCGCACAAACTATAATTTTGCCTTTATAGGCACATAACAAAGCTACATACGGTCTTCCCCAGGGCAATAAACACCTTTAAAAATAAACTTCAATAAAACTTACAAATAACTTCTGCTATTTAAAACCCTACCTTACATCTATATACAATCTTAATATAATTAGCTATTTGCAAAAATGCGGCAAAACATTATGCTGTAAAAGTAGTTGATTGGATTTAAAAAGTAGTTCACAAGAAAGCTAGCCGCGATTCTATAAATTTGGAATATATTATATAGTTGCTATACCACATAGTAATTATTTATCTAGGATACTATAACATAGGTTACTATTCCACATAGTAATTATGTATGTTGGATCTGTGTATAAACGTAACTCGAATGTTGTTTAAGAATAAGCTTTTTAGAATCAATTATATTTTAAATACAGTAAAACCTCAGCAACCGAATTACTATTTCCTATACCAGCCCTAAAACCCTACACCAGATCTACACCGATATAGAATGGAACCCCAAGAGAACTATACCCTCCCTAACGAAACAAAATATTTTCGAAATCAGATCATAAGCTCAGTTAAATTCTGAGGTAACTAACATAAAAATACAGCCGAATTGATAACTTCCTGCTTTTAAGAAATCAGTTGAAAAAAACTTTTTTTTTAGTCGATAATGATGTTATTTCTTTTTTATAATAAAGTTGGTAAAACAAGATACGTATTCATATTTATAATAACTTTGTGTATGTTCCCTCGCGTGTCCTGTGTTAAAGTTATAATGACTATTTAATTACAAAAGAGCCATTTTGTAGCACTAAGTAGTTCACATTTTCAAGCCGAGTGCTTTTGCATGTTGCATCCAGTAGATTTTAGTGAAATGGATGCTTCATGAAGGCTCGTAAATCATAAAATACAAATGTGTTAGTCCCCGGACATGGGTTGCAGAGTTATCATTTTTATGTGATCTAATATCAGCTTTATAACTAAAGTTTTAAAGGTGTTTTTCTCAATTTGTTTCGATATTTAAGATAATAACTTCCGAAGGTTTACATGACTTGATTATTATTTGTTTGTACATTCCACTAGTTACAACTGATTGTCCAAGAAGGATAAAGATCTCAATTCAAATGTTTATTTTTTATGTATGCTCATGCAAAACTCTGTTATATACGGCGTGTAAGGGGCGGTCTACCTAAAATCGAAACCACGTATTTAGACGCTGATTTTGAGATGTAAACTGTTGGAGTGTGAAAATTTTTGATTTTTTTTGACGAAAATATAATAAAATACTATATATATATATATATATATATATATATATATATATATATATATATATATATATATATATATATATATATATATATATATATATATATATATATATATATATATATATATATATATATAATATAAGGAAATACACAAAACAAATAATGTATTATGCACCGACATTACGCAAAATCTTTGATTCGAGTTCCATGATTGCATCGAGTCGGAGCAATGTATCTTTTACAAAGCGCGGGGTAAAAATGTAAAAAAAACGCAAAATTTGCATTGCCCACCAAAAAGAAAGTGCCATTATGTTGAGTATAAAAATATAAAGTTTTCTTAATCTCTTACACGCTGTATAGACGGGTTTGCAAAATTGTTTTTTCTTAAATGAGTATATTTTCGACCTGGTTTCTTATAAATTTGGCAAAGATTTGATTCAGGGTTCCAGAGATATAGAAGGTTGGAAGTTGGTTGTTGGATTTTTACTATGTTTAAGTTTGTAACAAACTCTCCCGAAGACCTCTAAACTCACATTTTAAATATAACAAAATTGTCTGTTATATTTCGTTTATAAAGGAGTTAACAGAATTATAATCATATTATCTGGCCAAATGATTCATCTAGTGTTAAATTGAAGACCCATTTTGTGTTATATAGTTTACCCATTCATTCTTTTCAAAGGTACACTTCATCTCTTATAAACAATCATACTTTATCAGGAAATATAAGGACTAAAATTTAATATATTGAAGATATTTGGCTTAAGAAAGAGAGTAATATATTACATAAATACATAATAAAGATATTTGAATTAAGAAAAGGAGTAATATATTACATAAATACATAAATACATAATAAAGATATTTGACTTTAAGGAAGGGAGTAATATATTAAATATATACATAAAATACATAATAAAATATATAGCTTAAGAGAGCAATATGATGATATTAATAATTACATTGACTTCATCTAAAGGAAAGAAGTACGGTAGTATGAATATATGGACAAAATTATTGTAATATTTAGGTTGGGAGTTGTAAAGCACTTTAGTGCCGCAATTTTATTATTGTGGGATATGTAAGAGGCGCCGCCTCGCCTCACATGTGTGAATACCATGCCGGCTGAAGGCCTTCCTAGCGTATTCCCCAGAAATATATTGAAACTAAAAGGAACTAAAGTCCTTAATCTCAAAGAGAAAATCAATATATTATGAAGAGCCAAGTTAATGGCAGATAGGCATTACTGTTGTGGGGTCACAAAGTGATAGCCATATAGTTTTAATGTCCAAATATGTAAATACATTGTTTGGAAGTTGATGAGTATAGGCATGACCAAGGTGCTTCATTAATATTGAACACAGCCAAAAAGCCAAATAATAAATATAATTCTCAAGTATACAATTAAGCATTGACTTGAAATAAGTAAATGTTGATAAAAATATATACTGTTGCTATTTTTGTAACAAACAGTTTAATAAAATAATAAATAAATATTGGCATGACCAAGGTTCATCATTAATATTGAGCACAGCCAAAAGGCCAAATAATAAATATGTTCCTCAAGTATACAATTAAGCACTGACTTGGAGTAAGTAAATGTTGATAAAAATATATACTGTTGTTATTTTAGTAACAAACAGTAAAAAAAAAATAATAAATAAATATTGGCATGACAAAGGTGCATCATTTGTATTGAGCACAGTCAAAAGGCCAAACAATAAATATGTTTCTCAAGTATACAGTTAAGCATTGACTTGAAGTAAATAAATGTTGATAAAAATATATACTGTTGTTATTTTAGTAACAAACAGTAACAAAATAATAAATAAATATTGGCATGACCAAGGTGCATCATTTGTATTGAGCACAGTCAAAAGGCCAAATAATAAATATGTTTCTCAAGTATACAGTTAAGCATGGACTTGAAGTAAGTAAACATTGATAAAAATATATACTGTTGTTATTTTAGTAACAGCCAGTAATAATAAATATTGGCATGACAAAGGTGCATCATTTGTATTGAGCACAGTCAAAAAGCCAAATAATAAATATGTTTCTCAAGTATACAATTAAGCATGGACTTGAAGTAAGTAAATGTTGATAAAAATATATACTGTTGTTATTTTAGTAACAGCCAGTAATAATAAATATTGGCATGACAAAGGTGCATCATTTGTATTGAGCACAGTCAAAAGGCCAAATAATAAATATGATTCTCAAGTTTACAATTAAAGTTTGTGCAAGTTTGTTTTAACAATTACTTGACAAAACTAAGACAAGATAATATGTTGTCTTCAATCACAATACCGAAACATTAATAGCCGGTACGCGATAAATAAACATATATAAAAGTAATCATTGCTCGCAATGAACTTCAAATAGTCCAAATCATAAAAATTTCATAAGTAAAATCAATTAAGATAATCCTTATGACGAAAGTCAAATGAACTCAGGTTAATGTATAAAAATACATTAAAACAAGCAATTTAATATATCCAGCTCTGTGATGTAGCTCATACCTGGTTGAAGATTTGATTTGTTATGTAAATAGATCAACTTTGCTAGGCGATAGATAGTTGGTGTTTATCTGGGTTAACCCCCTGAACGCACTGTTTGCGGTAGGGCTTATCCGAATACCACGCACTGGTAACGAGGAGATAACCATAACGACAACATTACATGTGTGTCTTTATATAGATATACACAATGCATGCGACATGCATACAACCCTGATGCCTTCGCAAAGCCGACACTACCTTGTGACGAAAGGTATGGTCCAATCAAGAAGCCAAATAATTAAAATAAATTATTACTGAACGAGAAATTAACCTTTGTTCTAAAGATATTATAGTCAAATTTCCTCCTATAACCCTAATAATTTATAGTCACCACAAGCAATGAAATATTACTTATTAATCGAATTTGAAGTTATAGATGAAATTTAGTAAGGTCTTTGAACTCTTTAATATTGTGATTGAATACTCAATACATCTTAGAATCCAAACAATTCGTCTTATACTCGTTTTCTAATGAAACTAAGTTATTTATGTCTTCTCCAGATTATTAGAGTTCTATTATTCTTATTTCAATTACTCTTTAATCAAATGTCAGAATTTAATAAGGTCTGAACTTTTAGAAATCAACGCTTATTAGATCTATTGTTGCTTTAAGTGAACAGTATTATGAAACATCTAGCCACCCGAATAATCATAAGTAAAGTTCATTTGTACAATCCTAATGATGTAGAGATTCAATCATGGAATCCAGGTTAATACATGAATATATACAGATAAACAATTTAGACAAATAACTCTAGTTCTGTAAAATAGTTCATGTCTGAGATGATTAGATATGAAAATGGATCAACTTTGCTTGGCGGTATAGTTGGGTGTATACCTGGGTTATCGCCCCAAACACCTTGGACTTACGACAGAGGGACATATTAACCGTGTGTCTGCACTGGTGAAGAGAAGATGACCATAATGACAACATTACATGTGTGCCTTTATATAGATTTACACAGCACAACTTGTTGCCTTCGTAAAGTCGATACTCCCCAGAGATGAAGATGACATGATCTATTTATCAAGGTAAAAAGTAAAAATATCTAATCCAAAATTAGTAATTAACCTTAATTTCAGATTTATTTAGTAAACTTCCTATCTTACTAAAAGATCTGTTATGCACTGTCACTATAAACAATAATATTTCAATTATCCAAAAGAATTAATTTGATGAAGAAGTTTAATATTATAATTCCTGTCCTCCTAAATCCCTATATAAATAATATAAAATAAGAATAAAATAAATAAATAAATACTTAAATTAAGTAAATAATTTATACAAAATATGGTTAAATAAACATAATACGTTTGGACTAAAGTTCATTCATTCCTCTCTTGTACTCTAACTCCCTGAAGCTTTATTAAAGTCATTTAAGATTTTCGCTCCAAATTTAATTCAACAATTCAGTTTATATTAATTATTCCTTTGTTAGATACGAAGAGAGTAATTTGTATTAGTTTGTGATTATCTCGTTTAATATTTGTACTCGGTTTTAAATTTGATTGTAAATAAAATAATGTTTTATGAAGATTTGATTTTAAGAGACTGGCCTATGCAATTAATTTACGTATTAGTTAATATTTAGTTTTATAATAGGATATAATAATTCGTATTAACATTTCATAATTTTAATAATTCATATTAAGGTAGGTTTTCGTGTGAATTTTGTGTAGGTTTATGCCCCCGCTTATTGGTTATAATATATTATTCCTACAATGACAGACCTTCTGCTTACAACTCCTAAAAGATCCCATTTCCTCCTAACAATATTTCCAATTTGAAGCATTAATTCAAGTAATCATTTAAACTGGAGAAAGTTTCTATAATAAATATTTCCTAAGCTTGAATCACCTAGTTTTAATTGAAAGTCAATAATAAACAAAGTATTCCTTAAATTCCTCAATATATTAAAGCATCAGTTCTTCCACCTAATATCTACACGCCTTACCCTATCACCTAATTGTTCCTTCATAAAAAAAAATTTATAACTGCCCAAAATTATAACAATACAGAAATAAAATCGTATTTGCCATACCTCCAACTCTGCAACAAACCTACAGTAACTCTGCATTCAGCTCCGACGACAGCTAAGAAGTCGCCCCCACGTGGCCTCGAAGACTCCAAAGGAATCAGCTCTCGATCCCTAAAGTTTAAATAACAAGCAGGATCAACTGTGCTATGGAAATTATTCTAAGAACTTCCTTAGCCGGTTCTCATCTATAAAGATATGTGGTAGCTATCACCAGTTAGTAGATTTTAAAAGATAAAAACGTACGCAAAACTTACGAAAACGGATTTGAATGAAATTTTACACACAGATAGTTGATGACTTGGATTAGCACATAGGCTATTTATTATCCCGGGAAAATCTAGTGATCCAGCGGGATTCGTTTCTATAATGTTGCGAATTGTACGTTGAAACTAGTTGATAATATTAATTCAGGTGCAGTAGTATTAGTAACTAATAACAATGGAATTCCTCCAAACGACGATGATGAAAGTATAGTATAAAGTAGTTAAAGCACTTAAATCTATTCCTAATTAATAAGCTATTTAGGCAACATGCCTTTGAATTTGGTAATGCAAAGCCATTTCTTACTCCTATGAAAAATAAACAAACATAGCAATATCGGCCATTTGTAAGGTAAAGATGCAATAATGATAGTTCAAATGCATATGGTAAAAGTATAGTATAAACAATTAAAGCACATAAATCTATTCCTTGTTAGTTAATAAGCTATTTAGCCAACATGCTTTTGGCATTTGATAATGCAAAGCCATTACTTATTCCTGTGAAAAATAAACATAGCAATATTAGCCAATTGTAAGGTATAGATGCAATAATAAGTGTCTAGAGACAACAGGATTCCTCAAAATGCCAACGATAAAGGTATAATATAAAGTAATTAAGTCATTTATTTCTATTTCCTAGTTAAATAATAAACTGTCTTGCCAACATGTCCTGAAATTTGATAATATAAAGCCTTTTCTTTACTTATATGAAAATTAACAAACATAGCAATCTTAGTCACTTGCAAGGTATAGGTATAATAACAATAGTGTCTTAAGGCAATGGGTTTCCTTTAAATACCGATGATGAAAATCTATATACATATAATTAAGTTCATAAATCCATTTCCTAATTAATTAATAACTGTTATCCGTCAAGCACTGAAATTTGATAAAGTAAAGCCATTACTTAGTCTAGTATAGTTATACAAACATAATAATCTTAGTCACTTGTACGACTCTGCTAAAATAAAATCAAAATGAGTTATTTATCACCCACACTAATTTAACTTAAATTGGAAAACTACATCACCTGTGTTGTTTAGAATTCCGATTTATCCTGCGTCCTGATTAACAACCCTGCTGCAAAACTGTGAGGCAGCAATAGCTCCACAACCATTGCTCATATTTTTATGGAAAGAAAAGAACATTTAAATAACAGCATAAATTAAGGTTTTATTTTCCTAAAATCAAAATAGACTTCCCTAATAATAATATCACATAATTTCTATAAAGTAAACAAGTCCACGTTTCTCCCATGTTATTAAACATCTTTTCAACAGCTATTCCTTAAAATAAATAATTTCCTTTCTTCATACAACAAACATTCTTCACTCAGTCAAGGATCGATCCACCTTTACACAACATTTTGCACAATTTCATTCTTGTAAACCTAATCACATATTTATCGGTAATATGTTTATTAAAATTGTATAGTCAACATTCAAAAGATTTACCTTCTAATAAAACTACATTCTACCAATACTGCTAGATTTAAATAAACTCAACGACTACCATATCAAATACGAAGTTGCATAAATACATACGTAATCCCTGAATAAATCTCTATTCTACATACTCACGGTTTTGATCAATAAATTTTTACCAATCCCTTTTCCTCCTATCTTTCAAAATCCCGTCATTCCCTTTTCATTTCAAAAATTTAAATCCTTGTTTTAATAATTTTTGTATCAAGCAAAGAATATTTCTTCTAACGTCAAAACTTTCAAATTTCCCACAGATTTTAATAATTATTGTATCAAACGAAGAATATCTTCGTCAAATCAAGAACTTTCAAACTTTCACTAGAACTTTCTTCTTCTTAATCTCTTAAATGAAAATTTCAACATTCATTTTATGCCTTCTGGAACGAAAAATCCTTTCCTCATCCGAGAAGCAAAAATCCCTTTTTCCTCATCTTCAGGTCTATTTATAACCTCTGTTTTTCTTTCCATCTTCTATCTTTTAATTTTTCAAATTTATTTTTTCTCTTATTTCTCAAATCCTGTCATTCTTTTCTCATATTCGTTCCCCTTTTCTAAGGTTTTATATGTTTATATGTTAGGTCCTATATATTAATGAGAATTAGTTTTTTTATTTATTTTCATCTTTAATTCCATTGATATTATTTATTAAACATAATTCAGACATATTTTTAACAAAAAAAAAATAGTATAGATTCTTATTATTTTCTTTTATTACACTAAACCTCTTAAGGGATAGATGAAGTCTGTTACAAGTTATACTATAAAACATTTAAGATTTTTTTTTTTGATAATCACGTAATTACCTGTGAATCGGAATATAGATTTATCAAGAAAGAAAATACATTCCATACGTTCTTCATATGCACTGAATAGTGAAAACCTGACCGACCCTTGTAAAATAAAATTCTTTTATTTATAAAAATAAAAAAAATATGGCATTTTAAAATTTACCCTTCAACTTCAATAAAATTTAGCGAATATTTTAAACTGCACTCCACGTCAAGTTAGAGATCGCGACCTCTGACGTCGCAGCGGCCTCTGGTCTGTTGACATTTTTTGGCTGACATTCTTGTAGCCGTAATAATATTTGAATTATAATAATTTAAGGTAAAATTATTTTGATCGGGAAAAATGTATCTACATAATATATCCACAAAATAATTAATTTAAAAAAATGTATTAATTTTTTCCAACAATAGGTTCCTTAAAGATATAAACATAAAAAATTTGGCCATAACTGGCTTTTGACCTCTTTTTTAAGAGACTGTTGCCTAGTGTAGGTTCGAGCCCTATTACAAGTCACCAGTGCCCCACTTCACGGATAGTACACACACACCACATTATAATACGACCAGCTATAAGCTGGTTGTGTCTAGTAATATTATAACAAAATAATACACAATATTAAATAACAAACAACAAAACAAACTGGTAATTAGAAATAAGAAAAGAATAATTAAATGTATTACAAAATATACTAAGTACATGTAAACAAAACATAATATTTGAAAACAAAATAAAAAATACATAAATTATTATATATATATAAATACATAAAATATTATTATATAAGGGTGTGGTTGTAACTTTAAGAGCCTGTGTGGAATGAGATGTCGTTTTACAGTTTTATATGAATATAATTGTGTGTGAGCGTGTGTAAAACTTTTATTTTAAATTATATTAGGTATTATTTTATAAATATATTAGCTACAATTTAGGATGAAGTCAAAAAAAAATTCGGAAATCAGAAATCAGAAATACTTTATTGAATAAAACTTTTTACAAGTTATTTTGACACGTCAACATATTTTTTAAAAACTACTACCGGATCGGAAACGCGGCCACACACTGAGAAGATCCAACGGAAGAAACTCAGCGGACTTGTCTTTTTTTTTTCATATCATTGATTTTTTTACAATATCACAATGTTACAAAAAATATATATGAGATCGGTATGAGGAGCAATTAATCCCAGGCTTTTTTGTCTCTTAAATAATCTGAGATTTTATAATATCCTTTTTTATACAGTTTTGTTTTAACACATTTTTTAAATTTATTGACTGGTAGATCTCTTATAGTTTCGGGAAGTTTATTGTAAAAGCGTATACATTGCCCATAAAAGAGTTACTTATTCTGTGGAGACGAGATGCATGCACAACAAGATTGTTTTTGTTCCTTGTATTAAGTAAGTGTACTTCAGCATTTTTAAAAAAAAAAAACAAATATATTGGGATATATATATATTGGGATATAACAGTAAGAATATTGATTTCTCTGAATTTTTCTCTCAGGGAAACCCTCGGGCTAAGATTGTAAATTGCCTTAATAGCTCTTTTCTGCAATACAAGTATAGTATTTATTTCAGCAGAATTTCCCCAGAGATTTCGGTTTGCTCATAATTGAGTTTTTTTTAGCCAATTTATTTTAGTATATATTTATTTTAGCAGTAGTATGGTTGTTGATCTTACTGTAAATATAAGGACCTAGAAAGTAGTAGTTGTGTGTTAATTAAGTGTTTAAGGTTTTTGTTTGAAACCCTGCACTTTTTCTGCGGGAATTAATGAAAGAGTAAATTATTTATCAGTTATCCCACTGTCTCACTGAACTGTGGCCGAAATTCGACCATAAACTAAACAACAAAATCTCTTTTAAGTTTGTCAACAGATTTTTGCTGTAAAGAAAATAGCATACATGTGTGTATATTATCATGTATGTCACATGACTGTAGTGTGTGTAATGTTTATTTTTTATGTATTTCTAAAGAATTTGACCGCCCCATTAGTCGATTGGTTAGCGATCCTGACCACGCAATCGGCGGGGCTCGGGTTCAATCCCCGACGGTGACATGCATTTATGTGATGTGCATATATGTTGGTATTTCCAGGTTTGGGTGTTTATTAAATATATTTTAGTATTTATATAATATGTATTTCTATGTATAGGTATCGTTGACTAACACCCATAACAGAAGCAAATAATTTGCTTACTTTGGGGCTAGATCAGTAAGTGTAAATTTTCCCGTGATTATTTATTATATTTATTTATTAATTTTATTTAAAATATTAGGTTTCTGCAGTCCTCCGTAATGTACACTTTAACTGTGTCATATTTCATAATCCGCCGTTCGTGCAATTTTCTTTAAAAGGAGTCCAAAGTATTTTCTTCACGTATTAGTATTAAGATTATTTAAGGTAAGAATTAGTATGCATATTATTGAGTTTATTGAAGAGCGTGTCGTACAGCAGCAGCAAAATATAAAAATATGTAAACTGCATGACCTTGCAGGCTATTCCCCAAACTTTTAACTAAATTATTTTTTTTGGCGTACATGCTTAATAAATATACATAAGCATAGATTTTTGTTGGTTTTTTATATTAATTTCTGAAAAACTAAACAAACAGATAAACTGATTTTGTTGCAATTTGCGGTATATCACGAAATCTTGAAGTGAAACTTCTTTATAATAGTTGTGATTTGTACACGGAAAAAAGCCGAAAATGCGTCCGACAAAAAACAAAAAGATAAATGTATATTGTATACGATCAGGCCGAGCATAAGAATTAGATAGAATACCTACATTACATAGTATTTCATTATTGAAATGTCATCTAGGTATTTATTGGTTCCAACAGTACAATCAAGGAGATTTTACGGCAACTACTCCTTTAATTTATCTGTCTCCCGTTCTTTTCTATTTCAATCAGTAAAGAACCGGCCAAAAGCGAGTCGCTTATGAAAAGTTCCGTAGCAGTGAAAATACATATTATGTATATACATTTACTGTAGTACACATGTATACACAATATTTGTATTTACTATTTTCGTAGCAGTAAAATTAGTTTATATTTCTCAAAGACGCCATGAAAGCAAATTTATTTTGTACAGCTACCGTTTGCCGATCAAATTTTGAACCTACGGTAAATCGAATAATCGAGACTTAATCTTATAAAAATTGTAATATCCTTCAAAAAATTTGCTTATATTATTACAATATTACTCTGGAAAAAACTTGAAAACATGAAGTTTTCTTTGCGAATCGAATACGCGCCCTTAAGGCCATCAGCTTTTGTTATTTCGAAAAAAAAAAACATTAGAAGCGCGCACGCGTGGCGATGGCGCGCTGTTGCTTGGAAGTTGGATCGCCGTAATAACGTCTAGCGGTTTGAAGCTCCATTCAGTTTAATTTTATCGCGATAACTTTTTAACTATTCGTCCGAATTTCTTAGTGTATTAAGACTAAGTTCATCTACATAAAATGCTGAAAGCGACAAATGTATTACTAGTCCTAAATATGCTTTGTAAATAAGTATTTAATTTAATTGTATTTATGGCTCACCATTTTGGATATAATAGATTCCACATAAAAGCTAATATTGCTGTCGCGGACTTTTGTTTCGAACTATTTAAAACAAACAATCCCACCGTACATTATCTTCGTGTAGCTCCAAAAGTTTAGGCAGTGCATGGCAAGATAGCTCTCAGAAGGCAAGAATTTTCCCGATTGACTGGATAATTATCGTTATATTAAATACTAGCTGTTGCCCACGACTTAGTCCGCGCGGACTTCGTTTACTCCGCACAGCTCCTCCCCCGTAAGTGATAGCGTAATAATATGTAGCCAATATGTCGACTCGACCTATTAGTAATATTCATGCAAAATTTTAAGTAAATCCATTCAGTACTTTTTGAATTTACCCCGAACATACATACAGACAAACAGACAAAAATTCAACTATATTTTTGTTATAGACAAACTATATTTTTGGCTTTGGTGTCGATTGTAGATCACGCCCCAAGTATTCTTTTAAAAAAATATTCAATGTACAGTTTTGACTTTCCTACGATTTTATTATATGTATAGATATTCTGGTATTTATATATGTATTTCTATGTATTGGTATCGTTGACTAACAGCCATAACACAAGCAAATAATTTGCTTATTTTGGGGTTAGATCAGTCAGTGTAATTTGTCACGTAAATATTTATATTTATTATATTACCGCCAAATTACACAAAATCTTTATAAATTGCAGTCTATGTGTTATTCTGATGTATAATTAATCTATGTATTGTAAAGTTTCACTTAATTTTCGTAAAAATGGAGTAAACATCCACACATCCAAACATAGTTTAACATCTATATATTTACACACCACAGTAACAAACACTGACGCTGTTGTAGCATTGAAATAGTTAATGCGGTGGTACCAAAACATGGTGAGATTTTGTAACACATTACCTAGCAGTTACGGTTACGTCTAAACGATTGCCCAAACATGTCACTGATGATAGTGATTTGTTTGTTAAGAATTGCCTGGCAATAAGGCAGGCCGTTCATAATGCCTCATAGTCAAAAAAGTATTGAGTTCATCCTGCAGATGAACTTAATTTCGCTACTTTTGTAATTTGCTAAAATATTCTCAGAATGCTTTTATATAAAAATGCCCAAATTGGCAACAATTTAAATTTTGAATGAACAAATACCACGGATGAGTTGTTCAGAATATGTTGGCCGGGCCTCACGCGATATATCACAGCTTTTTTGACAAACTATTGTATTTCTGAATATAAAACGTGTTTGTTCGGGTTCTGAGATTAACTGTGACAGGTCGTGTGGAACGTGTATCTCCGATCTTCTATACGTTTTGTTTTAAACGGATTTTGCTATTTGTTTAGTATAATTTTTAATGAAGTTTGTTCACATAGAAAAAAAATAGTTTAATACTTTCAATACAGCACTTCAGTGGCTCGTTATACATACGTTTTTTTTAATTTCGAGAGATCTTTTACGTGTTTTAAAATAAAACTAATCCATAAAATTCTAGTTGTTTCTATAGATAAAAACGCAAATCTAAAAGCAGAAAGGTATTCACAAATTTATAAAGCCTTTGGTTTTTGGTATCCCAAAAAAAGCACAGCAACTTAACGGTAGGTTCTTCGTAAGTTTCTGTAAAAGGGAAAACTCTCCCGACAAGCCTTTTCACTAGCTTAAAAAAGCGCTTTGAGTCGAGATCCTTTGAATTTCGCCTAAACACTAAAGTTCGTCACTGCAAAGGCTAAAAGTAGATTACCATCAGTAATTAAAACACTGCAATCATGACGCCGTGAAGAGCGTGTGAATTTTTTTGTGACGCAGCGGAAATACGGAAAATATGTATTTTTTCATTTAACAAATTTTTTAGATGTTGGTTACTTGTTATAAATCTTCTTCATCTAATAAATGTCAAAAAAGAGTTTTGATTGTATGGAGGAACAGTGTGTATATATTTGACTTATTTAAAAGTGCATAGCTTAGTAAACTTTTTTACTACGGGCCCCAGTTGTGTTTCAGTTTATAAGGATACGGTAAGCCGTATATATATATATATATATATATATATATATATATATATATATATATATATATATATATATATATATATATATATATATATATATATATATATATATATATATATATATAAGTTATAGACTCACAAAGTAACAATAATATTGTAACGATATTGAACTGCAGGTATTAAAGTTTAACAAGCATAAATTTGTAAAAAATTGAATGTACTTTATATTTAATATTAATGTTTTCTATATATTATTGATATATTATATAATATAGATGAAAAATTATAAAAATAAAATTTGTTGAGTCTATAACTTTTAACCATTAATAATACGAAATATCTCACCTATACAATTTTGTTATAATATATAGTACTCATTAATGATGTTAGATAATAAACCCTAAGGCTGATTCTAATTAATATAAAATCTGATATTAAACTTTGAGAGCACTTTCTTGACAGCCTCAGCCAATCGAACAACGAACCATATCGTACAACGTCAGTTCTGTGATCGTTTGGAAAGAAAGGCTAAACTGGCCTTCAAAAAGCTCGGTTTGCTCAGTAGATCAATACATTACTTCTTGCCGGCTCATCGCTTGCAACTTTACAAAGCGCAAATTCGCCCTCACATGGAGTTCTATTCTCATCTCTGGGCGGGAGCTCCGCAGTATCTTGATACGCATTCAGCATAGAGCGGTTCGGATCGTTGCCGAGCAGGCTGTCTCCGATCAGCTTGAGAGAGAGAGAGAGAGAGAGAGAGAGCATATGTACATTTCGTTAATGCTCGATTATACATTTCACACCAAAACATAAATGGATTAATGGGAAAATCAGACCTGTTATTTGTTCATATTGATGAATTCGAGAAGCATAATAAGATTATCAATGTAATGTGTATAACGTAACACAATATATCTCACCTATAAAATTCGATGTACTAAAAAATGTATACTAAATTTTTAGTTCTATCATCGATAGTTCAATTGAAAAAAATAATAAAAACGAAAATTTGTGAGTCTATAACTTATATATATATATATATATATATATATATATATATATATATATATATATATATATATATATATATATATATGTCGCGGTGAGATTGTCAGTACCGTTGGATTGTGATCTGAATAAGTGATATTAACCAAATTATAAAATCCCTAGGTAGATTATAATCTAGCGGCTGTTGACAATTTCACTGCGACATATATATTTATTATTTACATAACATTAAATACCATGTAAATAAGTAAATTTACTACCTATTTTATTAAGTTATACCACCAACTTTTCTGCTCAAACGGCACCACTAGTGACACACACGTAAGGAGTAGTTAAACCTACAGCGAATTACATTTGTAACTGGCACTGACGGCTGCTGCAATTGATTCTTTGTCGGCTGAACAGATAAGTCGGTGGCACTTTCTTTTTTTTAATTATTATTATTATTTTATTACATAAGATTACCTTATGCATATGAGGTAAACTTGAGCTAACGTATACCTGTAACTTACAGACTAAGAACATTTTTACCATAGGATTTTGGACTCTTCTAAGTATCAATTCGCTAAGAAGAAATCCACATTTAGTTATATGACCTACACAAACAGCGAAATTGTTACACCAGCGAAACAAAAAAAAATATATAAAATCCGCGAACTATTCCTGAGAAAGCACTTAAAGAGGACGCTTTCAATTAGCAGGGTTAATTTTAATTACGAACACTTTTTCCGAATATGTAGCTTACTCTTTCGTTTGAGTAAAGTTGGAATGATATAGCTTTATTCGGTTTGAAGTTAGACACATTACTAACCGTGTACCAACATGACCGCCTAAAACTATTCGATGGTATCGAGCTAACCGTAGCGAGTCCAAAAATACTTTATTGACTCATGGTACGACATTTATTGAAATCTATTCTCTCCAAACCGGAACACGACAGCGATAAGCACTGACGCTATTGCGGCAGGAATAGGTAAGGCGGTGGTACCAGACCCGGGCGAGACAATGCAGAACTCTACCACCTAGTAGCCACGACGTTAGTGACTCGCATAGCCAATCGATCGCCTTTTACGACCTGCCTGGCAGAACGGCAGTTGGTCTATTCTTCAAAGAAGCCCGGAACCAACACGGGGGGAAATTACAATAAAAAATTACTCCTTAAAAAGCAAAGCTAATTGCAAAAGAAAAAGGATATACCTTCTACTGGGTTCAAAACTGCACCATAACGGTAAGGCGTGACGAATAATTGCCTATCATTCTTATAACTTCAGTTAAATCTTTAAACAAATTTATATCCGATTTAATTTTTCATGTCATGTAATTTTTTTTATTTACTTCATTCATTATGTTTTACAAGCAGGTTAATTTACTATTTAAAATATATATTGGATTGTTTTGATTTTTATGATCGGTATGTGAATAATTTAAAATTTATTTTTTATTAGGATAACAAAGAAGTAGATGGATCACCTGAAGGAAACAGAAATCAATGCCTATAGCTAACCAAAGAAAGAAGAAATTGGTGGGATTGTAATGCCACATGCATTAGTTTACCGGCCGCGTTACCCTCCAAACCGAAATACAACAGTAATAAACACTGACGCTATTGCGGCAGAAATAATTAGTGCAGCCAAATGAGTGATACCAGATCCAGACTAGACGTTGTGCGACTCTATCATCTAAAGATCACGGTAGTAATGACACGTATGGCCAATTATTCACTTTTTGACTAAGTGCCTGGCAGAATGGCAGATAGTCTGTTCTTCAAAAGAAGTACTTTATCAAATGATTAGTAAAATTAGGAATCAAAAATAAATAAAGAACTATTTTTCTTCTCCGTGAACATTAATTTCTATTCAATTCTTACACCGTAGTCCTTGGAAAAAATGAAAAGTTGTTATGAATCAATTTGAATTGAAAATGAGCAGTGAAAATCTAGGCAGGTTAATGTGGGCAATATCCGTTTTCTTTATTTAAGGAATCACATTTAAATACATTATTTAAATTTATTTAAGATTTTAACTTAAAATAATGCTGGAGATAAATAGATATTATATTGTATAATGATTTTAAAATAACAAATTCTGGATGTTTTTTCATAATACACTATATAGATGGATAGCTGATCAACTGCTTGTCAAATTTAAAAAAAACTACCAAATCTTGATCTGTATTTAAAAAATATCAGTTTTGATTAAGCAAACAAAAATAAGCCATATAATTATCTATATAATATAAGTGTGTAAAGATTACATAAATATAATTAAAAACAACCGCAAAACCGTTGTCTTGCTACCGAAAAAATGCTCCTTTGTTAGTACGATAAGCATTCCACCTATATAAGTTAATTGTGCTACAGCTATAACTAGCTAGACCAATAAGCAGATAAATGAAAATGCAGTAAATACGAAAAAATAAATTTATAAGTAAGTAAGGTATATATGATTTCAATCAGCTCTATTTGCTAAATAGTATTTTATCTGGGGGCACAGTAAGTAGCCCCGCCACGACAAGCCCAGTGAAGCGCAAGAGCACTACGAGTGCTACCTACCTTTTCTTGAAGCGCTTAGGTGTTTTTTGAAACCTCATAACTTGGGTTTTAATTAAACTAGATAAACAAAATTCTTGGGAATTGATGTCAGCAGTAGACTTATTAAAACAACTTTTATAAGTTTTAATTAGCTCTTATACTTCAGGTTTTATTGAATCTAAAATACCCCGATATCGCTACTGATTGATGATCATCAAACTTCTTAAGGTACTTTCAAAAGTTCTAGAAAGCTGAAATTTTGTATGTAAAATACAACAAAAAACTAATAAAAATGGAATTTTTATCCCCAATCCCTTAAACTAGGGGGGCAGAATTTAGTATTAAATTTCCGCAGATTTTGATGCTAGAAATCTAAAAATTGATAGGGACACCTTGTTATGGGTAATAAAATACGTATTTCAAGATTTTTGATAGGCGGTGATCTTTTAAATTAGGGGTTGGAAGTTTGTAAAGATTTTCTTCCCAGAGAAACTTAATTTCACGCTAATTATCTAAAAATTGTACAAGTCGTCTGGACTTTTTACAAATTAAACAAAAAAATATATTTTCATCAAAAAGAAGTGCCACTTCGAGGCCATAGGGCTTGTATTATCAAAGAGTTATTAAATCTCATGTAGAACCAAGTTTCTAAATCTACGTATGCTTTAATTCTGCAAACCGTAACTTCGCAAACTCTACACCATAGCCAAAATATGTGGCTTGGCCGTTCTGAAAAATTTATCTCGGTTCATATTTTTTTATTATACATTAGTTCTTAAAGTAACGAAACGGCCAAGCTACATATTTTGACTCAGTTGAAGAGTTTGTTAAGTTAGGGCGTGTAGAGCTACTCTCTTAGTTTTACATGAGATCTGATAACTTTTTGAAAGAACAAGCTCAATGTCCCACCGTAGCAAAATTTTACATGAAAATGTTTTTGGTGGCATAATCTTTTTTGAAATTATTTATGAAAACGTTATGAGTCTGTTTAAATGATTATTACTAAGGGCTTGGTTAAGTTTTTCGTTATATTTGTGTGTGTAACTAAAACAGTATCAACACAGTATACTGGAGACTAACAGTAGTTAATCTACATACATGTGATTTTCGAGCAACGCACACATAGACACCTCTCACGGACGCGATATCTCGGAATGATTCGGTACAGTTTGTTCCGCACCAATCCGAGATATCGTGTCCGTGAGAGGTGTCTATGTGTGCTATACTTGAATATTACTTGTATGTAACATTGACTTCTGTTAGTCTCTAAGTATTCTGTGATATCAGTAGATCCAATACAACCGCATCAATATTTATGACAACTACATATACGATTCATCACTTGTATGTCACGTAATACAGTACAGAAAACAAATACAGTGAGTACCGTTTTCTTTTACACTTCAGAACTTTACAACCTAGTAGTCATGATGGTAAAAAAAAAGTATCTTTACGCCTGTATCCCCGAAGAGCTAAGCAGAGGTACAACCTGTGCACCCACGATTAGCCATAATTACGGCACTTATCCAATCTCGGGCAACTATGTTTATATCAGAAAACTGAAAAAAACACATTTTTTTTAATTGCCTGTCCCGGGAATCGAACTCGGGACCTCAAGTAGTCAACGCCGTAGTCGGACTACTAGACCACAGAAGCGTGATCTGTAGTCAAGACGTTAGTGACTAGTATAATCTATCTTTCGCCTCTTATGAACTGTCAGACAGAACGTCAGATATTCTCTAAAAGGGACCGAACACACGGTGCCTTCAGTGTATGTGTGTGACCTTGGTATCTTGATGTCAAATAATAGGTATGAGTAGTGTCGACTATACTAATTATACCCACTGATCAATCGCTGCTATGATTTGGTTTCTATAGGCGACAGCTATTTTTTTCTACCAGGAGAGCTATCTGCTTGTTTACTATCTTATAATGAAAAAAATACACATTTGTAAAGCCAAAATTAATCGATTAATTATAATATTATCAAAATCGATATCGGATATTATTTAACAACAGCTTGAATATTACCTCTGGCGTTTTTCCAAAGGTGAATTGATTTCCTGATGAAAATCTCGTCGTGATGCCGAAGAATATTTATGAGCGTTTTCAATATTTCACTGTAAACGCGTAAGCATTATAATATTTATATAAGCTGTTTTTGAACTGTTTGCTAATAATATTTACTCCGTATTAATTGAATTTTCCATTAAGTTATTGTTTGTACCCCTGATTAAGAGTAGTAAATTGTACCCCATCTGCTTTCCTGCCAATTAGTCTTTCCTTGCATTGCACGAGAAAAAGGGAGCAAACGCTAAATGTACTACCAACATCGCGTCCATTAGATAATAAAATCCTTTGAAGACTTGTTCGGCTAAAATAACACAATCTTAGTTATTTCTGCAGTCAGTGTAGTGTTAAGTTTTGGTAAACTATCTGTTAAATTACGAATGTGGCTTTATATCCTAGGCAGGAGGAAAGAGGCACATGTTTAAATTTAGGCGGTCAATACATTAAATGATTTAGACTATTCGTCTGCTTGCTCTCTTATCATATATTACAGTAAAGTATGGTCAAAAAAATGGTCCATGGCTATGCATTTCATATAGGATACAATATTATTTTTTTCACAAAACATATTACTGAGCTTAATTTCAGTTCACAAGTATGAGGTTGCGTAACTCGGCCGCCATACTGTAAATAGATGTATGATTAGTTTTGTTTTAGATCTTTTGTAAGACGTGAGGGCTGTAAAATTTTTGCCTTTATTAAACATTTATAACTATGTTATGGAGATAGATTTATCAGTAACGGAATTGAAGCCGAAACCGAAGCCAAAGACCGAGTAGAGAGAGAAAGATAAGACTGTCAATCATTACGGACAGAATGGAATAATAAAAACATTATTCTCAGTGTCAATCTATAATTACCCCACAATTAAATACACAATATTTATATTTTTTTTAATTTTAATTAATTCAGGGCAAAGAAAATACCATTTGCTATTCTGTCAAGTAGTTTGTAAAAAGCAAATGATTAGCTTTACGTGTCACTACCATCGTGACTACTAAGGGATTAGAGTTCCGCAACGTCTCACCCGGGTATATAGTACCACTGCTTTATATCGTCAATGCTAAGGCTTGTCACTGTCGTGTCCAAACGGATAGCAATGAACCAATATTATTTTTGATGCCTATAAACGATGGGTTCAATTTCTATTAGGATAGTCATCTGCATATGTTTGCTACCATATGATATAAAAAAGTATGTCCTGAATAAACAAAAGCTTAGCAACTTTTTCTCTGTCTACACTATTTCTCAGTAAATCACCTACAAGACCAGCGTCATGTAAAGAATTGTTCACTTTCCACTGAGTTCCGCAACGTCTCACCTGGATATATTACCACCGCTTTATCTTATCCTGAAGCAATAGTGTAAATACTTAACACTGCCATGTTCCGGTCTGGCCCCGCCACACAGATAGTTATGCACCAATACTATTTTTGGTGTCTATTCATGATGGTTTCTATTTTTAACAGGAGAGTCATCTTCATGTTTGCTATGTTATGATATAAAAAAAGATTATACTGAATAAAAAAAGCTTAGCAACTTTATCGCCGTCTACTCTATTTCTCAGTAAATCATGTACAAGACAAGCGTCATGTAAAGGCTATTTACTTGCCATTGAGTTCCTTAACGTCTCACACGGATATCACCGTTTTATGTTAGCCTGCCTCAGTAGCGTCAATGCTTATTGCTGTGGTGTTTCGGGTTGCTACTGCCACCCGGATAGCAATACACCAATACTATTTTTGATGTCTATGCACGATGGTTTCTATTTCTATTAGGAGAATAATTATCTGCATGTTTGCTGTCTTATGATAATATTAAAAAATTGTTATGAATAAACTGAAAAGATTAGCTGCTTTATCTCCGTCTACTATATTTCTCAGTAAATTATGTCTAAGACCAGCGTCATCTAAAGAGTTATTCACTTGCCAGTGAACCAGGCACACACGATAAATATTGGAGGCACTTAGGTACCATGTTTGTAACTTTGTATTCTTTCTTTACCATAGCAATTAATCATAACTGATAGAAATACAGTTTTCTTTGCTGTACTCATTCCGTAAGCTCTACCATACAATAAATTTATCTACGTTATAGTTACAGTGATGGTGTTGGAATTTGTCATCACCACTACAATCGCTGCTGATTTTGTAAAATGATTTAGACTTTATTATTTGGTATATTTGCTGATGGCAATACAATTTTTTGTCGCTTTTAATATAAAGAAGAGTGTTAATATAATTTCTTCTTCTTCTGTATAGCTTCTTTTGTAGAGTAATATAATATGCTGTCAAGCAAACACATCAATTCCTATACAACATTTCATTCTACATAGGATATCTATGACATAAACAAATGAGAGTCTAAATTTATAGGGCACTTTCTCTTGATCTAGAACTATTAAATTTTATAACTAACATCGCCTTATACTACGTAGGTAAGTACAGGAAAAAGTCTGAAGATTAAACATTTGTAATTTAATTCTAGAAACTGATTTTCGAGAAAATGTCAGAAAAAAACTATGAGACACGATTTCTGATATATTAGAACCCTTATTCTGTGAGTTCAACTCGCATTTGCTAGCTAGATTTTTTCTGTAAATGATATAATTTTCTACTAAATTTTATTTCTTCGCTTATTTTATACTTATTAAATGTTAGCGGTACCCTCGTAACCTGCTGCATTGTAAAAGTTTTAAGTGAATCCCACGGGAAAAACTTATTTTCATAGATAAATTTACTATATTGTATAAGTATTATATTGAGTCACAAACATCCACCCATCCATACATCCAAACTTTCGCATTTATAAATAAATTAATATGTTAATGCGGATGCCCCTTTGAAATCACAAATACATGTAACTTGAACAAAAATTTCTAATAAATTCCAGCATTTCATGGTGAAGCTTCTCAACAATTTCAAGCTATAATTTAGAAGAAATTAAATAATATTCTTAAACTTAGAAAACACCCGGCACCTAAGTGTATGCTAAAATAAATCGAATTAGCCCACACTCGATGGGTTTATCTAGACTAGCTTAAAAGTTCTCATGGACTTTTTCCAGCTCTATCATCAGACACTGGAAAACATCCTACTCCAAAGTCCTTCAAAGAACGGATCAAACGAGACTAAAATTGATGGTGCTGCTCAATTTTCATTTATTCGTTCTGTTACAACCCTTATTACAAGGCGATTAGGTCTTAATCAGCAATCCCTCTATGTAGACTGTTTATTTTCCATACATTCAGCATTTATCACATTGATCATTTTAATTAATTATTTTAAGCCATTAACTATTCAGTTAGATACTGGAAGCCGCCGAGATCGGTACTTTACACGATTAATATTTGGGAAGTCCATTAAAATCAGTGTACTTTCATAATAAAAGTAGTAGGTGTTAAAAGTAGTTTTTTTTAAAAAGAAGGTCAGGGTCGGCCGTAACAGTTCGTTTTGTTCCCATGAATTTCTTCCCACTTTGTCGTAAGAATATAAAAGTTGTTCTGTTCCAAAGTCCAAATTCAAACGAATCAATGGCGTTGCTCAATTTAAATTCAAAGTTCCCATAATCTCCTTCCTGCTTCATCATAGAACGATAGAAATTATCTAGCACCAGAGTTTCTAAAAACAGAACAAATGAATCCAAACTCGATGGGTTTATCTTGTTTAGTTTAAAGGTTCCCAAAGCCACCTTCAATTTCCATTATTAAATTCAAAAAATCATCTAGCACCAAAAATATGTCAAAACAAACCAAGCAACACCACTCAAGGGGTTTTTCTGGGTTAGCTTAAGATTTCTCATGGACTTCTTCCCGCCCTGTCATTTGATACCGGAAGCCATCCTGCTCCAAAGATTTTAAAAGAACAAATTTGAAGAGTTGTTTAATTTTAATTCGAAGTTCCCATAACCTCCTTCCTGCTTCATTAAAAGACCCTGGAAAAAAAATCAGAACAAATGAATCGAAACTCGATTGATTTATATTGTTTAGTTTAAAAATTATCATGGCCACCTTCTACTTTCATCATCTGAACCTAAAAAATATCCAGCACCAAAGTATATGGTAAAAACAAACCCAATCAACCCACACTCAGTGAGTTTATCTGGATTTGCTTAGAAGTTCTTATAGACTTTTTACAGTTATATCATCAGGCACTGATGACTATCGTGCTCCAAAATCCTTGTAAAAATTTACTCTATTTTATTCCAAAGTTCCCATGACCTCCATCATCAGATCTATTATAAGACCCCAGAAATCGTCTAGCACCAGGATGTTCGTTAAAACAGAACGATCCCAAACTGGAAAGGTTTATCTTGTTTAGTTTAGAAATTGCCATGACTACCTTTCAATTCCATCATCAGATACTAGAAATCATCCGGAACTAAATTGTTTTCCAAAACAAACCGAATTAGTTCCCACTTGATGCGTTAATCTGGTTTAGCTTAGAATTTCTCAGGTATATCGTCCAGTTCTATTATCAGGCACTGGAAGCCATTCCGCTCCAAAGTTCTGATAATAACGAATCAAACAACCCCAAATTCGATGGCTTGCTCTATTTTATTGCAAAATTCCCAGAACTCTATCTTCTAGCTTATCATGAGACTCTGGAAATCATCTAGTACTACAGTGTTTGTTCAAACAGTCAATTTCTATCTGTGAGTTACAATGGCACTCTTACGGCTCCATCTTCAGATATTCGACATTATATTATGTAATATTTACCGTGTTGGTTCCGGGCTCCTTTGAAGAATAGATCGACTGCCGTTCTGCCAGGCAGGTCGTAAAAGGCGACTGATTGGCTATGCGAGTCACTACCATCGTGGCCACTAGGTGGTAGAGTTCTGCACTGTCTCACCCGGGTCAGGTACCACCGCCTTACCTATTCCTGCTGCAATAGCGTCAGTGTCGTGTTCCGGCTAAGAGCTTGTCACAAGATAGCAACGCATCATTAACATCTTTGGTGTCTATAAGCGATGGTTGACTCTTTCCATCAGGAGACCCATCTGCTTGTTTGCTATCTTATGATATAAAAAAATATATATAAAAAAAGTATAATGAAAAGTACATGTCATCAAAAATCTATTAATTCCCAACTTGACTATCTTACCTCTTTCTACATTCTACGCAAGAGTTTCGGTAGCACCTTTTCAACTCCATCTTCAGATCCTTGTCAACAAAGAACTAATCAAACTTAGTTCTTATAGCAACAAGACATACATAAGTAGTGATAACAACAAGATTCCAAACATGGCTGTCTCGTTAAAATTCTGCATCAGAGACTACTTCATGAGATCAGTTGGATGGTACCATAGCATTGCATTTTCACTAAGTTTACGCAAGTCTCCCAAGTTTTAGTGCTAACAGATATCAGGAAGTCGTTAAAAAGTGGTTTGCAATATTTAGGAAATATGTTATTTACATACGAGAATTGCCAGTTCAATAGGTGCTGATGATCTTCAAATAAAGATTTTACAGTATCAAGCCAAGGTTACCATGTAATTGCAATATCAATAAAGTAAAAAAATACAAAACTTAGTATCGATAAAGCCTTTACAAGTTGCTTAATTCCTTTCATCAATTTGAAAAGAGCAGGTGATCTTAAAACGACTAAACAGATTCTATTGAATCATAGCTAAGAACCGTCTTGCAAAACAGAGCTTTCAATAAAAAAAAAACCGCAACCAAATCGAACTATTCGTCAGGACACTACGATGTCACGGACAGACACACAGATACACAGATACACACCTAAAACTTATAACACTCCTCGTTTTGCGTCGGGTGTTAAAAAACGGGCCACGTTACGTTCAACAATACTACAAAAAGTTTCAAATATGCTACTACTAATAGAAAGGTAACGAGTTATACAAAATGTACTTATAATGCACTTATTGTGTTTTAATTTTGCGTGGTAATAACTTCAGCATAGATAAATGTTTTTTAAATATTGTTACTCAATATGCGAATTGAAAATTAGTGATTAAAAACTCTTTATCGCATTGTATATGTAAGTGTAGAGTTAAGATCAAAATATTTTGTTAATACTTAAACTCCTGCAACAATGTAACGGCACTCTATTATAGCATCTATCTTCACCGTCTTAAAATTTCTTATTTTATAAATCATAAAAAAGAAATATTAGTTCATCTTATACTACAATGTCAACAAAATGTATCTAATCTTTTATGTACGAGAACGTTCCTGAAGTATTTAGAAGCTGATTAGTGACCTTCGGTATGGTTTCCGCCGTGGCCGCTCAGCTAGTGATCATTTAGCGTACCTGACGCATCGTTGGGCGGAGGCAGTTGATTCCAAGGGGGAGGCAGTGGCAAGTTGTTTAGACATAGCGAAGACCTTGGATCGGGTATGACATAAAGCGCTTCTCTTGAAGCTGCCTTCCTTTGGGCTTCCCAAGAAATTATGCAAGTGGATCACCAGTTTTTTGGCTGATCGGAGCATCAAGGTCGAGTCGACGGTGCGTCTTCCGACCTCGAACCTGTCAATGCTGGTATTCCACAAGGCTGCGTGCTATCACCGACACTGTTTATTCTGCTCTCTGCTTCTGAATTCAAGAATCGACTAACCGATGTCTTGGAATAGGATCACCAAAAACTTGTTACATTTAACCCCAAAAAGACTCAGCTTTGCGCATTCACTTCAAAATAGACACCTTTTGTCGTGTCACCTCGATTTGAGAACACTCTCCTGACAGCCTCAGCCAGTATTGGAATTCTGGGAGTCGACATATCCTCAGTAGTGTACTCAGTAGAGCAAAGCAGTACTTCATGCCAACCCATCGCTTTCAACTTTACAAGGCACAAATTCAACCTCACATGGAGTATTTACTGTTCTCACCTCCGGGCCGGAGCTCCTCAGTTTCAGCTTCTTCCTCTTGATCGCATTCAACGTAGAGCGGTTCGAATCGTCGACGATTTGGCCATTTCTAATCGGATTGATTCTTTGGCGTTACACAGAGATGTAGGTTCGCTCTGCATATTTTACCACATTTATCATGGGGAGTGTTCCGACGAGTTGTTCGAATTAATTCCTGCCGCTAAATTTCATCTTCGGACATTGCGTCAAAATTTAAAGTTTCATCCTCACCACCTCGATGTCTGGAAATCCACAACCGTGCACTTTTGTCAGCACTTTTTACCTCACGCTGCTCCTTTGTGGAATCAATTACCCGCGGGGTATTACGGATACGACTTGGGGACCTCCAAGAAACGAGCCTACTCGTTCTTAAAAGGCTGTAAGATATCCGGTATTGCAGATGTTCATGTGCGGCGTTGATCACTTATCATCTGGTACACTTCTTGCTCGTTTGTAGGGGACAAACTACTTTAAAAAAAAATGTGTAAATGGTTGACCCTACGGGTCTTCCCTGAAACTTCCCACTAAATTAAGGTATTTTAAGCTCAAAAGAGTGAAAAATATAAGCATCGGTTTTTCAGTTCAAACTCTCTCTCTCTCTCAAAAAATCTATTTTGTTAAAAATGGCAATATTTTTGAAAAGCTGTATATTTTGAAAACGATGATGGCATTCAATTCAATTTTTTAAAATGTAAAATATTGCTTTAGCTAATTAATCGATAGGTTGAAAACTTTCGATGCAATGTCAAAAAACATTTTATGTTTAATTTTCTTCATTGATAAAAACATGTTGACCGATTCTGATTAAATTAACGGTATTTGACCCAGTTTTTAAAGGAGAAAAGCAGGTAAGAATTTTAAGTCAATCGGTGAATTAATTTAAAACTTATTTAAAAAAAATAATAAGTTTGCTAAAAACAACGTAATTTTAATATTTGAAAAGCTATAAATTTTGAGAATTGATTCGATTTTGATTTTTGAAACGGTATTTGACTTAGTTGTTTTAGTACTAAAATATCGTGGAATACCAAAAAATGATTTGTTGAAAAATTTCGAAGTTTTTTTTTATATCATAAGATAGCAAACAAGCAGATGGGTCTCCTGATGGAAAGAGTCAACCATCGCCTATAGACACTAAAGATGTTAATGGTGCGTTGCTATCTTGTGGCGAGGTCTAATGCCACATGCATAAGTTTACCTAGCCTATATTCTAGGTTATTACCTATCTGTGTGCCAAATTTCATTCAAATCTGTTCAGTAGTTTTTGCATGATTGAGTAACAAACATCCATTCAAACATTCATCCAAACATCCATCCAAACATCCAAACTTTCACATTTATAATATTAATATAGAAATATAGATATGTTTCCAAAATACCCACTCCCACAGAAATACATAATCTACACCTGCATTAGAAATTATCATCCAATGTACCAAACCTCGAACCTGATTAGGCGTCAATGGGACTCGGGTTCGATTCCCGACTGGGACAAACATTTATGTGATAAGCATAGATGTTTGTATTTCTGGATCTGGGTGTTTATTAACCACTATATATATCTAGTACTCATACCACAAGCAAATCAAATAATTTGGGGTTAGGCCAATTCGTGTAATTTGTCCAGTGATATTTATTTTTCATTTTTTATTCAAATAATAATAAGTAAAAAGAAAATTTTGTACCCCTTTTTAAGAAAATTATGGAAAAGTAGGAATATGGAATTTGGCACAGTTAAAGCTTACATTGCGGAAGACTGCAGAAACTTAATATTTTTAAATAGTATGTATTAAAATACATTAATTTAATAAAAGTAAATATCACACAGAACATTAATATGTCGTACATAATATTATTATTCACACATGTATACTATTTTCTTTACAGCTTAAATATAATAGAGGAAATTCACCAGTTATGAAATACCATTTTGTTTTAGGTACATGAAAAAACTTTACAGAAATAAAAACAGTTTGATGCTATAACTAATCAGTCCTATTTTTAATATGATAGTTAAGTCTTCTAACAAATATATATATATAATAATTATCAAATAAAATCGAACTCAACAAACACGAGAGTTTAGAAAAAAAACGCAATTTGAATTTTGCGCCCACTACCACAACATACTGGTGTTTTATGATGTTCATATATATATGTATAACGCTACTACCTGCACTGCAAGCTGAAGTATTAATTCTTCTATTTATTAAAATCCTATGGAATCTTTAGAATTGTTAATTATTTAACATATAATAAGACGGTAGTCGAATAAAATAAAACACTATAAAAAGGTCTGTCAGGTTTTCGGGGCATTCGTGTTTGTGAAACTGAGAAGTGAAGTGTCATCAGTCTTTTACTTGTATTTAATATAATTTAATATAATTTGATATTCCGTCAGTTATTGTTTAATTAATAAATCTTCTACCTTTTACCAAGTGGAGCGAACACTATGATCAAATCAAATCATAATCTACCTGTGTACTAAATTTTATATATATAAAATCCGAACATCCAAACTTTTTTATAACGCATTTATTGCATTAACGCAATGCAAAACGCATTTATAATAATAATAATATATATATATATATATATATATATATATATATATATATATATATATATATATATATATATATATATATATATATATATATATATATATATATATATATATATATATATATAAGGGTGAAAATTTAGGGTTGTATGTATTTTTCAATGCTGAATCATAAAAAAAAATATAAAAAGATTTGTCCAAAAAATAAAAAATAAATTAGAGGTGGACAACCCTTATTACTAAGGGGTATTAAAAATAGATGTTGGCCGATTCTCAGACCTACTCAATATCCTCACAAAATTTCATGAAAATCGGTCAAGCCATTTCGGAGGAGTACGGAAACGATGTTAAATTAATCTGATATTAACATTGGAGTTGAACATATTTATTCGCAATCATAAACTATACATTTATTCGTAGACACTTATTCGTTAAATACATTTACTTATGTAATTTTACTCTTTTTCACTTCCGTTGTTATATTATTAAGGGCATATTTAGCTCTTAATAATATAACAACGGAAGTGAAATAAAATCCGGCAGTATTTTTCATGATTTACTAAACAAATTGGCAAAGGAAACCGTGTGACGTGATAAAACAAATTCACTGTCGCCAAATCCCCTCGCACCAAGCCATATATTTCAATCGATCAGTTTGTTACATTATGCTAATCTTATTTCTCAAATGTTTAATATAAATATACTTAACGTATTTATATTATCAACATTGATATACTCTACATGATATTAATACTTTATTTACATTTATGGGATTTTACATTTTTTAAATGACTTCAAAAACTTTGTATTTTTCTTCGTTGCTTATATCCACAATTCAATACTATTTCTGGCGACACCAGAACAATCGGCAGATCGGTAGTCGTTGTTATCTAGTTGTGTTTAATTATTTCAAAACATTCTTTCATTCGAGTCCGAATAAACAGGCAGAGCATAAGATTAATGAACTAATCTCATTGTACGAGAGGTTCTAACTTATCGACTCTCGCTCTTCTTTAATCATTTAAAACTGGTATTAATAATAATATTCATAATTCTATATATAGTTTTATGTATAGTGATAATAACAAAGTTAAAAACACAAAAATATTTATTTAATTATTTATATTTGAGTAGGTAGCCAATATGTAAAAAATAAAAACACTGATATAGTTTTAGTTATGGATCTAATATGAAAAAATCGCCTCATCACCGGTTTCTTGCGCACTAAGCAGAATAAACAAAATGCTAAAAGGCTTCAAAAGATGACTCAGTTTACCAATAATATACTATAGCAGTATATCAGTATAGTCGGTTGGCTACTACATAATAACCGCTATAACGTTTTATACGGTAGCCGGGACTGACAGACAAAAGACTACGCAGACGATAGCACTGTTGTGGGGAGTTACGGATCCAGCGCGCGGGCCAGTACGGCACAGATCCGGTCTCTCAGGCGATGGTCGAATGTTTGAATCTTCACGTTTGAAGTCTTAACATGCAGTCTTAGAAGACCCAGGCCTGTCTATTCTCCGCTAAATTGAGTCTATTTCACCTATCGCCGTCTTTCTAGGGACTGTCCGTGCCGATAAATGACCACCTCGAGCTCCTTGGTATCATCTTAGCGTCTACTGTCAAAAGCCCAAGTTGCCTCAAGATAGCTTGGTATTCTGGCGAAGGTGAGACAGTATTTCAGTGCGGGACGTTGCTCAACTTTTATCAAGCACAAGTCCGTTCGTGCATAGAATACTGCTCTCAACTCTGGGATGGATCCGCCAAACACCAGCTGGAGACACTTGAGGCGATAGAGATGCGTGCCAAGAGGCTCATATACGACGGTAATCTGGTAGGCAAAAAACCTCAGAGCCTCGCTCATCGCCGCAGAGTGGCTCGCTTATCGGTTTTTTATCGGATACACTTTAGAGAGTACGCTGTGGAATCGCACGGCTTAATTCCACCATCGCCTTTTCTCTATCGATCGTTGAGGCGCACAGATTCTAGGAATCACCATATGGTGGACGTTCCACCTTATCGGACATAGCGGTTCTCTCGTTCACTCGTCGTTCTTCATTCAAACCGCAAGGGACTGGAACATGCTTCCTGTGTCTGTGTCCCCCGACGAGTACTGTTAATCTGGAGATCTTCAAGAGAAGAGTGAACAGGTACCTTCTAGGCAAGCGCGTTCCATCTTAGCTTACCATCAGGCGAGATTGTAGTCAAGCGATTCCCTATCGATAATAAAAAAAGACTACGTACTTATTTGAGACACGGGAGTGCTTACGCTATATCACTAGACTCTGCTACTTAGATTCTGAAACTCTGTAAAACCTCAAGAACAGCGTATAGCATCTATGTTATTACTAAGTAGGCACAAACAGGCGATTACAATATAAAATTAAAAATTTCGACAACTCCCGGCACATTTTCTTGTCAGATCGCCAATCTGCTTCATATACATCATTTTAAAAGCAAAACGTGAAAGGAGCAGATGATCTTTAAAAAATAATCTTGCAGTATCAGGTTAAGGTAACTGTGATTCCTTAATCAACGAGCTTGAGTTATTTTATTGCAAGCTCACATGTCTGTTCCAATCTTTACTTTTAGCTAAAAGCAATCATGTATTTTTTTATTTTATATGACATGGGGCACACTAAAAGTTTTGTACTTCTAGTTAATCGGAACTATTTGAATTTCTAATGCTATATTTTTAACACGTTGCAACCTTCTTAGTAATAAAAAAACAATTGGCGGGAAATGATTTGTCAATTGTTTTTTTATTGCACATCAAAGTTCTACGTACGCAACGAAAATGGAATTAAGTCGAAAAGATTTCAGAGCGATGATTTTTTATGACTTTAAAAGTTCTCTTTCTCCGCAAGACTGTACCGCTCGTCTTCAAAATAATTTTGGGAAAGAAGCACCTTGTTTGAGCACCAGGTTTGCTGAATTTGAGAGGTGTTGAGTTTCTTTACATGTCGAATTTGGTGAAGAGCGGCCTCTAATTGCCGTCAACGAAAATAAGGTGGGTACTGTTAAGCAGTTAATTGGAGAAAACCCCTGGAGACATGAGACCAACCACTGGACCTATGAGACAATCCGAGGACTATTGGGGATTGGTATGAGTCAAATTCAGAAAATTTTACACGAAGAATTGAAAGTTCGGAAACTTTGTTGTCCGTGGATCCCTCATGAACTGACAGCGGAGCAGAAGCGGGCTCGCGTGAAATGGTGCTCACAGATGCTACTGAAGTACGACCACGGACATACTAATGCTCTTTATGACATTGTCACAGGAGACAAAACATAGATTTATTGTTTTGAACCCGCAAAAAAACAGTAATCTTGTGAATGGGTGTTTGAAAATGAGAACAGGCCAACAAAAGTAAGACAGGCGAGAAACGTCGGTAAAAAAATGATCGCGTTTTTTTTCTCAGCTACGGGTCTCATCTGTACAATTATACTTGAAGATCAAAAAAGTGTTAATGCCGAGTGGTATTCTATCATTTGTTTACCTAGGGTGTTAGAAAAAGTTCGCGAAAGACGACCCAAAAGCCGCATTCACCTACACCATGATAACGTTTCTTCACACACAGCCAACAAAACAAAGTCATTTTCAGCTTCCGAAAAAGTACATCTCGTCACTCATCCTCGTGAGAAACCTCTCATCAAATCTTTGATGAGAGGTTTCTCTTTTACCAACTCCGAAGAGGCAGTGATAGCGTTCAATCAGCACGTAGAAAATATGCCTTCAGATCTGTGGTCCTCCTGTTAAAATATTTAAAATGTAAAGGAGATTATTTTGAAAAGCAATAAACATAATATTTTGGTTATAACATGTTATTTTTTTAAGTTACGCAAAACTTATAGTGTGACCTACGTATAAGATAGCAAACAAGCAGATGGGTCTTCTGATGGAAAGAGAAACCGTCACCTATAGATACCAAATATGTAATGGTGAGTTGTTATCTGTGTGGGGGGATGGCAATGCCACATTTACAAGTCTACCTTCTACCTTACCCTCCAGTCCGAAACACGACAATGAAACACATTGACGCTATTTCGGCAGAAATAGGTAAAGCGGTGGTACCAAATACCCGGGCGAGTCGTTGCGGAACTCTACCACTTAGTAGTTACGATAGAAGCGACACGTATAGCCAATCGGTCGCTTTTTACGACCTTCCTGGCTGAACGCAGTTAGTTTTTTTCAAAGGAGCCGAGATCAACACGGGAAAAGTAACCCTGGAAATAATTCTGCCTTAGAGTATCTATTTGCCAAAATATAACTAAATAGTTTAGGATTTCCATGGCTACTTTCTATTTCTACGTATATTATCATCATCATCATATCAAGCTCGGATGTTCACCTTCCAATTATACTAATATAATAATATCGCTGGACAAATTACACCAATTGATCTAACTCCAAAGTAAGCAAATTATTTGCTTGTGTTATGGGTGTAAGTCAATGATAATAATACATAGAAATACATATATAAATACGTTTACACACATAATACCCACCCAGACCCAGAAATACAAACATCTATGCTCATCGCACAATTGTTTGTCCCTGTTGGGAATCGAACACAAGCCCCGTCGGTTCGTAGTTAGTTTCGCCAACCACTTGGCCAATGATACGGTCAACTACCATCATCAGGTCTTAAAAATATCTAGCACCTAAAAGTTTGTCAAAATAAACCGAATTAGCCCACACTCCATGGGTTTAATGGTTTAGCTTAGGAGTTCTCATGGATTTATTTTAGCTCTATCATCAAACACTGTAAACTATTCGGCTCCAAAGTCCTTAAAAGAACGATTCAAATCAGCCCAAAATATATGATGTTACTTAATTCATCATTACGTCGCACCCGTCATACGCCAATGTTGCACATCCCTACTCACTCAACAGATTACGCTAGCAATTCTGCACTTACGCGCGCGGATCGCACATATAACACCTACTTTGGAGATATTGACATTTTCACTTAACTAAGCACGTATTTAAAAATAGAATTGTACAAACACACATAATTTGTACTTTGTTTTGTTCATTTTTTCCTTATTTCCCTTAAAAATTTCGAAAACCTTTAATTTGCACTAGCCGATGTATTTTATAATTTAAGGGGAACCTGTTATTAGCCTTACAAATATGAAATGTTAGGTACATTATTTATTACATATTATTTATATTATTATATATTATTTATATTATTATATACATATTATTTATTACAATAATGTAACGTTGTTGGTGTCTGAATAAATAAATAAATTATAATTCCAAGTTCCTAATCTCCTTCTTACTTCATCATAAGTCCCTGGAAGTCATCTACTAGCAGAGTATTTGTCAAAACAGAAAAAATAAGTCCAAACTCGATAGGTTTATTTTGTTTTATTTAGAGATTCCCACAGCCAATTTTCAGTTCCATCATCGGATCTTAAAAATCATCCAACATGGTAGTGCATATTAAAACCAACCAAATTAGCCCACACTAGATGAGTTGTCACAAATGTTTGTCCCTGTAGGGAATCAAACCCGAGCCCCATCGATTCGTAGATAGATTCGCTAACCATCCACTACCGGGGTGGTCAAACTTAGAAAGATATTAATGTTTAATCTATGGTCGAATTTCGACTACAAGGAAATCGGTAGTAAAAATAAATACAATATATTCTACCACAATCCTACTATTCATTAAGTGTTACTACGTACTTCTCTTTCAAATACCGGCACGTAGGTTTCATCAGCTACTCAAGGTTATGTCCATTATTTCTAGCAATATGAACAAATAACTCCAGGATAATTCACAAAAAGATGATAAATAGTACAAAGCCTAAGTAAAAGTTGCAAAAGTAGGTTGACAGCTCATAATAATTCAAAAATATCTTCCAATTACCCTCTTCCTCGCTCACAGATCCAAAAACTTAATAGAAGTAATACTTGCTTTTCGGATCCAGTGTATCGTATTTCCATTCTGCTAAAAAGCTATTGTCGTCAACATTTAATCGCTCCGCATAAATAAAAGCTTGGGGAGAAATAAATTTTAAATACAGTGGTTACTTCAGGCGTAGAATTTCACTTTGCCTCTACAAAATAATTTCGTTCTGTCTCCGGGCAAGCAAATAATTAATAGCGAGAATAAATCTTAAACTTTTGTCAAGTTTCAGTACCTTACAATATTTATAATGTTAATTCTTCACGACTTTTTAATTCTTGTTAACTGTTTTGTAGGCATCGTTTCAAACAGGTGTTTTCTTCAAGGGTAGAAAGTAATGAAATAATATTATAGAGTTAATTGTACCATATTTTAACTTGGACGATCTTTTCCCTCGGAGTAAATTAGGAGCTTAAGTAATAGTAATTTTAACTATCAATACAATTATAACTCTACGACTATCGTACTAGTTAATATTTTTTGATTATGGTTAAATAAAAAAACGTGTCTTTTGCAATAATAATTATGAAATAATAATAATCCCTGGACAAATGACACAAACCTTAAAATAAGTATATTATTTTTCTAAAGTTTCAGTGTTAGTCAACGACCATTATAGACTAATATTGATTATACAATATGAAATAAACGATTAACACAAGTTTTTTTTATCTTCACGACTAGGGACACCGATAGCAATTTACATGAAAAAATCTGAGGGTATACATACCTGTAATTACAACATGTATAAGTACTTATTATGGCATAGGTCCCTACCGCTGATTCCTAATGTTTAAATTTAAATGAATGAAACGTTTTAAACTATTCAAATTATGATGTTTAAAATTTTTTGCTTATTTTACAGTTTGAAATAAGACATCGTTAGTCATTTAAAATATTTATGTTTGTTGACTATAGCTTGTTTTTAATGAACTCAATCATTTGCATCGTCGGTAGTTTGTAAAATTGCATCCAAAAATATTTCGAACTTCAGTGTTACTTCTAGTTCGCATTTTATTATTAACTAGCTGTTGCCCACGACCTCGTCCGTGCGGACTTCGTTTACTCCGCACAGCTCCTCTCCCGTAAGTGAAAGCGTGATAATATGTAGCCTATATGTTGACCCGACCCATTAGTAATATACTATATAATTATGGTTTTCGCGCAATCTTTCTGTTAAACGATATATATATATATATATATATATATATATATATATATATATATATATATATATATATATATATATATATATATATATATATATAGGTTTTCTCTAAAAAGGGAGGAAAACATCTTAACCTTAGCGTATTAATATATATAATATATATACTCATAATTATATATATATATATATATATATATATATATATATATATATATATATATATATATATATATATATATATATTAATACGCTAAGGTTAAGATGTTTTCCTCCCTTTTTAGAGAAAACCTCACAATTATACTCCAAATAAATTCTATATCATTTTATAAATAATTGCTTGCTCTACCGGTTTCATCAACCGAAAAAAATATTACTGCTTTGGTCTTTGTATATTAATCAATTATTTATACAGGTATATGACAGGTATACATTAAGATGCAATGCTGACATTTTACGGCTTTAATTTTGAAATTGTGCGAATTATTCGCATAATTCGCACGGGTATTGCTATTATATATTATAATCGTAAATCGAATAAAAATTATAAATTCTCTTTGAAATATTTTCAACTCAATGAGATTAGTAAGCTGAAAGTAGGTACGTTTAAAAGTACGTTAAGAGATAAAGAAGAAGAAGCGTTAAGAATTTTTCGCCCATCGACATAAGGTGAAACTTTGAGTAAGGATCAAGTGGCAAAGACTTCGAGGTGCTTAATGCCGCAACCCTCTTGAATCCGTAATGAAGTCGTGACGAAAATGTCGATATATCCCAATACTATCCAATGGAATACATATTTTACGGAACTTTTACTTGATAGGTTTCGGTTTCATATATACATACGTTGTGTGTTAAGAACTACTTAAAGGCTAATGGAAAACGTGGTCGGCAAAAGCGTACTTTGTAAGTTTTGTTTGAACGAAACTTATAAGTTATAACTAAACCGTATTTAATAGGTGGTTCGATAATATCTACGTTCTTGATTTTTTCATAAAGAGACTATTATAAAAAAACTAGCTGACTCGGCAAACGTTGTTTTGCCATTCATATTAAGAATCCATAGCGGACAAACAATGTGACACGTAATTTATATAAGTCTACGCCCTACGGGATTGTCCTTTCACGCAACCAAAATTGCATTAAACTTTATATGGTGGTTAAGTATTCTTAAGTTTTCTATTCTTTCGCGCAATTTTCTTAATATTTTCTTTTATAAGAACCTTCTCCTTACAATTACAAACACGACAAAAAAAAATTACCGAAATGGTCCAGCCATTCATGCGTGATGTCGTGACCAAGGAAAATAGGGATTGATTTATATATATATATATATATATATATATATATATATATATATATATATATATATATATATATATATATATATATGTATATATAAATTCTCTCTCACTCTCATAATTAAATCAAATCTAATGACACCTTCTAAACTTAAATATATAAAGCCGTTTAGGCTACAGAACGTGAAAAAGATTTTTTTATACATAGGAACATTGTAACGACAAAGACGTCACAGGGCGCGGGGGAGGGCGTGGGGGGTCCCATCGCCTGACCCACGCCTTCATTTACCCCCGCGCAGAGTAGGTATATATATAAGTTCAAACGTGCCCTCTCTTCGTCCTTTGGGAAAACAAACCAAGTACCTCAGAGTCACACTAAACAGTGCTATGAGTTTCTTACCTCACATTAAGAAAGTCATAAATAAAGCCAAAATGGTGCTAAGCAAATTATACTTCCTAATAAACAAAAATAGTAAAATGTCACTTAGGAACAAAGTGACACTTTACAAAATTTATATAAGACCCATATTGACGTACGCAAACGTATCGTTTGCTCACGTCACTGCTAGTAACCTTCATAAATTGCAGGTCATTCAAAATAAATTTATGCGCATGGCTAACGGTGCATCATGGTACATGCGCAATGTAGATCTTCACCGAGACCTAGAACTCCCTACCATTATACAATACATAAAAGAATTATCGATACGCTATTTCGAGAAAATAACACATCACGAACTCATTCATTCCTTCATTACTAAAAGCCGCGGCGGACTACGAGCCGGAAGCGTCCGCCCTACCCAGGTTCAGTAGGCCGCGCCACGTACTTTTCTATCCCGATGATCCTATAATCACCACAAACAACAACACAAGTTCAGATTTTACGCACACCACACTACACCGTCGTCGCTGGTCTCGACGACGAAGACTTCTTTATCGCCCCGCGCCTAACGCGGGGCGCAATGCCGCGACTCCTCCCACCACCACTAGTCCGAACGTCGCACTAAGCCGAGATCCGGTTTCACAGGAGACAGCCCTTAGTGCGGGCGTTTATAGGCCCAATATTAATTTAAGTTCTGGCTGAGAACTCTGCTCGCTCAGAAAGCTTGGTGACGCAGTAACGACCCATAACGTCAACAGTGTAATAGCCATTTCGAAATAAAAAACTTCGTATTTTTTCTCTTCTTGACATACAGGTAAACCGCGGCGTAATAGGTTAGCTGTGTTGAGTCGGGTGAGGATATAATTTAATTAAATAATATTTAACAGTTACGACTGCCTCGTGGTCTAGGGGTAGCCTATTCGGCTCAGATTATGAGGTACCGGGTTCGATTCCCGGGTCGGGCACAAGTGTTATTGAGGCTTTTTCAAGGTTTTCTTGAAAATCTAACAGATCTGTAGCAGCTCGGAGTCTGGTGGAGTGGTATATTACCATTTCCGTACCTCGGATGAGCACGTAAAGCTGTCGGTCCCGGCTATCGCTAGAAATATTCGATAATTATTCAAATATCGTTAAAACGCTGCAATGAGGATCATCACCTATCTCATGAACCGGGAAACCGGTGAATCGCGGTGAACCGGAAAGTCTATATACGTTCGGTTTACTCTGCCTACCCTGCAAGGGAACCGGGCGTGATACTAATAGTTACGACCCCACATGTAAATTTTCTTATATTTTTCTTATAAATTAGAATCTGAAACCGGAATTTCATTTTCTTCTATAATTTTACCATTGTAACAATTTCAGAAATCCATACTAATATTATAAATGCGAAAGTAACTCTGTCTGTCTGTCTGTCTGTCTGTCTGTCTGTCTGTCTGTCTGTCTGTCTGTTACGCTTTCACGGCTAAACCGCTAAACCGATTTGGATAAAATTTGGTACAAATATAGTTTGAGACCCAAGAAAGGACATAGGGTAGTTCTTATCCCGGAAATCCCACGGGAACGGGAACTATGCGGGTTTTTATTTTAGAATTTTTTTACACGCGAACGAAGTCGCGGGCACAGCTAGTATTTATATAAACGTGTAATTTTAGAAATGTTAAAACAGTATTTAAAAAGTAGTCTATATTATTATAAAGTTGCTAGTTGATTTACTACTGTGAACCCCATTCATTCTGCCGGCACTCGTGGTCGGCCATAACCACGTGGTGTGGCTTGTTTTCAAGAACTGATGGCGGTACTTTTACTACTCCGCGTGGCATTAAAGCCACAGAAAGGGAGCCTGGGACCCGAATAACGCTCTGACCTGACTGACAGTCCGTTTTTAGTCCAGCCAAGAACTGCAACTAAAGCTAAGCCAAAGACCCGCCAGCTGAAGCGCTGTCAGTCCTCAGTTTTTCCTAGTTTTTTAGGGTTCCGTACCTAAAAGGTAAAACGGGACCCTATTACTAAGCCTCCGCTGTCTATCTGTCCGTCTGTCTGTCTGTCACCAGGCTATATCTAAAAAACCGTGATTGCTAGAAAGTTGAAATTTTCACAAATTATGTACTTTCGTTGCCGCTATAACAAATACTAAAAATAAAAAAATAAAATATTAAGGGAAAGTCCCCATACAGTAAACGTGTTTGTTTCATATTTTTTAAAGATGGTACGGTTTTTTTTTTGTTTTACAGCGTGGATTCGTCAAGACAATTCGACAAGACAAATAAAAACAAATTTCTAGTCAAGCAGAGTGATAAATAATACATTATTAAATCTTAACCCTCATTCTAGTGAAGTCAGGTTAAAAAGGACCAAACATTTTCTTATTATTTAATAAGATGGGTAATTACCCATTTTCGTTTACGTATAAATATATTTTGGCTTCCAAGAGACATAATTAAGATTTCGAGAAGTTGAAGGACAAACTTTTCAATTTGTCTCAAAAGGGAATCTTCCTTTTGAGCTTTACTATAATAAGGTAGGTAACTACGGCAACAAATTAATCTCTCACAATAAGATGAGCCTCTTATCCGCTGTCTTAAAGAAGTTATCTCAAATATTTTACTACTTATTGACAATCATGCTTGTTAATTGCAACGCATCATCAACCTATGAAATATGATTATGGTCTTGGATTTTCTCTATCATCTATGTATATCTAGAAAATCATCGTCTAGTTCGATATTTCAGGCATAAAAATATGTTCCTAATAGATATAGATTCTTGCAGATATTGAAAAAAAATATATATTGAATTGTAATTATTAATAAGCATGTTGTCGAGATAGCTGTTCATACAAACTTTTATTACCTACTCCAGGCCCATAGGAGTTGTTTTTTTTTTTTTAATAATCACTTATGTTAGACTTCGTATCTACAGCTATCGCCGTGTAAAATTTCATCAAAAATAGTTTAGTGTAACAGACAGACAGGTTTTGCAATTTTTTTTATATTATAAGATAGCAAACAAGCAGATAGGTCTCCTGATGGTAAGAGTCAACCATCGCCTATAAACACCAAAGATGTTAATGGTGCGTTGCTATCTTGTGGCGAGGCCTAACGCCACATGCATAAGTTTAGCGGCTACCTTACCAAACCGGAACACGACAGCGACAAGCACTGACGCTATTGCGGCAGGAATAGGTAAGGCGGTGGTGCCAGACCCGGGCGAGACAATGCAGAACTCTACCACCTAGTAGGCACTTGCAGAGCCGGCAGTTGGTCTATTCTTCAAAGGAGCCCGGAACCAAGACGGGGAAAATTTCGATGTTAGTATGTTATAGTAATAGTGCATACAGTTTTTAAGGTAGATCTCTATTTCTCTCTCTCTAAATTATAATTTTATAAGTTCCTCATTTTATTTTAATGAAACTTTATAATACTACAAGATGTTATGATGTGATATGTAATTATATATATATATATATATATATATATATATATATATATATATATATATATATATATATATATATATATATATATATATATATATATATATATATATATATATATATATATATATATATATTAATAAATAAAAATATAATAGATAATATATGTATGTATGCATAATACTGATCTAGTTTTAATTTAAGATACACATTCATAAAACAGTACATTTGTAAATGTATCACACCAAAACACCTCTAATAAATACATCATTGTTTGAAAATGAAATAAATTTATCACAACATCAAACTTTGCATTATATTTGTGTACGACTAGTTACCTCTGAGAGATACAGTAAAATTTTCCTGCAGAATATTTATTACGACAACATATCTCGTAGCCGTGATGTTTTACTGCATCATATAATGAAAATTTGCATGAACGTGACGAGCCGACGTGTTAAGCAACACGCGGCTTGTTTTAAATCTCAATTTTAATATTCTTTGCAATGGAGGATTTGTTCACGCTGAGGGATTTATGTTAAAAATAATGAAAATGAGATTTATTTAATGCCCAACGTAAACTTTAGATATCTATCGTTAGTGGTTCCTCTTAAATTCTGCTAATATTATAAATGCAAAAGTATATTCGGATGGATAAACTAAAAGAATAACTAACACAGTTATTCTTTTACGTGAAAACGGCTAAACCGATTTGGATGAATTTAAGCACTCATGTAGGTGATGATCACAATATACAGGGTTACTTTTAAAAGTCCGGGCAAATTTTAAAGTTAGGAACTAAATATTCAATTGAGAGTGCCTTTTTATTATTATTGTAAAATTATTACAAGATAATATAAAAATAGCCCACTAAATTCATGAATTGCATGCACCGACTCTTGTGAATGAACTCTGTAATGCTTGCAGTGTGTCATTTTACATATACTTATAATTACAATAGTAAATTATTTAATCTGTCGATCTAAGTATATTTTTCCCGATTACATTTAATTTGGTTGAAGGCACTAAAATATTTTATGCGTAATTAAAATTATATCCATGCGTTTTGTTTTTTGCGTCGAATATATGTTTTCTTATCGATATGTAAGCGCTTGACCGCGATCTCGCCTGATTGTAAGCTAAGATGAAGCCTAAGATGGAACGTGCTTCCCTAGAATGTACCTGTTCACTCTTCTCTTGAAGATCCCCAGATAGTACTCGTCCGGAAACACAGACTCAGGAAACATATTCCAGTCCTTTGCGGTTCGAACGAAGAATATATTATCGATTCTGTACAGCTTCTGAATAATTGGCCCGACCTTTAAAAGTTACCTTATATATACTCGTAGAATATCACACGGGATTAACTTATTTTTCCGGGATAAAAGTGCTCTAACTTTTATCCCGGAAAAATAAATAACTCTTTATGATGCAGAAGGCTGCAATGTGCAGCTAGTTTGAGTATAATTTAGTTTAAGCTCAGTTATAATCACCAGTATTGATCAACAAGGGCTTAATAATTTTAACCACAGACCACATGAGTAATAATAGACGCCATTGGAAGAAAACGTGTCGCCGCGCATTAGAGCAAACGCTCCTATTACTGTCAAAAAGTCATACATTTATAAGTTATATTATTTATTTTTTTATTATTAAAAAAAAACAAGTTTACTGATCTAACCCCAAAGTAAGCAAATTATTTGCTTGTGTTATGGGTGTTAGTCAACGATACTAATACATAGAAATACATATATAAATACTTACTAGAATATATTTAATAAACACCCAAACCCGGAAATACAAATATTTATGATCATCACATAAATGCTTGTCTCCGTTGGGGATTGAACCCGAGCCCCGTCGATTGCGTAGTCAGGGTCGCTAACCACTCGTCCAACGAGGCGGGCATTATTTTGTGAAAAATAAAAATAAACCATGTTGTACTGTTTTATCGTACCCAATGAGATGACAAGATTTAAAAATTACCCTTGATATGTTTTTATTTCATTGGTAAGTCGTATAACACCGTATTTCTGTATGTAATTCCAAGCTAAACTGACAAACGAACAAACTGTCTTGAAATGTATATCCATTTAAGTAGGTTCACAATTCCACGCGTATATTTTGTCTAATGTTAGACCACGCACAACTTTTTGCAGAGTACCTAGTCCGAGTTAGATCTTTCTTTTTTTATTGGAATGGGTATACACCGAGGGTGGTTTAATTTTTTTTATAAATTCCATCAACCATTAGGGTCACCGCGCATGGTCTACTAGCCACAACCACAAACGCCGCCACGAGAAGCTAAACGAGGCTACAAAAGTAGCTTAAGCGCGTGACAGCCACTTGTGGCTGGTGGTCGGCACTTGCGGTCAATATCTGTTACTTTTTTAACCCATGCATATACTATCACCACCACCCATGATACTGCTATCATAATGGACTCGGACGAAGAAGGTTTAATTGCGCTGCTTGTGATACAAAAACGTCGTAGAAGAAGACGAAACCGTAGTTCATGGATACATCCAATCAGCGCTTTTCGGCTAATTGGATACCATGAATCGCGCGAGTGGCATGACGTTTCGTGTCGGCGTTTAGTGGCCGGTGCGGACCACAAGAAAGGGAAAGCGAAGATTGTAGCGTGTGGTGGCCACCAGCGTCAACCGTAATCCGCGAGTCCATATAAAATGTATGAAAACTACAGGACATATGCCGGTGGCGGCGTTTTGTGGTTATGTCTGGTGACCTGAATGCGGTGACACTAAGGATACGTAAACAAGGAACGATTGACTGTTCATTTATACTGATTTTAATGCATGACTACGCATCAGTTTTCGTTAGTTAATTTTTTTGTTAAAAGATATTATTAGACAATTGCCTCTGTGGTTTAGTTGTCTGATTTCGGCATTGATCACACCAGATACCTGATACCACAAAATTGATACCAAGGTAGTATAAACCAGCTATGATGGATTGAACATAAATAATATAAACGCAGTATACTGCAACACCGACATTCGATTTCCTGGATTTTCAATTCAATTCTCTGGAACCCTGCGACACATTTTTACCAAATTTTTATGAGTCCAATCGCCAGATATGCGCTCTCAAAGAAATTAATTCACTTAATAAATGATCGAGTGAGGTAATTAATTTAGAATGATTAATTTTTTTATTTCATAGTAGAGGGGGCAAACGAGCAGGGGCAGGGGATCATCGCCGCCCTTGAGCATCTGCATTACCAGGTGTCTTTTAGCTGCGTTGCCGGCCTTTTAAGAATGAATAAGCTCATTTCTTGAAGGTACCCAAGTCGTATTCGTTCGGAAATACCCCCGCGGGTAATTGATTCCACAAAGGAGTAGTGCGAGGCATAAAGTGCCTTATTTCTGAGAAGTTTCCGACAAACTTGTGAATCGTGGAGAACTGGAAATTCTATAGACGTTCGGTGTACTCTGCCGAGCCCGAAAGGTAACCGGGCGTAATAATATTTGATGATACTAAAGGTAGTGGAGCTCGTTAAATTTTTATCTGGATTTGTAGTGATACTTGTCTCGATAAAGTTCCTGAGACAGAATTGTATTGAAAATTATTCTTTAATGGGTTATTTTCAGATTTTCTAATATATCTTTTCACTGTATTGTTAATTCAAAATGAACATGTACCACGGGGCATATAAGTAATTTGAATATACGACTGAGCAAATGTTCTTTATTGGCTTTTATAAACTCGCCTGGGCACTTACTCAGATTGAAGGCATTCACAAGGCTTTTGAGTAACAATCGGAAGCTTTCAAGATTTCCGACATTTCTCGCTCTGCTGCTATCGGGTTTAACGCTCGGGGCATTACAAGATTTAAAACGTGTTTTAATATTAAGATGAAAATGTTGAGTGTGTGATATTGTGATAGGAACTAAATTAAAAGTAAAACATTTAGCATCAAGTACTGAGCTTAGTAAGATGATACTCGTAAGATGTTTTTTAGTAATAGTGTTTTAAATATTAAAAAATGGTCAGTTGTAATAAAAATAAAAGCTATAAAAATATATTTTTAACACAGATACCTACTGTACGAAGTGTCGAAACCACAGACCACATAAATACTAATAGGTACGCCATTGAAAAGTGTCACCGCGCACATGAGCAAACTATCACTGTCAAAAATTTCATACATTTGTAGGTTATATTATATTGTGAAAAATAGAAATATACCATGTTGTACTGTTTTATTTTACCGAATATGATGACAAGGTTTAAAAATTACCCTTGAAGTTATTTTATTTCATCGGTAAGTAGTATAACTCTGTATTTCTGTGTGTAATTGCTACACTGACAAACTAAGAAATTGTCTTGAAAGGCGTATCCATTTAATCCGTGGTCGGAACAATATTCTTTTAATTAACACAATGTCTTAAAAATATTTTTCTAGATCGTACAAGATAATATTAGCCCAAGAATCTCAATAGCTTAGACACAGGATATTTTTCAACCGACAAAAAATGCAGGAGGTTCTTAATTCGACGCGTTATAGTTTTTTAGGGTTGCTTACCCAAACGGACCCTATTACTAAGTCTCCACTGTCCACCTGTCTGTCTGCCTGTCTCCTCGTCTGTCACCAGGCTGTATCTCCTGAACTGTGATAATAAGATAGTTAAAATTTTCACAGATGATGTATTTCTGTTGCCGCTGTAATAATAACAAGATATATTAAAAACAGAATAAAATAAATAATTGACCGCCCCGTTAGTCGAATGGTTAGCGACCTTGACTACGCAATCGATGGGGCTCGGGTTCGATCCCCAACGGGGACGAGCATTTGTGTGATGAGCATAAATGTTTGTATTTCCGGGTTTGGTGTTTATTAAATAAATTTCAGTATTTATATATGTATTTCTATATATTAGTATCGTTGACTAGCATCCATAACACAAGCAAATAATTTGCTTCCTTGGGTTAGATCAGTAAATGTAATTTTTCCTGTGAATATATATTATTATTATTACTGTTGTTAAACTTAACCGTTTCTTAGGTTTGGCCTGGTAATATAACTTGGCACGGACATTAGCCTTATTATTATTATTATTATTAGTTAAGGAGAGCTCCCATACATGTATATTTTTTGTTTTTTTTTCCTCGATCTTAATAACTACAACTGATAGATACTTGAAATATTCACAGAATATTTAAATATATATTCACTTTAAAAATAAATAATTAAATTAAAATTAAATAAATATATTTAAGGGGGGCTCCCATATAACAGCCGTGATTTTTTACATTTTTTTGGTAATTATGGTACGGAACCCTTCGTGTACGAGTCCGATTCGCACTTGGCCGGTTTTATTTATTTTACTCACTGGTTTTAATATGTGACCACACTGTGATCCTATTTTGATAGTTTTTTTATTGGACAGAAATATACCCCGAAAGTTATATAATTTTTACGAAAAAAACAAACACCCAAAAGGATACAAAAACAGAGGATTACTGATTATTGACTCAATGATTTGAATCAATTTTATTTAAAAATATAATTTTGATTTTATTCATTCATTTTTAAACACGATTTATATAATTCTGTTCAGTATGACTTAAACATTTTGGTGCAAGCCACCCTAAATATTGCGTTATAACTTACAACCCAGTAGGGTTCATTTATCTATCATTGATTTTGTTATAATTTTATTCTGAAATTATGAAAAGTTGAACTTATGTTTTAGTTAAGCTAAAGTATATTATATCTTTATCAAATAATAGTAGTTTTATAAAAAAATCCCCGTGTCATAAGTCACCTTATAATATTTTGTTTACTAACATTCCGTTCAGATGTTGTTACGCATGATTTGTTATCGTCTTCACTGTATTGTCTGGATTATAACTTCATAGAATGGCTCAGATTTTTCGACATCTCGGGTAAAGAACGTATCGTTTTTTACCGGGCACTACGATCTGAACAAATCAGGGATGCTTGTGGTTCAGATCGTAATGCCCAGTGCGGTGGTGGACCCTGGCTCTCGGCAAAACGGTGAGACTAATCATGATTGCTTTATCACTTCTTGTTAGGTATTTTGCAACTCCAGTGTTTATTGTTGCCAAATTAATGCAACCTAGTCAAACTTGTTAAGTTTATTGGAATAGTAGTTAAGGTACGATTACATGACGTTTTAAAAAATAACAATTTTTTTTTATTAAATTGACTTCTGCTATCTGGTATATAGACTATTTTTAATAGTTTAATGTAATAAACGTTAGTGATATGCGCAACTTCACCAGAAAATAAAGCAGTCAGAGAAAAAAAAATAAGAACGGCAATAACTAGCCTGATTCTGTTTATTTACAGTCGACTGATCTCAATAAAATATGTCACATAAGTTCAAAGAGAAATTATAGTCAAAGAGCTTGCATCTGGAATACATTGCATATTTTATAGTCGACTTTGATAACCGCTATCAAGTGCCTATAACAATAATAATCATCATATTCATTGTACAATAAAACGATAAATTAAAATGAGTATAACAATTTTCACTAAAAATATATAATATAAATAAATAAATAAATATTCACGGAACAAATTACACTTACTGATCTAACCCCAAAGTAAGCAAATTATTTGCTTGTGTTATGGGTGATAGTCAACGATACTAATACATAGAAATACATATATAAATACTAGAATATATATATAATAAACACCCAAACCCGGAAATACAAACACTTATGCTCATCACACAAATGCTTGTCCCTGTCGTGGATCGAACCCGTGCCCCGTTGATTGCGTAGTCAGGGTCGCTAACCACTCGACCAATTTACCGCTAACAAGCTTAGTGTGCTTGTGGTTAATTTGCTGTCTTCTCTGAGTCTATCACATAAATTCAAATATTTTTAAAACAGATATACAGAGTGCCGGAAACGGTATCTACCTAATTGATACAGTATTTTGGAAGTATTTTTTTGCACTAAACATAAAAAAAATGTCGCAAGAAACTTAGTGGCTACTAAACTAATTTCATAATTTATACGCACCTATATATTCTGTTACAACTTTGACATTTTTTATAACTCATTCAATAACAATCTGGTACAACGTCGATCTAAGTAATGTAATCGTAAATGATACATACATATAAACAAGTATTGCAATGAGTGTTTCAAGTTTTATATGAAATAACAACGCATTAGTTTGTTTGAAGATTATTTATATTGTATGTAACAAGTTATTTTATTATTACGAAGTATTTATATAGACTATTGAAAGCAGTGTGTAAAATTAAATTGAAAAGAAAGATTATTTATATTGTATGTAACAAGTTATTTTATTATTACGAAGTATTTATATAGACTATTGAAAGCAGTGTGTAAAATTAAATTGAAAAGAAAGATTGTTTATATTGTATGTAACAAGTTATTTTATTATTACGAAGTATTTATATAGATTATTGAAAGCAGTGTGTAAAATTAAATTGAAAAGAAAGATTATTTATATTGTATGTAATAAGTTATTTTATTATTACGAAGTATTTATATAGACTATTGAAAGCGGTGTGTAAAATTAAATTGGTATCGTCAATGGCATTTTGTATAAGCTATACGCCAGTCACTGATCACAGTGCTAGGAGATTTATTCCGATTTCCGATTTATATTATATATTATATATACTAGGCGGTAGAGTTCTGCATTGTCTCGCCCGGGTCTGGTACCACCGCCTTACCTATTCTTGCCGCAATAACGTCAGTGCTTGTCGCTGTCGTGTTCCGGTTTGGAGGGTAAGGTAGCCGGTAAACTTATGCATGTGGTATTAGACCTCGCCACAAGATAGCAACGCACCATTAACATCTTTGGTGTCTATAGGCGATTGTTGACTTTTTCTATCAGGAGACCCATCTGCTTGTTTGCTATCTTATGATATAAAAAAAATAATTATATTTAATCTTTTTTTTATAATATATTTATTTATTAATGTTAGTCACCTTTGTGATCTAGTTTCTGGTATCATTGTTGAGCACATGAGGTCCCGGGTTGAGCAATTCAAAATTTTGTTTTTCAGTTTTCTGATAAAAACAATGTTGCTCAGGATTGAACAAGTGCTAGGTTGGCGATAGGCTCTCCACCTATCATGTGGAACTAATTATCTTCGGCTAATCGTGGGGCACTCGCTGTACCTCTGCCTACCTCTTCAGGGTTACAGGCAAGAATATGTTTTTCACAAGTTGCCAGACACAGCTTGGCAGCTGTTGGGCAAACCTACAAAACACCTGTGTATGATTATCCAGTTACTAGTAACTACTAGTCATACAATTTTTAACCTTGTAATCTACTAAAAAAGACATACATGTATATTTCATTTGCAGAGTCTCATATGAAGGCTCTCGTGTACATTTAAATATTTTTATAAATACTCGTGTCGTTCGGAAGCTATAAGCCTTTCACAGTATGGCACAGTACAAGAAGATGATAATGGTCTAGTTCCGATGTTGATACGTATTTGATATTATGTTTATATATAAGATATTAATATTAACTACCTGTCTCAACTTTGGATGGCTATATTACTAAAGAAAATAAGACCAAATTGCCCTTTTACAGCGCTAATATTTAAACTCAAATACTAGGTGGCATAGTTTTGCAACGTCTCGCTACCGTCCATCACTCTCGGTCGGGTTTAATGCCACAATAGCGTCAGTGCTTGTCACTGTCATCATATCCCGGCTTGGAAAGTTAGGTAGGCGGTTTAAACTTTACACACCATTACATCTTTGGTGACTATATGCGAACGTTGTCTCCTTCAATCAAGTCAGCTATCTGATTGCTTACTATCTTATGATTTAAAAAGAAGAATGTATTTTACACTCTTTGTTGTCGGCACTTGATGAAACTCTTTTTTCATTCAATATTAAATATTTAAACACTTGTACTGTTTCACAATAAATTGTTACATTATAAAAAATAACCTAATCACTTAAATGTTAAATCATGATGGCTATTACGGCCGTAAAAGCCGTCATAATTTAACATTTTATGTATATTTTTTATATATATTTTTATATATAAAATGTTAAATCATGATGGCTAGATATTGTTTTGTTTTTAGTTATAAGTTGTAATTGCCTGATTATGCTGATTTAGAAGTGAAACCGGTTGGTTAATATATGTAGTAATTTAATGTAAAACAGTACAAGTGTCTTTATATTTAATATATATACAAATACATAAAAAAATAGCTAACTTTTCCAGTCAATTTTCAATTTTTCTTTTAATATTTTTTTTGTTGCGATTATAAATACAACCAAAACAATTCTTAACCAAATAGATGCAGCCGATTTGAAGTAGCGCGCTAGTAAACATTTATGCCAAAATTATTTTTATAATACATAAAAAAATAGCTAACTTTTCCAGTCAATTTTCAATTTTTCTTTTAATTTTTTTTTGTTACGATTATAAATACAACCGAAACAATTCTTAACCAAATAGATGCAGCCGATTTGAAGTAGTGCGCTAGTAAACATTTATTCCAAAATGATTTTTATTTATATCGACGTAATTATAATTATTAATATTCTATATCATTAGATAGCAAATAATACACTGGCTCTCCTTATGGCATGAGAAACTATCGCCTATAGACACCAAAGATGTTAATGGTGCATTGCTAACCGTGTGGCGGGATGGCAATATCACATGCATACATAAGGCTATTGGCTACCTTACCCTCCAAACTGGAACACGACAATGACAATCATTGACGCTATTGCGGCAAAACAAATAAGATGGTGGTACCATATACCCAGGCGAGACGTTGCGGAAATTTACCACCTAGTAGTCACGGTGGTAGTGACAAATACAGCCAATCGGTCCGTTTATGTCCAAGGTCACCTTTTACGACCTGGCTGGTAGAACAGCAGTTGGGCTATTATTCAAAGGATCCCGGAGAGATAATTAGCTACAAATGTAAAAAATATACTTCATATATTTTCTTAAACTTAAGGAAAATTTTACTATTTTCCTTAGCTTCTAGTCTACAAAACTGCATCGCAATATAATATCAATTTCAAAGTAAAACACCATCTATCTTATTTTACATTGAAAGTGCATTTGGCTGTAAGAGATGTATCGATGCTGATGCATGTGGTATTAAATAAAAATAACATTCTTTATATTTAAAAGGATCTTTATTTATGTTACAGAAAAAATGTATAAATTATATGTAACCCCTTAATTAAAGTAATATTCGCCTAAATAGACGTTAATATTTAAAAAAAACGGTAATTTATAGTGTCAATATTTTTAAATGATTATGCCTAGAGCTATAATTTAATTAATTAATTAAAAAAACGTAGACAATCATTCTAGTTTTATCTAATATTTATCACTCCTAAAGACACGTAAAAGACGCTTAAACACAACATCGCCCGTGTTCTTTGAAAAACTGTTTAATACTTTATCTTATTATGTATATTAACAAAAAACTAGTTTTTTTAAATATCGTACATATATTATTAAATATTTGCGTTTTAAAATTAATTTTACTGCAAACACTCCCTGGACTGTCATGGAGTCATGAATGGCATCACGCCGTGGTGTTACCTTCATTGCATAATCTGTGGTTTCCATGAAAATGTCAAAAACTAAATGACGTTTTACTACGCTGTGACGTAACACTTCTTCATGCCTATTTTTGCCGAAATCAATAAATATTGTAATTTTTGTCACATCCATATAGTATTTTGTTTTCCCCGTGTTGGTCCGGGCTATTTTGAAGAATAGACTGTTTTATTTTATTTCATCGCCTCTGTGGTCTAGTGGTCCAGCGTTGGCGTTGACTACATGTGGTCCCGGGTTCGGCACAATTGCGCCCTCAAACTTCGCTGCTCGGGTTAAACTGAACAGAAATCGAAAGGCACCCCCTACCACACTCCACGTGGACTATACTAATATTAGGGGACTTCACTCAAACCTAAATGCCGTCCACTACCACCTCGAGACGGCTAAGCCGGCTCTGTTCTTTTTAACTGAGACGCAGATATCTTCTCCGGCTGATACCTCATATCTCTCATACCCGAGGTACAAATTCGAGCATTCATTTGTACCCTGGGCGGGAGTTTGTGCTTATGTCAGAGAGGATATCTGCTCTCGACGTCTCAGCAGCCTTGAAGGCTATAGGGACCTATCCATCCTCTGGCTGCGTGTAGACTGCGACGACCATCCCCGCATCTATGCGTGCCTCTACATGTCCCATAGCGGAAATGCTGAAGTCGACAGGCTCGTTGAGCATCTTCAAACGGCTGTAGATTCCATATTACAACTGACCCCCTCCGCTGAGATCGTGATCTTAGGTGATTTATTAAAATCACCTAAGATTTTTTGTATAACACTAGTTGTTACTCGCGACCTCAAGACCCAAAATCAATACTTATCTTTCAATTCCCTTTACTCATTCGGGTAAGAATTAGTCTGGATAACGTTCTATTGGTAAATTAATTTTTAAAATCAGTACAGTAGTACATTTATTCGTATTTCGTTATAAACATACAGAAATACAAATGTTTTCTCTGTGTCATATCAGTACAGATGAACGTTCAAGTTTTTAAACTACTCGTAGATCAAGTCAATTATATTCTCATTTCAACTTTCTATCCGGTATCAACATCACTAGTTAGGCATTGTAAAACAACCACGCCGAATGGCTGTGTTCACGCACTACCGATCATGCGGGGAGGTCTGTTCACGATTTTGCCTTGGAATATGGTCTAACACAATTGGTAACCTCGCCTACGCGAGTTCCCGATGTGGACGATCATACTCCTTCAATGTTGGACCTTCTGCTGGCCTCCCATGCGGACAATTATCAGGTATCCGTGGACGTCCCTCTTGGTACGTCAGACCACTGCCTGATCCGGAGTAAAGTGCCGGTTACGCGCCTGTCACGGCCTCCTTTTGCAGGCTGTCGTCGCGTTTGGCACTATAGGTCAGCAGATTGGGACGGGATGCGGTCTTTTTTTGCGTCCTACCCATGGGGGTGGATGTGCTTCTCTCTGGATGATCCGAGTGTCATCGCTGACTCTATCGCTGATGTGGTGCTGCAGGGCGTGGAACTTTTCATTCCATTTTCTGCGGTACCAGTTGGTAGTAAGTCTCAGCCTTGGTTTGGTCGCTTCTGCAAAATGGCTTCACGCCGAAAGCAGGAATGCTACAGGGCTTGGGCTGCAGCGTCGACATTTCGTGATGAAAAAACGAGCGCGTTACGTAAGGAGTACAATTCCGCTTCGAGTTACTTCAAAAGAGCTATCGCCAAGGCAAAATCTGAACACATTGGCAGAATTGGTGAGAAATTAGTTCGCCTTCCTTCGGGAACTCGTGTGTTCTGGTCTCGCGCCAAGGCTGTCTTGGGGAATTTCTCACAGCCCTCTCTTCCACCCTTACACGAAGATGATGACTCTCTGGCCCATACCGCAAGGGAGAAGGTCGATCTTCTGGGCTCGTTCTTTGCGGCCAACTTGACTCTGGACGACCAAGGAAATGCACCGCCTACAATCCCGCAGTGCCATAGTTCTATGACGGAATTAAAATTCCTGCAGTCTTCCGTACGTAAAGCACTTTTTTCCTTGGACGTCCATAAGTCAAGTGGACCGGATGGCATCCCTCCGATTATACTTGAATCATGTGCTCCAGAGCTGGCGCCGGTACTAACACGCCTATTCCGGCTCTCCTACTCACTCGGCGTAGTACCAGTTTCATGGAAGACAGCTTTAGTGCATCCCATCCCTAAAAAAGGAGATCGCTCTAAGACGTCTAACTATCGGCCGATAGCCATAACCTCCTTGTTCTCCAAAATTATGGAGACAATCATCAACTCGCAGCTCCTCAAGTATTTAGAAGAGCACCAGCTGATTAGCGATCGCCAGAACGGTTTCCGTCGCGGCCGCTTAGCTGGTGATCTTCTAGTATACTTAACACATCGGTGGGTGGAAGCAGTTGAGTCCAAGGGGGAGACATTGGCAGTTAGTTTAGACATAGCGAAGGCCTTTGATAGGGTATGACACAAAGCGCTTCTGGCGAAGTTGCCTTCCTATTGGCTTCCCGAGAAATTATGCAAGTGGATCCAGACCAGTTTTTTGGCTGATCGGAGCATCAAGGTCGTAGTTGACGGTGCGTGCTCTGGCCTTAAATCTATCAATGCTGGTGTTCCACAAGGCTGCGTGCTATCACCGACACTGTTCCTTCTGCATATCAATGACATGATGCGAATTCGCAACATACATTGCTATGCAGATGACAGTACTGATGATGCTATATACTCCGGCCAAAGCGGTATTTCTCGGGAACACTTCGAAGAGAGCCGAAACAAGCTTGTGTCCGAAGTTGATCGACTAACCGATGTCTCGGAATGGGGTCGTCAAAATCTGGTTACTTTTAACCCCAAGAAGACACAGCTTTGCGTGTTTTCCGCTAAAAAGACACCCTTTGTCATGTCACCTCGATTTGGGGATACTCTCCTGACAGCCTCAGCTAGTATCGGGATTCTGCGAGTCGACATATCGAATTACGTTCAGTTTCGCGGTCATTTGGAAGGTAAGGCTAAAGAAGCCTCCAAAAAGCTCGGTGTGCTCAGCAGAGTGAGACAGTACTTCTCGCCGGCCCATCGCCTTCAACTTTATAAGGATCAAATTCGGCCCCACATGGAGTACTGTTCTCATCTCTGGGCCGGAGCTCCTCAGTACCAGCTCCTTCCTTTTGATCTCATTCAGCGTAGAGCGGTTCAAATCGTTGACAGGTCGTCAATTTCGAAACGGTTTGACTCTTTGGCATTGTGCAGAGATGTTGGTTCACTCTGTGTCTTCTATCGTATCTTTCATGGGGAGTGTTCCGATGAGTTATTTGGATTCATTCCTGCCGCCAAAGTCCATCATCGGACATTGCGTCAAAATTTGAAATTCCATCCTCACCATCTCGATGTCTGGAAATCCACAACTGTGCATTTCTCTCGACACTTTTTGCTTCGCACTACTTTGTTGTGGAACCAATTACCGGTAGAGGTGTTTCCAAACGGATACGACTTGGGGGCCTTCCAGATAAGAGCTTACTCATTCTTGAAAAGCCGGCAACGCAACTGCAAGATCTCTGGTATTGTGGATGTCTATGGGTGGTGGTGATCACTTACCATCAGGTGCACCTGCTGCTCGTTTGCCTCCTCTTCTATAAAAAAAAATGTTAATTTTACATGCACTACCATCGTGACTACTAGGTGGTAGAGTTCTGTAACGTCTCACCCCGGTATGCATGTGGTATTTTCATTCCACCACACGGATAGCCACGCACCTTTAATATCTTTGGTATATAGGCGATAGTTTTTTCCATCATGAGCCCCGTCAGCTTGTTTGCTATCTTGTGATATAAAAAAATAATTTATTTATTATATTTATTTATTTGCACGTGATTTAATGCGGTTTATGTTAATACATTTTATTCTTTCTAAATTCGTTATCGTCTTAATGTACTAACTACAAAGACTTCTATGTGCTAACGTATGAAGGACATGCGCCACGTCATTTATGTTCCACTAAACTGCAGACCATGGACTGTATGTGCGCTAGAGCTCGTTGAATAAAACACGTAAGCACCATGAATTTCACGGCGGTTACGAACTTTTAGTCGTGATTATATATAATACTCTATTATGCTGTGCAGCGAGTGTTGCCGAAATGTGACACGATTTCTACTTAGCATAGGTTCTCTAGTAAGTAGCGCCTACATTAAACTCTCCGTTTATATATCGTTACTTTATCTAAGTCCCCTGAAGTTGAATAGACTTTCTTATTACAGTAGACCTTGTTCCCACGAACCCAACTTTTTTTTGAAAGCCTCATAACTGGGTGTTCCGGTGCAGCCCGGCCACAATCAATTTTGCAATTTATAGACATAAAATTTAAATGTTCTTTTAATGTTTATATATATATATATATATATATATATATATATATATATATATATATATATATATATATATATATATATATATATATATATATATTTTATATCATAAGATAGCAAACAAGCAGATGGGTCTCCTGATGGAAAGAGTCAACCATCGCCTATAGACACCAAAGATGTTAATGGTGCGTTGCTATCTTGTGGCGAGACCTAATGCCACATGCATAAGTTTACCGGCTACCTTACCCTCCAAACCGGAACACGACAGCGACAAGCACTGACGCTATTGCGGCAGGAATAGGTAAGGCGGTGGTACCAGACCCGGGCGAGACAATGCAGAACTCTACCACCTAGTAGCCACGATGGTAGTGACTCGATAGCCAATCGGTCGCTTTTTACGACCTGCCTGACGAAACGGCAGTTTGTTTATTCTTCAAAAAAGCCCGGGTCCAACACGGGGAAAAATCATGCCAGACCCTGTCAAAAGCCTTCGAAATATCAAGCAAGATAGCTAGTGCTTCACCATGATTCTCGATGACCGCGCTCAAGATGTAGGTGGCATACGCTAGAAGATCCTACCAATAGAGATAGTACACAATTATCAATATAAATAGAAATATGTGAGTATAGAAAACAAATCGTAGATATAATGCAATTCCAATTCCCTACAACATTTAACATTTTTTTTATTATTTTAATATTCTATGCAATTACGTACATCTAGATACATATAATATATTTATAATTACTTTGTTTATAATAATAATATATCATATAGGAAAATGCACCATCGTTTTACAATCAGAACTGTTTTTCTTTACGTCTGGTTTTCTAGAGAATTACTCCTAAAAAAATTGCGATAGCAGCTTTTTACAAATAAGCAGATTTGCTATTTTAATTCTACAGGCGCTAAGTGCACATTTTAATTTAAAATCATTTTTTGTTTATATAGTCGTTTTTGTTCGTATATTACATTCAAAAATTCAAAGAACGCAAATGGAACATTTATTTGGCTTATATTTAAAAACATTCTGATCATCCTACTGGAAAATATAACCGTGGCCGGGCTGCAGCGTATACGTTACTTCCCGGCCACCAAAAACTGCTCTTTTAAGGAGATATACTTGAGGTACATTTAATTTATTCATTGGTACTGCAAGAACATTAAAAGAACATTTAAATTTTATGTCTATAAATTACAAAATTGACTGTGGCCGGGCTGCACCGGAACACCCCTCATAACTTTATTAGTTACCCGATTCGAGATTTTTCGAAGATAGCAAAAACAAGGTTGTCTTATCAAAACGAAGCTGTTCACAAAAGCTCAGCTTGTTATTAATAAAAAAAAGTTTGTGCGTGAAACCACGGTCTATAGAATTTACTGTTATATCAATAATAAAATAATTGGTTTTGTTTTGCTTCAGTGATAAGATAAAAAGTAAGAAAAGAAAATATACGTGATCCCGATATTGGAAAAATGCGAAGAAAAACTGATGATTGATATAATTTGTTAGAAAATATTAAAAGTCAGTTTATTATGTTCTATCAAGCGCAAATTTGTCGCGTCACCGATGGATGGACCTTTTAATCTGCCCTAAACTTTTAACGAGAAAACTTTTAAGTTGTCACAACTTTTGCGGTAAATATTTCGTTAGTTAAAACTTGGTTGGTAATCATCGAATTGAGGTAGTGAGATGGTAATGTCTATTCTTAGAGCAATTACAAAAATAATAAAATATTTTTTGGAATATTCTTATGTGATTTCGATTGCACTTATGTTTATATTCTCATATTTTTCTTACAATTATGAGATACAATTATTTATGTACAATAAAGTTTGAAATAAATAAATTTTCTGATTGTCTAGAGTTTCTAAAAATCTGAACCTACTTTTGGACGCCACTCATAGTAACAATTTTACACTGCATTCGGATAGCAATAATATTAATAATACATTGCAATCGTCTGAAATCAGACGTTAAGTTCATATGTTATCTTACTCTTCATATACAGATATGATAAACGATTCTGGCACTGTCAGGGAAATTTATAGAAATACTAGCTGTTGCCTGCGACTTCGTCCGCGGACTTAGTTTACTCCGCACTGCTCCTCCCCTGTAGGTGATAGCGTGATAATAAATAGCCTATAAGTCGATCCGACCTATTAGTAATATTCATGCAAAATTTGAAGTAAATCCATGCAGTACTTTTTGAGTTTACCCCGGACATACATATAGACAAACAGACAAACTGTGATGTTGTAATATTTGCGATGATAATGACTCGTCACATACTTTACCCACCTACAATAAGCGTATTAATGATCTATTCTGTTCTTTTTACTTTAAGTTTATTTTTAAGATTTTGATCTGCCATGTCTTTCAGTGCAAGTACTAGAGCATAATCTTAAATATCGTCAGATATTAATAAATGTCCACTGCCTATAAGTGTATTTTGAAAAAGTGGGTCATATATTAATTGAATTTTTAGATGTTTTGCCTTAGGACATGAGCTCGGTATGAACAGATGAGGAGAGAACGAAATAAGTAATATACATTGTTTTAAAAACGTATTGATTAAGGTCAAAAGATATTTCTAAAATGACACACATAATTATGGTTTGTTTTAGATATTCTACATACGTGATATTACTGTTAGACAAAATGCACTTCTGCTTTAAATTCACTTCATATATACTTTTACAACATTACTTTCACAACATATATATTTTAAATTAAATTATAAATATGAACAAACTGCACATCACATTCTTTGGGAGTGTAATCTTTGGCAAAACGAACGTCGTCAAATGCTTGATAGTATCCAATATATATCCGGTGTAATTAATTACTCCGATCTTGGGGGTACACGTGGAAACTTCCGTGCCTTCAAGCGATTTTGTCATACTTATTACTGGGTGGAAAATTAAGTAGGCTATTCTGGTAGGTCCCTAATTTTCAAACTTCCGTGGTGCAATAGCAATGAAGCTTAACCTGATTTAAAAGTCTCATTTCGTAGCATTTTTATGCTTTTCACATTTTACTGTCTCCTGCCAAAAAGGGAGGGAAACAGGAAGTATTTTTCTACTCCTCCTATATACTTCTGATTAATTTCGTTGCGGGATATAAGACAGCTTAGCTTTTCCTCAGAATACCCTGAGCTCGCAACTCAAAGGTTATTAGGACGGTTGCCGCTGTTGATTCTGGTTAATAGAAGTTGCAGAGGTGGGAACGAGATGTGGGCCCATTGCCCTTAAAAAAAAGAGAGAGAGAGATATATATATATATATATATATATATATATATATATATATATATATATATATATATATATATATATATATATATATATATATATCTTCTATATATATAAAATTCTCGTGTCACAATGTTAGTCTCCATACTCCTCCGAAACGGCTTGACCGATTTTGATGAAATTTCGTATGCATATTCAGTGGGTCTGAGAATCGGCCAACATCTATTTTTCATCCCCCTAAATGTTAAGGGTTGTCCACCCCTAAAATTTTTTTTTTTACTTTATGGACAATTTTTTTTATTTTTATTTTTTTATGATTCAGCATTAAAAAATACATATAACTCTACATTTTTACCCTTCTATCACCAACCCTTATTTTTTTATTAAATAATTTATATGGCAAAACAACGTTTGCCGGGTCAGCTAGTATATATATATATATATATATATATATATATATATATATATATATATATATATATATATAAAAGAAAGTCGTGTTAGTTACTCCACTTATAACTCAAGAACGGCTGAACCGATTTAGCTGAAAATTGGCAGGGAGGTAGTTTAGAGCCAGGAGAAGGACATAGGATATTTTAGAATTTTTTCCACGCGAACGAAGTCGCGGGCACAGCTAGTATATATATATATATATATATATATATATATATATATATATATATATATATATATATATATATATATATATATGACGGCGTCCGCGTCGTCAAATGCAAGAATATTGTAAAGCGGAAACAACAAATGCACGGCCTGGGCCGGCAAGCGCGTCGTTCGATATCCCTACTACTCAACTTGTTTTGCTACCTGTATAAAAGGCTCGGAGCGCCCGCCGATAAGGCAGTCTAGGCTCTGGCGTGGCTCGGTACACTTGTTGTATCTTGCTAGTAGCTTATCCTTGACTCTTGGATAATTAATTTGTGCAAACAAGTTAATTATTATTGTCAACTATAAATTAGTCGCAGTACAATTTATAATTGACTATCTATTGCTTAAATTATGACTTATTTGTAGTAATTAGTGAGGAATAATTATAATTTACATTGTTAATGAGAACTAGTAATTAATAATGGAAAGTTGATCAAAATATAAAGAATTGTTATATCACCACATCCTCATTTTATTTATCATATCTGACCCACTTCCTACATCAGAATTGGGATCGGATTCACTCCCACTTCAGCATCAAACTATTTCGGTTAATTATGTAGAGCAGTAAATGTCTCTTTTCGCTTGTGGTGTGGAAACTATTCTTTGAAAATAGCAGAAAATATTATTTCACGTTCTGTAAAAGCATCTACTCCCATTAAGTTGATATACTTTGATTCTGATGAGGCAGACTCCGATATGACCGACTGGTGTCCTCCTCCTTGCTTCGTTTTCTTCATTACTGAGGGTCGTTACCTCCTCATTGGATAGTTCTTGGTAATGTTACGCCATTAGACTCTATCTTCAGCGGCGTGCAGAGCATCATAAAACTTTTTAGACATGAGGTTGGTGCGAACCTGGTCTGACCATCGCATAGGAGTACGTCCACATGGTCTTTTGTCTTCTACTTTTCCGGTCACTATTAGCTTTTCGAGATTGTCTCCTTGCTTTCTAGAGATGTGGCCGAAGTATTATAGAATTCTTTGAAGGCACGTAGCAGACAGTCTGGTCTTTACTCCAAGTTGTTTTAGTATGAAGGCGTTGGTCCTGTGTGTTGTCCAAGGGATACGTAACATTTTTCTCCAGCACCACATTTCAAACGCATCAATGCGACGTCTGTCTGCAGCTCTTAGTGTCTATGACTCTGCGCCGTACGTGAATATGGAGAACACCAGCGTACAAACCAGCCTCTGCTTTGTTTTTAATGAGATGCTTCTGTCGTTCCAAAGACCCTTCATCTGACTCGTAGGATTTTTGTCGTGTAACTTACTAGCTGGTGTACCTCAAGTAAAATAAATATAGAAAAGAAAAAATTAGACGGGGTTGATCTGATCATTGTAGCTACTCACTCACTTAAGAGTCGTGCCGTCACCTACTTCACAAGCTGCTGTCTTGCCAAGCTATATTAGGACTTGAAGATCTCTTCCTTTTAGACTTAAATATGAACCGATTTAAGAGCACCACTGTATTTCGAGGAAGTTACAATTTTGTGATAGAATCGAACATCGTAACAACTATTGCCGTGATAAACAGAAACTTATCTCAAATAATTTTTGCTTGCAGCGAAAGCAGGTCATCTACCACTATCTCTGGTGACGTGTCCAGTCGCCGACCACCAGTGGTCTGCTATGTATGTTGTGACCCCGGCCCAGCCACAAAGCTTCCATTTTTCCGATGAGCTACAAGAAGAAAGAAGTTGCCACTTCGAGTTCCGAAAAACAGAAAACCAGTCAACATATGTTCCAGAGTGTTACATGGTGTATTACACTAAGTAGAATTTAATTATCTTTTATATTTGAGTCTGGTTTAGAATGTAGCCATATCAAACAAATCTGTTGTGATTCCTTTGTAAGAGAACGGTTTTATGAACAAGAATCTATAAATAGTCGCTTGTTTTGATGTAGTTTCCACTGAACAAATCAAATGCTTAACCACAAGGCAAAATTTAAATTTGGAGGTAGTTTCACGTTTGACCTGATAAGTCTTAATGTTTCGTTAGGCCGCAAAATTTGGACCAATGTAGAATAGGAAGTAAGCGAAAACAGATTAATGCTTAGCAATACTTAAACACAATCTTGATAGCAAGATAGCAACGCACCATTAACATCTTTGGTGTCTATAGGCGATGGTTGACTCTTTCCATCAGGAGACCCATCTGCTTGTTTGCTATCTTATGATATAAAAAAAAAAAAAAAAAAAACAATCCTGCTCAGTTTCAAAATCTGCTAGCGAGAGTATGGTAAATACTGACTTTGTAGGTAAAGATAGAGAGCGCTTGGTAGATATTTAAAAAAAAAACAATTGACAACCAATTGAATTAAAACCGTCGGGCTTAAATTCGTCGAGCTGAAATCGAATTAGTTGACCCTTTGAAGATCGTTAATAAGCAATCTTAAAGTTTGTTACCAACTAAACTCAAACTAATTTTTTTTAAAAAAAAAGAGAAAACAATACAGATTTACATCTTCTTGCGACAGGCACATATAGAGCTAACAGTCGGTCCGAATATGTAATGCGATTCCTGTAGGGTTTAATAATGATAGCGCAGTATAATTCTCTGACAAATCATGGCAAAAGCGGTTAGGTAATATTTAACACGCACTCAGCAGCATTAGGTTTGACATTCGGCAACTAACAAAAACTCGCGAAAGTATCTACAAACTTTGAAAAAAAAAATCAGCCCAATCGGACATTTTATGGTTGAGTAGAGGTAATGAAAGGTTAAACCTTTTAGTGTAGGTGACTTTGTCTTTGTTAGGAATGAAGAACGACACTAAACGAAACTTGATTCAAAATATAAGGGCTCCTTAAAAGTTACCGCAATTTTAGAAAACAAGTGCGCCCATGATAGCCTCTGCTAAGTTCCTCATATTCCTGTAGGGTTTCTTGAGGTACCTATATGAAAATTATAACAAGGATGACGTGACGGCGTATACTCATGATAATGATCTTGTTCATAAAACTGGTCCAAACAATATTGATAGGAATGCAGTGTATATTGTAAATAGTTATAACAGTCAGAGTTTTTAATATCTACCTGCGAAGGAGATTCTCTAATCTTGTAATAACTAATGCCACTATTCATGAGGCTACATCATCAGCAAAAAAAAATACGATATTAAGTAAACGAAAAAAAAAATGTAGTAAAATGATGATAAAATATCACTAAAAATGTAAGTAAAAAAAAAAAAGAAGCGAAAAAAAATAATTAAAGGAAATGGGAGTCTTATAAAACTATGAAAAGAAATCAATGGAAAAAAATGTAAAAGAAGTAATTTAACAAAAAATTTAGGATTGACAAAAGATGCAGGATTGACAAAAGATGCAGGATTGACAAAAGATGCAGGATTGACAAAAGATGCAGGATTGACACAAAAAATGTAGGATTGACACAAAAAATGTAGGATTGACAAAAAATGTAGGAAGATTAGAGTCATTGAAGGGAGTGTCCGGTCCAATGACTCAGCTAAAGGGGTTCATTCCGGTCTAGCCTTTTGGCTACAGGGATTGCAACCCGGTCTAGCACTGTCAGCTAAAGGGATTTCCGGTCTAGCATTAGCTACAGGGATTTCCGGTCTAGCATTAGCTACAGGGATTTCCGGTCTAGCACTGTCAGCTAAAGGGATTTCCGGTCTAGCATTAGATATAGGGATTTCCAGTCTAGCACTGTTTGCTAAAGGGATTTCCGGTCTAGCACTCTCAGCTAAAGGGATCTCCGGTCTAGCATTAGCTACAGGGATTTCCGGTCTAGCACTCTCAGTTAAAGGGATTTCCGGTCTAGCACATTAGCTAAAGGGATTTCCGGCCTAGCACACTCCAGTCTCCGGTTTTAAACTGATGAGAGGGAGCTTAGTACACTCCAGTCTCCGGTTTTAACTGATGAGAGGGAGCTTAGTGCACTCCAGTCTCCGGTTATTAACTGATGAGAGGGAGCTTAATATACTCCAGTCTCCGGTTTTTAACTGATGAGAGGGAGCTTAGTACAATCGAGTCTCCGGTTTTTTCAATTGATGAGGGATTCCTAGCTTAGTAGGATCCAGTCTCCGGTTTCAAAACTGACGAGAATAGTTTAATAGTTGTGGTTGCTGAAAGGGTTACCGGACCAGCACACCATTGTAACATTTCGCTAAAAGATTACGCTAATTATAGAGTTGTAAAAAAAGAGATTATGTTTAGTTTTCTAAAAGATATGTCAGGATGAACGAGGCGTTCCTTGTCCTCAGATGTATAAAGATGCGCACACGAGGACGTGTGCATGTCAGTATGGCCGTGACGGCGTCCGCGTCGTCAAATGCAAGAATATTGTAAAGCGGAAACAACAAATGCACGGCCTGGGCCGGCAAGCGCGTCGTTCGATATCCCTACTACTCAACTTGTTTTGCTACCTGTATAAAAGGCTCGGAGCGCCCGCCGATAAGGCAGTCTAGGCTCTGGCGTGGCTCGGTACACTTGTTGTATCTTGCTAGTAGCTTATCCTTGACTCTTGGATAATTAATTTGTGCAAACAAGTTAATTATTATTGTCAACTATAAATTAGTCGCAGTACAATTTATAATTGACTATCTATTGCTTAAATTATGACTTATTTGTAGTAATTAGTGAGGAATAATTATAATTTACATTGTTAATGAGAACTAGTAATTAATAATGGAAAGTTGATCAAAATATAAAGAATTGTTATATCACCACATCCTCATTTTATTTATTATATCTGACCCACTTCCTACATATATATATATATATATATATATATATATATATATATATATATATATATATATATATATATATTATTCCCCTTTTCCTCAGACCTCGCGCGCTAGTTAGACGTGTCACGGGCTACAGAATTTCTTTACCAAAAACATTAAATTAAATTTAACACTCTAAAATCAAAGTCATAAAATAGGAGTGCATAAAGATGGAAGAGACTGTATTAAAGGCTGCTACAAATATTGCCGTCTTGGTCTAACGGCATCCTGCTATCGCGAGCACACGTGAGTCATCATCATAATATTATTTTATTATTCTAAAATTGCAAGAACTCAGCACACTACGAATGTTCTGAGGTACAAGGAACGCATAAAGTATAACGATCGATCGATACATCAAACTGCTACGGCCCTGCTATGCGCTACGAGTGACGACACCACGGGCTACGCTGAAACTTGATCTTAGTAAAGATAATATTATTGCACGTGCTACGGAATACGACGAATATATTGGCTACGAAATACAAGTAACGTTATAATACCAAAGTCATAAAAGTTGTTAGATTACTATTACTAACTAAGCAATGGAGGAAATTACGGACAAATCTTTATCAGATTCCAATATAAACTTGCCTACAGCTGAAGTCACTCCACCTCGTCATGGCTTGAAAAGACCGAAAAAAAGGAAACGAGATTGCGATTGTAGTGAAGACCTGGAGTTATTAAAAGATGAAATTAAGACATTAATGACTTTAATGACCACACAGGGTAACGAGCTAAAAAAAATCACACCTACTCTTACAGAAATTCAACAAACAAACAGAAACATCGAAAGCACTCTTTCTTTTCTCACAAGTCAAAATGAAGAACTCAAGAAAAAAGTTGAATCTTTTGAAATTCAAGCTAAAAAAGATAGAGAAAATATAGCAATATTAGAGAATAAGATAGAGGACTTACAAAGAGAAGGAAGAAAACAAAATATAGAAATCAAAAATGTTCCAAAAATTAAAGATGAAAATAAAAACGGGCTTATAAATATGGTACTGTGTCTATCAAAAAATATTGGCTATAATATGACACAGTCCGACATAAAAGACATTTATAGGGTGAATAATAAAAAAGATGAAAGTAAAAACCCGGCAATAATCGTTGAAACTGCATCCACTATTATAAAAAATGATATAATAAAGGCGTGTAAATTATATAACAGAAAAAGGAAAGAAAAACTAAAAGCAAAAGATTTAGGATTCACAAAAAATGAAGAAACACCCATTTTCATTTCAGAGCTTTTAACACCTAAAGCATCACGGTTGTTTTTCTTAGCAAGAGATTTAGCAAAAACTAAGGCTTACAAGTTCTGTTGGACCAGCTTTGGCAAAGTCTACGTCAGAAAAGATGAGAGTTCACCTATTCTTGTGATTACAAAATACAAAAACAATAAATATTAGTCGTAATAAAAGAACAAGTAAGCCATGGATAACTACAGGCATTCTAAGATGTATCAAAAACAGAAATAAAATGCAAAAAGATTTACGCTCAGATCCAGAAAACGAAATTTTAAAAATCACTTATAGGAGATATCGAAATTATATCAACAACTTAATAAAAAAATTAAAATATAAATATGAAAAAATGAAATTGCTAAATCAAAAAATAACCCTAAAATACTATGGGATTGCCTAAATAAAATTACGAATTTTAAGTCAAAAACAAACGTCAATATCGATCTACTGAAGATAAAGCCCACAATCTACGAATCTTTAAATGAAATAAATACTTATTTTGCTGAAGTAGGGAGTAATCTAGCTAACCAATTAATAATTGAAAATGATACTAGTACAAGTGATATGACCAAATCTCCACAAGTCCACAATAAAAAAGATAATCCTCCAAACACACACAAATCGAATAGTAACTATACAGGAGATACCCAAACTACATCTTTAGTCTTATTTAACACTGACAACGAAGAAGTACACAGAGTTTTATTGAATCTAAAATCTGATAGTTCACCTGGATGGGATGGTATATCAGCCAAATTCTTAAAGAAAGCACAAAATATCATAGTTCCTATTATTTGTCACTTAGCTAATACATGTGTAGGAAGTGGGTCAGATATGATAAATAAAATGCGGATGTGGTAATATAACAACTCTTTATATTTTGTGCAACTTGTATCAAAAAATAACATAAAATCACTATTAAAGCTTTCCATCACTAATGACTAGTTCTCGTTTAACAATTCCAAGTAACTTAATGATTCCTTATTACAAATAAGTTATAATTTAAGCAATAGATAGTCAATTATAAATTGTACTGCGACTAATTTATAGTTGACAATAATAATTAACTTGCTTGCACAAATTAATTATCCGAGAGTCAAGGATAAGCTACTAGCAAGATACAACAAGTGTACCGAGCCACGCCAGAGCCTAGACTGCCTTATCGGCGGGCGCTCAGAGCCTTTTATACAGGTAGCAAAACAAGTTGAGTAGTAGGGATATCGAACGATGCGCTTGCCGGCCCAGGCCGTGCATTTGTTGTTTACACTTTACAATATTCTTGCATTTGACGACGCGGACGCCGTCACATGCTTTGAGCAGGGTATGTTTCCAACAGCTTTAACACGTGCCATAATAACACCTATTTTCAAGACCGGGGACAGGGATAGTGTTAGCAATTATCGTCCGATCTCGATCCTGCCATCTATCTCAAAAATTCTGGAAAAACTGATTAATAATAGATTAATAAATTATTTAAATAAATTTAAAATTCTATCTGATTCGCAGTTTGGTTTTAGGCAAGGAAGATCTACGGAAGACGCCATTTTGGCACTGACAACTTCAATATTCATCAAACATATCGATGAAGGAAATAAAAATTTAACAGTATTTCTAGATCTTAAAAAAGCGTTTGACACTGTCTCTGTCCCAGCCCTCTTAGGTCGACTTGAAAAATATGGTATTAGGGGCACTCCTCTTAAACTCTTTAGTAGATTACCTACAAAATAGAAAACAGTAGGTTAAAATAGGACACTACGTAAGTAATACAATAGAAACTACACCTTTTGGAGTTCCTCAGGGTAGCGTTCTCGGACCTACACTATTTTTACTATACATAAATGAGCTGTGTAACATAAAAATTACAAATGACAAAATAATTACTTACGCGGATGATACTGCTGTTATTTTTTCCGGTAAAACATGGAGTGAAACACGAACTAATGCTGAAAACGGTCTTAGAACGATTAAAAAATGGTTAAATAATAATATGTTAACAATAAATATTACAAAGACGAATTATATGTGTTTTACTCCAAATAAACGAACTCAACCAAGCGACAATTATCAAATCCATATCCATAATTGTAGAAATCAAGAAACATGCACCTGTCCCAATGTTAAGCGAGTTGAAAAAACTCGATACTTAGGTATTGTTGTGGATATACATCTTACGTGGCACTCGCACTTAGAAATGTTAATGAATAGAGTTCGAACCTTAACATGGATGTTCAAAAAGCTTAGACATATTACCAATAAGGAACTTATAACAAAAATATATATGGCACTAGCTCAATCTGTTCTAACCTATGGAATTGTAATATGGGGGGGTGCTAATAAAACGAAACTTCTAGATGTTGAAAGGACACAAAGGCGTCTGCTGAAGGTTATGTACTTCTTACCTTTACGATATCCCACTGAAAAACTTTATGCGTATGGGAACCTTCTGACTATTCGCAAATTATACATACAATTTTTTGTACTAAGACTTCATAGAACCCTGACTTACGACCCTCAAATTAATATAAATAGAAGGAGAAAACACATCGTCACTCCTATTACAAATACTAATTCCGCTTTTGCTGCTAAACAATATTATGGTCGAGCAAGTTTTTTGTATAATAAAATTAATAAAATACTAAATATCTACCCTTTAACCACCCACAATTGTAAAGAGAAACTTATACCCTGGCTAAAATCAAACAGCTATCTTGACACCGAAAATCTTCTCAATTAGCCTAAAATAAGTAACCTCTTTTATTTAGAAAAATTTAGATCAACACATAACTAAGAGTATAACTTTAATTCTAAATATAAACTATACAACATTTCTAAATATATAAAATTGTATTAACAAATAAACAATTCTAAATATTAAAAAAAATGTAAAATGTAGTAAAAATTTACGTATTTGATATAATATGTATACACATGTTAAATATTGTTTTTTTAACATTATTATTGTTAATTAAAGTATATTATTGATATTAACAATTCATACACACACCCACGCCAACATTGCACATAATCAAATACATATAAACGAGCACACACAAACACAGACACACACTCTCTCTCTCTCTCTCACACACACACACACACACGCACACACACACACACATACACTCTAATACATGAGAAATTAAAAGATTTACGTACCTTTTGTTAATCATGGTCTGAATGGGCGGTGACTGCCTAATACAGGTATATTTTTACTTAATAGGTATGTCACCACAGTCTGTTGTTAAAATGGTTTGTAAAGAAATAAAATATTTTTAATTTTTTTAATTTAATATATATATATATATATATATATATATTAAATTAAATATATATATATATATATATATATATATATATATATATATGTAGGAAGTGGGTCAGATATGATAAATAAAATGCGGATGTGGTAATATAACAACTTTTTATATTTAGATCAGAATAACATTAGATCACTATTAAAGCTTTCCATCACTAATGACTAGTTCTGGTTTAACAATTTCAAGTAACTTAATTATTCCCTATTACAAATAAGTCATAATTTAAGCAATAGATAGTCAATTATAAATTGTACTGCGACTAATTTATAGTTGACAATAATAATTAACTTGTTTGCACAAATTAATTATCCGAGAGTCAAGGATAAGCTACTAGCAAGATACAACAAGTGTACCGAGCCACGCCAGAGCCTAGACTGCCTTATCGGCGGGCGCTCAGAGCCTTTTATACAGGTAGCAAAACAAGTTGAGTAGTAGGGATATCGAACGATGCGCTTGCCGGCTCAGGCGTACACCTGTTGTTTACAATATTCTTGCATTTGATGACGCGGACGCCGTCACGGCCATACTGACATGCACACGTCCTCGTGTGCGCATCTTTATACATTTGAGGACAAGGAACGCTTCGTTCATCCTGACATATCTTTTAGAAAACTAAACGTAATCTTATTTTTTACAACTCTATAATTAGCGTGATTTTTTAGCGAAATGTTACAATAGTGTGCTGGTGCGGTAACCCCTTCAGCAACTACAACTATTAAACCTTTCTCGTCAGTTTTGAAACCGGAGAATGGATCCTACTAAGCTAGGAATCCCTCATCAATTAAAAAACCCGGAAACTGGATTGTACTAAGCTCCCTCTCATCAGTTAAAAACCGGAGACTGGAGTGTATTAAGCTCCCTCTCATCAGTTAAAAACCGGAGACTGGAGTGCACTAAGCTCCCTCTCATCAGTTAAAACCGGAGACTGGAGTGTACTAAGCTCCCTCTCATCAGTTTAAAACCGGAGACTGGAGTGTGCTAGGCCGGAAATCCCTTTAGCTAAAGTGCTAGACCGGAAATCCCTTTAGCTGAGAGTGCTAGACCGGAAATCCCTTTAGCTAACAGTGCTAGACCGGAAATCCCTTTAGCTGAGAGTGCTAGACCGGAAATCCCTTTAGCTGAGAGTGCTAGACCCGGAAATCCCTGTAGCTAATGCTAGACTGGGGTTGCAATTCCTGTAGCCAAAAGGCTAGACCGGAATGAACCCCTTTAGCTGAGTCATATTCCCTTCAATGACTAATCTTCCTACATTTTTTGTCAATCTTACATCTCTTGTCAATCATACATTTTTTGTTACATTACTTTTACTACTTTTTTTTTATTTTACATTGATTTCTTTTCATAGTTTTATAAGACTCCCATTTCCTTTAATTATTATTATTTATTTTTTTTACTTACATTTTTAGTGATATATTTTTTTTATCATCACTTTACTACATTTTTTTTCCTTTAATTTATATCGTATTTTTTTTGCGAATGATGCAGCCTCATGAACAGTGGCATTAGTTATTACAAGATTAGAGAATCTCCTTCGCAGGTAGTTCGAAGATATTAAAAACTGACTGTTATAACTATTTACAATATACACTGCATTTCTCTCAATATTGTTTGGACCAGTTTTATGAACAAGACCATTATCATGAGTATACGCCGTCACGTCATCCTTGTTATAATTTTCATATAGGTACCTCAAGAAACCCTACAAGAATATGAGAAACTTCGCAGAGGCTATCATGGGCGCACTTATTTGTCCTATTAGATCTATTGATATGTCTTAATTCGTACTTATTGTTTTCTAAAATTGCGGTAACTTTTAAGGAGCCCTTATATTTTGAATCAAGTTTCGTTTAGTGTCGTTCTTCATTCCTAACAAAGACAAAGTCACCTACACTAGAAGGTTTTAACATCTCTTTTACCTCTACTCAACCGTAAAATGTCCGATTGGGCTGATTTTGTGATTCTGTTGGATACACTGGATCTTCAAAGCTTACGTAGATACTTTTGCGAGTTTTAGTTAGTTGCCTTGAATACTGAATGTCAAATCAATCGGGGTAAATCCACATACACTATACCTAATGTTGTTGAGCGCGTGTTGAATATTACCTAATCGCTCTTCCCATGGTTTGTCAGAGTTATACTCCGCTATCATTATTCAACCCTACAAGATTCGCATCACATTTTCGGACCGAGTGTTAGCTCTATATGTGCCTGTCGCAAGAAAATGTAAATTTGTATTGTTCTTTTTTTTTAGTATTAATTTGAGTTCAGTTGGTAATAAACTTTAAGATCGTTATTAGCGGTCAAAGGGTCAAATAAATCAATTTAAGCTCGCCGAAATTAATTCAATTGGTTGTCAAGTTTTTTTTAAATATCTACCAAGCGCTCTCTATCTTTACCTACAAGGTCAGTGTTTACCATACTCTCGCTAGCAGATTTTGAAACTGAGCAGGATTGTGTTTAAGTATTGCTAAGCATTAACCTGTTGTCGCTTAGTTCCTATTCTACATTGGTCCAAAATTTTGCGGCCTAACGAAACATTAAGACTTATCAGGTCAAACGTGAAACTACCTTCAAATTTAAATTTTGCCTTGTGGCTTAACCACAATTTGATTTGTTCAGTGGAAACTACATCAAAACAAGCGACTATTTAGAGATTCTTGTTCATAAAACCGTTCCCTTACAAAGGAATCACAACAGATTTGTTTGATATGGTTACATTCTAAACCAGACTCAAATATAAAAGATAATTACGTAACGCTCTGGAACAGATGTTGACTGGTTTTCTTTTTTTCGGAACTCGAAGTGGCAACTTCTTTCTTCTTGTAGCGCATCAGACAAATGGAAGCTTTGTGGCTGGGCCGGGGTCACAACATACATAGCAGACCACTGGTGGTCGGCCACTGGACACGTCACCAGAGATAGTGGTAGATGACCTGCTTTCGCTGCAAGCAAAAATTATTTGAGATAAGTTTCTGTTTATCACGGCAATCGTTGTCACGATGTTCGATTTTGTCACAAAAACTTCAACTTCCTCGAAATACAGTGGTGCTCTTAAATCGGTTCATATCTACCTCTAAAAGGAAGAGATCTTCAAGTATTATAAATATAGCTTGCCAAGACAGCAGCTTGTGAAGAAGGTGACGGCATGACTCTTGAGTGAGTAGGTACAATGATTTGATCAACCCCGTCTAATTTTTTTCTTTTCTATAATAATTTTACTTAAGGCACACTATCTAGTAAGTTACACCACAAAAATGCTACGAGTCAGATGAAGGGTCTTTGGAACGACAGAAGCATCTCATTAAAAATAAAGCAGAGGCTGGTTCGTACGCTGGTGTTCTCCGTATTTATGTACGGCGCAGAGTCATGGACACTAAGAGCTGCAGGCAGACGTCGTATTGATGCGTTTGAAATGTGGTGCTGGAGAAAATGTTACGTATCCCTTGGACAACACACAGGACCAACACCTTCATACTAAAACAACTTGGAGTAAAGACCAGACTGTCTGCTACGTGCCTTCAAAGAATTCTATAATACTTCGGCCACATCTCTATAGAAAGCAAGGAGACAATCTCGAAAAGCTAATAGTGACCGGAAAAGTAGAAGACAAAAGACCACGTGGTCGTACTCCTATGCGATGGTCGGACCAGGTTTGCACCAATCTTATGTCTAAGATGTTTTATGATGCTCTGCACGTCGCTGAAGATAGAGTCCAATGGCATAATATTGTGCTATCAAGAACAATCTAATGAGGAGGTTACGACCCTCAGTAATGAAGAATACGAAGCTAGGAGGAGGACACCAGTTAGTCATATCGTCTGCTTCATCAGAATCAAAGTATATCAACTTAAGGGGAGTAGATGTATTTACAGAACGTGAATTAATATTTTCTGCTATTTTTCAAAGAATAATTTCCATACCACAAGTGAAAAGAGACATTTACTGCTCTACATAATTAACCGAAATAGTTTGATGCTGAAGTGGGAGTGAATCCGATCCCACTTCTGATGTAGGAAGTGGGTCAGATATGATAAATAAAATGCGGATGTGGTAATATAACAACTCTTTATATTTAGATCAGAATAACATTAGATCACTATTAAAGCTTTCCATCACTAATGACTAGTTCTGGTTTAACAATTTCAAGTAACTTAATTATTCCCTATTACAAATAAGTCATAATTTAAGCAATAGATAGTCAATTATAAATTGTACTGCGACTAATTTATAGTTGACAATAATAATTAACTTGTTTGCACAAATTAATTATCCGAGAGTCAAGGATAAGCTACTAGCAAGATACAACAAGTGTACCGAGCCACGCCAGAGCCTAGACTGCCTTATCGGCGGGCGCTCAGAGCCTTTTATACAGGTAGCAAAACAAGTTGAGTAGTAGGGATATCGAACGATGCGCTTGCCGGCTCAGGCGTACACCTGTTGTTTACAATATTCTTGCATTTGATGACGCGGACGCCGTCATATATATATATATATATATATATATATATATATATATATATATATATATATTTATTTATTTACTATATTTACTATATTACTCAATCGGTTTCACTTTTAAAAGCATCTTCTATAATATATTTATATTATTATCACTACATAGTACAAAACAAAGTCGCTTTCTCTGTCTGTCCCTATGTCCCTATGTATGCTTAAATATTTAAAACCACGCAACGGATTTTGGTGCGGTTTTTTAATAGATAGACTGATTCTTGAGGAAGGTTTTAGTATATAATCCTATCCGATATTCCCACGAGAACAAAAGCTACGCGGGTGAAACCGCGAGCAGGTCGCTACTATTACTATATCCTGAAGATGCTTTAAAAAGTAAAAACCAATTGAGTAACGTACTAAAAATGTACAAGATTTTGAAGGGAAATAAAAGCATAAATACATTTAAATTGTGTCTAACATAAGACTGTTTGTATAATATATTTTGTTTATTTAATAAAAAACGACATTTAGATTTAACGAAATAACGTGAAGTTTTCAAACAGAAAATATTACCTCACTTAAGCTGTAAAGTGTTCCTGTTTTCTAAATGCTCTTGTGATCCTTATACATATATACATTCTGAAAAACAAAAAGATTCATTTAGCCATTTCTGGTATTTTATAAACAGAATCCCGTCAGATTTTAACTAGAGTTTGCCCGGGGTTTCGCTCGCGTAAAGTAAGAGAAAACAAGTAGCCTGTCTCTCCATTCCTTCAACTATCTCCACTTAAAAAATTCACGTCGATTCGTCGTTTTGCCGTGAAAGACGGACAAACAAACTCACATATTTCCCCATTTATAATATTAGTATAGATAATAATTTCCCTTTTTATCTTTACAGCTTTCTTGGGTATATGTTAGGATTTTTTTTTTACACCTTAATCACCTTTATAAGGTGAATCTTTTTAGTTTTACTTTATCAATTACTAGCGACCTCCCCGCGGTTTCACCCGCATAGCTTTTGTTCCCGTGGGAATATCGGAAAGACTTATATATTAAAACCTTCCCCAAGAATCAGTCTATCTATTAAAAAAAAACAGCATCAAAATCCGTTGTGTAGTTTTAAAGATTTAAACATACATAGGGACATAGGGACAGACAGAGAAAGCGTCTTTGTTTTATACTATGTAGTGATATGTACTGTATCTAAATTTTTTCATTTTGTGTAGTTTTTTCCCCTTTAGTAACTTAATTTTAGTCTATGTTTTCTTCTTATTAGCCATGTACCTGTTTTTAGGGTTCCGTACCTCGTAAGGAAAAAACAGAACTCTTATAGGATCACTTCGTTTTACGTCTGTCAAGACCTTTTTCCTCAAGAACGCGTAAAGGTATCAAGTAGAAATTTATATCAAATACTCGGGTATAGGGCCTAGACCGGGATCCCATGAACAAACTTTTTTTTGATTAATAACAACCTGAATTTTTGTGAACAGCTTCGTTTTGACGAGACAACCATCTTTTCTATTTTCGAAAAATCTCAAATTGGGTAGATAATAAAGTTATGAGGCTTTGAAAATTTTGATTCAGTGAAGGAAAAATATTTATAACAATAATTATTTTTTGACTTTAATCGCTTGATTATATTATGAAAAACACGATGAAACTTTTGTCCTACACATTCGATGGTATTTCTGGCGAGTCATCCACTCTAAAGTTTCAGAATTATGAGATGTTTAAATTGATATAAATCAACAACCTAATTTTCTCACACAACAGCTTGTTAATTATTATTGTTATTCAAGGGTAACATTGTCTTACACGTAAAGTAGAAACTATTCTTAGTCCAACACTCTAAAATTTTCTTTTTTATCTATCTTTATTAGCTACCCGATTCGAGATTTTTCGAAGATAGAAAAGATGGTTGTCTCATCAAAACGAAGCTGTTCACAAAAAATCAGCTTGTTATTAATCAAAAAAAGTTTATTCCTGGGATTCCAGTCTAGCCCTCTCAGCAGCGAAAAATTCAAACTTGTAAATTAACGCGATCAACAGATATGACCATTTATGTCGCATAATTTGCGATTTTAAAAACGAGTCAAAAGTTATTGAGTACTTTCCGAATTATAAAATTAGGCAAGACACAATTTCCTTATAGCACACGTAAAGGAAAAAATCTAATAACCGTAAATTTTGGTAAAATAAAAAAAAAACGCGATCAAAATATGTGATCGTTAATGTTGTATATTTTGCGATTTTACAAAGGAATGAAATCCTGTAGGGTACTTTCCGTTGACCTAGAATCATGAAATTTATGTGTAGCTAAGGTTATCTACAAGTTTGTACGGAACCTTCGATATGCGAGTCCAACTCGCACTAGAACGGTTTTTTTTAATTCAAAATATCTCATGCATACTTACTCCTCTTAGCAACATACTCAGGAATTTGTGGCAAGTATTGGTAATGCTTGATAAACTGCCTCAAAAGATAAAATTTGAGCAATCAATATAAAAATAATTGATATAAGTAACAAATTAAAACTCAGTATCTGAATGATCAAACATTGCACGGTATTTTTTTACGTTTTCTAAAAATAAAACCAAGAAAAAACCGGCCAGCGCAGCGCTAGAGAAGCCTACGTGGTGCTTTTACAAAACACTTTTACAGCCCCGATGCGGCTAAACATTTACACTTAATGGTTAGATTACTTGCGCCTGTGTGTAAATATTTGTTACTCTTAAACGCTGGCAAGCTTACACCACCGCTCATTAACACCAAAATTATTAATGTACATTTCGTAAATAAAATATAATACAAGATTGATATTTCTTTAATGTACTTCTTACAGACTATTTTCACATTATAAGTATAGACTTATGTGTAGACGTGTTTTCAAGTTAATGGCTCAGAACTTCTGTCGCCGAAAATGAGGTCTCTCTTATCATAAGCCCCACTACTCGCCAACTTCCCACTTTGTTTCCGCCATTTTGCTTTCACAACTTTAGCCAATAGGAAGGTGACGCCTTAGTGTTGCCATTTTTCGAAACTTAATGTAATTTTAAACACACGAAATATATCAAATATAAGAATCATTACATACATATATTTATATTAATATTATAAATGCGGAAGTTTGGATGTTTGGATGAATGGATGGATGGATGTTTGTTACTCAATCAAGCAAAAACTACTAACCGGATTTGGGTGAAATTTGGCACTCAGATAGATTATGATCTGAAATAGTACACAGGCTACTGTTTATTCCGGAAAAATGGATGATCTTGCGGAATTCGCCAAAAAAGTTATACAATGCAGCAGGCTGCACGCTGCGGCTAGTTACTTATAAAAATAATGTAAAAAATAAACTTTGAAAAGCATTTTCGATAACGATTTTTATTTCACTCTTCAAATTATGTCGCCCTTAAAAATTTGCCGTCTTGGGCACTAGTGCTCTGAGTGCCACTAGTGTAAATTCAATGTTGGTTGTAAGTGAAATTCAAATCTACACTAAAATTATAAAGAGAAAAGATTAATTGATTTTTCGTAAAATTGTTTCTAAAGGATACACTCAGTGGCTCATGTGCCATTAGACCTCGCCGTAAGATAGCAAACGCAATATTAACATATGTGGTGTCTATAGGCGATGGTTGTGTCTTTCTATCAGGAGACCTGTCTACTTGTTTGCTATATAATGATATAAAGAAAAAAAAAAGTACCGATCATAAAAAATCTTTTATCATTAAAAAGCTTTACTGTTCAGGAGTGACGTAGGCTTCTTTTATAACTGACTAAGCAAAAGAAATTTACTTAATAATATTTATCAATATTTTCGAGTTCCTAACTAACCTGACATATATGAATTATCACAGAAATATGTATAAGATCGAAAAGATAGCTGAGAAACTGCTACTCAATCCACTGCAACCATTTTTAACATACTGTTACGTGCTTCGGGTTCGTAATTGTAAGAAAACACCACTTATATTAAATCCGTGTTTTTACCATACAAATAAACACAACACAACTCAACGTAATACTTAAATACTCTGAATAACACTAGTCACTCACTGTACTAACGCTGAACTTAACTGACTACACAAATAAACACTTCTCGTTTCACACTGGTCGTTTCAAGTATCGCTCTCGATCGCTTGATAAAAACTGCCCTGTATTTGTCAACACATCTCTATTTATACCCAGGGTAAAGTTCTACCTGGATCCAGAAAAATCTAAATGTATCAGGAAACAATGAATCACTTCTTATTGTAAACAAGTTATGACTCATAAATCCTAGTACACGCTATATTCAACCTTATGCCTATACTACAAAGTCCATTATGGCATAGCTTAGGTCAACTATTTGTTTGTCAATAGGAGTAACTATCTCTTTCTTTTATTTCTAGATCTCTCTAGCGTTCCAATTCTACACGTTTCTAGATTATTCGTAACAATACTTTATATGGTTTTGGAAATAAATCATTAAAAAGAAAAAATAATTGAAATATTTCATAAAGAGATGACATAAATAAAAAATAAACGTAAGTCAAGGTAATAGGGCCTAAAATATTTAAATCCTTAAATATAATAGGTCTTTACCTATGTAATTGCCATTCTGCCGTACTGGCCGTTTTAAATAATTTTTTTTGCTTATTAGCAAATATAAAATTAATTTTAAATTAGAATAATAATTCTATTATTCTAATTTAAAATTAATTTTATTTTTTAAACATGGATTTTTTTCTAAAATCGTCATTTGTTTAATAGTTAGTGTTTTTTAAAACAAAACGCATTCGAACATTTTTGTCGCCATAGATAAGTTAAAAAATCGAGTAATTATGGAGCAAAGCGACACAAGTGGCACGCGACATCGACGACGTTTACGGAGCGAACACTACAAATGAACGCACCACCCTTTATTGGTTTGCCCGCTTCAGTTCTGGAAATTTTGACCTGAAAAATAAACCCCATGGTCGTTCGAAAACTTTGGTCGATGATGAATTAAAGGTGATTGTGAAAGCTGATGAAACTCAATCTACGGCTGAATTAGCAGCAGCTTCCGTCGTTATCATCAAAACAATATTGGTCTATTTGCGTCAAATTAGCAAGGTAAAAAAGCTTGACAAACGGATACCGCAGGAACTTAATGATGACTTAATGATTCAAAGTACGCGTCGAGACGTGCCTTGTACTGCTCAACAGGCATACAAATGAAGGAATTTTGAACCGCATTGTTACTTATGAGGAGAAATGGATCCTTTTCCATAATCCTAAGCACTCAGCAAGTTGGTTGGACCCTGGTTCAGCACCAAACAATACCTTAAACGAAAACTTACCCATAGAAAAGCGATGGTTACTGTGTGTAACGGGTGGTGTAACACGGGTGTAATTCATCACAGCATTTTACCAAACGGGACGAGCATTACTGCAGATATCTACTTTGATGAACTGAACACAACGATGGAGTAGCTCGCATGTCTTCAACCAGCTTTGGTCAATCGTTCTGCTCTCTGCACTGCTCTTGCATGACTACGCGCGACCTCATACTGCACAGCAGACGGTCGCCAAGCTACAAGAGCTGCAGTTGGAAGTTCTCCGTCATCCGCCGTACTCACCAGACTTCTACTTTTTCCAGAATTTGGATTACTTCTTGGCGGAAAAAAATTCAATACCCGAGAGGCAGGACAAAATGCCTTTGAAGAATTTGTTGCCTCCCGTCTAGCTGATTTCTTCAAGAAGGGCAACAATAAAAAGAAGGACATAAAAAAAGCGTTGGCAAAGATGCATTGATTGCATGGGTGACTACTTGATTAATAGAAATAAAAAATATAGAAAAAAATACGCTTCATTTCTTCCATAAAAAACGGCAATCTACAGATCTATTACAAATATTCAATCAAAAATATATCTAAGAAAAACATACTTTTGCCCTTAGTATAAACGGATTCATAGAAAACCAATGTTTAAAATCATGAGAAAAGATTTTCAGTGCCAAATTTATGGTTTTATTTAAAAATACTAATTAACGTGTTTCTAATATTGGAGATGCACTTGCGTCTATTAACCTGAAGTTATATGCGCGCTAAGGCACACGCAGTCCGGAATGTATGCGAAAATAGCCGATAATAGCCGGTCACATCTGCATTTATCGTGTCATTATACGAAGCTTTGTGACGATATACGCAAGTGCGGTTTCAACTATAGTTTGCGCTCTTTCTGTGACATGTTGTATATTATGTGTTTTAGCACTGATCGTGTGAGAAGGAAAATTGAAAGACTTTCTCAAATATAGAACACTTTTTACACGGCTGGATCTGAAACAGTAACCGTGTTGCCTTTAGGCCAGGCAACACTCTTCCCGTTGAGTATGGCGGAAAAGTTTGCTATGTAGAAAAATAAGCAGTGTGAGGCAAACATACTAAGTTCTGCACAATATTTGATTCAAATAGATTTATTAACCTAAAATGTGCACGCCTATTTCATGTTAATAATGGCTTATAAATTTATAACACTGCTTTTACTAAATAAGTCCCTTTGTACAATAAATAAATAAACATCACTGGACAAATTACACAAATTGGTCTAGCCCCAGAATTTCTAAATGCTTGCTTGTGATATGAGTGATAATCAACGATACGCATACATATATAAATACTGAAATATGTTTAATAAACATCCTAGCCAAGGAAATACAAACATTGATAATGATCACACAAATGGTTGACCCTGTTGGGAATTGAACGTGAGCCACAACGCTTTAGGATCAAGATCAGGATCGCTTACTCCTCGACCGACGGGGCGATAAAGCAACGATTTTATTCAGATACTCACATTAATTTTTTCCCGTATTTGTCCGGATTCCCTTGAAAAATAGTCCAACTGCCATTCTCCTAGACAGGTCGTAAGAGGCGACCGATTGCCTATACGTGCTACTACCATCGTAACTACTAAATGGTAGAATTTTGCAACGTCTCGCCTGGGTATTTGGTACCACCGCCATTCCTATTCCTGCCGCAATAGCGTCAATGCATGTCACTGTTGTGTTTTCCGGTTTGGAGGGTACGGTAACCGGTAGACTTATGCATGTGGCATTGTCATCTCGCCACATGAATAGCAATTATGATTCTCATTAACATTTTTGGTATCTATAGGTGATGATTTCTTTCCATCGGGAGAGCCATTTGCTTGTTTGTTATCTTATGATATATAAAAAAAATAACTATAAGATATCACATTAATAAAATTGATACAGAAGCTGTATCTAGTGAATTTAGTGGTCATTCCATTTCGTTAATCCTTACGTATTGCTACATCGTAGTCGACGTAACCGAATGAACACTAATCTACACGCGTGCTCAAATAGGTTTAATAAAGGCCCAAATAGGATCAGCTCATTTAAATGCAGAGTCGAAACCAAGCGACGCGTTATGATTTTAAAACTTAAAGTATTTCATCTCAATTCACATTACGTAACGTACAAATTTGCGTTGTGAAAATATTAAGACGCGCGACTCCTTGCATCGATGCTTTGTCGGAGTTGAGTGAGTAGCATATAATTTTCTAAACACAGTAAAACTGCAAATGACTTCGCATTTTCTATATATTCGAAACCCCGCTTTAAATCTTTACGAATTTAAAAAAAAATGGTAAAGTGTGTATCGGGCCACGCGCAATGAAGGGTTCCGAAGTTGCCCATAACAATAATGCGGACTAAGTAGAGGACTTTTATAGTTTCATACTATGAATGTTTAAGTTATTCAACGCCAATGACAAATATATATCACAAGTTCACCGCCTATGAAAACTTCTCCAAGTACATTTTATAAGTTGATCGACTATTACCCAAAAACTTGTAAAACCTTCTGATGAATATGATATGATATGATGAATGATAATTTTCCTTTTTACTTCAAAAACTATATATTTACTACTACCATGACTTTTTTCCCACCTCCAAAACCAACCGTTTAGCCTTCAGAGAGGCGGGACACTTGACTTTAACAAAAATAAGCACCTAAAACCTTAATATTTTACAAAGCAATCCCTTAATTGAAAACTTGTTTTCACAAACCTACAATATTTTTTAAAAACCTATCCAACGATAGCCCACACAATGGGGTGCGTGAGAAAAAAATTTCCCAAAAAATTTCCAAAAATATCCCAAATTTGCATGTAGGGGGCCATATTTTTCAATATTTTATATTACTACTTTATTGAGGTGACTAATATGTACATTCGTACCAAATTACAGCTTTCTAGTAATAAGGATTTCTGAGTTATCATCCGGACGGACGGACAGACGGGCGAACGGACATAGCGAAATTGTAAGGGAAAGTCTAAAGACTAACTACGCTTTGTTTCAACTATACGTCAATGTGAGCTGACCCTTAATGTTTTAAAATTATATTAAAATAACCCTAACAAACGCTTAAACCTTATTATATATATATATATATATATATATATATATATACACATATACACACACATATATATATATATATATATATATATATATATATATATATATATATATATATATATATATACATATACACATATATATATATATATACATATACACACACATATATATATATATATATATATATATATATATATATATATATATATATATATATATATATATATATATATAAATCAATTGCTGTTCGTTAGTCTTGCTAAAACTCGAGAACGGCTGAACCGATTTGGCTAATTTTGGTTTATAATGGTGGATAAACAGATAAACAGATAAACAGATAAACAGATAAACAGATAAACAGATAAACAGATAAACAGATAAACAGATAAACAGATAAACAGATAAACAGATACACAGATAAACAGATAAACAGATAAACAGATAAACAGATAAACAGATAAACAGATAAACAGATAAACAGATAAACAGATAAACAGATAAACAGATAAACAGATAAACAGATAAACAGATAAACAGATAAACAGATAAACAGATAAACAGATAAACAGATAAACAGATAAACAGATAAACAGATAAACAGATAAACAGATAAACAGATAAACAGATAAACAGATAAACAGATAAACAGATAAACAGATAAACAGATAAACAGATAAACAGATAAACAGATAAACAGATAAACAGACAAACAGACAAACAGACAAAAATTCTAAAAACCATTTTTCTTGCTTCGATATCGATTGTAGATCACGCCCCAAGTATTCTTTTAAAAAAATATTTAATGTACAGTTTTGACTTTCCTACGATTTTATTATATGTATAGATTTGAATACAAAATAGTTGATACTATCTAAAATCCGAAGCCTGCTGCATGAGTAGTTTTTGTAAGACTATGAGACTAACCAATTTCTGAAAGAAAAGTAGTATAAACAAAGATACATGGGGTACACCAAATTTTCATTCAAATCAGTTTAACACTTTCTGCGTTTAAGAGTAACAAATATTTACATACAGGCAAGTAATTTGATCATAAAGTGTAATATTTAGCTTCATCGGGGCTGTATAGTTGTTTTATAAAAGCATCACGTAGGCTTCTCCAGCGTTGCACTGGCTGATGCCATCTACACAAGAATTGCCGGGCTACACCGGCGGCTCTCTTGAAGAATAAAGACGAATAATTTACCAATCGTGTCACTAACATAGTGCATGCTGTCTCGTCCTTGTTTTTACCAGCGTCAAATCTGCGGCAATAGCCATATTGTTTGACATATAGTTTTCCACTTAAGAGGTTTAGGTAGTCAGCAAATTCGCATGTGGCATAATATCCCCGGCAAACGGACGGCAACGTAACATTAACATCTTTGGTGTCTATAGGCGATGGTTGTCTCTTTCCATTTGAAGATCCCAGTGCTTGTTTGCTAACTTATGATATACAGAAAGCCACAATCAAACCCGCTTGCCTTAAGTATACTGTCTCTTTCACTTCCCTAAAAGCGAAAGCGATGTTAATGTCTTTTCATCAGGAGCATTGATAAAGAGAGATTACCATCGCCTTGCTTGTTTGTAAAATTATAAAAAGTAAAAAAGTGTTTGTGAGTGGCATGATAAGAAAGAGACAAAGAAACGAACAAAAATACGGTGTGTCAGCAGAATATTTGTTTTCTACTAGGTATGTTAAGCAAGCAAGCAAGTGGGCGTCGTTTATAAGTCATCCCAATAGAAGATTTTTTACCATCGTTTAGCGGTGTTTTTATAAATCGTAAGTACGTATTCAATTTTAAACTGACATACAATTGTACACATTTAAAAAAAAAAAGGGAGCATGAAAACGTATGCACCACAATGCATACTCATATTTCAGAACTCTTTGTGAAAACTTAAAATAGGTAGTCCATCGTCGAAAAGTTACAAGAAAAATACTTTTTGTTTATAAAATAAATTGTGTTCATCTCTCGTGGGAGTTTGATTTTATCGTTCGAAATATCTGTACAGTCTGCATTGGTAATAAAATATCAATAGCTGTTTCATCTGTATTCTTTGTACAAACAAGAAATAAAGATTGCTTTAAAATTTATTCTCGATCTTAAGTTTTTCAACGAGGAATTATTTTTTATTCGAAGAATAGATCAATTGCCTTACTACTAAGCATCTCGTGAAAGGCGAGAAAAGTCAAATACGTATCACAAAAATCGCTAAAACTAACTAGTTGGTAGAGTGCTGCAACGTCTCGCCCAGGTTTTAGTACCACCGCCTTTTCATATTTCTGTCGTAGCAGTGTCGGTACTTGTCGCTGCCGTAATCCGGTTTAGAGAATAAGATAGCGGGTAAACATGCATTTTAGATTATATTCCTGCTACGCGGATAGCAGCGCACGAATGTATCTATAGACAATGGTTATCTCTTTATATCAGAAAAATCATCAATTTGTTTGCTATACTATGATGTACAAAAATTACGTGCATGAATAATTTAGAAGAAAAACCATTTTTATTCATGTTTAGTAGAAAATACAGATTTTAAATATGAATATAAAACGGAAATTTGCATTATTTTTTCTTAATAGATACACAAATGCAAAGGATTGTCAAAATATGTACATATATTAAGGAAAACTTTAAAAACTTACCTGACGTATATATATTTTGATTACTTATATTAGTTTTCATTTGTTAAGTTTTTATGGTAAAAAAATCGTCAGTATAACATAAAAGGGATATTTTATTTTGCTCCTCTCTTATTTTTATCCCCGCTATCATCTGTATTCCATTCAAAAACGAAACTACAGCTTTTCTGCCAAGCAGCTCGTAAAGCTGGACGAAGGCTAAAGCTACTATCGTGACACTAGATTGTAGTATTCTTCAATTTCTCTCCTGAGCTTAATATCATCGCTTCCTAAACCTTTGAACCTGTGCACTATGTTGACATGTACATTGTGCATAGATTCGCAAGGTATGGTATTGTAGTATATTGTATTGTTCTAGATGTACAGGCAATAAACCTATAATATATCAAGAAAAATCACTTGATACACATCAATTACATATTATATATCTATATGCGATAATTGTCGGCCTTCCATCTGGAAAGTCAACTATTTTTTTCTTTTTTATTTATGATATAAAACAATACGATTTTTAAATGTGACAAGAGCACATAGTTCAAGTCAACGTATTACGTATCAGCTCTATAAAATTAACTTTTTTTGTTACAATATACTAACGAATATAATATCAATACTGTAACTTAAAAACAAAATTTCTTTGATAAACGGCCTCATGGCATTTGTTTTTTTTTTAAAACAGCAAGTTTTTTTTTCTACTAGCTGCGCCAGCGACTTCGTCCGTGTGAAAAAATTTCGGAAAAAAGTAGCCTAAGTTACTCTCTGTCACATCAGCTATCTGCCAGTGAATGCCCCGCCAAAATCTGTCCAGCTGTTCTAGAGATTAGCCGGAACAAACAGACATACATACAGACAGACAGACCGACAAAAATTGTAAAAAAATGTTATTTTGTTATATGTACCGTGTATACATCCATATGCATTTAGTAAAAAGGAGGTGCTAAAAAAGTAGACACATATCCTAATCTCAAAATTTAATTAAATTAATATTTTACTGTTTATCTACTGTTTAAACTATCAACAGTTACTATTTAGTGTGTGTTTTTGCATATATATTGTGGACAATTGTATACATGATCTAGAAATTTTATTTACAATACCTACCGGTGACTTCACATTTGGCTATTGGAATCACAAGTAAAATTTCAAAATGGCCACTTTTTCTGATGTTGTTGAAACACAAAAAACAATTGAAGCTAATGTAAGGCAGATGATGCAGGACTTCGAATCCAAGTTGAAGGCTACTCCTCACACAGATAATCTCGACCAACTGACACAAGAATTTTTAAGTTACCGTAGTCATGTTCAAGGTGTTCTTCAACTACTTCAGCAGCAAGTATCCGAAATTGGTAAACAAGTAGACATCATGGAGATGCGTCACCGTAAAAAATTCTTGTTGCTTAACGGTGTTGAGGAAAAGCATGACGAGGATGTTCCAGGTCTGGTCTTGGAAGTTTTAAACAATAGGTTGGATATGAGGCTGCCTTCTTCAGCTATTTTGAAAGCTCATAGGCTTGGCAATGCTCCTGGGGGAAAAATTCGTCCCATATTATTTCGTATGATGGCCGCAAATCAACGTGATGAGGTATGGAAGCTCAAAACCAAACTTAAAGGTACTTCTTTAGTGTTGTCTGAATATCTCACTAAACGACGCAAGGCTCTTTTTCTTGAGGCTCGAAATCACTTTGGTACTCGTAATGTTTGGACAACTGGCGGAAGTATAAATATCAAGACGCCTAATGGCAGTCGGCATAAGATCCTAAGTAGTTTGGATCTTGAAAAACTTGTTTTGGCGCATCCTAAACTAGCTATTACTCATGTGCAAGCACCGCAGCAGCAGCAGCAGCCATCATTGGCCAAGGAGAGATCGAAGCGAGTTACTAAAAAATAGTATTTTACATATATTTCTCGTTTAGCTTATTTACTTAGCCGAACTACGTTGTTCAATATCAATAGCGTATCTTTGTATCTCACTCCAATATTCACGTAGGTATATTACTTTTCACTTTTTACGAAATATAATAACTGTATTCGGGTATACATTAAAATTTAACATTTCTAAAACCAATTACTTTAATAACTTTAGACATAATTCAATTGTTGTGGTTTTGTATGACATTTGTCAGACGTCAATCGTTGACATTGTCAAATGTCAAATTACTTTCCACCTTCTTCTTTTCTGTAGTGAAGATTCATAGATAAACTATAAATGTTTAGACTTTGTGAATTAAGTTTTTAATATATTTCTTCCTTGTAAATTTACCCTACTGTGTTTATCTAGTTTGTCAGAAATATGAAAATGGCTATATAGGCCCCGATTGTGGCGCTGTATTTATTTATCTTATGATTGTGTTTTTTTTTTTCTCTATTTCGTATTATCGATAATTTTTGTTTTTCAGTTTTGTGATTTCATTATCTTACATTGAACATTTTATTAACGATGTAATAACCACCGGTAGTTACAAATATGTTTAAGTGCTACTGCACTTGATTAACTGTTAAGTTATTAACGTATTTTTATTTAATTATATATATATTTTTATTAGTATTTATTTGATATTATATTATTTTATTATGTCATCTGATACTGATAGCGCTTCTTTCTATTCTGCCCTAGACTCTGATTCGTCTTCCGACTCTAATACAGTTGCCCAGACCCTTGACACAATGATAACTCAACACTTTTCTCAATACAATGACCATTTTAATGTTTGTCATATTAATGCTCAAAGTATCCCCCAACATTACAATGAACTATATGATACCTTTAATTCTCCTTGTGTGAATGCTATTCTTGTGTCTGAAAGTTGGCTTAAACCTTCCTACAGCTCTAATCTTTGCAGTTTACCCGGCTATGTACTTCTTCGTAACGATCGTTTGAATAAGCGGGGTGGTGGGGTTGCCATTTATCTACAAAGCAAAATATCTTTTAAAATATTAGCAACTTCATCGACACCTTACTCGGAAGCCATCGAATATCTCATGCTGGAGATAATTGTTAGTGGAGTAAAGGTACTTCTTGGCGTTGTTTATTGTCCACCAAATGTTAATTATTTTTCTGACTTTGAATCTCTTTTAGCCTTGTACAGTAATGAGTATTCTCATCATGTTATAATGGGGGATTTTAACACGGATGTACTAAGAGACACTCAAAGAGCACGAGAACTTCACTCAATTTTAAATTCTTATTGTCTAACGCTCTTACCCCTTAATCCCACACATCACAATATAAATGCTGAAGACTCATTAATTGATTTAATAATGGTATCTTCACCAACACACGCGGTGGATTATGGTCAGTTGTCAGCCCCGGGTTTCTCCCGTCATGATTTGATACACTTGTCTTATAAATTGAGACCTCCTAAGCCTCGAGTGAAAATCTTGAAATTGCGTAATTTTGCAAGAATTAATCAAGCAGATTTAGAACAGGATGCTTCTTCTATTGATTGGTCAGATGTCTTTGACAGCTTAACTATAGATGCCAAGGTCAATTGTTTTACCAAGAAAATTATTGATTTGTATGACAGACACGCTCCTATACATCGTGTGAAAATAAAGCGCCCTCCTGCTCCTTGGATTACACCTGAAATCCGAAAAATGATGAAAAGACGGGATCGAGCATTTTGTCATTTCAAGAGGGACAGATGTTCAGAGAACTGGTGTCACTTTAAAAAAATTAGAAATCGCTGCAATCAGATGGTGAGGTCAGCTAAACGTAGATATATCCATGATAATATATCCAATTCGTCTCCACCACATGTTTGGAAATTCTTAAATTCTCTTGGTGTTTCCACTTCCGTAAATAACTGCTCTCTAAATATATCTGCTAATGTATTTAACATCTTTTTCTCAGCCACACACATCATGGATGACACAATCAAATCTCGTACAATATCTTATATACGCTCAATGAACCCCTTTCACAATAATACATTTACTTTTTCACCTGTCACTAATGAAGACACGATAAAGGCAATGCTTGCCATTAAATCAAAAGCTGTTGGATGTGATCAGGTGAGTAGAGACATGATTTTTAGAATCAAAGAATTTATTGTGCCTGTTATAACACATTTAATTAATTTTTCCCTATCCAGTGAATTTCCCACTCTCTGGCGTAAAGCGCTCATTCTGCCGCTTCCCAAAATCTCAAATCCTAGTGCTACTAACCACTTCAGACCCATATCTATACTTCCTTTTCTCTCAAAAATTCTCGAGGCAGTTGCTCATAATCAGATAACTAAGTACCTGAATGAGATAAATTATCTAAGTCCCTGTCAATCGGGCTTCCGTATGGGGCATAGCACGACTACTGCTCTCCTGAAAGTTACTGAAGATATAAGGTCCGCTATGGAAGAGTCATGGTTGTCAGTCCTAGTTTTAATTGATTTTTCCAATGCTTTCAATACAGTCAACCATGACATTTTAATAGCGGTCCTTGCACACCTTGGCCTATCCCCGTCTGCCTTAAATTGGTTTTCATCCTACGTTAGAGGCCGTCAGCAAGCAGTTCGTGTTAATGATAATTTATCTGACTGGTGTGACGTATTGACAGGCGTTCCTCAGGGTGGGATCCTATCTCCCCTCCTTTTTTCCGTAGTCATAAACCTAATTACTAACCGTTTAAGCTGTTCTCACCATTTGTATGCAGATGATTTGCAAATTTATGCCCAATCAAGCTTAGGAGGCATCAACGAAGCTGTAAGTCGTATCAATCAGGATTTACACAACGTTCTTGACTGGACGAAAAAGTTTGGTATAACAGTCAATCCTAATAAATGTCAAGCTATCATTATTGGCAGCTCGCGTCGGGTTCAAAGTTTGGATTGGAGCTCTATTTCAGCGGTAGTTTTTGATAACATTACTATCCCCTTTCTCCCTTACGTCAAAGATCTAGGACTCATAATAGACCAAACTCTATCTTGGTTACCACATACTACTGAACTTTGTCGTAAGGTTAATATGACTTTACGATCCCTTTATCGGTACAAAAACTTTTTGCCACTCCAATCAAAACTCCTACTTGTGCAGACCCTAGTTATACCAATACTGGATTATGCCGACGTGTGTTTCGTAGATTTAAGTCAAGCACTTTTAGACAGATTAGAACGCATGCTCAACAATTGTATACGGTTCATCTTTGGTCTGCGTAAGTTTGATCACGTCTCATTATATCGCTCTAAACTGAAATGGCTTACGATCCGCCAACGAAGACAGTTGAGATTGCTTTGTACATTATTCACAATTCTTTATAATCCTAATGCACCTCAATATCTTAAGTCAAAATTCATATTTCAGCATGCCACACATTCACGCCAACTTCGTTCAGAAAATATCCCGACTCTTCAAGTACCTTTTTGTCGTACCGATTTCTTATCCAAATCTTTCTCTTCTGAAGCTGTGAGGCTTTGGAATACTCTTCCCATTGATATTAGGAATAGTCCCTCCAAATTGTCTTTTAAACGTTCTCTCTGTAAGCATTTGGCAGAATAATGGTGTTACGCGCTATGGTAGTATAATATGTATGTATATATGTATTTATATAACTATATATAAATATGTACTTGTATATATATAGGTATTTATGTAGGTATATGTATAATGTATTATATATGTAATATATTACTTGTATCTAAGTATATTGTAATATCGTATTATCTTATTGTTTTCTTTAATTTTAATTTATCTTAATAATAATCAAGAAGGTATGTCAGTAGTAAACGATTGTAATAAGTTTCTCTGTGCACCCCATCGTAAACACTGTTTATATTTGTTTAAGGTTGACTGGTAGAGAATGTCATGTAGCATTAAGTCCACCTCTGTACATGTTGTGCACAAATTTTAAATAAATAAAAAAATAAATAAATAAAAAGCGGTTATTTTAATATTACAAATAGACACTCCAATTTTATTTATTTGTATAGATTACCATCACGAAATAATAATTGGCGTTATGATCAACGTTCATTGCTCATCTCTAATTGGGTAAGCATCGCATTGTAGTAATTATATCATTGGCGCATGAAATAAGCAAGAACACCAATTCGACGGTCTGTTACAGTAGTCAAGGAGAATGTTATGTCAAAGGTAGCAATGACAGATTTGAATAATTTGTTTTATTTAAATCTGTCATTGCTACCTATTTCGGTATTAGTATATATTTCAAAATCTAATATAGAAAAAATATTTTTACATTCTTGCAATGTTAATATTAATTACTTCTCGAATAGTAGGAAGTATCTTATTTTGCCCCGATTTTCGAAAATCCTTACCCTAGGAACCTTTTCCAACTACTTGCATGACGATATTTGTGTGTTTGTATATATGTTTATGTGTGTGTGTGTGTGGGCGGGTGTGTATGTAAATCTCTCATAACTTTAGAACAGCTTCACTTCACTAAAAATATTTTAATACTATAACGTTTTATATTAATAATTTCGTTAGTAAATGTATCTGAAAAATTTTTGCATATATTATACATTTTATCTGTTTTGCCGAAATATTGGTTATAATTATCAATACTAAGCTTTTTTCTACCTAATCAATTATTATTTTTTTCCCAAATTTTTTCAGATCCCCTTACATATTATACAATTATTTATTTCCTCTTGTCAATTGTGTGTAAGTTAACCTCTTTGTGTTATTTGTTGGCGTCTGTTTTATTTTTACTAAATATCTCTGCGTAATATCATATTTTTTAAGCTGCTACCTATCCATGGTTGTGCAACCCGTTTCTCTGACTTTGGAATACAAATTTTACACTGTTTATAAATATCATTAAAAATACATTGCAAGTTATATTAAAAAGTTATTGGACAGCCAATAGACAACAGATGAGATCAATTATACGTAATTAATTTTTGACTAACTAGATTATTATTAATTACATACCGAGTGTTCATGTCCTTATTGTCACTTAAAGTTTGTATCGCACTTGACGGCAGTGAAAATCCCACCATATGATGATCCGATAAATAGCACTCTATCACAAACGATACATTGATGATCGATACCACATGATCGATACAAGAAGCTTCTACGATACCCGTGACGATGGCCTCCCGTGTCACCTCGGAAGCCTGTATTACGCACTGCAGGGCTAGATCACACAAACTGTCCTTGTACCTCGACACCTGGTGTTTGTCGCTCAAACCTAATATATTCATATCACCTGTAAGGATAATGTCTTCATTTTTAGGGATATTCTTTATCAACTGCTCCAATTCAAATATAAACAACATTATATTCATTTTCTGTGGTCTGTACACTGCAATAACACGTACAACTGAATTATACCCAGTGAGTTTACCATGTAGTGCTTCTACCGAGCTTGAGTTAATTTTTGTAGCATGCAAAATGTGATTGTTTTTGGCATAAAAAGTAAACCACCTCCTCTTTTACGCTCCCTTGTGTTTGCAAATATACGGTAACCCTCTATATTATATGACAATAACTCCTCTTCCTTGATGTTGACTTCAGACAATATTAACATATCTATATCTTGAGAACTGTGTTTTAACAATATTAATAGTTGATCAAAATTTTTTCTCAACGACCGTATATTTAAATACGCAATACCTAGATATTTATTATTGATAAATATACTATGTTCCCAATCCATAAGGCTATTAAACCTATTAAATTCACATTCTAATGTAACAATTGAGTCAAAGCGATCCACTTTTGATTGTTGTTTTGAATACGTAGCGTGAGCGATGTACTATTTTTGCACTAAGAATAACAACTACTATAACAGTTCGTCACAGTTGCATCTTTTTCCATTATCCGCTCAATATCTCGCTCGCTTCAAATTGTTAATATTTTTTTCAACTCGTCACTTTTTCTTACAACTATCTTTCCATCTTGTACCTATATGTACTTGTAGGATTATTTCAACTGATTTTTAGTAGCCCACAGGAGGTTTCGTTTGTATTTAAGTGGTATTGGGTACATGTGTATGGGAACTACTGCCATATATTTTTTATTAAAAAATATACATATTAGTAACATATTATTAGTTATATACATTTTTTGTAATTTATTTTTTTGTAATAGTATTAAAATGTTATTGCGCGTAAGGAAATGCACATAGGTTGAGCGAACGGTTAACTCCTTAAGCATTCCTATAATAAGGTGATGATGCAATGAATGCATATTTATACATATACATATATTTTTCATAGTACTTATCAAGTTATAGCATAATATAGTTGCTGCAAATGCTAAACAAAAATATAAAATGTTTACCTGGCATTGTTTACAGCAAAATACACAATACCTACTTAATAAACTTGGCAGAACACAATTTGTATTAATTTTTATAGGTAAATGTGCACACACAAGTTTATAATAAGAATAGCACAAACACATATTATTAAACTTTATATAATTTTCCTTATATCTTCCTCCTTTAAAATTGTTATCGACGGACTGTTGTCGTGTTTTCTTGTAAAAATTTTCCCGCTTCTTATCCAAAGGAATTGGTATTGTTTATGTTTTTATTGTAATTCTTCAACTTGGCGTAGTAATTGTTTGTTATGAACGGTCAAATGTTCGTTAATATAGATCGGCTTAACTTCTCCTGGATATTCGATAATCCGTGTAGTGAGTTTAGACTTCCGGGCTAGTGATAAAATGTTGTGCTTCATAAACTGTGATTTTAGTTTTACAATAATGACCCTAGGGCGACCCTGTAGCTTAATTTTCGGCATTATTCGGTTAATGTGCTGTATGTCTTCTTGTAAGAGATCGATGCCGAGAAACTTGGCCATTTTTGTAAAGAGGAGTTCGAGGTTCACTAACTACTTTGTCTCTAGTACCCCGACGATCTCAAGATTCAGCAAACGATCTCGTTGTTCTTTTAGATGTATTTTGGATTTAAGTGTATGGTACTGCTTACTAAGCTCAGAGAGTTGAGATTTTAAATCTGAAGTTTCTTTTAACAAGTTATAGATCTCTCTACTTTTTGTCTCGAGGTTTTGCTTTAGATCCTTTTGAGTATCAGATAGTCTTTTGGTGGCATCAGAAAAATCTTCAATAAACAGAATCAGCTCAGCCTTTATCATAGATTGAGAGAAGATTTTAAATCAGACAGCAGCAAAACTGATTCTCTAACTTTTACGACCTACACTCTCTGCGCGTTCAATTTGATTAACGTCTAAATTTGATTTTTGGGCAACCTGAGCTACTAATTCGGTAACGATTTCGTTATTTTTCTTCTCTAAGCCTATTAATTCCACCATTAATTAAACCACCCACGTTCTCTTTATCTTTCTTTTTCATTTCGTTAACATGTTCTTCTAGCGATTTATTGCAATTTTCCAACTATTTGTTATAGTTTTCCACTGCTTTTACCTTTTTCTCCGTTATCCTTTGATGCTCGCTCAGCTTGTTATATTTTTCAGAGATGTAGTCGACCAGCTCAGCCAACTTACCAAATATTTTTTCCATATTGTATACCACTTTCATTTTTTATTCATATCTGCCAGGATAGACGCAATACTAGTTTCGTCGTGACTCGTTGGCGAACTAAATGGTGTAATACAACCTTCACATTTTTCATTGCTAAGAGTTTTCTTTGTGACACACCTCTTATGGAACTCGGCTTCACATGATCCTTTACACTTTAAAATCTCGTCTTTCGTTAATGGTATTACTTTTAACATAATTATTACTACAGCGGGTACTAGAAAAATAAACTGCATATATTTTTCCGTAGGCACAATTAGATATATATATATATATATATATATATATATATATATATATATATATATATATATATATATATATATATATATATATACATATATATACACCACCATACATTTTTAATAAATATCTTAGTAGTTATCTCAAGATTTAAATTAACTCGGGCGAAAATGCCTAGCCTAATACAGCCCCTTTTTTCGCCTATTATCACCCGTTCATCGCTATCACACGCTTACGCCTACTCGTATTATATAATATAGGACGAACGATAAAGCACTCGATTTTCAATCCAATCCTAATAATCTCATCACAGTATATACTTCGCAACACACGCACACATACACTTGAGCTTCGTCTTAAGCGATGATGGGGCCCTATAATTCAGCCCACCAACACTCGATAATCTGGTCAAGAGGTATGACCCATTAACAAGTCGAAACCTAGATGTCACCTACTCTCTCCTCTTCCACTTATCGTCAAGATAGTGCCCAAAACCGAGGTTTGGTCTCACGGAACACCCATAGGGCAGCATCAGTCTAGTAAACTAAACTCTAAATGAGCACTTTGCTCGGCGAAATGCTCAGTACCGCAGTTGTGGTTAAAAAACTAGCTTAAATCATCCGAAAAATCTGTTTTATTACTGGGGTTCTGCTAAGACCATAAGGGCCGTTTGTTTCGAAAAAATAATTAAGTTGCTTATAGTGAATAGAAGTTGGAACTTGGAAGCAAACAATTACTCGCAATCAGGTATAACGGGAAGCATATGTTTAAAATTTATTGTCTTTTCCATATTACGTTGTTTTCAAAATAATACGTTTTACGTAACAAATTTTATTTAAAAACTGAATTTTGCTGTCGCATTTTTGTTTTATGTTTGGTAAACACTGCTGTTAAAATAATTGTTGGACGTTAGCTGTTATTTAATAAATAATTGCCCTTACTGTTTTATCGTCCATTATACATTCAAACTTAGAGTAACACCATCAATTAATAAAAAGTAATCATATAATTATTTGGAAAGAAATTTCTGTCTATTAAAGCCTCCGTTGAAGCATTAGATAGGACTATGCGAAATAAGCACAGTAAATTGTCCAATTTGATAGCTGGTGTAATTTGAAACCAAAATATGAGGGTTCAATAAACGACGAAGCGCTTCGAGAAAAGGTAGGTAGTGCCCTTGCGCTTCGCTTGCCGCGTCATGGCGAGGCCACAGATAAAGCCAAAAGTCAAACTTTAATAGTTGCTGAAATTCACCAAACTACTCGATGTTTTTTTCATTGACAGTAATTGTATGTGTCACCTATTCAATCAGAACTTAACAGTATTGTAAACAAAGAAATATTTTAATTTATTTTTTACCTACCTATATTTACATATACAAATTATAGCAGGATATAAAATATAATACATTAAAAGTGGTGTGTCAGTTTGATACAATTAATTCATACTCAACGAAACGAGCGCATGCCAAAAATGTAGGCATATATTTCCCTTGCAAAGTCAGGCAGATTGTTAGTATTGTATAAATTAGTTTACTGATTCAGGCGTTACTTTGTGGAAATCCATTATTAAAAAAGATGAAATCAATTAAATTTGCTATGATCCGCGAGCTATTCCATGTGTTCTTCGCGATGGCTCCAAAAAGATATACGTCAGTCTAATAAATGGATAAGACTAACCGATGGTGCGTATAAAAAGAAAACTCTAGCGGCACAATTATCCACCCGCATCCATTATACTTTTACACCCACGCCGTCCCACGCCGGCACTAAGCACAAAAGCACATAATACCTACTCAACGCACGTTTCATTTTTTTTTTTTTTCGAAATGAACTTAGGCAGTTGGTCCAAATGACCGTTACTGCGAAACCGGGCTTTTGGGGCGAGCACAGTGCTCAGCCAGAATTTAAGTTAGGTGGGCTAAGAGCCCGCCCTAAGGGTGTCTCCTGTGAGACCGAACCTCGGCTTAGGGCAGTATCTTGACGATTGGTGGGAGAGTAAGTGGCATCAGGATTTCGGCTCGCCAACGGCTCTTGACCGGAGTCTCGAGTGTTGGCGGGCCGAAACAATGGGCCGAGTCGCCGCCGGCGGCGACTTTGGCGCGTGCGTGTGCGTGTGAATTGTGAAGTGTAAACCCACGTTTCATTTCGAAACCGAAACATCTTCAGGAAAAACGAATACTACGTTAACCATCGTCGAGACTTATCCATTTATTAGACCGACGTCTATCTTTTTGGTGCCATCACGAAGAACACATGGAATAGTTCTCGGTTCATAGCAATTAATTTCATTTTTTTTTAATTGTATAAATTGATTAAAGATTTAACACACATAGTTACTTCTGTGATTATTAGGCGGTAATTACATGCGATGACTTACCCGCTCAAAATATCACCGCCTTTCCTACTCCTGCTATCATTGCTTGTATATGTTTTATACTGTTCTAAGTTCCAACGTTGCATCTAATCTACCGCAATGTGTATTGAAACGTGTATAGCAACGAACCATCTCAGATATCGTTTCCGTTAAGTGATCTGTGCCTTTGTAATCCTACGTTAAAAAGGCACATCAAATAACGTTTCAACTTATTAAATGTACATTGTTCCCTTGAGAACCATAAATGATAAATTTGTAGATAAAATGGAAGACCCAGGAGGTAACACTAACAAACTTTAAATCGAACATGAATATTATAATCTGTTGGGAATTTAATATAAATACTTTTGATCTGTGCTCGTAAATTACAGTTGAATTTATTAATCCTGATAAATTATAAAACACACACAAAATTTTCTTTAAGTATTCAGAGATAACTGCAACTTAAGCTAATTAATTTATTGACATTTAATTTCCTAAAATGATACTAACACAGGTGCTTATTATTAAACTCCCTAGAGAATTATCGCGCACGAGCTAACTGTGGAAATTTACTACATTTGTTATAAAAAAACAACAAGAATACTCTCCGTTTTTAAATTTATTTCATAGTAAGATTCACGTCTTGTGTCGGCCACAACCGCCACGTCCACCACAACCACGACAAAACTAGGTTTTCTCTCCGCTTCCATTCAACCGCCGTTAAATCCGTCATCCACGCATATTAAAACTAACTATGTCAGTCACGTTCAGGTTCTCACTTCGCTTCCATTCAACCACCATTCAATTCTACGCCGATAAACACGTATAGCAAATCGTCACCTTTTAAAACCTGCCTCCCATAGCAGCAGTAAGTCTATTCTGCGAAGGAGCCCGGGCCAACACGGGGGATATTTATTTATATTTTTTATATTTTGTTGTGTACAGTAAAATATTAAATAAATAAATATTAAGTAAATTTATTGGAAACTTTCGTAAAATGTGTTTAAAGGTGTATGGGAATGCTTTACAACTGACAAAAATGTGTAGGATATATATTTTTTTTAATTCTAAAAAAACCTAATTACAAGATGAAATAAAAATCAAGTTGCCAAAAACGTATTTTTTGGGATTTTTTTTGCAAATTTTGTGTACTACGCAGTAGTGAAATAACCGCGAAAGCTCTATCAAACTCGCAGGTCTGGTATAGCCATTTGACGAAATTATATTTTTTCGCAATTCCAATCTGCCAAAAGGAACTTCCCAAAATTTTTCGCCAGCTCCCAGTCTAAATAGTACATTATATATTACTAGCTGACCCGGCAAACATTGTTCTGCCAACTTTGTGTCTACTTTTCCATTTTGTATTCACCTTTTAAACCTAACCTGAACCTCTATGAATCTTTTACAACCAAAATTAGCCAAATCGGTCCAGCCGTTCTCGAATTTTAGCGAGACTAACGAACAGCAATTGATTTTTATACATATACAGATAGACTAGCTGACCCGACAAACATTATTTTGCCAAATTATAAATTACCTATTGAATTAAAAAATAGGGGTTGGTGATAGAAGGATGAAAATTTAGGGTTGTATGTATTTATTGCATGTATGTATTGCAAAATAAAAAAAAAAACAAAAAAATTAATAAAAAATAAATGTTAGGTGTGGACAACCCTTAACACTTAGGGGTATGAAAAATAGATAGCCGATTCTCAGACTTACTGAATATGTATATAAAATTTCAAGTTTCAAATTTTAAATCGGTCAAGCCATTTCGGAGGAGTATGGTAACTAATATTGTGACACGAGAATTTTATATATAAGATTTAAATTTAAATAAAATGTAAATTTTCATAAAAATAGATGCGAAGTAAAGTTACAACGTATTTTAAAATAACGTAGACCCAGAACTTTTATTCCATTTGACTATTATGCTTTCTAACTTTACCTCTTTACTTATACAGTCCGCGTCTGGCACAAATCTATCAATAACTTTGGAACCCTTCACGAAATTGATATCAAAGGAAGCGAATTTTGAAGTGGCCTATATTTAAAAATGTAATTATGTGTTCTGATGCGTTGCAATATTTACGGGTCCTGCGTAAGTTGTCGTAACTTAAGAAATGGGATTTTTGTTTTATCTATAATAATGACTCCACTTTTATTGATATTTTAATAACAAGAAGAATAAAAATGAAATATCTTTTAGAAATTGGATTTTTCTAATACAAATTTCATTTTATTCTTGGTGTCAGTAAAAGATCAATAAAAGTGGAGTCATTTTCACAAATAAAACAAAAATCGCATTTTTAAGTTACGACAAATTGCGTAGGACCCGGCGATATGCTATTAAGAAAGTTAGAAGGTAATTATTACTTCCCAAATAAAAGTATATTATAATCATATAACTTCTATTATCACAGATTTCACATGAATGATAATAGACTGCCAAAAGCTGTCTTCTACTCTGAGCTTTCATGTGGAAAGCGCAAACAAGGAGGTCAATACCTGCGCTAGAAAGACGTGTTAAAGCGCAATCTTACGGCCTGCAACATCTCTACCGATGCTTGGGAGGAGCTGGCTCGTCTTAAACCAGAATGGCGTCATACCGTCCACACTGCTGTGGACACTTATGAAGAAAAGCGCCTAGAAGATTTGCACACAAAACGCCAAGTACAGAAGACTCGACCAAAACCTTCTTATCTTTATACATATAATTCATCAGGCCAGTTATATTGTGCGCCTTGCGATCGTATCTTTAAGTCGAAATTTGGCTTTGCAAGCCACATTAGGGCCCATCACCCTGACCAACTAAACATTTAGGAGTCGCCGTCATCGGATACGGTGCGGAACATCATCATCATCATTATCACAGATAATGACAGAAATTACTACAATGAAATATTTTCAAAAATATTTTATAATACTAAGAACTAAATAAATATTCAGACGGTATATATTAATAGATATTTTTAATTATAGAAGTACACTGAAACTTTTGACCAACCTTAAATAGGGTGAATGATTTCTAAATAGTCATTAAAAACGAAGTTGATGGTGAAATAATTTGTATTCAGTAAAACTACAACAATCAAATTTCGGTCTCCTATATCTCTAGAGCCCAGGATCAAATCCATCAAATTTGTTTAGGGTCAAATGAGAAGATACCCTCCCAATGTGTATGGGACCAAAAGAAAAGTGTACAAACAAAAAACAAATCCAAATCATTTCATGAATTCCAACGATATATTATACAAGCTAAATGCTAAAATGTTGTAAGTACATATTGAAAAAAACGACGGTTAATTTTTTTTTATATCATAAGATAGCAAACAAACAGATGGGTCTCCTGATGGTAAGAGTCAACCATCGCCTATAGACACCAAAGATGTTAATGGTGCGTTGCTATCTTGTGGCGAGGTCTAATGCCACATGCGTAAGTTTACCATAGCCTCCAAAGCGGAACAGGCCAGTGACAAGCACTGACACTATTGCAGCAGGAATATGTAAGGCGGTAGTACCAGACCCGGGCGAGACAAAGCAGAACTCTACCACCTAGTAAAGTTTTCATAAGTAAACAATAAAAATATAGAAAAAGAAAATATTGCTTAACCACATATTCATTTAACTAGTTCTACATCACTCATTTAACTAGTTATACATACGTATAACTAGTTAAATGAGTTCATCGTTACAGATGATATTCACATTTATAGTTTTGATCTGTACTTTCGTGTTTCTTATTATTTTTGTTGTAGCATTAGCCATATTTATTGATATGGCTTTCAGTTCACGAGAAATTCATGGACTAATTTACAAACATACACTTACAAAATTTAGTACGCGTGCTTGGAGCCTAAATAAATCATCATACTCAAATATGATCCCAACGTTATGTAGCCGCCGTGTTTTCGTCGATTGATAAAGAGAAGTATCTAGGGTTCCGTCGGTGATCGATTCATAAACAACATCTTGTATTGGGCCCGCAAGAACGTCAATCGGACTCTGCGCCTCGTTGTCAAATCAACTTCAATTCTATGTCCTCTCCGACACAGCCATCCTACAAAACACACGCCCCTGTGTGTTACTCTGAAACAATAGTTATCACACAGTATCACATATTAGCACTCCTGACCTAATATCAGTAATTAACAAAAAACTTCGCCGCGTTGAACCAGTTGACATTGCTTTGTTGGTGAAAGCGTTCTGCCAGAGGCAATATCACAGGTTCAAATCCTGTCGTGTCAAAATTTTATTATTGTTAAATTTTTAGTTTTCCCAAGCGCGTGATAAGTGTTAAAATACGGATATATTTAGAAACTCGAAGGTATTTATCAGTGTTATAAACGTTAATTTCATGTATAACAATGAACTAGTATATATGTATGTATATCTAGTGATCAGTATAATCGGCGAAATTGATCACAAAATAAATAAGAATTTCGCTGCGTTGAACCAGTCGACGGTAGTTCAGATGGTGAGAGCGTGCCGGCCAGAGGCACTTGCCTGTGGTTCCGCAGGTTTATATCTTGTCGTGTCGAAATTTTTTCTTTGTTAAATTTTTACAATAGATCTAGGGCTATACGTAACCCTGTTAGCTACCCGTCAGTGATTATGAAAACGCTTATAGTAACAATGTACAAAGAAATCCAATTGAATATTGTATGTGTGCAAATGTTTTAATATTGTACCTTTATTGATATTTAGCTGTGGATTTTTAGTTGAAATAAATAAATCAAATAAATTACGATTTTATTCTATGATCTTACGAAAATCATTCATCACCATTATTTTAGTACATATCCGTCTAACCAAATCATAGAAAGCTTAGAGGGTCATACCAACACTGGTTTACCAGACACTTGCTTAAAACATTTTTGTACGTAAACTTAAGTTTCGTTAAGCCTCCCTGATAATTGTACAGGGTCCAATGTCCATCATAAATAACGATATGATTCAAAATACCCTTATTATTGTGACGGTTGAGCGATGAAATGCAGCACGCGTGTTTGTTTTTGCGCTTGATTTAATTCACATGTCTTTCATTTTTCAAACTTTATGATTTAAAATTATTTTGTCACTCATACCATAGCCTATCGCTAACTCAGACATAGTTTATGATAGAGCCGCTTTCATGATCTCTAACTTATCGCTTTGTCTAGTAGGATCTCGGGCCGTCTACGGAGTTTGTCCGTAGGCCAAAAATTCTAGAATAAAAATGTGCCCAGTTTAGGTACATTTAAAATAATTTTTTCATACACATAGTTATACTTTGTGCTGTTTCTGCAGCGCTGGTGCCACTTTGTTGCAATATTTTAAGTTTTCTATATTGTGAAGAAAATTATGTCAAATATTCAAAATGCCCGAAAATGCCCGATTCGTCAATCCCCGATTACCATATATTTGTAGAGACCTAATATCAAAAATAAAATAATTCTATTATATTTATGCCAAATTTTGTTCTCCTTATGCACGGGATACAAATATAATTGTGCTTTGCTCTCAAAAGGATGCGTATTTTAATATTCAATAGACTGGTAGTATAAGCGTACTGAACAAACGGTTTCATTGCTCGCTTCTTTTTTTATATCATAAGATATCAAACAAGCAGATGAGTCTCCTGATGGAAAGAGTCAACCATCGCCTATAGACACCAAAGATGTTAATGGTGCCTTGCCATCTTGTGGCCAGTCCAATGCCACATGCATAAGTTTACCGGCTACCTTAACCTCCAAACCGGAACAGGACAGTGACCAGCACTGACGCTATTGCGGCAGGAATAGGTAAGGCGGTGGTACCAGACCAGGTCGAGCCGTTGCAGAACTCTACCACCTAGTAGTCACGATGGTAGTGACGCGCATAGCCACTCACTTGCCTTTTACGACCTGTCTAGCAGAACAGCAGTTGGCCTATATTCTTTGAAGCGATAATAAATTTACTTCCTCACCAAACTAAGATTCTCTTAGCTCAATTGCTACTTCTCCCTTTGCTCGATTATTCTGATGTTTGCTATTTGGATGCAACGGAATAATTGTTATCCATCCTTGAGTGGCTTTAGAATTTTTTCGAATATTTATTTCATAATCGGATTGCGGAAATATAATCACACATCGAGTTTTCACAAACAATTACATTGTCTCCCTATCCACAAGCTTCGGAAAGCATGTTTTGAATGTCCTGTTCAATGCAATACATAAGTTTTGGCCTATATACAGTCGTAACAGATTTACATTGATAGTGATTGGCCGGTGCGCCCTTCCATCACCCCAAAGTATCTTTCTATAATACAGTTTAATACAAACATTTTGGCAAGACCTTTACTGATCACGCAGCTAATTTATAGAACGATCTCTCAAGTTATATTCAGAATATCTAGTCCATAAACTGTTAAGAAATTAGAGTCAAGCTCATTTGTCGCTTGTTTTTTTCTTTATTTCTGTAATTACGCGATTTAAAACATAGATGTGATTTAAATCGAAAAAATCGTATTTTCTTTTTAAAATATTATATATATAACTACAATACAATGGGTATAAAAAAATAAACTAATAAAATGAAGGTAAAACAACGTGTATAGAAGATAAATGAATATAAAAATGTCGTAATCCTAAGCAATTTTTTTGTTAGAATTTTAGTATCAGACCATACCAGTAAAACTTGGCTTTTGGCCACTAAGCCGATAACCGTATGTAATCCGACCTCAATGTAACACTGTGCTCGGGGCGCCTTCATTTGGCTTTAGTGTACATCAGTTTATGTATGGTGTAAGCTGGTAAACAATAGTTAGTTAAAAACTCAATTTTTGTTGTGGATGAAATCTATATTATTCCTATATTAATATTATAAATGCGAAACTTTGCAAGTTTGGATGGATGTATGGATGGAAGTTTGTTACTTAATAATGTAAGAACTACTAAAAGGATTTGAATGAAATTTGGCACACAGGCGGATATTGATCTAGAATAGCACATAGGCTATTTTTTATCCCGGAAAAAATAAGTGATCCAGCGGGATTCACCAAAAATTATTACAATTCAGCGCGCTGCACGCTGAAGCTAGTAATATTTATAAATGTGAAAGTCATGATGTTTGGATGTATGGATGGATGGATGTTTGTTATTCAATCACGCAAAAATAGCTTAAACAATTTGGATGAAATTTGGCATACACAATGACCTGAAATAGCACATAGGCTACTTTTATCCCAGAATAATAAGTTGTTCCCGTAGGATTCATCAAAAAAAATTTATAATCCAGCGGGCTACGGTGCAGCTAGTATAATCTAGATATATAATAATGTATAATAAAAGTGTCAAAATTTGGTAGAGATCATGAAGTATTAGGTATAGGTGGAGCTAGCACTCGTATTAATCAATTGAAACAAATATTTACGTTATATCTCTGTCTATGAGGTATCCAGATCCAAGTATGTTAGAAACAGAGGGTAAAATCTCAGAAGATGACAGCAGTATTTAAAATTTAGGTTCAAGTAGGTATTAGAAGTGTTGCCTCCAGATATAATACAGCTTAGTGGTAGAGACTGACATCGAAACCATTTGTGACATTCTGTTTTATTTATAACCTCCGTATTTTCTACTTTTGTAATCCGACTTAAAAGTCTGAAGTTCCTCGTCCAAGAAATAACAAAGCATTAATAACATATTTTTTACATTTAAGTTCTGCATATATTATCAAAAAAAAGGTCTACCTTGACGCTAGATCAAAAAAAGGTAGCAGAGTGTGGTAGAATGCAACTTGCCTGTTACACGAGTCTTGCAGTTTTATATTTATTAAGATATAATTCACTCTTATCATCATTTTTTAAATATTTTGTACTAACTTTTACTTTTTATATACTTCAAAAAAAATTTTTTTGTACGTATGTTCACCGAAATTAAATAGAAAATGCAACCGACATGGATGATTATTTTTTCATTTGAAAAGTCATAACTCCGCAGTGGTCTCATTTTACTTATATTTAATTTTGATGATGTGTTCTATTAAAAGAAAAAACAACAACAAAGTTTCACACATGCATACACATATAAATTATAATGCATGATAAATCGACAAATGACATAAAAACACGCTAATTTATTGAAATTTTCTATATATTATCAAATATGCTTTTTCAACCATGACTTAAGAGTGTTTCCTAAACCAATTGAACTAAATTTTTATACCTTAAAGCAATTCATAAGAACAACTAAGATAATAACTAACCTTAGAACCAAATCAAAAAATCAAAATTTTGATAAATGTAATACACTATGTATTTTTTATTTTTGATTACAAATAAATGAAAAAAAGATTCAATTATTCTTTTTGTACTGAAAACAAGACTTTGACTACAGAAGTAGATTCATTAAAATTATTTCTTTTTTATAGAAAAGGTGCAAACGGGCAGTAGGCTCACCTGATGGTAAGTGATCACCGTCGTAAACAACTACACTATCAGAAGATTTGTAGTTGCGTTGTCAGCCTTTTTAAGAAAAAGTAAGTATTTTTCTTGAAGGTTCCTAAATCGTATCTGTTTGAAAAACCCCTACCGATAATTGGTTCCACAGAGGAGTAATGCGGAAAAAAAGTGCCTCGAGAATCGCACAGTTGTGGATGAAATTTTTGATTTTGTCGCGATGTCCAATGGTAAATTTCTGCGGCAGGAATTAATCCAAACAGTTCCTCAAAACACTCCCTTTGATAAATCCGATAGAAAATGCAAAGCGATGCTACTGCTATACGTAATGCTAAAGAATTAAGCCGATCAGAAATAGTCCTGTCGTCGACAATTTGAGCCACTCTACGTTGAATGCGGTTAATAGGAAGGAGCTGATATTGAACCCCGCCCATAAGTGAGAACATTACTTCGTATGAGGCCGGATTTGCGCCTTATAAAGCTGTAAGCTATGGGTCGATGTGAAGTACTACCTGACCCTGCTGAGAATACCCAGCTTTTTGAGGCTATTTGGCCTTGCCTTTCAAGTGCCACGGAACTGAAAGCCGTTTGATATGTCGATTTCAAGGATTCCAAGACTGGTTGAGGCTGTTAAGGAAATGCTTTTGAAGGGAGGAGATACAATAAAGTGAGATTTTTTAGTGGACAATGCGCAAACTTGCATCTTCTTAAAGTGGACTAAGTTAAGTCGACCCCACTTTGAGGCGGTAGAAAGTCCTTCTTCGGTTTCTGACATAAGTTTGTTCGGGCACACGTTGAGGTGTTTCCGAGAAACTCTGCTGCGGTCGGATTAAAAAGCATCATCTGTACTGTCATCATCACTTCAAGATATGATGATAAAAATTATAACTAAGTTAAATAATTCCTTAATATTACTAACACATGAAGAATATTTAGGCAAATTTAATAAGTTTTCCGGATATTTGAATTACCGTAACGTCTTAATGGTGAAATTTTGTTGCAGTGTATCTTGGTGGTGACTAATGAAACTCCTTAACGGTTTATTGTAAGGATATATTCGGCGGCCGATATTCTTCCTTATTATTAAATCGTATGGCAGGAGAGCAGAGATGATCTTTTCTTAATAAAAGGCCTGGACCAACAAGAAAGGAAAGTTATTAAGATTTAGATTTCTGAATCCAAGAGGTTATTGCAATTTTATTTTAATTATTGTGGTCGTCCATTCTGATTTTCTTTAATTATGTCATGCTATATGACGAATATGATATATTTAGCCCAAACTGACTAGTTGAATAAAAAAAAAATTAAAAAAAAGCAATCGCTTTATTTTTAGAATTGTACCACACTTCTTATAACGTAAAAAGTCGCTAGCACGCGATAACGTGTTGCGCAGTATTTGTGTTTGTGGACGGCATTGGTAGTACTAAACATTTATCTTTATTCTGTTAATAACGATAAATGTTTAGTATTAACAGCAAGCCCTATTTGTTAAGTGTTTAATCGCTAAAGGTTATTTTATATTTTAAAATTTATATGACATCCTGAATTTTACTATTTTATCACCTTAATTATTAACTTACTCCAATTTGTTTTGATTGCGGAACTTTGCTCCTATCCATTTTGAATTACGCAGATGCTTGTTGAGTTGACCGTATTTGTGAGTAGATTAATAAGATTAATCAACTTCAAAATTTATGTATAAGGTCCATAAACACAAATATGACCATATTACGGAATATGTTATAAACTTCAAGTGATTGCCGATACCCCCGTAATACCTCCATACTTTCTCTTCTGTATTGCGTTCTTTTTGACTTTCACATCCCTAACCATTTAAAAGTGAGTTTTGACTTTTTTGGAGATGAATAAAGACAGTTAATTCACCTCCAAATATCTTCCTAATTCACTTTCAATAGAGCCAGTAGCTTTCTCACAAATCCTAAAATACAAATTTAGAAATAGTTAAAGTTGATGACATCAATTACTACCGCATGTTAAACCCGAGTAATATTGAAAAACAATATCTAACACGTAGTGCACGTAGGTGTCCACTGATTTGTGGAATTGACATAAAATGAAATTTCGCTCAATGCGACTGTTGCTTTATAGATACAACAGTAGAAAATAACTGATTCCCACTGATTTGTTATTTAATAACCTCGTGTAAGATAATCAAGTGAGATTAGTAAAAATATAAATATTACTTACCATAATTGATTAATAGAAAAATTCAAAGATTAAGATGCACGCATTGAGCTAATTTTACAAAGTTATTATATTACTATATATACATATTTCTAGCTGTGGCTTAGGATTAACGTTTTCTTTTATTTAAATATGATCACAATAAGTATGATATGTCTAAAACCCGTCTTGCCTCCCTGTGTTGCTCTGAGCCCCAGAAATATATTTCAACTAAGTATATAAATATTTTTCAACCTTTTCTGCTGCTATTCTGCCAGACAATTCGTAAAAGGCGAACAATTGGCTATACGTAATACGCCTTTCATGACAACTAGACAATAGAGTTTGGCAAGGCCTAGCATGAGTCTGGTTCCAACAATTTACCTATTGCTGCCGCAATCGCATCAGTACTTGTCAGTGTCATGTTCAAGTTTGGTAATCGTTAAACTTATGAAGGTGGCATTACCATCCCACCCGCTACATGGAAAAACAACAAATTTTGTTTGTATAGCCATCATATACAACGAGTGTTAGCTCTTACACTACTCTTTCTCTTACACTACCATCGTTATTACCATCTATTTATTTGCTATCTTGTGATATAAAAAAACAACTGTTTCAGCATGTTTGCTGAACATGAATTATTAGATAGACATACTTGTCTATCTCATAATTTTAAATGTATGATTTTTGTTTCCATTTATTTGACACAAAAAACATAAAAAATACCCTATTTTATTCCCTATATCATTTTAGCATAGTATTGTTGCTTAATTACTCATTTGTTTAAAATATATGTATATAGATTTATTTTAAAAACTCACCTTTTTTGATAACATGTCTGCAAAACTAAAGTCAATTTATCATAATCATCTTTTTATCTATTTAATCGTTAGTCAGTACTTGTTATACCACTGATAAGTAAACGTTACTGCTATACCAAGTTTTGAGAAAGAAAGATATTTATTTAAGAAAAACTAAAATACCTGCAGGCCCGGACTAATACGGGAGTCCAGCCCCCTTTATGTGGGAAGTTTCTACATAAATTTTAAAAATCTAACCAATCGAAAGATAGAAATCGAAAATCGTGTTCAAAATAGTAATTTAAAATATATTTAATTTTCGACCGGTTTCACTTATACAAGCATCCTAAGGGTATTTATACCCTGAGGATGCTTGTGTAAGCAAAACCGGTCGAAAATTAAGTATAATTACGTTATCGTGAAATAGTACAAGTGTTATCAGTTAATAATATAAATACCCTGAGGATGCTTGTGTAAGTGAACTCGGTCGATTATACCCTGAGGATACTTGTGTAAGCGAAACCGGTCGAAAATTAAATATAATTACGTTATAGTGAAACAGTACAAGTGTTATCAGTTAATAATATAAATACCCTGAGGATGCTTGTGTAAGTGAAACCGGTCGATTATACCCTGAGGATGCTTGTGTAAGCGAAACCGGTCAAAAATTAAATATAATTACGTTATTGTGAAACAGTACAAGTGTTATTAGTTAATAAATATTGTGTTAAAATGGAGTTTCACCAACGACGCCGACAATAAAAATGTAGAATATAGTAATTTAAAAAATTGAACTGACCGCAAATACTTGTATCTATTAACTATACCCACATCTCAAAAACTACTAATCCAATTTTGGTAAAAATTTAACTATTCTTTAAGTTAGAATATACCTAATTTATATCAAATAGAAATATGGGTTTTTAGGGCCCGAGAAATTCGTGGATGGATACAAATATACAAATACATAAACATTCAAACGTATAAACATACAAACATACTTGGACGCCTAAATAAATCTTCATAAAATAAATCAAATTCCAACAATTTACATACATACATGTCAAACTATTGACTTACAAATATATGTCAAACTGATAACTTTCGTTATTTCGTCGGTTGGTGAAATACTGTCATTTTAACAAACTTTAGATTTTTGGTCACTTTGAGCTCAAACATGTATAAGTATATTTTTACCTCCTTGAGCTTAAAACGCCTCATTTTTGTACATTATAAGATAGCAAATAAGCTGATAGCTATCCTGATGCAAAGAGAAAACCATCGCATATTAACATCAAAACTATTAATGATTACAGATTACAGTTTTTTTTTTTTTTTATTAAAGACATGTAGTTTTTAAGTTAAGAATTGTGAAAGTACTGTAACAAATCAGTTGATGAAGCCTCAAATTTCAGTTCATAATTTGAGTTTGATAAAAATTTCAGTACTTTTTTCCTCAAATATTTGTTTAAAGAATATTTTTTAACTTTAAAGTCACTGCACACATGGTTATTTTTAATTATTTCGTAGGATAGCAAACAAGCAGTAGTTCTCTTAAAAGATAGATATAACCATCGCGTATATACAACAAAGATGCTAATGATGCGTCGCTATCTGTATGCCAGACGATTATTTCTATCTTAGTAGTATCGAATCCAATGGTGGTGTATTAACAACCTCGCGCCTCGGATAAGCATAATTAAATGTCAGAGCGATAATTGCAGAAACAAGTTATTCACGTTTGGTTCATTCCCGATCCCGGGTGACGGTATTTATTTATACAATATAAATGTTTCATAAGAACTTTTTTTATGTTAGTTGGATAGGCAAGTGGTAGACGTAGCCAATGAACACAGACTAGTTTACCTGGAACTAGCTCAGACTAGTTTACCTGGAACTAGCTCAGACTACTTTACCTGGAACTAGCTCATTTATGTGTTGCCTATCCTAACACTTAAAGTGTTAAGTCTCGGTGCCACAAATTACACTGCTTGTTCACAAATTGCCACAAATTACCCTTCTCTCAGAAACACAACAAAGATGTTTTACGGGAGAAATAAGAAAATTGTGGTACCCGTGTAGCCGGGAGCGCGACATAACGCATCCTTTCCACCACTACCTAACTACATACACTAACTTACTTAATATTTTGTAGATTGTTGTATATATTAAAAATAATACCATACAAGCAAAAAATAATACAAACGAAAACTACATAAAATTATTCACAACCAATATGCAATTAATATTGAAGAAAGCTCTGGATTATGTGGTGAACAAAACTTATTCTCAGTACTACATCTCGATTAGGTGGCGATAAAAGGGTAAAGCGATCCAATTTCCGTCGACCAACTCGTATCGATCCCAAAAGGAAATGACTTTACAGTTATCTCACAGAATTTGAACTGTGATTATAAAGGACCTTCCATTTTGTCTGTTTTTGTCTGTTATCGTGAACATTTATTCAATCATTTTATGAAAGTATGCCAATTATAACGAATATTTTATGGATCTAGTTTTATAAGATTTTACTTACATATCTATAGCCATATAAATATAAATAAAACATATAAATAAAACAATACATATAAATAAAACAAAGTCGTGTTAAATACACCATTTGTAACTCAAGAACGGCTGGACTAATTTTTGTGATTTATGTATTTTTGGAGTTGTCGTCATCTAGACTAACCTACATTGATATTATGAATTCGAAAGTTTGGATGTTTGGATGGAAGGATGGATGGATTTTTGTTACTCAATCATGCTTAAACTACTGAATAGATTTTGATGAAAATTGGTACACTTTGGATTCATCAAAAACTTTTAATGCAGGCGGGCTGCACGCTGCAGCTTGTACTACTTGTACTTGTTGATATTAAGTATTAAAATATGATATTTATTTTAAGTTTTTTAAGATTTAATTTAATTTTAAGATTATTATTTTAAGTTAAGAAGTTTATATCTATTATCCTAGTGAAAATGAACTTAATAATATTGTATTAATTTTAAAATTCTAACTATCTTCATCCTTTTTTTAAATGCTAAATCTGTTCATTCATTGTCTTTTAGGCGGACTGAAGTTCGCTGGGTCAGCTAATAAATAATATATAAAAATAACTGTCGCCTCTTTGGTCTAGTGGTCCTGTCGGTATTTATCATATGAGATACCTAGTTCGATTCTCGGGTCGGCCAATTCCAAAATGTGTTTTTTCAGTTTTTTGATAATAGCAACGGTGGTCGGGATTGGTAAAGTGCCCGGTTGGCGATAGGCGTGCCAACTATCAAACTGTGGGACTAGCATCTTTGGCTAATCATGGATGCACTGGTTGTAACTCTCTCTACCTCTTCGTATATCACCGATTCAACATAATATGGACACATCGTCTGAATTAAACAGTTGTTATTATGGTCAGGCATTGGCAAATAGTAAAAACAAAAATTAGTTTTAATTTACAGAAATTACTGCTAAATAACAAAAGCGGCCTAGATTCTAGGACACTCCGTTTTTTAATGAATGGGGTTACCAACGCCTATGGACAGCAAGATATCTACAATATCACATGCCTTGCGGTATGAATGAGTCAGCTATTCTCTCAAAGATCCCTAAATCCCCAATTAGGAAACACTACCGCAAGCATTTGATTCCAGCGACGTGTGGTGTGTAGCCAAAATATCCTAACAAATTGCATGGTGATAGTTTTCGAGAGATCCAGATGGCAAGGGCTAAAAACTGATTTTAAAGCTTTATTTATGTTATAAGATAGCAAACAAGCTAATGCGTCTTCTGATAGAAAGAGTTAACCATCGCCTATAGACACCAAAGATGTTAATGATGCGTTGTTGTCTTATAGCGAGGTCTAATGCCACATGCATAAGTTTATTGGCTACCTTACCCTCCAAACCGGGACACGACAGTGACAAGCACTGAGGCTATTGCGGCAGGAACAGGTAAGGCGGTGGTACCAGACCCGGGCGAGACAATGCAGAACTCTACCACCTAGCTATGTCTGATTACCAATCCGCGAATTTCCTAATAATTTTGTAATTTCCTAATAATTTTACTAATCATATTAAGTTATATGTGATAAAAGATGCAATGTAAACCTACATATCTACGCAAAACGAAAGAACAAAATCGATTAAAAATGGTCTGGTCGTCAAAGGTACAAACCACCTCACGCTGAATGCGATTAAGAGTAAGAAGCTAATACTATGAAGGTCTATCTTTGAGATGCGAGCAGTAAAACTAAAACTCCACGTAAGACCTAATTTTTGCCTTATATATTTGCCGGCGATGGGCTGTCATGAAATCTTGTTTCACGAAATCCATTTCAAAATATACAGCTTTTCAAAAATCAAATTACCGTCGTTTTTAACAAAATTTTGATGTTTGTATTCTAAGAAAATCTATATGCATAGATTTTTGTTTGTTGGATACATTTATAATTATAACATTATCAAAAAAATCACAATATTATAAAAATAAATATATAAAAATAGCTTCTTCGCAGATGGGAACCGTGCAGCTAAGCTATCGGTGGTTAGGGTGACAGAGAAAGAAACTTCCTCACAATACGGTCAATTCCTAACACTGCCGCATTCTGTATCCTAGAATCTAGAGCCTCCGTAGATGTTGGTCGAGAATCTTCGCTACAAGACCGTTTACAGAAACGACTATCGGGACAATTATTTTTGAGTCTACACCCCATATATCGGTAATCTCGTGAGCTAAGTCCAAATACTTAGATAGTTTTTCTTTTTCTGCTTTCACGAGGTTATCATCATGCGGGATTGTAATATCAACAATAAATGCCCGGCGCTCCATTCGATCTACCAACACGATATCAGGTCTATTTGTGATAATAGTCCTGTCCGTGATGATAGATCGATCCCAATAGAGCTTAGCACGGCCATTTTCTAGAATTGACTCCGGTGCATACTTATAATACGGCACTTCAAAACTTACAAGACCATATCGAAGAGCAAGTTGTTGATGAACAATCCTGGCTACTTGATTGTGTCTGTGTAAATACTCTCCATTGGCAAGATGAGAACAACAGGAAATAATATGCCTGATGGACTCACCGTGATAGTGACACGCCCTTCATATGTCAACCGTGCCATTATTCATGATGTATTTCCGGTAATTATTCGTCTTGACAACTTCATTAGCAATTGCACAGGCAAAACCTTCAGTCTCCCCAAAGAAGTCACCAAATCGTAGCCAGGCAGTGGACGCCGGTAAATTAATATCAGTAGCTCTACCATGAGTTGCTATAGAAAAAATACTGTAGTCGATCGCGCATAAACAAGCATCGAATAGATTTCAATAAATGTCGTACCATGAGTCAATAAAGTATTTTTGGACTCGCTACGGTTAGCTCGATACCATCGAATAGTTTTAGGCGGTCATGTTGGTACACAGTTAATAATGCGTCTAACTTCAAACCGAATAAAGCTATCTCATTCCAACTTTACTCAAAAGACAGAGTAAGCTACATATCCGTCCTCTTTAAGTACTTTCTCAGGACTATTTAGCGGATTTTTTATTTATATTGGTTATATTCTGTCAAAGAAGTTTTATTTTAAATACCTTTCCCTTTCATTCGTTGTTTTGACACATTGATTAGATGTTTGCTGTTGTTGTTTTTCCAAAGTTTTTGTTGAGTTTTATAAACTACAATGCGTACCAGTGCTTCGCAATTTCAGTTAATGGTGGAGTACATGGAAAAGTATGTATTTTTAATTTATTCGAAATAGAAACAATTTTTATAGCCACATAAACATACTACCTATTATTCAATTACATGTTTTACGTAACGAAACTAATCAAAAATACAAATATTTACTTTATTTAAATATATTGAGATTGTGCAGGAAATATATATGTCGTCGGCCGATCGTTTAATTGGCCATATCGTGCTATGCCCGGACACATCTTGATACGCCGGCATTTCATGTATGATCTGGCCATTTTACATTGGCCAAATCGTTCGACGCTTATCGTTTGACGATTTGGCTAACGGTACTTGGGCAAATCGTTTGTGTTGAATGTCAAAGCAAAAAAAAAATAGTTTTTAAAATGATATCTTTATTTTATATTTCTAATTTTACTTTATTAATACGTAATTTTAATACGAGAATTTCTTACTTTAAAAAATGCACATATAATCTGACTCTTTGGTGATAAGATAGTGTTAGAAATTTTTATATATAGTTATTTTTATGTTGTAACTTATAATGTTGTCATATATTTTGGTGCACAATAAAGAGTTATTGTATTGTATTGTATTGTAAGATAGTGTTAGAAATAATTAAATAAACATTTCGAACTACACAACTAACACGCAGATTAAAGTGCTGGTAACATTTAGAATATAATTAAATTTTTTATACATGTAACAAGAAACTTAAAGATGTTCTTATAGTGATCAGACTCATTAATCAATGCAGGCAATGGATAGAATACAATCAAAATGTTTTTAAACATAAATTAAAAAATTGTTATACCTACTTAATAATAATCAGTTTGAAACAAATTTTATAATAAAAAGAACATGTATAATAAAAAGAAATACAACTACTTCACGATCGGCCCAGTGTTTTTACTGGGAATATCGACAAAAACGTTATTCACGTCGATACGCCTGACTATTGGATTCTTTACAATATGGCCAGGCATATTAAGAAATGCCGGCATATCAAGATGTGCCCAGGCATATCACGATATGACCAATTTAACGATCGGCCCACGACATATACAAAAAACACGTTATTAAATACAGTGTTACGATTTTGTATGGTTGTTCGCTGTTGTTAGCCAGTTCACAAGGTCACAAACCTTTTCTAAAAGTACTTTTTTCCAAGTGGCTCTCAAGTGGATAATTGAAGTTAAAAAATGCGGTTTTGAGTACCTATACTATAAGATATATTTTTTTTGTAGAAATGGAGACCTTAGTAAACCCACTAAAGAACCGCATTTTATCAAAATATAACTCAAAATATCAAAACACTATGGGATCGTAATGCTTTCACGCCGTAATTTGCAAGTGAAATAGTTAACTTGCCTCGATACGGTATTTCTCACTGTCACCTGTCAAATTTGTCAAAGTTGTTGGCATACAAATTCCGTACCATGAGTCGTACGGAATTTGTATGCCAACAACTAGATTACTTGAGTCGCTAGAGTAATGAATTCGATAGGTTTTTTACGCATTGACTCATGGTACCGATTTTAGTTCTTCAAGTAACCGATAGTGGCGCTGCACAGTTTTCCATACAAAAATTTGTCACCGTCGCTAGCGAGAACGATAGTTAAAAACTCATGGTAGCGGTACAGGCCCATATAGAACCCGATAGAACCGTCCATGTAACTCCTTGCTTTTCCGTACGTTCAAGTGGTCCTGAGTGCTGAGTACCACTGGTTTGTGCCAGTTCTCGTTAGCTAAAGAGAGCGGTTTTAGACCATAATCTACCGCAACGACATCCCGATGCATTCCACATACATGGAGGAAGTATTCCCTAAGATAATACACCTCACGATTACGCAGGTTTTTGGCATTAAGAAAGCTACGACCTCCATGTTTTCGTGGGATGTACAATCTCATTACTCATGAACGTGGATGGTGCATGCAATACGCTGTCAGTAGTTTACGGACTTTACAGTTCAGGGCGTTCAACTCGCTTTGAGTCCACTTTAATATGTCGAAGGTGTATACAAGTAGGGGCATCATCCAGCTGTTGAATACGTGCACGCTATTAACACCGGACAAAAGACTTTTTAGAACTTTTGTCAAGCGGCTGAAGAATTATTGTCGTAACTAATATGTGTATTCATGCCAAATTACATCTTTCTAGAACTAAGCTCTCTAAGCTAGACTGCGGCCGGACAGACAGACATACCGAAACTATAAGGGTTCCTAGTTTATTATTAGAAACTATTACTGTACTTAAATTTCACTTTTAAACATATATTTTTAATATATTATTCGACCGGTTTCACTGATGATCCTACAACAGCCAATAATCATTTAAGTATATTACATCCTGAAGATGCTTTAAAAAGTGAAACCGGTCGAGTAATTTAAAAGTATATGTTTAAAAGTGAAATTCAAGTAAAAATGCATTGTAGTAGTTTCTAATAACAATGGAATTTTACCAAGTGCCGACGATGGAAAGTATACATTATGTTCCTAGTTTACTTCAGAACCCTAAAATCATAAAATGTTTTCGGTACTAGAGTTGATACGAATACGAGTGTACCTTAAATAAAAATATCATTACATTGAGTAACAAATTTCAATCAGGCAATGAAGCACTCAGGAGAAATTACTTAACGGTAATTAAATTATATTTAAATGAAAATTAATCCATTTACATTTTTAACGATGTGCCGTTTCGAAGATATAAGATTTTGAATCTTGGACAAATGTAATAAATTACTTTATCGTAATACATAATTTCGAAAGGAATTAAGTGAAGAAAATCAAATATTTCATGAAATCGAAAGTAAATTTTAAAGAATTTTTCTTGTAAGTACACAAAAAATTTAGTCTTAGTAACATGTTTTTTTATTTTGGTTTTATTTTCCTGCGCCCTTCTAGGCCAAAGCCTGACGACGCCTTTGACGAAAATATAACGTTTGGTAAAAATACGCTGGCTTTTATTAGGTTAGATAATTGAAGTCCATACATTAAAAGATGTAAGTAATTCTCATAAAAATACTTTCCTAACAATATTACTAGGTAGTATATCTTTGCGAGCCCTTACAAAGCTCTGTTTTTGCTAGTTATAATAATTTAGACTGTTTTTTCTTAGAAGTTCTGTTGTTAAACGTGACACAACCAACAATTTTTATAAATTATTACTTCCTTTTTTTACTAAAGTTTTGTGAATGCAATTCACGAGCGTTACTAACACATAATAATATATGCCAGCGACCACCTGTTGGTCGAAATTCAACCCTAAATTTGACTATAAAATTGAATTCTCTTTTAACTTTCACAACAGACTTTCACCTTAAACAAAGTAGTAACATATTATGTGTAAATATTATTATGATCTTAGTTTATAATGCGTTTCAAATGAATCGTAGAGTGTGTTATAACACATACTACGATTCATTTGAAATGCATATATTTGCAAAAGTAATGCAAATAAATAGATTTAGTTTTATGAATTAAATATATTTTAATCTTTATCTTTTTTAAATAGTATAATAAAAATCGTTTCCGCTGTATTTTCGCTTATATCGTTTAAATTACGCAACGGATTTTAATGCAGTTTTCATCCATTTTTAAACGACTTAAAAAATATTATTTTTAGTTGAACATAACCTAATATATACAATATAGTAGAGAAATGCCGAAAATTTTAAAGATTTGTCCTATAAACTATTTTTTGTGCGCTTCTATTGTACTTGTGGTAAGCCGGGGTGGGTCGCTAGACTCGCTAGTGCATAATTAAAAAAATGTTAGTTTTCTGCACTTCTTCTCTGTACAAACTTTAAGTGTTTCAAATTTTGTTCTGCTTAGTTGACGTAATTTTTGTACAAAATAATAAAATTTCATAAACGTTACTGAAATAACGTTAAATAAATTACATAAGCGTTCTGTCCCTGTCGGAAATCGACCCTAGCACTATTGATTGCGTAGTCAGTGTCGTTGGCCACTCGACCAACAGTATGGATATACATACACACACAAACACACACACACACACACATATATAATATATGTGTGTGTGTGTGTAGAGAAAAAATGTACATGACAAACTTGTAGAGCATTCAATTTCCTACAAAAAAGGTCCTAACCACCAAGTCGCTAAAATCAATATTTTCGGAGATATTTAATGATTAATTTTTAGTAATTTCAAATGATTATCGGAAATTGTGTCAAATTATAAAAAATATCTTTTAAAAATATTTTTAAATATCTCCGAAAATATTGATTTTAGCGACTTGGTGGTTAAGACCTTTTTTGTAGAAAATTGAATGCTCTACAAGTTTGTCATGTACATTTTTTCTGTAGCTCTTGTCATTTACGAGATAACTGCAAAAAAACGCGAATTTCATGGAAAAATCAAGTTTAGAGGCCTGTACTACCTCGCCCGTTCGAATTACGGCTTGGCCGCAATGGACACTTTTGTAGAGCATTCAATTCTGAAAAAAACCTATCCATGGTCAAAGCGATGCTATGAAATGCCACTAAGCTATAGAAATTTAAAAAAAAAAAATGAAAGTTCTCATATATTTTAAATAGGAAATCTTCACACGCTGTGTAGGAGTACTTATATGAATATTAAGGGCTCAAACTTTCAGGGAATTTTTTTGGGTGTATTTCCAACAAAATTTCGGGATGGGAGCGAAAAAAAAAAATTAGTCGCAGAAAAAAAAGCACCCTAATATATATATATATATATATATATATATATATATATATATATATATATATATATATATATATATATATATATATATATATATATATATATATATATATATATATATATATATATATATATATATATATATATATATATGTGTGTGTGTGTGTGTGTGTGTGTGTGTGTGTGTGTAGAATTCAGTCTTCCCAGCCTGGGTATAATATGTAGCTGATAAAAATAGGTTGAAGAAAAAAATTCAACACTGCGTGGCACACGGTTACGAAAGCTAATAATAGATACAAAAATATTTTCAGATTTTTTTTTATTTTTCCAGAATTTTGCAATATCTTATTTAAGGTCAGACGTGATGTTTAAAAACGTGTAAAATTCTATGAGTGGAACCACTGCCTCGGTAGTTTATAAAACTTGGCGTACGGAAAATCTCGACATATCATTTATTACTTTACTTCCTACTCCATTTAAAGGGTAGTTTACCCACGTCATTTTTCTAGCTTTTATGAAATATTTCCTTTGTAATTTTATTTATTGTTTCTTGCATACTTGCTTTTATTGCTAAAGTTTTTAAAGAGAATATGTGTAGGCAGGCCGTTTATTATATCTTATGATATTTATAAACGGCCTGCCTAAACATATTCTGCAAGATATATAAAATAGTTTAGAAAATCCAAAAGTGTACGCCATAAAAACTAATTTCCGTATTTATCTTTGTGAACAATCACACTGTTGTCGAAATTCGAGGTTTCCGGCGACTGGGACCTCATTAACTGGAACCGATGTCCCAGTTGCCGGATTGATTTAATTTTAATATTTTTCTTCTGGCAACTCGGACTACGCATAAATTAATAAAAGAATCTATTTTTCAAGTTCATATAGCACACTTAAATAAAAATATATCTAAAGTAATAATGAAAGAGAAACCTCTTTAATTCAAAAATATTTATTTAATATTAAAACACACACACAAACGTTTTGTACAAATTTGTGAACTATAATATTATATTATATACTTGCTGTTGCCCGCGACTTCGTCCGCGCGGACTTTGTTTACTCCGCATTGCTCCTCCCCCGTAGGTGATAGCGTGATAATATGTAGCCTATATGTTGACCCGACCTATTAGTAATATTCATGCAAAATTTGAAGTAAATCCATGCAGTACTTTTTGAGTTTACCCCGGACATACATACAGACAAACAGACAAAAATTCTGAAACTATATTTTTGGCTTCAATATCGATTGTAGATCACGCCCCAAGTATTTTTTAAAAAAATATTCAATGTACAGTTTTGACTTTCCTACGATTTTATTATATGTGTAGATAAGTATATTATAATTTTTCATTACAAGATGTTACACGTATAAATTCTTGATTGATAATGCCTACTTCTTTAAAATTTTCGGAGCTGGTGTAAAATAAGTAGGTATAGGTAGGTACTCGACAATGAAATGAAATAATTATAACGGTAATCTTACAGGTAATCTTTATTTATTTATTTTAATCAAAATCTGATGAATCGTCACTATCACTCGATGAGCTCTCCCCAACATTTATTATAAGTTCCTGTTCTTTTATATTATCGAATGCCACATGAATTTTCCAATCCGACCCTATAATATTTTGGGTTCTTTTCACAACTTTTTCCCAGTTTTCGGCAGTTACTTCCACACGAGCATTTTTTATATTATTATAAATTTAACATGTTGATTGTTGTAAAAGGAGGATGGGTATTGTTTCGAGCGGCGTGTCGTTTGATTTGTGCCCATATTAGTTCTATAGCATAGTACTGGCAATTATACGGTGAAAGTCGAAAAATCCAATGGCCACATTCGGCAGCTATTTTATCGATAACATACCTTTTAGAGAAGCTTCTTTTCGAAATTTTCACTAATTGTACTTTTAATAAAGTACTATTTACATATTCGCCATGACTTTGGAGCCAGTCATGTCTTGTTTTGTATTGGCCTGCGTCAGCATTTTATCAATTTGTCTGGAGTGATTTGTAGCGTTGTCCATAATAATTATGGACTGTTCTTCCAGAGATTGCACCAATATAAATACATAAATACATGTGGTTTGCATTTAGCCAAGTCTCGTCAGTAAAAATAACATTTGACCAATCTGGTGGGTAACTACGAGCTCTTAAAGCAGGACAGAATTTGAACTGCCTTGCTTTTTTGTACCATGACACCTCATTAACAGGGCAATAGCAGGCCTGCTACTTGACGTCTATGAAAACCGTTCACCTTTTTTAACCTTAAAAAGATGGACGACCCTTTTCAATTGTACAAAAGAGAATTTGTAAATAAATATGGATACTTAGCTATGAACATAAAAATGTGTTTATTTTCCACAAAACTACTTCATTTCAATTCATAACTGCACCTTTAAGGTTATTCAAGGATTTATTTTATAGTTTGTGCAAGGATTTGGTACCTGTTATGAAAATAAATACCCAGATGTCTAAAGTTAAGTTTAAGTATATAAAAGGGTTAATATAGCTTTTTCTAAATTGTTTACACAATACCAAAGTTATGAAAATTTGCCCATAACTTCCTATTTACACATCGGCAGGTTTTACAGCAATCTATGTAAATGCACATGGCTCATATCAGAGACCCACAGAGATCAAAAAGTTGTACAGCCAATATTACTAGTACGTTATTTCTGCTTTGAATAATATGCAATTAGACATAAATATATAAAATTCCCCATCCTGCAGCAGGGTGACAGGCTAATAACTTAGGGTACAGTCTCTAAAATTGTTAAATATCAGTGAAATAAATAACTAGCTGACCTGCAAGCTTTGCCTGTGAATATTATAACACACTGTTCATAAAAAAACTATATTAGTTTTTATTAAAATCTTTCATTCACTATTTTAGCATCTTAAAGGTTTATTTTTGAAAGAAAAGTTAGCCTGTATATGATCCCGATCTGCAATTATCTTCATGACAAATTTTATTAAAATCAATTGAGATTTAGCTATGAAAGTGTAAGACAGTAAACATGCATTTTATAATAATTCTTTGCATTATTTAAATGTCAATTAGTAAAGTATTAAAATAAATATATTATTTACTGAACTTTCAGGAAAATAAAAAAGGTCAAATTACTGCAAATTAAAGATGTTTATTAAAATTTATTCATTTTATTATATATTAATTTTTAAAATATCATGCCTAGTGAGCTAGTGACTCCACATAATTTACCTCTACAAATAAAGCAAAATGTGGCAATAGGACCACCATCTATCTCGCTAACCGACAAACTTGTTAACCAGAGTCTATTTATTTATTTAAATTTATGCACAATTACAGTACAATGGATGACTTATTTGACATATGACATTGTCTATTGACATATGCTTCCCTCTGCCTACCTTACAAGAGGACTAATTGATGATATTAATGCATCATTTTATATTTTTTTAAAGTTATCCATTCATTTTCATATTTCTGTTTCATATTACAACTAAGTACATATCAGCTATATTAACATAATACCTGACTTATTTTAAGATTTGTAACAGTGGTATCGAGTTGCTAGTCTCTAACTTGCATTTATTTACTTACTTTAAATAATAAATCCACAGCAAGTAAAATTAAATAATAATAAATTCAAAATATAATCTTACTATATATTTATTCTAGGAGATTCTGAGAATCCACTCAGAAAAAAAAGATAACACTAATTTGAAATGCAGAACTAGATTCTCCAGAAGCATATTATATGGCCAAACATATCCAGGCCCAAAATGTTATTGAAAGGTTCATTAGTGTTCTAAAAGCTAAACATAGGTCTAGTCAGCCTTTGAATGCTGTATCATCAACCACATGTAGCTGGGTGAATGGCTTATGCACATACCCTTCATAAAATTTGTAATGCAGCCAGTTCATCTGTCTCTGAACTCAGCGACTTTGAGATGCAACGGGAAACTTAAGTCATTTCCTTTAATTTTGGATTTGGATCCAACAATAAAGTACAAGTTGTAATTGCTCATAGGTAGGACTTTAGTTACATGCTTGTGGTAGTTGCGTCAGGGAGTCTAGAAAGAATATTATGAAGTTTTAGAGTATTTGTTTACATAAAATTATACTGTTTTGTCATTATATTCTCAGTTTGTTATTTTTAATAAATATTTTATTTAGTATAAAATTAAATGTTTTTTAATATTTTTATGTGTTATAACCTTTTGACCGGCTCCTTTGAAGAATAGACAAACTACTGTTCTGCAAGGCAGGTCGTAGAAGGCGATTAATTGGCTATATGTGCCACTACCATTGTGATTAGTAGGTAGTATAGTACTGCAAAGTCTTGCCCGGGTATTTGTTACCACTGCCTTACCTATTCCTGCCACAACAGCATAAATGCTTGTCATTGTTATGTTCCAGTTTGGAGGGTTAGGTAACCAGTAGACTTATGCATGTGGCATTGCCATCCCACCACAAGAATAGCAATCTATAGGTAATGGTTTCTCTTTCTATCAGGAGCATGGCATGGTGGCACTGCCATCTACTTGTTAGCTATCTAATCTATAAATATAATAAAATCGTAGGAAAGTCAAAACTGTACATTGAATATTTTTTTTAAAGAATACAAGGGGCGTGATCTACAATCGATATCGAAGCAAAAACATAGTTTTTAGAATTTTTGTCTGTTTGTCTGTATGTATGTCCGGGGTAAACTCAAAAAGTACTGCTCGGATTTACTTCAAATTTTGCATGGATATTACTAACAGGTCGGGTCAACATATAGCAGAGCAGTGCGGAGTAAACTAAGTCCGCGCGGACGAAGTCACTGGAAACAGCTAGTGATATATATAATAAAACCTTGGTGAATATGGTATATCTGTTTCACCAAATAGTAGAAGGTGTTTATTTGTAACCATAACCAATAGGCAATTGGGATGCTACAGAAGCTATAATACTATTTGGGTATTTTGATATTTTTCTATATTCAAAAGTACATTAAAGGGTATCATATTCGACAACCCAACACTGGGTAAAAGGAATTGACCAAGTTCCCCTTACTGCCCTAATATCAACTTGACTTGCAGTGCACCCTGCCATTAATTGGTATGGACATTAAAACACTGTGGTAAGGCTTCCTCCATGCGACACTATTGCGTATAAAGCTTTGTTTATCCTGTCTATAATGTCAGTGTTTGGCATAGACATATTGTAGCTTGGAAGGTAAGGTTTCTGGTAATCTTAACACATGAAGCTTAACATCTATCATCCTATGGTTATGCAGTAATGTCATCAGGATAGCTATCTGCTTCAAAAATAAGACGGACTTTATATTTTTTCTTGACTTCTTGTATAAATTAACATTTATATGATAAATTTATTTTTCAACCTAACCTAACCTTGCCTGATTTTTCAACCTAGATAAATCATTGAAGTAAAATTTGCTTGTAATTAATAAAAGCCAAACTACAAAATCGATTTTAATAATTTTATGGATAGAAAGCAACACTATCAACCAATTATGTGTGGTAATATTTTTATACACATCATTGTTATCAACACATTGGCTACCTGACTGAGCAAAAGAAGTAAAAGTTTTTATGATAAGTCGCGGTTAAAGCTGTATAACAAAAAAATTTGAAATAGCACAATGCATGTAAAAAAAGCAGTGGATTTTGTAAGTTTGTTTATATGCGGAGGAAAATGACCAAAACTTAGACTTTTAAAAAAATTTTCTAACAAGTGCTTGTTAGAAAAATTCTTTCATTACATAAGTCAAATTATTTCAAATGGACATATAATGTAGGCAGGTTTAGCCCATACAAAATCAAGATAAGTTGCTTGTGACAATTGTTAAGCTTGTTTCAGTAACCCCTATTATTTTCCCACAAAAGATTTGACATTGTATAACCATGCGCAATATTGTTAGCAAATATCTTACTTCACTGGGTTCATTTGCCAGATGAATAGGCTCCAACTAGAATATGTGTTGGAGGTATGTACTACTGGGATTTGGAATATATTCTTGAAATTCCTAAAAAAATATAGTAGGTACTAGGTAGTCAATATATTTAAGGGATTGAGAATTTGCTATGACTACCTACACCCTGGCTGCTATTAAGGATTTCTTGATATTTTATACTGGAACACTTTATTTTTGAACTACTCAGTTCTTGTACTCTAGTTCTTTAGTATGGACACTAATAATAAATCAATACGGCAGAAAATACACATGTATTGTATCAACACAATATATGTATACTAAAATTATGCAATTTATTTATACTTATATATGAGACAAATAGGTCAATTTGGACACCAATCAAATCTACTACAGCAAATTGAATTTTTTCAGTTCTATGTCAATATAAGATCCAACTCCTGTACTTTAAAGAGTATGTAATGCTGTCCTTTATCTACTGTCATTTATCAGGTGATTGGACTTCAAGTATCCTATTCTAAAAGCAAAATAGGAATTGCAGTTACTAACACTCATGCTATAAAAAATAGGAAATGTCAGACTGTATAATTTAATTAAAGGATGTATGACAAGTTTAAAACAATGAAAAAACTACATGAGATGACCTTCAAACATAGCTTGTTATGATGCCCTGGCTTCATATTGTAGTGAGCAAAGCTTTATGCATCTGGACTTTGGACACTAGTTACAGTGTCCACTTCTATTAACATTTATCGATTAGGAGTAAGACTTATGGTAAATATACACATAATGTGTAACATCCCAGCTCCAAGAATAGCAATATAATGGAATCAGCAATAATTTGTGTAGTTTACCTTTATGGGCCAGGGTATTCTAATATTGTCACAAAAATCATTTGCTTGTTCGGTACATGTTGCTACAAAAAGTACAAAACACTAAATTTATAACAACGTTACACTGAGATCATTATTATATTATTACTTAAATACTAATTTTCACCCGGAATCCATTATAGGATACAGAAAAGAACACCTTATACATAAAAAAATGACAAAGGTTCTTATTTCGGTCCAGAAAAATGCTTGCAGCATTTTGCACATTTGCCTGAAATAATCCCAGGCTTAAATCAATTTGCTTTAACCCCAATATCAGTATGAATGTTTTGAAATTCCTTGGGATGAAGAAGTTAATTACATCCAACCAACAAGACGAGGACGAAAAAGGAAAAAGAAATGGATTTGTTTAACAGAATGTTATAAACTTGTTACTTAAAACGTAGTAACTTATAACTTCCGATATAAATATATTAAAGATGCCACATTTACATTACATACATTTACATTTCATTACAAAACAATTTCTTTAAGACGACAGGGTCCGATCGTCAGATATCACTTTATGCACAGACCACTTGAGGAGGGTCTGTTCAAAAAGGGCTATTTACATGCTAACCACATTTCAGATAATTTAAGTCTTTTTTTTTTCCTGAAATTAGTATGAGGCAAGTGTATTTCTTTTAATTGAGATGATTCATGATAAGTCCACTAACTTTATGACTAAAATATTTTTTTGTATCTTTAACAAAGACCACAATATTAAATTATAAATAATGTAAATAACACCTTTTGATCAGTTATTCTGAAAATAGCACGTTTTGTTCTGAAATGATAACAAATAGCACCTTCTGATCTGAACCAAGAATAAATAGCGCCTTTCGATCAGTAACGCTTAGAGTACAAGTTTGGTCTAGGGCAAAAAATAAAAGAAAAATAGAAAGATGAAAGTAAATTTTATATTCTAATTTGACTAATGTCATGTTCTAAACAGTCACAAGACTCATCATGTTCATTGTTAGCATCAGTTATCATTGTTTGATCATCAAGAATAATGTTCCTAAAGACACAACTCCAGTAACTCAGCCCAGTCACCTCCTAATTGCTTCACAAGTAAAATATTTACGTCTTTCTTTTTACGCCTCCACATCCATATTTTATTAGGAATTTCAAGATTTTTTTCATGAATTTGCTGATATTTATACAATTAAAGCAGGATTAGTGACACACACTCACAGTTGCACGAGAGGCGCGTAAAATGTAACTTTGACTTAGACAATAATTTGCCACTGAAATTTTCATTGAAAATAATTATGATTTTTTGTTTAGAAACTTCAAATATCTTTTTTTCTGGCTTGGATTCGCGTCCTTTAAGAAACAGAAGAACTGGCACTTCGTTTGTTTCGTAGCAAGTAAATAGTTCTTTTTGTACCAAACTATAAATAATTAACGAAATTACTATGAAATATAACCCTTTTTGATTAGAATTGTGATTGGTGTTTACCAACCAGTTAGAACCTATTACAATTAGCACCTTTTGATCAGAACCGTACAATAAGGTAGAAGTTTAAAGCGGAAATAGGCACTTTTGACCAAAAATAAACACAGTGCATAATAAGATCTTGGATAGCAAGTGAAATTCATAATAAAAACGTATAAACAATCCGATACGTAGATAGCTCCTTTTGAACAGACGCTCCTCAATTAGAGTACTACGTAACTTTATGTAAAGAAACTATTAAGCACAGTGTGCTTAGCACACTATTAAGTACCTACTAAAAGCTTATAAAAAGAAATACTTGAGTATCTATGTATTGTTTTCGGTTTTGACCAAAGTTTTGAGTGGTGAAATTTAGATAAAAAAAGACAAGACATTTAATTTACGCGCCTAAAATGTTCAGATATCTATCGGCGTTACGTTCAGAATCAAGTAAATTTTTATACCTTTGAGGCTAGTTATTTATTAAAGTGAACTTACATTTTTATTACTTAGTATTTCAGTTACATGAATATAGCAAATAAATTATAGTTAAATATCCAACAAAGTCATGTTTTCACCTTAATAAACAAAAAACCGATAATCTAGAAAAATATACGATTCAAATTTCTAAACTGATGTTATAAAACGCAATGATATTATAACAGGCCATAGATAAGCATAACCGTTCACCTTGACGCAAAAAACGTTCACCTTTTAAGCTGTCGTAGTATGATTTCTAGCAGGCCAAAGCAGGCCTGTTTTTGAACTGACTGGGAATTGAGCGATTTTTTAAAAGTTGATGGTAACCCCCCTGATACGTTTTTGGCTTCGTTCAAAAATTCGCAGTGAGCCATAACAACATCGTGACGCTCCATCAATATTTTACGTTTGTCCGATTTTTTATAAGAAAATCCAATTTTTCTCAAAACCAACATTAATGACGATTTTCGGCCATGAAACAAGCCACGTTCACGCAAAGAAACAACAAGTTTCTGAAGTGTTGGAATTTCTTTGTGCAAGTAATAGTCATATATGACGGCGAATAGCATCTGCGTCGAAGTTGTCAACCGATGTCACACGATGTGGTTGGCGTTTTTTTATCGGCGTACGAAGCTTATTTTCCTGCATGCCGCTTGTACCGTAAGCTTCGGTAGTCATTTTTGAAACAGTAAACAGTAGGTTCACTAATTCCTAATGCAGCCGCAACACGCTCTCGCACTTGCGACAGTGGTAAAAGCAAGCAAGGTAATTTTGATACTCTGCTTCAAAGTAATTATGAACCTTGATTATCAGTTCTCTCGCCTGCCTTTTTAGAACAGATCCTTTCGGCATTTTGATATTTGACAGCTGGGCAGCAATCGACATTGAGGAACGCAAAATACACAACGTAATGTACGGATAATGTGAAAAAACTCAGCAAACAGAAATGTAGTGACTAGCACGACCGTGTTGTTGCGAGTGATATATTTAAACAAACACAAAATGGCACTAGGCCATTGAGTGTTCCAACATCGAAAAAATATATTTCAGTGTTGTTGTTATATTTGTCTTTGTTCATAATATAATAAATATATGCGATCGATATCATTACTTATTTGGTCACAACACTACATCTATCAAATTAGAACTGTCATCGAAAAAAAAAGTAATAGAAATAGTATAATATTAAATTTATAGCCTATATAAATTTATAGACACGACGGATGTTAATGGTAAAGTGATGCTTTATATGAAAACGCAACATTTATATCTTTGGCGTCGATAGGCGATGGTTTCTCTTTCCACCAGGAGATCCATCTACTTATTTGCTGCCTTATGATATAAAATAACTCAATTAATTTAAGCTTAGTGGCAAAGACAATAATATTTAAGAATCAGATTACTGCTTTAAATGAACCATGATGATTGTATACTTCTGATGGGTGGTACTGGGTAAATTAAGGATTCGTTCTCCCTAATTCAATCTCCATAGATTAGATTAGATTCCTAATACAAATACCTAATCCACGTAACGTAATAGGCATGAAATCCAGAGAGAATATAGACCCTTTCCTTGGCTAAATGAACTTGGAGAAGTTTTTATAGGCGATGAACCTGTGCTGGGGATATATCCGTCATTAAACAAGCCTCTCTTCTTAGTCCGCATTATAGTGATGGCCAACTTTGGAACCTTACATTGCGCGTGGCCCAACACGCACTTTACCAACTTTTATGTACCTACTTATCAATAGAGGACAAGCTAACATAATGGGATAAACTGACTGCTTGACGTAAAAATCCCCGCACTTGCAATTTTCGTCGTTATTGTCAGGGGAGTTTTCTAAAATTCTGACTATTATTTTCGAAGCAACTCTTATATTTTATTTTATTGGTTTGGTTGCCGATGTCGCTTTTAAAGTGTATTGGAAAACAAATCAAGACACGTTATTTCTTTGGTAAGAATCGCAAACAAAATGTTTTAGATGTTTTCAAATGTTTAACTTGAATAGGAGACATTTTTGAAAACCTTTCAAAAACTGGAACATGTAAATATTTGGTAGCCAAGAAAACAATTTGATGAATTTAACACGTTTAGCTGCTTTGGAATCAAATTTAGTTTTTTTAACTTCCCGCTACATATATTACGTAAATAAGGAAGTTACTGATTTAGCTCCAATTTTCGAAAATCGAGTTTTCACCAGATCTCCACGTTTTGAGGTCCTAGGAACATTTTCCGACTATTTTCACCATGGTGTCAGCATGTCTGTATGTATGTATGTATGTATGTATATGTGCGTGTGTATGTAAACATCTCATAACTTTTGAACCGCTTAATCGATCGAAACGGGATTGATGGCATTTGTTTGGATTCCACTCAACTTTGACTTTCTGAAAATTTTAACTAATTCGGTACAGGAGATTTTGGGAAATTTTGAAAATACCTTAAAAAATTTGGTGAAACACTACTTTTTTTATTTAACTTCCAGACTAATGTACCGATTGAGGACAAACTTTAATCCCTCATAAACTGCACTCAATGCATAAATTACATCAAAATCGGTAAATCTGTTCGGGAGTTATCGTTGACGAAAAATTTTGAAAAAAGGGTTTTTGACATAACTTCGAGACTTATTATTCAATTATTATTTGACCTTCTACAATATTTTAATAGTTAAAAAACCACTTCAAATATAGTTTCAACAATTAAAGTCCAATCAAGTTTTCAAGAGGTAAAACTTTTTAAATCTACTTAAGAGACTAGACATAATATTTTTAAAATAACTTTCAGACTTAATATTTTTAAAATAACTTTCAGGATTAATATTTTTTAAATAAATTTCAGGCTCATATACCGATTAACTTAAAAATCTAATCAGCTTTTATCTCTAAAAAACTGCGGCAAATGCGCAAATTGCAAATTTTTTTGATATTGCTTTATTATTTTCAGCCTATACATTATGTAGCTAAGCAAATATTTTAGTACTCAAAAATTGCGTTGAAGGCCATCCGAAAGATCAAAATCGATCAACGTTTCCAAAATATACAGCTTTTCAAAAATGAAACTACTCTCATTTATAACTAAATTTAGATTTTTGTACTCTAAATGAAAAAAAAACTATGTTTAGACATTTAAAATATCTCAATCTAGCGGGAAGTTTCAGGGATGCCCTGCAAGGTCAATCGGTTTACAGATTTTTTTCTCAAGAGCATTAGTTTTATAAAAAACTACTGAATGGATTCGGATTAAATTTGACACACAGGTAGATGATGGAATAGCACATATTCTTCTTTTCATCCCGGAAAAATGAGTTGTTCCCGCGGGATTTACTAAAATCATTTATAATACAGCGGGTTGCACCTTGCAGCTAGTAAATAATAATTCACAATAATAATTTTACAACAATCATGTACATAATTAGAGTAGCAAGGGGTAATGGGGATCACTTAAGCAATAATTGAAATAAATAATTAAAATTAAACTAAATCTCTATTACAACTGCCTCATAATAAAATATACTTAATTGACTATCATTTGGAATCAGTAATGATCACTTTAATAATTATCTTTAGGAAATACAAAAGTAAAAAAAAAAATCTATTTTGACTCCCATTGCACTAGGTGAGGGTAATTGTGGTCACCTTGTGGGCAATGAGGATCATACAAAAATCTAACACAAATCGCAAATTTAACCCTTGGGTGACTCCCACCTCTACAATCTGCGTGAGCTCATATACCACACGAAGTACACCTGTACCAAACCTCATTATTTCGGCCGAATTCGTTACAGATTTAGCACGTATTCCCTGCATCGTCAGCATCATCTAGCTCATCGTCTTGGCATAAACCATCAGTAGCCACGTCTGAAACAGAAGTATAATTTGATTCCTGGAGAACCTTCCTCTTTACTCTTTCGGTTTCCTTCTTCGACACTTTAGTCTTGTTTCCTTGACCCTTTCCTTTAGTTATATTTTGTCCCTTACTTTTATCCTTGGCTTGGCAGAAGGCTTTACTTTTCTTATTTTCTTTTTCTAACAAGTCTTCTTTTGTTGGCGTGGATGATAAAATTTTGGCATGCTGCTTCTGGCGACTTTGTTTAGCATTGTGGGTATTAGTTTTATCTGGCAACTTAATTAATTTCGACACAATATCAAGACTAGAGGCTGCTGGAGCAACTTGCATTGATGTGCCAGGTACTGACAAGCTTTCTTGGTCTGATGCTGGGCTATTCAAAACGGACGGGGACGCAGTTGTAGTTTTGGAGATATGTTGGTGACTACCATTGCCCGCTGATTCCCACTACCTGGTCTTCCCCTAAATTACAATATTGTTTTAATTAATAAGTTATTAACCAATAAAAAAATCTTATACTTAAACCCAAATACTTAAATAGTAGTAACTATAAACTGAAATGTTTTGTTGTAGGTTTCTGTTATAGGTTTAAAATTAGTAGTGTATTGGAGAATATGAAGGCATTATAAATAGGTCTGAAACGAGTTTTTTGTGAACACATAAATCTTAAGATGCTAATCGAGACGTTCGAGCACAAAAATTTAATCCATTAGGCTTTGAAAGACTCCTTTTATATTATAAAATAGCAAACAAGGAGACGATACTTCTGATAGAATGAGATAACTTTTACATACATACATCAAATAATTGAGTTATGTTTTGAAAAAAGGTAAATAGCTTATTTTTTATATCATAAGATAGCAAACAAGTAGATGGGTCACTTAATTGAAAGATCCACTCATCACTTACAAATACCAAAGGTGTTAATGGTGCGTTGCTATCTTGTGGCGAAGTCTAATGCCACATGTATAGGTTTACCAGCTACCTTGCCCTCCAAACCAGAACACGACAGTGACAAGCACTTATGTTATTGCGGCAGAAATAGGTAAGGCAGTGTTACCAGACCTGGGCGAGGAGCTCTATTCTTCAAGGGAGCCCGAACCAATATCAAAATGTTTTCCAGTTGAATTGAATCAATCAATATAAGTAGTAATGCATTTCAATAATAAAAAGTTTTTTTGTCAAATAGCATATTTCTACCAAAACATGGAAATACGGAAAAAATAAGGTAAGTTTCATCTAAAATAATTCGCATACCTTGTAATTATGTTTATGGTAAGCTTTATAATAAATTCATTTTGCAACGTACAGCATGTTATAAATATTCCACATTTTATTGCGTCACTCGACGGAGGCTAATCACCAATTTACCGCTTATGAAGTGAAAATTCTTTGTCATACTGTAAAACGAGATTATTATATATCCAATTTAAGCTTCAAAAAGAATACAAATGACCCAAGCACCTGCGTTTTATAATCTTTTTTTTGTTTTGAACTGTTATCTTATATCTTTAAGATTCATGTTAAGTACTTACATACGCATACATATCTTAACGCCCTTACAGGGTAGGCAGAGAAAATTGATTTGATTTCCTACTAATATTATAAATGCAAAAGTTTGTATGTATGTATGAATGTTTATTACTCTTTCACGCAAAAACTACCGAACGGAATTAAACGAAACTTTACAATAATATAGATTATACATCAGAATAACACATATGCTACAATTTATAAAGATTTAGAGTATTTTGACGGTAATATAACGAACGGTTTAAGTTATAACGAAAAGAATAACGTTTAGTTAAAGGTTTTTGTTACATATAAGTTAGCTATTGGATTGTTTCAGTTTTTTTGTTTAAAATTACTACCGATTTTGTTTTTTTTTCTAATTATTGTTTGCAACAATATCGCTAAAGCGTAAGTCTAATATTTCACAAAGTTCTGATAAAGCCCGAACTATGAAAATAGCTAGAAGTAATGAAACGTCTCAACAAATTGAATTGCAAAGGCTTGAGTAGGCGGTGCCTGGAGCAGCTTATAAAGTTGTGGAGATACCAGACGTAGCGGAAGATCAGCGACAACAACATGCGGAGTATCTGGCATCTTGACGAAGTGCACCAGACCAGAAGAGGTACAAGACCTGCGTTAACAGCACGCTGAGTATATGTCCCAACGTGCTTCTGAGACTCCAGAATAGTTCCTAACTCGACGTTGAAAAGATGCGGAATATCTGGCATCTCACCAGAACAGTCCTTATCGTACCAGTACCAGATCAGCGTCGGTAACAGGTCGAAAGAGTCATACTGTTCTAAAAAGCCACAGAATCATTAAAAACGGCTGAATCTTGCAGATACGCTGCAGATTTTTATAATAACTTTTAAACTAATATACCTAATATTTAGTTTCAACATTTTATTCCATCAAACAAATCGAATGTGATCTCACACGCGGTGGACTTGAAATTTTGTATTCTGATTTAATAAGTTTTTTAGGGTTCCATAGATATATGGCTAAAATGCCTTATACTTTTGTCATGTCCGTCTGTATGTCCGTATGTCACAGTAATTTTGCTTGGGGACTATGGGTACAGCTATATGGTTGAAATTTGAAAAATTGGTGTATTTTATAAACCGCTGCACAATAATGCAGTACGATGACGAAAAATAAAATTATTACTACCTATCCATACTTATAACTGAGAGATAGAAAGATTTTTCTAGAGAGCATAGCCGTGTGCATATAGAGGTTTCTAAAAAGATTTTGATCTCGCAATAATTTTTTTTTGTTGGATATTCGCTTCTGAAGTCATCCCCCGCTAATTTTTGAAACATCGAGTAAAATTGTATAAAAATTGGGAATATAGAATTCAATAAAAGCTTGAAACAAACAACAAACAAACAAAAATTGATTTGAATAATATCGATCATGTAGGTAGTTTATTAGATATGTAATAATTTCGATAGTTGCATAAAATGTTTTGATAGCTGTACAAAATAAATTTGTACAGCTATCAAAACGTTTTCACGGCGTTTTTGAGAAATACAAATAAATAGTAAATTGCATCAAAATCGGTTTATCTGTTCGGCACTTATCAATGGCGGAAATTTAAGAAAAAAAAATTTTACACCATTATGTACATAGATATTTTTCAATTAATCAGTTTTTATGGCTAATACAACTTTTTACAACTCAAAAAATGGATCATCGTGCTTAACAGCTTTAATTCAAAAATTAAAAAAAAAAAAAAACAAAATTCTCTGCTTAGGTATATTTATTACTACTTTAAGTCAAAAAATAATAATTTAGCATTTAGTTTACAGATTTTTATATTTTGCTGTAAGACACGCTCATTAATAAATTCAATATTATGCACATTAATAATAATTTAAAAAAAAACTTACTTAATAAAAATTAAAGCGACGTCTAATTGTCTGTCTATCTGTTTATCTTTGTAAATGTATGTTTTACGGTTAATCTGAAAAGCTGTTTGTGATGATCTACACATATAATAAAATCGTAGGAAAGTCAAAACTGTACATTGAATAGTTTTTTAAAAGAAAACTTGGGGCGGGATCTAAAATCGATATCGAAGCCAAAAAGATATTTTTTAGAATTTTTGTCTGTTTGTCTGTATGTTTGTCCGGGGTAAACTCAAAAACTACTTCATGGATTTACTTCAAATTTTGCATGAATATTACTAACAGGTCGGGTCAACATATAGGACACATATTATCACGCTATCATCTACGGGGGAGGAGCTGTGTGGAGTAAACGAAGTCCGCGCGGACGAAGTTGCGGGCAACAGCTAGTATTTCATATGGATAGTCTTAATTCTGGGGAAAGACATAGGCTACCTATTACAAACACCACGCGGGCGAAGCTGCGGGTGAAAACTAGTTATATTATAATATAATCGACAAGCAGATGGCTCTCACGATGGAAAAAGAAACCATCGCCTATAAACATCAAAGATGTGAATGATTTGTAGCTACATACCTACATACACACACACACACACACACACACACACATATATATATATATATATATATATATATATATATATATATATATATATATATATATATATATATATATATATATATATATATACTACCAAGATAGCGCCATAGTCGCCCGGGTATTTGGTACCCCCACCTTACACCTTGTCCTTGTCGTGTTCTGTTTGGAGGGTAAGACTTACGCATATTTAAAATTAAAAAAAAGAAAGTATCTTCACGTCCATACCCCCGAAGGGGTTGGCAGAGGTACAACAAGTGCACCCACGACTAGCCGAAGATAATGGGTCCCACAAATGTGATAGGTGGCAAGCCTATCGCCAACCGGGTAATTTCCAATCCCGGGCGACTTTGTGTTTATCAGAAAATTGAAAAAACTCTTTTTTTAATGTGCCCGACCCGGGAATCGAACCCGGAAACTCGTGTGGTCAACGCTAACACTGGATCTCATAAGCGTTTGAAGTGTGGACTTTTGGATTTTCTAAAATATTATAATATTTTTATTGTTTACTTATAACAATTAAATATGTACAAACGTTTACTCGTCCATCTTTACAGCGTTAATTTTAAATAATTTCTTACTAAGACCCTCAACAACACTCATTAATAAGACCGGTTTTCGCGAAGTATCATTGATTATGTGCACAATAAAGAGTTATCATTCATTCATTCATTCAATGTTTTATTAAATCATTTGCCCTGATTTTCCTAAAATCAATACAGCAATAAAATATGGTTAGCGATGCTTAGCCCATATCCTGAACATACATTTTAACAAGTTATTATTTTTCAAACTAAAATATCCAAAAAATATAACCCTCCTAATGCAGTCGGGTAAAAACTAAAAAGCCTGTGTTTTTCTCACAAAGAACGTATATAATGATAACTCAAAGTTTTGAAATCTATCAAGCCGTACAAACTCAAAGGCGTCAAAGAAATGTACATACATTCCAGCACACGAAAAACATAATTCACCTTCTAGCGCATTCGGGCAAAAACACGTGGAATGTGGGTTAAAACTATAGAGATGACAGCCCTATGCGAAAGTATGTAATGACTCAAAAATTCGATTGTTAGCTCGATCGTCTACTCTATCGCACACTACATCCAAAGATGACAAGTAATGTATAGTCACGGTGAAAATAGGTTCGTCACCTTAAGATCTAGTTTCGCTTCCACTAGTGTACGAATCAATCAATCAATACCAGTACAAAAAACAGTTCTACTAACATTAAATAAATGTGACGTTTTCTATCAAATTTATCTCATTTGAATAGATTTAACTTTTACTGCTAAATTGATGGCGTATCAAATAACATAATAGGTATAATGCACAACTGAAATGAAACTAAAGAGAAAGATTAACTCAAAAAAAATCATCTATTGAATTGACAACTATACTCGAAATTTTAATTCGATTCCAGATTTGACAATTTCAGTGTTGCAACGTTATGACAAGTACTAAATAGTGACGTTGCGAAATTATTCGATAAAGAAATGGAATATTTCCGGATCGATTCCTCTCGTTTATAGTTGTATATCTAAACAACTACTACAGTACCCGGCGATAAATATTGCACATCGACCTTTGGAAAGAGACAATCGGCTAATTTCGGCTTCGTAGAGCGTTATCTCTGTCGCACAAAATACAAACAGTCCGGTACCTATTAGGAGCTGTTAAAACAAGTATGATTTGCTTCTTTTGATATTTTTATTCTTTGTATAAAATACACTAATTTTTCTATAAGTGATGGCTTTAGGTTGGGGTAAAATAAAATAAAAAAACATTTTTACATTATGTTTACGTATTTAATTATTTTGGAACATTACAGCTTTAGTGTACATAATAAACACCATTATACCTATTGCTAAAATGAGACATTGCAATAAAAATAATAATAATTCTAATTCTCAATTACTTCCATTTCACTATCTGTGCTCTCAAAGAGGTCAATATCACTGTCACTATCAGCCGTATTTATTGCTAATCTATCAGTGTAATTGTCTAAACTGTGTTGAATGCTTCTATATTCATTCTCACATTTGATTGAATGATCGCAAACCTTTTTCCACTCTTCAGCGCCGATCATGTTTACTTTTTCAGTCAATAATGTTTTTACTGTAGTTAAGTTCATACCCACATTTCTAGAGGCTACATAGCCTTTCAGTTGAGACCATATATTTTCAATTGGATTAAAATCCGGATGATATGGTGGCAATCGCAACACAGTGTGCCCATGTTCGGCAAGTATTTTGTCCACAGAAAACTCTGTATACCTCTCCTTGTGCTGACATATAATAGCGTAAATCTAGAGACTAACGTCTAACTAACGTTTGAGACCCCCCAACTCAAACACCATTAAACGGGAAATGATCAACTGGTTAAACAGACATGAAATTCCAGTTGATCCAAAATTAACAAAAACCCAGATTTACGCTATTATATGTCAGCACAAGGAGAGGTATACAGAGTTTTCTGTGGACAAAATACTTGCCGAACATGGGCATACTGTGTTGCGATTGCCACCATATCATCCGGATTTTAATCCAATTGAAAATATATGGTCTCAACTGAAAGGCTATGTAGCCTCTAGAAATGTGGGTATGAACTTAACTACAGTAAAAACATTATTGACTGAAAAAGTAAACATGATCGGCGCTGAAGAGTGGAAAAAGGTTTGCGATCATGCAATCAAATGTGAGAATGAATATAGAAGCATTCAACACAGTTTAGACAATTACACTGATAGATTAGTAATAAATACGGCTGATAGTGACAGTGATATTGACCTCTTTGAGAGCACAGATAGTGAAATGGAAGTAATTGAGAATTAGAATTATTATTATTTTTATTGCAATGTCTCATTTTAGCAATAGGTATAATGGTGTTTATTATGTACACTAAAGCTGTAATGTTCCAAAATAATTAAATACGTAAACATAATGTAAAAATGTTTTTTATTTTATTTTACCCCAACCTAAAGCCATCACTTATAGAAAAATTAGTGTATTTTATACAAAGAATAAAAATATCAAAAGAAGCAAATCATACTTGTTTTAACAGCTCCTAATAGGTACCGGACTGTTTGTATTTTGTGCGACAGAGATAACGCTCTACGAAGCCGAAATTAGCCGATTGTCTCTTTCCAAAGGTCGATGTGCAATATTTATCGCCGGGTACTGTACTTTAATAGAAACTAAGTATATCAGAAAATTAAATATTTCTGAACGGATAATTTAGTTATGACGATTAATTTTATTAAGGACCTGAGAATTTTCATTAATAATTGTGTGTAAAATAAATAAAAAAATGTGATCATGAAGGAACATAAGAAATAAAACAAACAGATGTATTATGGTAATATTTTATTTTATAAATCATCGCCGTCATCGCTGTAGCTATCGCAGTTTCTGTAACATTTATTATAAATGTGTCTGTGATGTTGTCAATTAACATATCTAGCCTATTCATTTTTTTCTCTTCTTTGATAACATGGGATACGTATTTAGACCATTCGGTAGCCGTAATTTTTTTAATGCCTTCCTCAAATAAATTTCTCACATCTGTCATTTTGAAGGCTTTATTATTTTGAACTACATAACTATCCAGAATTATACCTATATAATACTAAGCCTGATACATTCAGAAGCATCCTGCTACATCTTTGTTTGGAGGTATCGCAACTGCTTTGGGGAGTTTTAAGGAATAATCTCAGGATTGACGATTAAGAGCCCTCTTCCTCTATTTTTAGAGTTGCGTACCTCGAAAGGAAAAAACGGAATCTTATAGGATCACTTTGTTTTCCGTCCGTCCGTCCGTCCGTCCGTCTCTCAAGACCCTTTTTCTCAGGAACGCGTAGAGGTATTAAGCTGAAATTTATATCAAATATTCAGGTCTATTGTCTCTTGGAGCTTTGAAAAAATCGAACTTGTAAGCTAACGCAATCAAAAGATACAGCCGTTTATGCTGCTAATTTCCGCAAATTTTCGAAACTCTCAAGGTAATCAAAACCTACAGGGTACTTTCCGTGAACCCAGAATCTTGAAATTTGGTTTTGGTTATTTTGCGGTTGATATATTGTTACTATTATGTATACAGGTTTGGACGGAACCCTCGGTGCGCGAGTCGGACTCGCACTTGGATTTTTCTACACAATATACTAGAATTTAATTTTAACTATTACAAGCAAGTTTAAGTTTCAAGACATTTTTATGTGAAAACATTTCTTTTGGTGTAAAGTCTCATGTTGAGTTGTTTACTTTTTTAACTTCTCGCTACGTATTATGTAGATAAGGAAGTTACTGATTTTGTCGCGATTTTTGAATCTTTTTTTACCAGATCTCCATGTTTTAAGGTCCTAGGAACCTTTTCCGACTATTTTCATGATGAAGTCAATATGTCTCTCTCTCTCTCTCTCTGTATATGTGTGTGTGCGTGTGTGCGTGTGTGTATGTCTGTATGTAAACATTGCATAACTTTTTAACGGCTTGACCGATTGAAACGTAGTTAATGGCATTCGATTAGATTCTACTCAATTTATACTTCCAAAAAAATTAAAGCAATTCGGTTAAGGAGATTTTGAGAAATTTTGAAATAACCTCAAAAAAATTGGCCAAACAGTTTTTTTAATTAACTCCCAGGTTAATGTACCGATGGAATACAAATCTAATCAGCTCTTTTTCTTTAAAAACTGCGTTCAATGCACGAATTGCATCAAAATCTATTTATCCGTTCGGGAGTTATCGTTGACGAAAAATTTAGAAAAAAGTGTATTATTGACATAACTTCGAAATTTTCTAACGAGTAATTTTTTGATCTACTACAGTATTTCAGTACTTAAAAAATTACGCCAAATGCGGTTCCAATAACGAAAATCGATTAAGATTTTCAAAAGTCACAGCTTTTCAAATATTAAAATTACTCTGTCGGTAATATTGAAATTATGGTGTCAAAAGTCTTCGCAACCGGCGTGTTTGTATGAGGATAGTAATGAATATGGAGGAAGCGAGACACTGTCTGCAAGGATCATGATGTATGGCAATAGGTTCTCTCTACATATGAAGATATGCGTAAAATTACGCCGTTACAACCGGCTTACAACAACCTTACTTCGTGTTCTCAAAATAACTTTCAGACTAATGTACCGTTTTTTTTTAAAAAAAACTGCGGTAAATATCGTTTGATATTCAATATCGTTTGACAATCAAATGTCAAAGAAATGTCCAAACATTGACATTTCTTCGACATTTTAAGCCTTTCGATGTTGTAGCTAATAAAACAATTTAGAGCTCAAAAATTGGGTTAAATGCTTCTCGAAAGATCAAAATCGGTCATCATTTTGAAAATATACATATTTTCGAAAATTGATATACTATAATTTTTACAAACTATAGATTTTTGAACTCTGCGAACTCAAAAATATATGCTTAGGTACAGTTTTTGTCTCTTTGAGTTTAAAATATTTAAAATCAGCGGTAAGTTTCAGAGATGGTCAGCTGGGTTAACCGGCTTACAGCTTTTTTATCAATGTTTGTTTTCCTTATAAAATAAACTCTTACAATTACGCAAAATGTGGAGTATGAAAGGTACAGTTAAGTTTTTACATCGTGGAAGGCTTCAGAAACCTAATGTTAATTAATAATATGCGTTAAAAATACATTAAATTAATAAAAATATACAATTACACACACTAAATTAATGTGACATGCATAATAATATATAAATATGTATACTATTTTCTTCACGGCTAGAGTTTGTTGTCAAACGAGATTTTATTAAATAATAAATATCACTGGACAAATTAAATGAATTGATGTAACCCCAAAATTAGTAAATTATTTCCTTCTGGTATGGGTGTCAGTCAACGATACTAACACGTAAAATTATATATATAAATACCCAAATATATTTAATAAACACCCAAACTATAAACACAAAACTCTATGCTTATCACACAACTGTTTGTCCCTGTTGGGAATCGAAATCCCAGCCACATTGATTTGTAGTCAGCATCGCTAACCATTCGACCAACGGGAAGGTCTAATATTATTATATTGTTTAGTCTATGGTTAAATTCCGACCACAGGGCGATCGAAGGAAAAATAATTATAGGAAATTCAGATAACTAGCAAAAAGTAGAGCTTTGTAAGGGCTCGCAAAGTTATATTATCTAGTAATATTGTTAGAAAAGTATTTTTATGAAAATTACATCTTCTAATGTATAGACTTTATTTATAATAATAAAGTCTATAATCGTTTAATGTATAGAAAAATAAATAATAAAGTATTGCATCTCTCGCATTGTATATCTGTTTTGTTAATCTTTCACCTACCATTCTTTCTAAATGTCCGAACTAACGGAGCATGCCCTGTCTCATCTTTACACCAACACTTTCTTTCAAGCATAACTTCTCTCTCACTTCAACATTATGAACCCGGTCCGCGAGAGTTACGCGACATATTTTTCATAGCTATTTGTTTCATCGACTGCGTTGATTATACTTTTATGCCCTTCTAACATACCCAACTCTCACTTTTATACAATATCGTTGGGATAGGCACATGATTATGCAGGGCAAGACGGGCACCCTGACTTATAGCTGGGCTTTTAAGTAATCTCTCTAACGCTCTATTCACTCTGTTCCCCGCACACATCCTTGCTCTAGACCTAAAACCCCCTTGTGCCTAACACAACATTCCTTCGGACTTCCCTTGCATTCTTCTTTCCATGTTTTACTATACACCTTTGATGCTAAGCTAATCAAACTGATGGCCCTATAGCTATTTCAGTCTATACGTGAACCCTTGCCTTTATACAAGGGCCTGATGACCGCGCGCCGCCAGTCAAATATAAAGAAAAGTATTTTGTGAAGTAGTCTCTTAATAAGTTCAAAAATCATTCATAAAAAATCTTTAAACCGGATGAATCTGCAAGCCATCCCTGAAACCGTGTTTAAAAGGATACTGATTTAATTTTTAAAACTTTCGAATTTGATTATTGATTTTGATCTTTCACCGCAAACCGTTTATCGATCAGCCAGGCCGTTTAAAATCTGTGAGAGATTTAATCACGTGCGCACATACAGATATATACTGACGTCATTGAAAAATATAATCACGTTTCAAGAATCTCAAACCATGGAGATCTGATGAAAGCTCGATTTTTGAAAATAGCGGTTAATAATTATAATTTCCTGCGTAAAGTTTTAAAATCTTTTAAAAATATTTTTAAACATGTTATTTAAAATTGCTCTAATAATACTATACAAATATGAGATAATTTAAACGCAGAAATCTTGCAAACAGTTGATTTCCCACTTCCATTATCTCCCGTACTCTGCATCAGATCTTCGTCAAATTAAAATTAAATAACCTGAGAAGTATCTAGGTACTCACTGAAACAAAAAAAAATCCTTATCGGTTCAGGCGTCTTCGATTAATCAGTTGTAACAGACTTCATCTATCCCTTAAGAGGTTTAGTGCAATAAAAGAAAATAATAAGAACCTATACTTTTTTTTATTAAAATATGTCAGCGTTAGGTTTAATAAATAATATCAATGGAATTAAAGACGAAAATAAATAAAAAAACTAATTCTCAATAATATATAAGACCTAACATATAAACATATAAAACCTTAAAAAGGAGAATGACAGGAAAGAAAATTGGAGGATAAAAGAATTTAAAGAAATGGAAAAATGGAAAGAAAACGGGGGATTTGTTTTAAAGTTCTGGACGTTATAAAAGAGATTCTTCGTTTGAGACAATAATATAGATATATCAGGGATATTCCGGAGTGTAAATAATAATATAAATACTCTTAATGTGAGAAAAGAGATTGGTAAAAACTTGATTGATCAAAAAAACCGTGAGTATGTAGAATAGAGATTTATTCAGGGATCACGTATGTATTTATGCAACTTCGTATTTGATATGTAGTCGTTGAGTTTATTTAAATCTAGCAGTATTGGTAGAATGTAGTTTTATTAGAAGGTAAATCTTTTGAATGTTGAATATACAATTTTAATAAACATATTACCGATAAATATGTGATTAGGTTTACAAGAATGAAATTGTGCAAAATGTTGTGTAAAGGTGGATCGATCCTAGACTGAGTGAAGAATGTTTGTTGTATGAAGAAAGGAAATTATTTATTTTAAGGAATAGCTGTTGAAAAGGAGTTTAATAACATAGGAGAAACGTGGACTTGTTTGCTTTATAGAAATTGTGTGGTATTATTATTAGGGAAGTCTATTTTGATTTTAGGAAAATAAAACCATAATTTTTGCTGTTCTAATTGTTCTTTTCTTTCCATAAAAATGTGAACAATGGTTGTGGAGCAATTGCTGTCTTACAGTTTTGCAGCAGGGCTGCTAATCAAGACGAGGTTAAATCGGAGTTCTAAACAACACAGGTGATGTAGTTTTCCAATTTAAATTAAATTAAGTTTGTATAACTATACAAGACTACAATTTAAGTTTGTATAACTATACAAGACTAAGTAATGGCTTTACTTTATCAAATTTCAGTGCTTGACGGATGACAGTTTATTAATTAATTAGGAAATGGATTTATGACTTAATTATATGTATATAGATTTTCACCATCGGTATTTAGAGGAAACCCATTGCCTTTAGACACTATTATTATTATACCTATACCTTGCAAGTGACTAAGATTGCTATGATTGTTAGGTTTCATATAATATAAAGAAAAAGGCTTTATATTATCAAATTTCAGGACATGTTGGCAAGACAGTTTATTATTTAACTAGGAAATAGAAATAAATGACTTAATTACTTTATATTATACCTTTATCGTCGGCATTTGGAGGAATCCCGTTGTCTCTAGACATTTATTATTGCATCTATACCTTACAATTGGCTAATATTGCTATGTTTGTTTATTTTTCACAGGAATAAGTAATGGCTTTGCATTATCCAATGCCAAAAGCATGTTGGCTAAATAGCTTATTAACTAACAAGGAATAGATTTATGTGCTTTAATTGTTTATACTATACTTTTACCATATGCATTTGAACTATCATTATTGCATCTTTACCTTACAAATGGCCGATATTGCTATGTTTGTTTATTTTTCATAGGAGTAAGAAATGGCTTTGCATTACCAAATTCAAAAGCATGTTGGCTAAATAGCTTATTAATTAGGAATAGATTTAAGTGCTTTAACTACTTTAAATTATACTTTTCATCTTCGTCATTTTGAAGGAATTCCATTGTTAGATACTAATACTACTGCACCTGAATTAATATTATCAACTAGTTTCAACGTACAACCCGCAACATTATAGAAGCGAATCCCGCTGGATCACTAGATTTTCCCGGGATAGTAAATAGCCTATGTGCTAATCCAAGTCATCAACTATCTGTGCGTAAAATTTCATTCAAATCCGTTTCGAAGTTTTGCGTGCGGTTTTATCTTTTAAAATCTACTAACTGGTGATAACTACCACATATCTTTATAGATGAGAACCGGCTAGGAAGTTCCTAGAATAATTTCCATAGTACAGTTGATCCTGCTTGTTATTTAAACTTTAGGGATCGAGAGCTGATTCCTTTGGAGCCTTCGAGGCCGCGTGGGGGTGACTTCTTAGCTGTCTTCGGAGCTGAATGCAGAGTTACTGTAGGTTTGTTGCAGAGTTGGAGGTATGGCAAATACGATTTTAATTTCTGCATTGTTATAATTTTGGGCAGTTATAATTTTTTATGAAGGAACAATTAGGTGATAGGATAGGGCGTGTAGATATTAGGTGGAAGAACTGATGCTTTAATATATTGAGGAATTAAGGAATACTTTGTTTATTATTGACTTTCAATTAAAACTAGGTGATTCAAGCTTAGGAAATATTTATTATAGAAACTTTCTCTAGTTAAAATGATTACTTGAATTAATGCTTCAAATTGAATTAGGAGGGAATAGGATCTTTTAGGAATTGAAGGCAGACGGTCTGTTACTGTAGGAATAATATATTACAACCAATAAGTGGGGGCATAAATCTACACAAATTCACACGAAAACCTACCTTAATATGAATTATTAAAATTATGAAATGTTAATACGAATTATTATATCCTATTATAAAACTAAATATTAACTAATACGTAAATTAATTACATAGGCCAGTCCCTTAAAATCAAATCTTCATAAAACATTATTTTATTTACAATCAAATTTAAAACCGAGTACAAATATTAAACGAGATAATCACAAACTAATACAAATTACTCTCTTCGTATTTAACAAAGGAATAATTAATATAAACTGAATTGTTGAATTAAATTTGGAGCGAAAATCTTAAATGACTTTAATAAAGCTTCAGGGAGTTAGAGTACAAGAGAGGAATGAATGAACTTTAGTCCAAACGTATTATGTTTATTTAACCATATTTTGTATAAATTATTTACTTAATTTAATTAATTATTTATTTATTTTATTCTTATTTTATATTATTTATATAGGGATTTAGGAGGATAGGAATTATAAAATTAAACTTCTTTATCAAATTATTTCTTTTGGATAATTGAAATATTATTGTTTATAGTGACAGTGCATAACAGATCTTTTAGTAAGATAGGAAGTTTACTAAATAAATCTGAAATTAAGGTTAATTACTAATTTTGGATTAGATATTTTTACCTTTTACCTTGGTAAATAGATCATGTCATCTTCATCTCACGGGAATATCGACTTTACGAAGGCAACAAGTTGTGCTGGGTGTATCTATATAAGGACATACATGTAATGTTGTCATTATGGTCATCTTCTCTTTACCAGTGCAGACACACGGTTCATATGCCCCTCTGTCGCAAGCATGGTATTTGGGGCGATAACCCAGATAAACACCCAACTATACCGCCAAGCAAAGTTGATCCATTTTCATATCTAATCATCTCAGACATGAACTATTTTACAGAACTAGAGTTATTTGTCTAAATTGTTTATCTGTATATATTCATATATTAACCTGGATTCCATGATTGAATCTATACATCATAAGGATTGTACAAATGAACTTTACTTATGATTATTCGGGTGGATAGATGTTTCATAATACTGTTCACTTAAAGCAACAATAGATCTAATAAGCGTTGATTTCTAAAAGTTCAGACCTTATTAAATTCTGAAATTTGATTAAAGAGAAATTGAAATAAGAGTAATAGAACTCTAATAATCTGGAGAAGACATAAATAACTTAGTTTCATTAGAAAACGAGTATAAGACGAATTGTTTGGATTCTAAGATGTATTGAGTATTCAATCACAATATTAAAGAGTTCAAAGATCTTACTAAATTTCATCTATAACTTCAAATTCAATTAATAAGTAATATTTCATTGCTTGTGGTGACTATAAATTATTAGGGTTATAGGAGGAAATTTGACTATAATAACTTTAGAACAAAGGTTAATTTCTAGTTCAGTAATAATTTATTTTAATTATTTGGCTTTTTGATTGGACCATACCTTCGTCACAAGATAGTGTCGGCTTTGCGAAGGCATCAGGGTTGTATGCATGTCGCATGCATTGTGTATATCTATATAAAGGCACACATGTAATGTTGTCGTTATGGTTATCTCCTCGTTACCAGTGCGTGGTCCTCGGATAAGCCCCACCGCAAACTGTGTATTCAGAGGGTTAACCCAGATAAACACCAACTATCTATCGCCTAGCAAAGTTGAACTATTTACATAATTAATCAAATCGTCAACCAGGTATGAGCTACATCACAGAGCTGGATATATTAAATTGCTTGTTTTAATGTATTTTTATACATTAACCTGAGTTCATTTGACTTTCGTCATAAGGATTATCTTAATTGATTTTACTTATGAAATTTTTATGATTTGGATTATTTGAAGTTCATTGCGAGCAATGATTACTTTTATATATGTTTATTTATCGCGTACCGACTATTAATGTTTCGGTATTGTGATTGAAGACAACATATTATCTGTCTTAGTTTTGTCAAGTAATTGTTAAAACAAACTTGCACAAACTTTAATTGTAAACTTGAGAATTATATTTATTATTTGGCTTTTGACTGTGCTCAATACAAATGATGCACCTTGGTCATGCCAATATTTATTATTACTGGCTGTTACTAAAATAACAACAGTATATACTTTATCAACATTTATGTACTCCAAGTCAATGCTATCGCAAACTTGAGTACTTTATATATTATTTTAATTATTTTACTTTGATCAAGTCAATGCTTAATCGTATACTTGAGAATTATATTTATTGTTTGGCCTTTTGACTGTGCTCAATACAAATGATGCACCTTTGTCATGCCAATATTTATTTATTATTTTGTTACTGTTTGTTACTAAAATAACAACAGTATATATTTTTATCAACATTTATTTACTTCAAGTCAATGCTTAATTGTATACTTGAGAAACATATTTATTATTTGGCCTTTTGACTGTGCTCAATACAAATGATGCACCTTTGTCATGCCAATATTACTTATTATTTTGTTACTGTTTGTTACTAAAGTAGCAACGGTATATATTTTTATCAACATTACTTACTTCAAGTCCATGCTTAACTGTATACTTGAGAAACATATTTATTATTTGGCCTTTTGACTGTGCTCAATACAAATGATGCACCTTTGTCATGCCAATATTATTTATTATTTTGTTACTGTTTGTTACTAAAATAGCAACAGTATATATTTTTATCAACATTACTTACTTCAAGTCCATGCTTAACTGTATACTTGAGAAACATATTTATTATTTGGCCTTTTGACTGTGTTCAATACAAATGATGCACCTTTGTCATGCCAATATTATTTATTATTTTGTTACTGTTTGTTACTAAAATAGCAACAGTATATATTTTTATCAACATTACTTACTTCAAGTCCATGCTTAACTGTATACTTGAGAAACATATTTATTATTTGGCCTTTTGACTGTGTTCAATACAAACGATGCACCTTTGTCATGCCAATATTTATTTATTATTTTGTTACTGTTTGTTACTAAAATAACAATAGTATATATTTTTATCAACATTTACTTACTTCAAGTCCATGCTTAACTGTATACTTGAGAAACATATTTATTATTTGGCCTTTTGGCTGTGCTCAATATTAATGACGCACCTTGGTCATGCCTATACTCATCAACTTCCAAACAATGTATTCACATGTTTGGACATTAAACTATATGGCTATCACTTTGTGACCCCACAATAGTAAAGCCTATCTGCCAATAACTTGGTTCTTCATAATATATTGATTTTCTCTTTGAGATTAAGGACTTTAGTTCCTTTTAGTTTCAATATACTTCTGGGGGATACGGTAGGAAGGCCTTCAGCCGGCATGGTATCCACACATGTGAGGCGAGGCGGCGCCTCTTACATATCCCACAATAATAAAATTGCGGCACTAAAGTGCTTTACAACTCCCAACCTAAATATTACAATAATTTTATCCATATATTCCATACTACCGTACTTCTTTCCTTTAGATGAAGTCAATGTAACTATTAATATCATCATATTGCTCTCTTAAGCTATAGATTTATTATGTATTTTATGTATATATTTAATAAATTACTCCCTTCCTTTAAGTCAAATATCTTTATTATGTATTTATGTATTTATGTAATGTATTACTCCTTTTCTTAATTCAAATATCTTTATTATATTTATGTAATATATTACTTCCTTTCTTAAGCCAAATATCTTCAATATACTAAATTTTAGTCCTTTAAATCAATTTATAGTATACATTTCCTAATAAAGTATGATTGTTTATAAGAGATGAAATGTACCTTTGAAAAGAATGAATGGGTAAACTATATAACACAAAATGAGTCCTCAATTTAACACTAGATGAATCATTTGGCCAGATAATATGATTATAACTCTGTTGACTCCTTTATAAACGAAATATAACAGACAATTTTGTCATATTTAAAATGTGAGTTTAGAGGGTCTTCGGGAGAGTTTGTCACACAGTGAACATACTTAAAAAAAGATTCCGACCAAATAGGAACCTCCTCCTTTTTGTATAGTCGGCTGAAAATAGTGAGTAGCAAAAAATACTTAGCTACCTAAATGCTGGAAAAGTTGAAAACGAGTTTTTTTTATTTTTTTTTTCACGAGACAAATTACACTTACTGATCTAACCCCAAAGTAAGCAAATTATTTGCTTGTGCTGTGGGCATTAGTCAACTATATAATACATAGAAGTACATATATAAATACAAGAATATCGAACCCGAGCCCCGTCGATTGCGTAGTCAGGGTTGCTAACCACTCGACCAACCGGGCGGTCAAGAGTGGAGTTGGTGCTACAGAAGAGCAGCGCAAGGTAAAAATTGTCTCCAGAATTGCATAATTATAAATCACAACTCACAAAACATCAAGATGGCAAAATTTAAATTTTAATATAATCTGTATTATTAGTTACAATTTGCTTACTTATTTTTTGTATCACTAATCTGGAAAAAGTGATGACTCAAAATTTGGAGGTGCCTACCCTCAATCGATTTTAACTCGTTAGTTTTATAATAGATATCGTTAGTAGTAATAAGATTTTAAAACAAATTGTATCTTCTATTTTTTTAAGGTTTGTAAAATGGTATTTTTATGGTAGATAACATATCTAGACATAAATTTAAACTACTACGTCGAAGCACAAATCTAAAAGTCCGATATTTTTTTAGTAAAATGTACCACAAAAGTGCATAGAAAGTGGCCTAGTGTAGGGCTCGCTTCGCTCGCCCTAATAATCAATTGGTTATTATTGTTTAAAATATATACAAAATCAAACAAATCTGATAATCCAATAATACGTGAGCACAGTGCTCATTTTCATCTCGCAACATAACATTTAAGAGATGTTGACACGAGAATTGATAGATCGGATGAAATCTGAGTTGAGGGTATATGTTTTATGGGACGCAGCGTGATTTGATTTGAATAAAAGGTTTCAGGGCCGAAGCCCAGTATGTTAATACGGTCAGAGAAGTGAAGTATAAATGTATAATAATACAAGGGATTATCTAGCACAAACACCCGGTTAGAACACCCTTAATTGCGATTAATAATTAATGTGATTTTTCGCTTCACTCTGTTACAAAATATTAAAAAGCCTTCCTTGGTAGATGTTTACGTCGTAAAAGGAAATACGTATGCGAAATTTTAAGTTTCTAGCCTTAAGGAATTGTCCTGTGTGTTCACATTAAATTTCCGTCCCCTATTATACCATTTGAGAGGCAGAATTTTGGAATATGCTGTAACCTGTAACTCATCATATTTATCAATATTTCATGCAAATATGTTTTATACCAAGATATTATAAGATGTCACGTTTTATACCAAGATATTATATTCCCTATTTCACCCCTGTGGGGGTGGAATTTTGAAAAATCCTTCCTTGGTAGATGCCTACGTCGTAAGAAGAAAACGTTTGCGAAATTTAAAGTTTATAGCCTTAGGAGTTTGGCCTATGCGTTTATAAAAAAAATTTCATCCCCTATTGAACTTTGGAAAAAGCTGAGTTACATAACTCATTATTTTTGCCGTACTCGTAATAATACACACGAAATTTTATGCAAATATGCACAAGGAAAAAAAATCATACACAAGTTTCATCCCCCATTTCACTACCTTAGGGGTTGAATTTTTAAAAACCCTGTCCGTGGCGAATGTCTACGTCATAGAAGGAGTACGTGTGCAAAATTTCAAGTTTTTAGCCGTAATGGTTTGGCCTGTGCGGTTATATAAAACAAAGTTATTTTCTATTTTACCCTCTTAAGGATCGAATTTTAAAAAACAATTAAACACGTAATTCATATTTTATTTGTACTCAATTCATACGAAATTTCGTGTAAATAAAAAGTTTCATACAAACTTTTATCCCCTATGTCACCCCCTTCGGGTCGGGTTAAATTTTGAAAAATCCTTTCTTAGTGGAATCCTTTCTTTTTCTACGCACTATCAGAAAATCGTGTCAGGAGTTTCATAACTAGCATCTTTATAAAAAGACACTTATGAACGTAGAAGAAACAAGGAATATATTTTGTATATATTTAGATGTTTGTTATTTGAATCTCTTTGTTTACCCCATAAAGATTACGTCTTTAAATATTTGTTATGTTAGGCAGGCCATACACTTTAGGGTGTACCTGACAGGTTTGTCTGCATTGTTTAACTGCACGGCTAAACCGGTGTATGTGTCACACAACTGTCACGTTTGTTCTCCACTCAGCTCAAGTTTATCTGTACAGTTAAACTGTACAGACAAACCTGCCGGGCACACCCTAAAGTTTATGGTTGGCGTTAGAAAAATAAGAGGTTGGACACATCTATTCAAAGTTAAGGATTTTTTTATTGAGCTCCCTGTATTGTATGAGATCACTTTCGAAAAATATACCATGTTATCAACTATTCTCAAAAATCACTTTTCCATTCCCTATGTTATCATAAACTACTACAGGATAGGTTTTATTTATGGTAGTCAATTATCATTTGTTTCAAAGAGCCGAACGATTTGAACTCTAGTAAACGAAAGTCAGACAGATTGCCTCCGATTATGCAGGCAGTGCAAGAAAGCCCGGCGGAGAAGAGTCTACAATTTGAATGAGTGCGTCTTGCGATGTTTACCTGATGCTACAAGGTACGCATACTCTATTTTTACTTGATATGAAGTTCCCCAGTTGCAATGAATAGGTATAAGGTACCTGTTTGAAAAGCGCTGAAAGGGATGGAATAACTAAGTTGCTCATTGATCTTTGTAGCTTTAAGTAGATGTTACCAGTATATTTTCCTAAATGAAAATATTATTTGTTTTGATTTGTACACATGACAAACATTTAGATTCCTTCATTTAAGATGTTCACTAAATAATATGACAAAGGGTGATTGATAGTAACTAAAAGGAAATTATTATAAAAACAAAAACTCGGTTGCGATTTGACCTTAAGAAACACAGCCCTTCTTCTTGCACGGTCAGGTAAAAGTTATACAGTGAGTAACATACTCTATCCGACCCACTTGAAAGGAGCATGTAGGTAAATCAATGATAATTTAAAAACAATAACGTGATAATTCTAATGATCTATTTATAAAAACAAAAATATCAGCACATTTATTTATTTTTAAATTTTATACAAGCAAATATTTTAAACTGGAAAACAGAAAGTTTAAGAGATTAGCCGAAACCAACAGACAGACGGACAGACAAAAATGGTAAAACATGTTATTTTGTTATATGTACAGTGTATACATCCGTATGCATTTAGTAAAAAACGGTAACTTTAATATTACAAACATGCACTCCAATTTCATTTATTTGTATGTATGTACGTATGTATAGATTCAAGAAATATTTTATTTTTATATGCATTTTTGACAAGTCGATTTTCTTATAATTACTACCGGATCAGAACACGGCCGCACACTGAGAAGATCCGGCGGAAGAAACTCAGCGGGTTAGTCTTGGTTTTCTTATAATATAGAAATTGCATTTTTGTTTCATTAAAATGGTTTATATTTACATTTTTTTTAAATTGCATAATAAGAGATTTCTTAGTTCATCATTTTAACTTATCAGCAAAAAAATTCGTTCATATTATAGTGCGTTTTCTCTATTAATTAATCAAACAACTTTTTGCGTAATTTATTTAAAGGTAATGCTTTAGGATTATCAGGAATATACTTTATATGTCGCCGTGAAATTGTCAATGCCGTTAGATTATAATCTACCTAGGGAGTTTATAATTTGTTTAGGATAAGTTAGCAGTTAAATTATAATATCACTTAGCTAGATTAGAATGTAACGGAATTGCTCCTTAAGGTAGATTATAATCTAACGGTATTGTCAATTTCATGGTGCCTAACACAACATAAACATTGAGTTTTTGGCAGGGCACGTGTAGCTTCCTACTATTTCTATTGTATGTCATAAGTTACAAAAGACCTTATTTCTGTTAAAAAAATGTTTTGTTTAAAAGTAAACCCTTAACACATACTATTTTTACATAAAATAATTGTAAAGTAAAGTAATAATTGTAAAGATATTAAATATCTGGGGTCCCACGACAGCCTTTTATCAAATCGGTTTATAAATTACGTATTTCTAAAGTAATAAGCATAAACAAAACGTCCTCCTTTTTGAAGTTGGTTAAAAATCAATTTAGGATAGCCTACAATATATTATAATCTGCAGTTACTAATGACCATTGTTTAACCAAATATTTCATTTTTATGTCTTTTAAAAATTGCTAATTGAATTAAATACTGGATTGAAACTAATTGGTTTCAAACCACTGTTTAATATATTTATAAATTAACAGTAAACTAATGAGTTCACAAGTATAAACCAGCAGTAGTATTTTAAGCTTTTCAATATTCGTATCATTTTCCCGTTCAATGTTTCTTCAAAGCGCACTAAGCAAAAGACTTTTAATAGCGCAAGCGTCTCTGCAGTCGTCAGAACGAAGCTTAGAATGCTCTTTTCGAAATGAAAAGAAAACATTGCTGCATAAATTTTTCCGCACTCGGCAAAATTGAAAAGTCCACTCAATAGTAGCTTTTGCTTAGTTTGAAGACACAATCTCAAATAGTTTACACTTTCATACTTTTTAACAGAAGAGCTTATACACTTTACGAAGGATTGATTATTTGAATGTTAACAATTCTTTGTGAATAAAATATACTAGCATTGTTTCTCGTTTTGTTATTCTATTTTTACAGTTCTCTCGCGTTAGAACTCGCTTGAATAAAAACCAAACTTATTTGGCGATTTATATACTACAAACGATGCTTATGAATGTAATGAACTAATTTTATTTTACAGTAGTAGTAGTAGTCGGAGGGAAAAACACAAAAAAAAACGTTTATAACCGAACGTATTAACGATAGCGCAACAGATAGTAGTGATTGATACTACTATTATAAGAATTTTCCCCCGTGTTGGTTCCAGGCTCCTTTGAAGAATAGACCAACTGCCGTTCTACCAGGCATGTCGTAAAAGGCGACCGATTGGCTATGCAAGCCACTAACACCGTGGCTACTAGGTGGTAGAGTTCTGCATTGGCTCGCCCGGGTCTGGTACCACCGCCTTACCTATTCCTGCCGCAATAACGTCAGCGCTTGTCACTGTCGTGTTCCGGTTTGGAGGGTAAGGTAGCCGGTAAACTTATGCATGTGGCATTAGACCTCGCCACAAGATAGCAACGCACCATTAACACCTTTGGTGTCTATAGGCGATGGTTGTCTCTTTCCATCAGGAGACCCATCTGCTTGTTTGCTATCTTATGATATAAAAAAAAATGTTTGACTATACACTAATTTTTAACTTCCCGCTATGTATGTAGATAAGGAAGTCACTGATTTTGCTCCGTTTTTCGAAAGTTGAGTTTCCACCAGATCTCCACGTTTTAAAGTCGTAGGAAACTTTTTCGACTATTTTTACGATGACGTCAGTATAGTATGTATGTATGTATGTATGTGTATGTGTGTATGCGTGTGTGTTGTGTGCATGTAGGTAAACTTATCATAACTTTTGAACGGCTTGACCGATCGAAACGCAGTTGATGGCGTTCGATTCGTTTTTGCTAAACTTAGGCTCATTAAAAAATTGAAATAATTCACTCTCGGAGACTGAGAAATTTTGAAAAAACTCAATAAAAATTTTTAGTTATTTTTTTAAATAATATAACTTCTAGATTCATATACCCACCGAGTACAAAATTACATTTATTCCTCAAAAAACACGCAAAATTTTGAAGAAAGTATTTTTTCGACATAACTTCGAGATTTTTTAACCGAACATTTTTCGGCCTTTTACAATATTTTAGTACTTAAGAAACTACGTCTAACGCTATTTCGTATATCAAAATCGAATCAAGTATATCAAATATATCATCAAACTTACTTAATATTTTTAAAATAATTTTCAAGTTCATATACTGATTGATTTAAAAATATAATCAGCTTTTCTCATCATATATCCAATTTTTTTTTAACTTGAATGTCCAAACTGATACTAAAATATACCCATATGCATATTTTTCATTAAAAATAGCTTGTGCCCTACTGGTTGAAATTCTCCTTTTCTTCAAAATTCTCAGTTTTCCCAGTATAATTCTCAAATAGCAACGCCGCAAATAATCAAATAGCAATTAGCGACGCCGTCTACTGACTACATAACTTGGTGAGACTTGTGTTTATTAATGATGTATATAAGACAATTATGTCAACGTTGTATTTAAAATCCGTAATTCTTTACGAAACATAAAGGACTAAACTAAAAATAAATTTAAAATTTATAAATTAAATTGTACAATTTTCAGCAGGGTATATACTGCTCAAACCGGGCAAAGTAGCGAGGCACGTTAATAAAACACATACATATATCCGTTTTCAAAAATAAATATGTAATAAGTTTCATTTTACAAACTTTCTATAACAAATTAAATACACTTTATCCGCAAATCACTCTTAAATGATTTATACATATTACAAGGAATTGAAGTTAAATATATTGAAAGCACTTGAAATCATAAAACATAATAACTTTTCAATTGTACCATAGAACGAATCGAATGAATCGTTATATTAATCGCATCCAGAAAGCACACGGAATGTTGTAAATTGAATTTATTTAATCTTTGAGTTGTGGATTTTCGCAAAGAACGCCTGAATCTACAAAATATTATTGTATGCAGATATTATAATACATAAACAAGCCTTTCCTCCTATGTTGTATCTTTATCTCTTTATCTCCTCTCCTGATGAAAGAGCTAACAATCACTTATAGACAAAAAATAAGTTATTATTACCTATTTTTTAGAGTTCGATTCCCAACGGGGACAGGCATTTGTTTGATGAGAATAGATGTTTGTAATTCTGGGTTTGGTAATTTATTACATATACAAATTATTTTTATACTTATGTATTAAATTATATTTAAATGTTTATGTATTTCTATGTAGTAATATCGTTGATTAACAACCATATCACAAGCAAATAATTTGCTTAATTTGAAGTTAGATCGATCTGTGTAATGATTTGTCCATCGATACACTATTGTTGATACATTTGGCCCCGTTGATCGAATGGTTAGCGAATCTAACTACGAATCGATGGGGCTTAAGTTCGATTTCCGACTGGGATAAACGTTCGTGTGATAAGTATATAGATGTCTATATTTCTGGGTTTGGATATTTATTAAATATATTTGAGTATTATTTATGTATTTTTATCTCAAAAGCAAATAATTTGCTTACTTTAGGGTCAGATCAATTCGTGTGATTTCTCCAGTGATATTTATTTATACTAGCAAAAAGCAGAGCTTTGTAAGGGTTCGCAAAGTTATACTATCTAGTACTATTGATAGAAAAGTATTTTTATGAGAATTACATCTTTTAATGTATAGAAAAATTAATAATAAAGTATTGCATCTCTCGCATTGTATATCTGTTTTGTTAATCTTTCACCTACTATTCTTTCTACATGTCCGAACCAACGGAGCATGCCCTTTCTCATCTTTACACCAACACTTTCTTTCAAGCATAACTTCTCTCTCATTTCAACATTACGAACCTGGTCCGCGAGAGTTACGCGACATATTTTTCATAGCTATTTGTTTCATCGACTGCGTTGATTATACTTTTATGCCCTTCTAACATACTCAACTCTCACTTTTATACAATATCGTTGGGATAGGCACATGATTATGCAGGGCAAGACGGGCACCCTGACTTATAACTGGGCTTCTAAGTAATCTCTCTAACGCTCTATTCACTCTGTTCTCCGCACACATCCCTGCTCTAGACCTCAAACCCCCTTGTGCCTAACACAACATTCCTTCGGACTTCCCTTGCATTTTCCTTTTCATGTTTTACTATACACTTTCGATACTAAGCTAATCAAACTGATGGCCCTATAGCTATTTCAGTCTATACGTGAACCCTTACCTTTATACAAGGGCCCGATGACCACGCGCCGCCAGTCAAATATAAAGAAAAGTATTTTGTGAAGTAGTCTCTTAATAAGTTAAAAAATCATTAATAAAAAATCTTTAAACCGGATGATCCTGCAAGCCATACCTGAAACCATGTTTAAAAGTATACTGTTTTAATTTTTAAAACTTTCGAATTTGATTATTGATTTTGATCTTTCACCGCAAACCGTTTTTCGATCAGGCAGGCCGTTTAAAATCTGTGAGAGATTTAATCACGTGCGCACATACAGATATATACTGACGTCATTGAAAAATATAATCACGTTCCAAGAATCTAAAACCATGTAGATCTGATGAAAGCTCAATTTTTGAATATCGCGGTTAATAATTATAATTTCCTGCGTTAAGTTTTAAAATCTTTTAAGAATATTTTTAAACATGTTATTTAAAATTACTTTAATAATACTACACAAATATGAGACAATTTAAACGCAGAAATCTTGCAAACAGTTGATTTTCCACTTCCAGTATCTCCCGTACTCTGCATCAGATCTTCGTCAAATTAAAATTAAATAACCTGAAAAGTATCTAGGTACTCACTGAAACAAAAAAAAATCCTTATCGGTTCAGGCGTCTTCGAATAATCAGTGAACATACTTAAAAAAAGATTCCAACCAAATAGGAACCTCCTCCTTTTTGGATAATCGGCTGAAAATAGTGAGTAGCAAAAAATGCTTAGGTATCTAATTGCTGGAGAAGTTGAAACCGAGTTTTTTTATTTATTTTTTTCACGGGACCAATTAAACTTACTGATCTAACCCCAAAGTAAGCAAATAATTTGCTTGTGCTATGGGCATTAGTCAACTATACTAATACATAGAAGTGCATATATAAATACAAGAATATAGAACCCGAGCCCCGTCGATTGCGTAGTCAGGGTTGCTAACCACTCGACCAACCGGGCAGTCAAAAGTGGAGTTGGTGCTACAGAAGAGCAGCGCAAGTTAAAAATTGTCTCCAGAATTGCATAATGAAATAAGCACACACTGAAAGGCAAAGTAGAATTATAGTTGCCCTTACTGATAAAATATTTTAATTATTAGTATGACTAAAGCAATAATTATCAAAGGTATGTTGCAGATACTCGTGGAGCATCGGTGACCACTTCCCATCAGTTGGCCCGTTTGGTCGTCTGTCAGTACAATCAGTGTTTCTTAACCTGTGGTCCGCGAGTATGTGTATGGGGGTCTGCCGCCTTATCTATGGACATTTGAATTAAGAAATAAGTACCAATGTTTTCTATTAAAAGGGCCCTGAAATTGTGCTTGGTTTTCCTAGAGGTCTGCGGGCTGAAAAGGTTAAGAAACGCTGCAGTATATCATGTTAAAAAACATACGTAATTGGTTGTGGTCTTGAATAATAAATAAGTAACATCACTACAAATTTAACATTTTATTTACCATTACGTCGAGTATCAAATATATGTACAATCACATGGAATCTAGATCTTGTTTCAAAGGTTAAATAATAACTGTAGAATAGCCATGGTTTGGTTGCAATGCCAAATACTAGTAAATACAGCTGATCATACATCATTATCATCATAACAAACCTTTCACTATACATTTCTTGTTGTCGAGTTAAAGTATTTAAGATTATAACGCTGAAAGCACTGTTCTTTGTTATTCACTCTCATTCTGCTCCTTTCGCATTGTGAAAAAAGTACTGTTCTTTTAGGGTTTTCACTAAATTCTACGTAGAACGCTAACTAAACGCTGTACTTAAAAATGCTTTGTTTCGTTGATACGGGCTGCCCTTGAAGAATAGACTATCTGCCTATTTGTCAGGCGTATATATGCGTCTATAATAGTGACGACTAGGTACGTAAGGCTTTGCAACATCTTGCCCGAGCTTAGTACTTACGCTTGGCTTTCATGACGTAATAACGTCAATGCTAGATACGCCCGCGATAGCAACGCACCATTAACAAAAAGGTGAAATTAATTAAATTTGCTATTATCCGCACCATTAACATTTTTGGTGTCTATAGGCAATGGCTATCAATCAATATATCAATAATCGCTTTCCATCAGGAAAGCCATCTGTATTTTTGCTACCTTATTATATAAAAAGAAATATAACTAACACTTATTTAAGACAACAAGGATTAAGCCTGTAGCCATAATACAGTTAAGAAAACTAAAGGGGAAGGAAAACTTAAATAATGCCCTACGTTACGGTACCTAAAACTGAACAAGTTAAATGGAATACAATACACAGCCAAATTCATACTATCACGAAACAAATTTAGTGCAAAACGTGTAATGTTCGTATGAATCTGGCTTGCGTTACTAGCCTGACGGTTACGCGACGGTTACGTTTTGTTCCTATCAAAAATTTCTTACCGTGACTAAACAAGCTTTCACTTAAAAAACAACACTACTTTACTCGATCTTGAAATCGAAGTCGAAACTTTGTGATCTAAACTTAAATACTTGATCAACGAAGCAATACATTTTATTTGTGTTATTATTATAAATGCATTAAATATATTTATTGGTGATCGATCTAATGTACGATTCCATTACTTAGTAAATGAAATCCGCATGGAAATTTCGATACTTCATTAGAGTAAAATTTTACTTACATTTTCAGATATTTTTAAATAATTAATGATCAAGTCAGTTTTCTAACAGGATATATATAGTGGAGCTCATCGTCAACTACAATTATTCACCAGTATTCTGGTAAGGTAGATAGATGATGATCCTTATCACTCAATAATCATCATACGTTTCTCCATGTCCATCCTACCGTCCATACAACAATCAATTTGGCAGAAATATATATATATATATATTGAAATTATATTTAGATTTTGAAAACAATTATCGATTTTGATCTTTTGAATGGCGTTCAATTTAATTTTTGAGATAAAAAATTACTGCTTTAGCTAAAAAATCGGTGGGACCCATTGACAAATTTCTAAACGCGCAAAAATTTGAAAATCTAGGTACTTCCTTGCATGTATCTACCAGATTATTCTTATACCAAAATAAATCACTAATTTCTCGGTAGTAGAATACATTTCAGGTATAAGAACTTCAAATTGGTATAAGTGATTTATTTGGAATGTTTTTTTTTTGTATCATAGGATAGCACATAAGCAGAGGAGCTCTTTCCCGTGGTAGTAATGAGGTTCTATGAAGAATAGGCCAACTGCCGTTCTACCAGGCAGCTCGTAAAAGGCGACTGATTAGTTATACGAGTCACTACTATCGTGACTACTAGTTGATAGAGTTCTGGATTGTTTCGTCCGGGTCTGGTACCACTGCCTAACCTATTCCTGTCGCAATAGCATAAGTGTATGTCACTGTCGTTTTCCGGTTTGGAGGGTAAGATAGCCGGTAAACTTATGCATGTGGCATTAGACCTTGCCACAAGATAGTAACGCACCGTTAACTCCTTCGGTGTCTATAGGCGATGGTTGACTCGTTCCATCAAGAGACCCATCTGCTTGTTTGCTATCTTATCATATATAAAAAAGAGGATTCTAATGAAAAACGACAACAATCGGCTACACACTAAATGTGTTAGTTGTGTGTTGCTATGAGTGTAGCGTGATCGTAGTGCCACATGTACACCGGAAAACGACAGTGATACATTGACATGTGCGGCAGGAATTAGTAAGGTAATGTATACCGAAGTGGTGGACGAAACTTTGTAGAACTCCTAGTAATCTCGATTATACTATATACGAATAAGTATTAAAAATTAAGAGTATAAATATATGTGAAAAGATTCTACTCTAAGCACTTTGCACGGAGAAGTGCTATAAATATCACTAATACTGAAAACGCCACCAATAATAATAATAATAATAATTTATTCAAGTAAGATCCTTATATGACTAGGAACAGAGTTTTAAATGTAACAATTGTACGAATAACTAAAACTACAACGAAGTAGTCTGTTGCAGTTCGATTGTTGATTTTCGTTTAAATCATGAATCAATTCACTTCTAATACCTACTTGAAACCAAATTTCAAATACTGCTGTCATTTTCTGAGGTCTAACCCTCTTTCTAACACAGTTATATAAATAGAGATGGGGAGACCTCATAGATAGAGATAGAACGTAAATATTTGTTTCAATTGAGTAATACGAGTGCTAGCTCCACCTTTACCTAATACTTCATGGTTTAAATCAAAATGTTGACATTCTCACTCGCTGTGTTACCATTTTTCTAACAAGAAAAATATTTTTAATACTGGCTACTTTTTAACAAACTAACACGTACGTACCAACCAAACAGAACATAGTTGACTGTACCTGACGGAGCCAGGGAGAGCACTACCAACGAGTGGATTTACTAACTGCTCTGTTGAATAATTTTTTGTTGCAAAAATTATGGGCGAAAGGTTCGTCACATCCCCAAGCCTTTATTTTATTGTTCAGTAAAGATACAAATTTCTAAATCGTATATTATTTTCGGTATCACAAAGTTTGTTTCTTATATTTATGACAAATATATTGAAACTATACAGGTACTCAGAAAAAACCTGTCAGCAGCAAAAAAGTAAATGCATTTTCCCAAATACTCTAAAAACCACTTTTTAGTTTCAGTTACTTTGTACAACACTTTTAGTGAAATCACACAAAACTATGCAGTTGTAGTTTTACCGCTCTTTGAGCAACGGGAGCAAAATATAAAAGTTTTGTCCTAAAAGCATTTCTGTTTGAAGAATTTTGGTAGAACTACAAAAATAAATGGTACGTACATCTAATGGAAAGCTGTGAAAGTAAATATAAAACTTCATTTCAGCATCATTATTTCTTACTAATTGTTTTACACTTTCGATTATTCACTGAACATTCGAAAAAAGACAATTTTATTGTAAAAATGTTTTTATTAAGTATATTAAAATTTTATAATAAGTAAATTATCATATTAAAACCCCGACGAAAAACGAGGGGTGTTATAAGTTTCAGGTGTGTATCTGTGTATGTATGTATCTGTGTGTTTGTCCGTGGCATCGTAGCGCCCTGGCGGATGGTCCGATTTGGTTGCGGTTTTTTTTTTAATAGAAAGAAAGGCCTGTTTTGCGAGATGGTTCTTAGCTATGTTTCAATAGAATCTGTTCAGCCGTTTCAAGATCACCAGCTCTTTCCTAATTGATGAAAGGAATTAAACAACTTGTAATGGCTTTATTAATATTAAATTTTGTATTCTCTTACTTTATTGATATTACAATTACAGGGTAACCTTGACGTGATATTTTGAGATCCTCATTCGAAGATCATCAGCATCTATTTAAATGGCAATTTTCGTATGTAAATAACAGATTTTCTAAATATTGCAAGCAATTTTTTAACGAGTTTCTGATATCGTTTGTACAAAAACTTGACAGACTTGTAAAAGCTCAGTGACAATGCAATACTATGGTACCATTTAACAAAGCTCATTTTCTAGGGACTGAAACTCATTGATCCAGAGTTTTAACAAGATAACCTTGTTTGGACTCATTAGTTTTGTTGCTAAAAGTACAAAGTTTGATAAGTGCTCATGTTGACGAGGATCTGAAGATGGAGCTGAAAAAGTGGTACCGAAAACCACGCCTAAAATGTAGAAAGAGATAAGATGGTCAAGTTCGGACTCGATGGATTATTGATGACGCGTACTTTCCATTATATATAATGTCAAAGATCTGAAGATGGAGCCTTAAGTATGTCATTGTAACTCACAGACAGACATTCCTAATATAGTGAAGTTTGGAGTCATTTAATTGGTTATAGTAGGTTCTTTCTCATGATGATAAGGCTCGGACAATTGAACCAAAAAGTGACATTAGAACTTCAAGAATCCAGCTTCAAAATACAACTACAATGAACGCCTAAACTAAATGAGGTAGTATTTTTTAATTAGCACTTAATTTTCTTGTATTGGCAAACACAAGTGCTGGATGATTTTTAGGCTCTGATGATGAAAATGAAAAGTAACCATGAGAACTCCTAAACTAGATAAGATAAACTAATCGAAATTGGACTCATTTGTACTGTTTGGACAAGCACTCTAATGCTAGACGATTTGCACAGTCTTATGATAGAGCTGGGAGTACGTTATGAGAACTTTGGATTAAAATAGAGAAACACCACCTACTTTGGTGTCATTTGTTATTATAAGGACTTTGGAGCGGAATGGCTTCCAGTGCCTGATGATAGAGCTGGAAGATGTGCCCGAGAACTCTTCAGCTAAACTAGGTTAATCCATCAAGTGGGGACTCATTCGGTTTATTTTAGCAAACAATTTGGTGTTGGACGATTTTCAGTATCTGATGATAGAATCGGAAGGTAGTCATGGGAACTTCTAAAGTAAACAAGATAAACCTATCGAGTTTGGGGTCCTTTGTTCTATTTTAACAAACATGCTGGTGCTAGATGATTTCCGGGATCTTATAATAGAGTTGATGACGGAGCATGGGAACTTTGGAATAAAATGAACTAAATTTATACCAAAGTATTTGGAGCAGGATGTTTTCTAGTGTCTACAAGCCAATGAGAACGTCTAAGCTAATCTAGATAAACCTATCAAATGTGGGCTAATTCGGTTTATCTTGGCAAACACTTAGGTGCCGGTTATTTTTTAAGATATAATAATGAAGGAACTGAAAGGTGGTCATCGGAGATTAGGCTGATATAGTTTGCCTTTATTGATAGGAGATTTACAGGGTTCGATAATGAAACTAGAAAGTGGCCATGGAACTCCTGCACTAAACAAAAAAAGCCCATTAAAAGCGGTTTCATTTATTATATTTTTACATATAATCTGAATGTAAATAACTTCCAGGGTTATGTAGTAAAGCTGGAGGCCATTGGAGTTTTGCAATAACACAACTTAAACTCATTGAATAAGGAACCGTGGTAACTTAACCTGTTACTACAACATCCCCTTTTGAAGATCATTAGGACCTTTCACGTTTTGTTCATCGATATTTAAAAAAGACGATATTTAGAAAATATTGAAGAAAGATAAGAGACCAAGTCGAGTAGAGACATATTTTTCTGAAAAGTAACAAGAGTTTTTTTCTTAAAAATAACAATTCATAATAATGAATAAGCAAACATAAAATAGATTATTCAACGATGTTTTGGGCGTTTCAAAAGAAATGGTTTATTGTTTTTTACCTACTTCCTAGTAAATGATTATTATTAAATAAATCAGATCGTATTTCAATAGTAAGTAAATGGACTAGAGAACTAATAATTATTCTGTAAAATAATTGTTCTGTCAATCATCAACTCTCAGCTCCTCAAGTATTTAGAAGAGCACCAGTTGAATAGCGACCATCAGTACGGTTTCCGTCGCGGCCGTTCAGCTGGTGACCTTCTCGTATACCTAACTCATCGGTGGGCGGAAGCAGTCCAAGGGGGAGGCGTTGGCAATTAGTTTGGACATAGCGAAAGCCTTTGATCGGGTATGGCACAAGGCGCTTCTCGCGAAGCTGTCTTCAAATTCAAATTCAAATTCAAATATTTATTTGGTATCAACTTATACATAAACTTACGATACTATTGATGAAATATGAGCAATTATCTTCCTATGGACTTCCCGAGAAATTATGCAAGAGGATCACCAGTTTTTTGGCTGACCGGAGTATCAAGGTCGTTGTCGACGGTGCGTGCTCCAACCTTAAATCTGTCAATGCTGGTGTTCCCCAAGGCTGCGTGCTATCACAGACACTTTTTCTTCTGCATATCAATGACATGATGCGAATTCGCATCATACATTTCTATGCGGATGACAGTTCTGGTGATGCTGCATACTCCGGCCGACGCAGTATTTCTCGGGAACACGTCGAAGAGTGCTGAAACAAGCTTGTGTCTGAAGTCGAGAATAGACTTACCGATGCCTGTGAATGGAGTCGTCAAAACCTGGTCACTTTTAACCCCAAGAAGACAGCTTTGCGTGTTGACCGCAAAAAAGACACCCTTTGTCGTATCACCTCGATTTGGGGATACTCTCCTGCCAGCCTCAGCTAGTGTCGGAATCCTGAGAGTCGACATATCGAATTACGTTCAGTTTTGCGGTCATTTGGAAGGCAAGGCTAAACTAGCCTCTAAAAGCTCGGTGTGCTCAGCAGAGCGAGACAGTACTTTTTGCTGGCCCATCGCTTTCAACTTTATAAGGCAAAGATTTGGCCTTACATGGAGTACTGTTCTCATCTCTGGACCGGAGCTCCCCAGTACCAGCTTCTTCCTCTTGATCACATTCAGCGTAAAGCGGTTCGAATCGTTGACGACCAGACTTTTCCGAAACAGCTTGACTCTTTGGCATTACGCAGAGATGTAGGTTCACTCGTAGTTTGTAGGTCAGTACCTGTCAGGACCTACTGTAGGTCATCGCGTCAAAATTTGAAGTTCCATCCTCACCATCTCGATGTTTAGAAATCCACAACTGTGCGTTTCTCCCGACACTTTTTCCTCGCACTACTCTGTTGTTGAATCAATTACCGGCAGGGGTATTTCCGAACAGATACGACATAGGAACCTTCAAGAAAAGAGCTTACTCATTCTTTAAAGGCCGGCAACGCAACTGCAAGACCTCTGGTATTGCAGATGTCCATGGTCGGCAGTGATCACTTACCATCAGGTGCACCTCTTGCTCGTTTGCCCCCTTTTCTATAAAAAAAAGTCAGATTAATAGATGTTATAATAATCTAAAATAATTAGTACCGATCAATCCAGTGAGCTGTAAACAGGCGCGACAAGACAGCGATTTTAAATTAGCCAATCGGAACACCTTATCGCTTTGCCCCACGCCTCAGTTCATTGACAGAATTAACTTAGTACAAATAATCAAACAATATCAGTCTATAGTGCGCAAGGAACTAGTTGGCCGCGCCTTAGGTATGTGAACGGTGGGGCGAAGAGGCAGGGGCGCTTGCTGTCATTACTCAGTGCGGCGCCGTACTTTGCGACGGCAACACGCGTTGAAAGTTCCGGCTAGTTTAGACAAAACGCACATAAGATTGCAATAGCGAGATGAGTCCGCTGATAAAAAGACAATCTAAGGAAATAATATTTAAAGTGCATACATTTTTTAATAAACGGAAAGCCGATGTCAATAGTTTAGAATATAAAACTGATGCGAATATACATAAACTAGTAGCAGAAGCAACAGGGATATCAGAACGAAGTGTTAGGAGAGTGATTGCTGAAAGTAAAAAATCGTTGCAAAATACAGGGGAAGCAAGATTTAGTTCTCCACGTAGACCAAAAGAAATAAAAAAGAAAATACAAGTTGATGACTTTGATTTAGCAGTGATAAGAAGAAAAATAAATCAGTTTTATACGGTAGAGAAAAAAATTCCAGGTCTACGAAAACTAAATGCTGTGTTAAAAGAGGATAATATTTTAGACTGCGGATTGACTTTTTTAAGAACACTTTTGCACAAACTGGGATATTCATTTAAAAAATGTAAATCGAAGAGATGCCTTTTAATAGAGAGACCAAATATTGTTGAATGGCGAGTGAAATATATGAGGGCTATAAGAAAATTCAGAGAAGACAAACGAAATATATTCTTTTTGGACGAAACTTACGTTAACCAAAGTCACAATGTCCAAAAATGTTGGCAATCTTCGTCGGAGCCTGGAATTTATACAGATATAGGCAAAGGAAGGCGTTTGATAATAGTTCAAGCTGGTAGCCGGAACGGGTTAGTTGACGATGCTTTGCTAATTTTTAAATCAGATTCAAAAACGGGGGATTATCATGGAGACATGAACTCTACAAATTTTTACAACTGGGTTGATCAAAAATTAATACCTAAACTTCCACCTAACTCAGTCATAGTTATGGATAATGCTGCCTATCATTGTGTGCAAGTTGAGAAGAAACCGACTATGTCCAGTTTGAAAATTAATATGCAGAACTGGTTGCAAAATCATAATGTAACATTTTCTCCCACGATGATCAAAGCTGAACTCCTGAGGTTGATTAATGCGACCCAATCAGAAAAAATATTCAAGATTGACGAACTTCTGAAAGCTGCAGGTCATACTGTTCTCAGACTACCTCCATATCATCCAGACCTCAACCCGATCGAGCTTGTGTGGGCAAATATTAAAAATTGCCTGGCCAGAGATCACATTAATGCTACATTGGACGAGAAAATGACAATACTAACAAGGCTATTTTCCGAATTCTCTGCCGAACAATGGCAAAAATGCGATGACCACGTACAAAAAAATGAACAGGAATACTGGAATCATGATATGAAATTTGATACTATGATGGACCAAATCATTATAAGTTTACAAGATGATTCTGAATCAAGTTCAGAGAGTTCAGAATCAAGTGATTCTGAGAATTGAGTTTGTTTGTTTGTTTGAACGTGGTAATCCCAAAAACTACTAAACCGATTTGAATAATTCTGATTTTTATTATATAATACACATATTTAATACACATCCATAACTCATCATTATCTCGTTTCGTGGTCATTTGGAGGCAAAAGCAAAGCTTTCGTCCAAGAAACTTGTTGTTCTGAACAGGGCAAAACAGTCGATTGTTTGCGACTCTACAAGTCACAAATCAGGCTTCATAGGAGTACTGTTCTCATCTTTGGCCAGGGGCTCCACAATACCAGCTCCTTCCTCTTGAACGCATTCAACGCAGAGTGTCTTCAATGCCGATCACGATAAACGTATACTGATGACTCAGCCTGAACTAAATACTTTTCGTAACTTCCACTGACACGTGTTTACTACCAAATTACTGAACTAACATTACAAAGTTCAATTTGTATTCTATTTATTCTTTTCAATAAATGAAAAAATATTGTTCACGATATCTTCAGATTGGTCATCACTGTCTAAGCTCATGTGCATTGCGAGCAGTTGACAACCCGCCCCCTTACCCCTGTCACCACCTAAGGCGCGGCCAACTAGTTCCGCGCGCACTATAATGTATCTGTGTTTTCAATGTAGTTTTATTATTCAATATTTTGAAGCATACATACACAATATGTTGTCTGCTACTGTGTCCTTTCTATACAAATATTAAAATTAGAAAGTCTAAAAGTGCACACCTTCAAACGCTTATTTATCAGGTTTAACACATTAAGTGACATATTTTTTTTATTTTTGCTTTAGACTGATTATTATTAGTTAAAATTTTATTTGTAATTTTATATTGTTTTTAATTAGTAGTTTGTCTCATTTTCTATCTTCATACTGTGGTGATTTTATAATAATGGTTGCCAATATTAATATTTTACATCTAGCATTATTAACGCTTTCGGATACAACGTATTTGTTCGCAATTTAAGTTTTTTTGTCCTAATGATGCAGTAAAATGTGAAACCTATATATATATATATATATATATATATATATATATATATATATATATATATATATATATATATATATATATATATATATATATATATATATATATATATATATATATATATATATATAATATATATATATACACATTTACATTTATTTAAATATTATTAATTGTTACTTTAATTTAAGAGATTAAATTTGACAATTTAAATTACCAAACAAAATACTAAGTTGTATTTTTGTTGTAAAATTAATATAATTAAATTGAATTAAATTATATAAATAATATTAACTTAAATTGTATTAAATTGGAATTAATTATTAAAAATATTTAAAAGGAGGAAGGATTTAAATCCTTATGATCATTTAATAATTTTGGATTATTTTTCTGTTTAGTAATTTCTAGAGCTTCAAGGGCACTCAGCCTTTTACCTTTGTGACAAAAATGTAAGGCGTTGAAGTTCTTGGTAAGGTCAAAATTGTGTTCTTCCATTTTGAGGTGTTGGCCAAACGAGAACATCCCTTGTCCGGACTTCCAAGTTCTGACATGTTCTTCTATTCTTTTTGTAAAAGATTGTCCTGTTTGGTCAATATACTCCGCCTTACATTTTTGGCACTTTAACCTGTACACCCTACCACGCATCATTTTGGTATTGTATCCTTGTTGTTGTTAAAAAGTGAAACAGTATAAGTGCAACATTTAAAATAACACCTTAAATAAATGTGGCTTTTTGTTTTGTTAAAATAAAACATATAAAGCAATTAAACAATAGAAAAACAATAAGTACTTAAACTAAAAATCATACAATTACTTGCCCCCATTAGGATTTGAACCCTAGTCTCATTGATTTCATATTTATGTTTCCTAATCAATCGTTCAAGACATGCATGTTGCTGACGCGAATCCATCCGATTATTCCCTACTAGAAATCGTCTAACGTGGATAAAAAGAAGTCTCCACTTCAATAAACATTACGGACACTACCATCCATTTGACGCACATTATAATATACACATAAGATACACTAATTGATAAAGTTTTTAGTCACACATAGAAGATATTTTATTGTTTAGTCTATAAAACTACAGAGTTAAAAAATTATGGTCGAATTTGGACCATGGATTAATTTAATGTGTTATTAAAGTGTAGTTTGCAAAAATGTTAGCATTTTGCACTCCTTTTTTGAGGACGCACTCCCCCTTTACATGAATAAACTTAAACTGCATTTTACTATTAAATTTCACACTTCTACTTTCGTGAAATTGTCGTAAATAGGAACGCCAAGTTTTTACTTCGCGTTTATAGATTGTACACGTTGAAGGACAACATATTATGTAGTTAATAGTTATAAATAAGCAATAAAAATTTATTAAAATGAAAATATTACCTAAGTACATAGTATGCCTAAACAAAATTAGAGTAGTAATATTAAAAAAATATGGTCACCGCACGTTGTTGTACGCACTGTTGTTAACTGCAATGAACGTATATGTGCCGTGCACGAGTGTCCGTGCTAAACATTTTTATTGCATAACTAGCTGTTGCCCACTACTTCGTCCGCGCGGACTTCGTTTACTCCGCACTGCTCCTCCCCCGTAGATGATAGCGTGATAATGTGTAGGTATTATGTTGACCCGACCTGTTAGTAATATTCATGCCAAATTTGAAGTAAATCCATGCAGTACTTTATGAGTTTACCCCGGACATACTTACAGACAAACAGACAAAAATTCTAAAAAACTATATTTTTGGCTTTGATATCGATTGTAGATCACGCCTCAAGTATTCTTTTAAAAAAATAATCAATGCACAGTTTTGACTTTTCTACGATTTTATTATATGTATAGATTAGTTCAAAATTAAAGTACCTATTTTTGTTATATTATATGTGGTATTCGAATCGAGTATTGAACACCTTCCTTTAGTATGTACAATCTTTTACCAATCAGCTGTATAATTATTTTTTATAAGTTTGATATATGCAACTAAATGGTTATCTTATTGGGAATAATAACGAATGACGAAGAAGTTAATGACGCTTTGGTAACCAAGCCTAGGAAAGACATTGTAGAACTCTACCTCGGTTTCACGGTGACACTTACATGTTAAGCCTTTTATGAACTCTAACACTAGGGACAATCTTTTCTTTGGTATGTTGAATAATATAGAAGTTAACTAACAGACTAGAATGGTCAAGATTTCTGTCATAATTAGCTTATGTTCTTCTTTTACGATATAGTTAACTAAACGTCAGATAGTCTATAACTTCATTTAGTAAAAGCTGCCTTTAATATTTATTTTATTAAGAATTTAATGCCTATACGAGTCTGAGAAATCCATACTTCCATACTTCCATACTTCCATACTTCCATACTTCCATACTTCCATACTTCCATACTTCCATACTTCCATACTTCCATACTTCCATACTTCCATACTTCCATACTTCCATACTTCCATACTTCCATACTTCCATACTTCCATACTTCCATACTTCCATACTTCCATACTTCCATACTTCCATACTTCCATACTTCCACACTTCCACACTTCCACACTTCCACACTTCCATACTTCCATACTTCCATACTTCCGTACTTCCATACTTCTATACTTCGATACTTCGATACTTCCATACTAATATTATAAATGCGAAAGTAACTGTGTCTGTGTGTTTGTCTCTTCTTCACGCCTAAACCACTGAACTGGTTTCGATAAAATTTAGTATAAAGGTAGTTTGTGACCCGAGAAAAGACATAGGATAGTTTTTATTTCGAAAATCCTGCGGGAACGGGACCTATGTGGGTTTTTATATTTAAAAAAAACACGCGGACGAAGTCGCGGGCACAGCTAGCTTAATATACTGGATTTAACTTACCACATCATTACACGGTCTACAAAACTAATTTTGGTCCGTTGCAACTTACTTTCAACTCCATTATTTTTGAGGACAGAGATAAAATGATGCAATCATTGAATATTATAAAATTATATTTTACGCATGTCAGTAATTTTTAAAGCGATGTCAGCTGGAAAAATTATACAGAAATAAACAAATATAGTTTAAATGGATTTAGATACACGATAGGTCACTGTATTCTTCCCTCATAAAGACTGTTTAGAACTTACTATGGAAACAGGTGAAACAGTTTCACGTTAAGTTTCGGCATAGAGGGGATTCAAAATTGCCGATGGCTGGTAGCCATCATTATTCACTGTTAACTGTTTTTCATATATTTGTGATGCGTCTCATTAACGATAATCAAGTAAAGGAACTTATATAATAGATATACAATTGATACGATTACATTCTAAGTATAGACAGAGTTTTTACGCTTTTCATTAGAGTAAAAGGATCTCAGGTTCGTGTGTACAATTTACATTTTTTTCACAACCATACGAACCGCCTGATATGGGAAGATGGGATGATGCTTCAAATCATACTAAATTATCTATACATATAATACAATCGTAGGAAAGTCAAAACTGTACATTGAATATTTTTTTAAAAGAATACTTGGGGCGTGATCTACAATCGATATCGATGCCAAAAATATAGTTTTTAGAATTTTTGTCTGTTTGTCTGTGTATCTGTTTGTCTGTATATATGTCCGGGGTAAACTCAAAAAGCACTGCATGAATTTACTTCAAATTTTGCATGAATATTACTCACAGGCCGGGTCAACATATAGGCTACAAGTTATCACGCTATCACCTAGCGGCCAGGTGCTGTGCGGAGTAAACGAAGTCCGCGCGGACAAAGTCGCTGGCAACAGCTAGTATAAAAATAAAGACTAAATTAATACTATAATCATAATTAAATCATCAATACAGTAATGTAACATGTCATATAATCTAGATATTTTTATATGATAGGACGGTAAACAAGCAAATGTTTCTCCTGAGGCTCAATTCACGTAACAAAATATCAATCGAGTCGAAGCGGATAGGGCTCTTTCACTACACATTATGCCTCGTCGTAGCACCACGCGATGTTGTATCGTGTTTTGTTATCACAACTGGGGAGCTGTAAATAAATAACCATTGTTTATAGACATTAAAAAAATAATATTGTGGTTCTATCTGTGTGATGGTGTGCAATATCACATACCACCTATAACCTGCTACATGACTTTTGACGTGAATACGGATTTAAAATTGCCTACATAGGGGGGACAGTTCAAAAAACGGATGATAACAAAATTGGGGGATACAGTTTGATGTTATAGCTACATAACTATCATCGACATCCAAAATCTAATTATACCATTGGATAGCTAAAGAATCAAAGAATTTTATAAGCTGAACGCGGATTACGATGCTTCGCGAATAGTGGAGTAGGACGTGCTGCCATTTTTAGTAAATTTTACTGCGTTACATATTTTGCATAATATTTTGCATTATGCTTTAGACTCAGAGCAACTATAAAATTGGATTAAAATTTATTGGAAAGCTCTTGTAAAGATTTATTGATTGTATAATATCAAAAAATAGTTTTCAACACTAATAGTAAATATATATGGCACTTAAGTGAATAATTTAGTGCAAAATTGTAATCAGCCACAAAAAATCTTTTAGAAGTCATATAAAATTCAACGAATGTATAAAGTCTGAAAGAGATTTTAAGTAGCAATCTAATGATACCCATGAAACCCCATATGAAAAAGTGAAGGAGTATCGAGAACGCATAAACATGAAGGCGTTCGAACCGATCAACGACGGCACCTGTACACTGCTGGCCTTAACGGCCTTTACGGTACCACCGGTCATGGGGGCGAGCAGAGTGGTCAACCAGAGCTTAAAGATGTGGGGTTGTACGCCCTCCACCCTAAGGGTGTCTCCTGTGAGACTGATCCCCGGGTTAGGGGTGGCGTCTTAACTTACGATAAGAGGGTTAGCGGCATTGTCCCGTGTGTAGGTGTGTAGTGGTGTGGTGTGTTTCGTTGGCCACAGTTATCAGATCGTGGGGATCGGTGAGAACGTGGCGGGGCCTACGCAAGATGGGATCGGGATTAGAATCTAGGATGTAGTTTACCGCAGTGGGTGAGGAAGTGAGTTGGTGCGATTGAAATATCTTTTGGAAATATCTTGCAATGCCTAGCTAAGTTCGACAATTCAAGATATTTATGAAAGTCAATGTACGGTGCACCCGTGACAATACGTTGGTATTTGTTCTGTACTACTTGCAACGGTTGCAAATCTGTACGGGAGAGATGGGCAAACGCTACGCAAGCGTATGATAAAATAGGCCTTACGCAAATTTTGTAAAGTGTCACCTTGTGTCTAAGTGACACAAGTGCAGGACTTGCTGTGATCAAACTATGAGTGGAGAATGGTTCATTCTTTTCGTGCGGTTGGTTAGTTACTCTCATATGATGAGTACGAGTCTGTCGGGCACTCCCGTTCAGCATAGCTTGTATATTAGGCCATTATGCCAGATCTTATCGAACGCCTTCGCGATGTAGAAAAATGGAGTACCGGTGGGAATTTGCAGCTCCGGGGCTGCATTTAAAGAGTTTAAAATGTACTATGTGAGTCGGTTTAATGAGTGCAAAAGCGAGCTACTCGAAAACCAAACTGCTCATTTATTATGAGACCTTTTTCGTGAACAAATACCTTAAGGCGATATAGTATGATTTTTTCGTAGATTTTGTCAAACGTATTGATTGGGCTTGTGAGATGGTAACTACTGTCATTATTTCGGGGTTTTCTCGATTTGTGTATTCCAATGATGGTGGCTTCTATACACTCGTCCGAAAACGCACAACCACCTAGGAATACATTAAATATACACACTAGTAGGTATATAAGAGAGAGAGGGAGGTGTTTAACTAACTTATTTGTGATTTTATCAGACCCTGAGCCTTTTTATTGCATAGATTTTTGATAATTTCGCCTACTTCTTCGGTATTGGTGGGTACACCATCTGATAGTAGCGACGCCTTACGCTATACTTCGCTATCCACAAGATGGACGTGGTTTAGATCATCTAGGTCCGTGTAGGCTGGTTTGACGGGGGACATTGTAATTGGAACTATGAATGAAAAATGTTACCATCGCAAGATTGTACGCATGACGTAGACATATTCACGTAAAATAGGCACGGCTATGTTCATGACAAAGCCACAATCCGTTTTTTAAACCGGAACAGCACAGTCACACACACCGATACTATTGCGGCATAGAAAATTAAGGCAGTAGTACTAAACCCAAGCGAGAGTTTGCAATACTCTAGCACCCATTAGTCACGATGTTATTGTCACGTTTATTCAATCATTCGCCTGTTAAAAACTGCCTGATAGAAGGCAGTTTGTCTATTATTCAGAAAGGGGTGGGGCTAACTCGGGAATATGTTTATATTGTGTACTTTGCGTTGCTTAATTTCGCGGTCACAAAGTTACGTATCGCAAATAAGGTGTAAACTCATTCTTGAGGAATAAAATACGAATAAAAACTAATTTAATGTCTTTAAGCAACGACTACCTCTGGATGTCTGATTGTGTTCTGTCCCTTTGAAGTGAAAATTTCCTTAGGCCTGTTAAGCAATTGTTAAGGGTATTTAATGAGACTGAGCTGTCACATTCGGGTACGTAACGCTCGAGTCGACTAATAGGCCTTTTCATCATCAGATGAGCGCATGCGTAGCCGCCATGTTGAAACGGCGGTAATTCAAAAAATTCGTACTGTTTTAATCAACAATGGCTGGACAAGGACTATTATCTCCACAAAGAAATAAATTATTGGAAAAAACCATCGATGGTGCTTCACTTATTTATGATTCAGTTGAAGCTCATAATTGTGAACAATTGAAAAGGTGGCTAAAATTGATTTTAGCTACCTTTTCAATTAATTGATTATTATTTGATTTGTTTGAAAAACAAAAACCTTATTAATTGATTTATCAATATGTTGAAACTCTTGATAGCTTAAAGGATCAGGGTTTTGTTCAGTTGGACCACTTTCTCCAAGAAAATGTAGTGAGCAAATATAAGTATCCTTAGTAACATTATCAATAGATCTAAAACCTCGGTCACTTCTGCCACATTTTTTCACCCATAACTCACATTTCGCACATTTTACACATGCTTTAATGTGTAATTTGCTTGATGATTTGATTATTTTTTTTCGATATTCAAGACAAGGCTTTGGAAAATTTATAAAATAGAATCTATTGGTTTTAAATGATTTGTATCGTGTATCACTTTTACATACTCCATAACAACACCGTTTTGTTGTTCCTTTTCGTACAGACAACATAATTATAATGGAGTACAAAAATTTTTTTCCGATTATTTTGACTTACTACTTATTTTTTTTTCACTTTTTTTACAATTAATCAACTTTGATTTATATTTTAATTTTTGATACACGGATAGCGGACAATTTAGCATGGTTGTTTACAAAAAACAGTACGAAAAAGATGGCTGATTCTGACGCATGCGCACAAAAAATTTTTGTGATGAAAAGGCCTATAGAGGGACAGGGATATAATCAACACGTCTCTGATATGCTCTGTTGACGACCTTTACATTTATTATAAAAATATAGCGTTACTTTTATTATATACTAGCTGTGCCGTGACTTCGTCCGCGTGAAAATATTTCTAAAATTAAAATCCGCATAGTCCCCGCTCCATCATGAGATTTTCGGGATAAAAATTATCCTATGTCCATTCTCGAGTTTGTCCAAATCTTTGTACCAAATTTTATCCAAATCATTTCAGTGGTTTAGGCGCGAAGAAGAGACAGACAGAAACAGACAGAGTAACTTTCACCCATATAATATTAGTATGGATAAAATATTAAAATAAATATGTAAATTTACTAAAAAAAATATAAAAAAATCATTAAAATCTATTAAGGTATTATTACTAAACTCGCCTGAACCACGTTTTACTTCCGTAGTGAGATCCTAATTTGATTGCGTGCAGCAAGTCTCAACGCAAAGCATTTGCGACAGTGCTCTACTCCCTCTTAACCGAAATCGAGTATATTTCTGAAGAATAATGTATCTATTTTATTTATGATTTATGAATAATATAAATGTCACGTATGTCAAGAAAAAATAGTTTTAAGGTATTTTTGATATTTTTAAAACACATTTATTGTTTTAAGTGTAAGTAGAAATTGATTGAAAAAAAATTACAAGCCTGTATGGATGTCTGTATGTTCGGATCTGGTACCTTATATTTTCTTCAAAATTACAGTGGGCAGTTTCCTATGGCTGTTTTATTCCATTATGTTTAATAATAATTAATGTTGGCAGAATGGCAAATAGTCTATTCTTCAAATGGTATCCGGACTAACACGGGTTAAACACGGATCAACATTTAATTAGCCGTTTTTAAAAGAATTTTCATACTAAAACTAATTGGAACCATATAAGCTTGAATATTTACTGTGATAGTGAAAAATAGCCTGGAGATGGCCGCCTCTATTTCCACAACATTTAGCTAAAAGCCTGGCCTTACTGCTTGGATGGGAAGATCTTCTCTTTTCATACTTTTCTGACATGATTAACCTCTGGTGACATTACCTCGAAAAGTAAAACCTCCTAAAATACAAACTGTACGTAAACATCCACGACTAGCCGAACAGGGTTAGTCACACTACGTGATAGGTGGCAAGCCTTTTGCCAATCGGACACTCATCTGTTTCCGGGCAACGTTGTTTTTATCAGTAAACTGACAAAATACATTTTTGATTTGCCCGACCCGAGAATCGAATCCGGGACTTCATGTGGTCAACTCCGACACCGGACCACTAGACCATAAAGTTTTTTTTCTTTATACGTAAACATATTATGTAAAAAGTGTGAATTAAGTGATGCATAGCCAAACGGAAGTATTCAAAGATCAAACTACATTTGTTTTCAGAGTCAACAGATGGTCAGCAACCATGTTATTTCAGTACGTTGTACGAGCGAACGAGCGAGAACCCACGTTCTAAATCAAAGCTAATTTACATACAACAACAATTTACGAAAACTTGTACCCGGTATCATAATATTTGTTATTTAATGTGACTTTTCTACTAAAATTAGACCGTGATACGGACTTTTACGTTTTTAGCTCGAATTTGAAAAAGGGTTGTTCATTTAAGATACTCTAAATATATAAAAGTTATATAGTATCATAATAAATAAGTAACAAATGAGACTACTGTGTGGTCTAATGATAGCCGTCAAAACCATTTGAGTTTATTTGAGAATTTTGGTCGAAATCGAAATTTTAATAGCAGCTCAGAGCCTAAAGTTGGTGGTCAACACTTTCAGTCTCGGAAGGACATGTAAAGCTGTTGCTCTGTGTTATCACGAAAAGCGATAGTTGTTGTTATATTGAAAAAATCGGCAATTACTGTTCTGTATGTATTTCAATTAATACCTATTAATATATTGATTGAACCACAGCTGCATTGTATTTAATTTACTCCAAAACTTCATTCGTGATGTGTTATTTCAATGCAATATGATTTCAATCAATACTGTTTGTGATAAAAGAATATTTTTGAAATTCAAAGTTATTTCTGGATATTATTATAACATTCTAAAATCTAAACATAAAATTGCAGTGACGATTTTTAATCAAACGTGCGCTATACGTTTGATTAAAACCGCAATATCAATTTTTGAAATAATAAAAACAATTTTTAATTTATTCTTATTAAATGAATTAATAATAATAAATTAAAAATTGTTTGGAGATACAGTTTTTACGTGTCCGCAGCAGAATATATTATCTGTGTGAGTTTGTCATCGAAAACTAAAAGTAATATTATAATAGATTAATTCAGCTTTCGACAATCTGTAGATTTTGGTTCTAAAATGAATTTTTTTAGTAAAGATAAGCAAGTTCTAAAAACAACAAAGAATCCACAAAGGCTGAATCACCGTTATTTATCTTTGGTTTAACTAACATGGACAAAAAAAACGTTATTTTTTTGTTTTTAACAATAAATTGTTTGTGTTTTTCTGTCAATTTTTAAATTTAACTAAGTGTTATCTGCAAATTTTACTATCTTATGATTTTATTCACTGACATTAACACATTCATAGTCTCAACAAGAATTAGAAATGGGCAGAGTATATGTTTTCAAGTAGAAAATAGAAGTGCTTGTAATTTATTTCTAACTGCATATCAGTGTAATATAATTATCAATATTTTGTAATCTATAGAATTGAACGCCTTAGATAAATCATACAATATTTATGGCACGATAAATTTGTTTCATCAATTCAACTACGACATCAATCTTTGCAAGTCTCTAGCAAACTTTTTGAATGTTGCAAATTATGCTTTTGGAAAATGTTTGAACGACTGGTTTAAAGTATTTTTAAAAGTACTAAAAGTACTCAAAACTAAAATAAGGCGATAATTTATATGATCTGTAGTTACACCTAATCTAAATATATTTACAATTTTACTATATTTCAACAAATAGGAAAAACCCCGTATCTCAATAAATAATCGGTAAAAATATGAAAGCCAAAACAGTCAACTTTAGCGTTATTGTGTGTAAAATTATTTGTACTTAGACAATTTTTGGACTTATACATTGTTTTCATATGACTGAAAACAATTAGCGTAAGGAAATTTATGAACAAGTATTTTTTTATTATTTAATAATATCGGAGAGCTAAATATTTGGTATATTTTTTCTATCTTGCCTTGCTTATTTTTGTTTGCATTTTTGCATTGCTTTTGATTTAATCTTCTACCATAAGAAGACTACAAAATAAAATTAAACCAGTGTTTGGGCTAAACTTTAAACAAATATAAATATATTTAAATAAATAATCCATATACATATAATAAAATCGTAGGAAAGTCAATGTATGTCCAGGGTAAACTCAAAAAGTACTGCATGGATTTACTATAGGCTACATATTATCACGCTATCGCCTAAGGGGGAGGAGCTGTGCCGGGTAAACGAAGTTCGCGCGAACGAAGTCGCGGGCAACAGCTAGTAAAATAATAAATATTCACGGGACAAATTATACCCATTGATCTAATCCCAAAATAAGCAAATCATTTGCTTGTGTTATGGGTGTTAGTCAACGATATCAATACATAGAAATACATATATAAATACTAGAATATATTTAATAAACACCCAAACCCGGAAATACAAAACATTTATGCTCATCACACAAATGCTTGACCCCGTTGGAGATCGAACCCGAGCCCCGTCGATTGCGTAGTCACGGTCGCTAACCACTTGACCGACGGGGCGGTAATATACCATATTTATCTACATAACCATAAAATAATGGTTATTTTTTTTATATCATTAAAATCAAACAAGAAGATGGGTCTTCTGATGGAAAGATTTAACCATCGCTTATAGACACTAATATGTTAATGGTGCGCTGCTATCTTGTGGCGAGCTTTAATGCCTCATGCATAAGTTGACCGGAGGGTTAGGTAAACCCTCCAAATAAGTTAGACGGTGGTATCGACCTGGACGAGACAAAGCAGAACTCTACCAGCTAGTAGCCACGATGGTAGTGACTCGCAGCCAATCAGTCGCCTTTTACGACCTACAAGACAGAACGGCAGTTGGCCTATTCTTCAAAGAAGCCCGGACTAACACTGGACGTGGTATACAAGAATTCATAATAGTATATCCTACTCTTTAAGATAAAATGAAAAACCTGATTTTGTCCATGTCCTCACTCATCAACACTTTTTTTATAAATAACTTTATCACTTATAGTAGCTTAAGCTTGAGATATGAGTAGTTTTTTAATTGCTAATTATATTATTGTAGATAAAATTATGAGTTTGTTAAAGCAGATAGTTTCTCGTGATATATGTCATATATGTATGTGGCAGCGCCATATTAGTCATATTTGTTGCTGCTCGTATCGAGCAATAATTATCCATCATTACAATATTTGATATGAGCGCAGAATCAAGGGTGATATTAAGCAAACATAATATGTACTTAACGATACTATCACAGAAGGGAGTTAAATATATAAAATATTATTTCAAATAGTCATGATTACATTTATTTCACTAGTTTCACTATATACATTTTATAACTCAAGAATCATTACATATTATAAAACAAAGTCACTTTCTGTGTCTGTCCCTATGTCCCTATGTCCCTATGTATGCTTAAATCTTTAAAACTAAGCAACGGATTATGATGCGGTTTTTTGTAATAGATAGGTTAATTCTTGAGGAAGGTTTTAGTATAAAAACCTTTCTGATATTCCCACGGGAACAAACGCTACGCGGGTGAAACCGCGGGCAGGTCGCTAGTAATACATATTACTGACCTTACTCGTTAAACAGCCGCTTGTACAGTGAGGTCTCGATCCGTCTAGCGGACAGCTGTGACTTTGACAATTCATAAATACAGGTAATGACGGTCTGTCGAATATGTCAACAGACTACAATTCGTTACACATATCTAAAGAAAATTAACAGTAATAATAATATTTGTGTTTAATATATTTAAGAAACAAACACTTGCTTTTGCCAAAAAAAACAGAAGCTTATTTCGAGAGCAAGAGCACTAGAAGTTGTAACCATATCATTTTTTTAGAACATATTATTTAAACATGTTATAATAGCCAATTACGCACTTATTAAATTTAAATTTACAAAGTTAGTGATATTATAACAGCTTCCTGCATCGCTTTTTAAGACAGTTTTTTCCAACTTTCTACATTACCTGTTATGAGGTATTAGGTGCTTGCTATAAATTCTAAAATATTAGCCGATTTTCCAGCAACATATTTCGTGGCAGTAGTGGCAGTAGTGGCAGTATTTACTGCTTAATGTACTGACGACTTCTTAGTGTTATCCATTTAGTAGCTCCATTCCAAAAAACCTGCTGAAACGTGTGTCGCAATTTTCAAAATTTTTTAATGAACATACAAAATTGTTTTCTAGGAAAATTCAATAATTATTTTAATAAAACCGTTAACATTTTAAGCGAAAGATATTTTCAAAATAAGTCTTAGTTTTGTAGGAAAAAAAACGTAAACACAGTACAATATCATACGCGATATTTTTGTGGATATAGATAAATAAATAAATTTTCATGGTTAAAATAATTAATTTAAACGAAATTTAAAATTTTAAAATGGCAACACAAAATGTGGGCCAAAAATGACGGCAGACACGGCCACGACAACGACATCAAGATAATTGCGGTCGTTGGCCCGACGTGGTTTTGTCCATTTTATAACATACCTCGTGTTAACAACAAACATAATTTTTGGCCATATTTTATAGATAATGGTACAAAACCTGCACTTGGCCGATTTTTATTTATTTATCTATATAATATTGTAAAGAGACAATATTTGTATTTTTGTAACGAATAAACTTCAAAACTTTTTTTTTTCAACACAAATAAAGTCCTATTATACCTATCACATTTTGTGGGACCAAGTATCTTCGGCTAATCGTAGGTGCACTTGTTGTACCTCTGCCTATCCCTTCGGGGATATGGGCGTGAAGATACAAATAAAGATACGAATAACAGCTAGTATCGTATAAAACCCGCAGCAGCTAAAGTATTTGTGATCCTTTCTTCGTGCGGTATGAATTTGGAAGAACTTATCATTTTTTACCTATCTCGTAAGTACGCAAAGCAAACACATTGTTGTAGCTACTCGAGCGTGTCAAACTAATATGGGTGGGGGGTGGGGGGGTACCTCGAACACTGGTAAGACTCTCCACAAAATGTAAACCCTTTATATAGAGGCGGGTAACTAGAGCAGAAAAAAAAACAAAATTCCTATAGCTTCGGGTTGTGGAAATTGCGAGATTATATGTTTTTCGTTATTCTTACATAATTACCTATAAAATAAAAGAAAATTCGGACGCGCACGAAAATGTAAGATGAAATTTTCTTTGCAAATTTTTCCACATCATTGAAATAAAAAACATTATATAACCTTTTATATTTTCTATAATTTAATCTACAAAATGCAACAGGTCCCTACGACACTCGAGTAACTACCCATTAAGCATCTTGGGCTCCCTTACTATTGGATTTATCTTCTCTTTCTCTCTTCTTTTCTCTTTCTAGAACGGCACTTAAAAGGCTTCTTCCACACATATATTAAGGATGTTCGTATATACGCAGACCATTTTTTTATTAAACGAGAATATCTGTGCAATCGTTTGAAAAACTTTTGAAAAAAAAAAAAATTCAATTAAGGGAAATGATCGATGCTATAGGGGGCACACTAAAAGTTTTGCACTTCTAGCTAATCGGAACTATTTGTATTTCGAATGTTATATTTGTTATAACCTTCTTAGTAATAAAAAAACAATCAGCGGAAAATTATTTGTCAATTGTTTTTTTATCACACATCAAAGTTCTACGTACGCAACGAAAATGGAATTAAGTCGAAAAGATTTTAGAGCGATAATTTTTTATGATTTTAAAAGTTCTCCGCAAGACTGTGTCGCTCGTCTTCAAAATGCTTTTTGGAGAGAATCGCCTTGTTTGAGCACCGTGAGGCGATGGTTTGCTGAATTTGAGAGAGGTCGAGTTTCTTTACATGATGAATTTCGTAAAGGGCGGCTTTCAACTGCCGTCAACGAAAATAATGTGGCTACTGTTAAGCGGTTAATTGAAGAAAAGCCCCGGATTACCTTTGAGACCTTAGAGATTACCTGTTTATGACATTGTTACAGGAGACGAAACGTGGATTTATTGTTTTGAACCCGAAAAAAACAGCAATTTTGTGAATGGGTGTTTGAAAATGAGAACAGGCCAACAAAAGTGATACAGGCGAGAAACTTTGGTAAAAAAATGATCGCGTTTTTTTTCTCAGCTACGGGTCTCATCTGTACAATTCCACTTGAAGATCAAAAGAGTATTGATTCCAAGTGGTATTCTACCATTTGTTTACACAGGGTGTTAGAAAAAGTTCGCGAAAGACGACCTAAAAGCCGCATTCTCCAACACCATGATAACGCTTCTTCACACACGGCCAACAAAACAAAGTCATTTTTAGCTTCCGAAAAAGTACATCTCGTCACTCATTCTGCGCATAGCCCCGCCTTAGTACCCTGTGATTTCTGGATTTTCCTCAAAATCAAAGATTTGATGAGAGATTACTTTTACTAACTCCGAAGAGGCAGTGATAGCGTTCAGTCAGCACATAGAAAACATGTCTTCAGATCTGTGGTCCTCGTGTTTTAAAAAATGGTTTGATCGCATGAAAAAATGTTTACAATGTAAAGGAGATTATTTTGAAATGCAATAAATATAATATTTTGGTTATAACATGTTGTTTTTTAAGTTAAGAAAAGTTATAGTGTGACCTACGTATAATACGTCTGGCTTACAATGTAAAGGAGATTATTTTGAAAAACAATAAATATAATATTTTGGTTATAACATGTTGTTTTTAAAATTATAGTGTGATCTACGTATAATACGTCTGGCTTTTTACATTCGCCTACACTTGCTCTGGGCTGCGCGGAGCCAATGGATTGCCGTGGCATGTTGTAATGGCTGCCGCAGACGGGAGTACTTGGCTTTTCAGTGCACGGGTTCCCACACAGCCTTGGTTGATTGTTTGACTGGCTGCCGCAGCCTGGCTGCGTAGTCCGGCTGTCTAGTGCTCGGGTATGCTAAATTGACACTATTTAAAGTAATGATTCCACCATTGACAATTAACAACTTTCCCACGGAAAAAGTTATGAAGCCATTTAATAGTTTCGCTAGGTAAGGTACTTATAGCAGAGTAACCTCGATCTAGGTGACCTCAATAAAATTCAGTTATCATTACAAAAACAAAACATTATTATCAATCATTTTTATCCTGAAAAATTGTCCAAATGGTATTTGGTGTTTATCAGTGATGGCAAAAAATCTTTGACATCTTTGATTTCTATAGGCAATGATTATCTCTTTGTAACAGAAAAACCACATAATTGTGAGCCATTTTGTAGTTAAAAAAATATTTATCCACGATAGGATAAATTAGTTAAAGAACCAGACATTATAGTTAGCTAATAATATTAAATCATTACGATTTACGCCGAGCAAAATCAAATATCCGTTTGCAATATGTCATTGTTAAACTATTGTTGCCCCAAGGTATTAACCACATTTCACAACATGGTATATTATGAATAACTAGGTGTTTCCCGTGAATAATAAATTACAAACGTTGTTGTATAAGCAAATGCGATGTCAAAATTTGATTTTGGCTAGAATCAGTTTCCAGTAGCATTAAGATTTTATTTCTTACCCGTCAAACGTTGTTCTGCCTTTTTAACTACACTTTTTTTCTATATCTTCTTACCCTTTAAACTTTCCCTGAACTTTAACAATTAATTCAAAACCAAAATAAGCCAAATCGGTTCAGCCGTTCTCGAATTTTAGCGAGACTAACGATCAGCAATTGATTTTTATATATATATATATATATATATATATATATATATATATATATATATATACTAGCTGTTACCCGCGGCTTCGCTACCGCATTTTCACTTTAGAACTCATTTTACGTTTCTTTATAAGCTACTTTATTGAAAATCTCTACAAAGTCGGACGGGTCACTAGTATTGTACAATAAAAAAATAATATTTACTTATTCATCTTAGTTATTTATATAATATATTTTTGTTTTAAATATTTTTTTCGCATTTTACTGCATCATCAGGGCTAACACTGTTAGCCCTGATGATGCAGTAAAATGCGAAACCGGTTGGCTATTCGCGTTGAATTATGAAAAACGCTTAAACACATAACTCATTATTGTTGCTGTACTCAATTCATATGAAATATCATGCAAATATGTCCAAGGAATAAAATGTTTAAAGCTTTTTTCCGCTATTTCACCCCTTTGAGGGTTGAATTTTTAATTAAGCTCTCTTAGTTGATTCTGATGTCATAAGAGATATAAGATAAGTACATGTGCAAAATTTCATGTGTCTAACAGCGGTTATATAAAACTTTCATCCCTTATTTTACCCTCTTAGTGATCGAATTTTAAAAAAACGCTTGAACACGTAATTTATTGTTTATTTTTTACTCAATTCTTACGAAATTGCATGCAAATATGTTCAGGGAATAAAAAGTTTCATACAAACTTTTATCCCCTTATTCTCCACTGCCTCCGCCCATTGATGTATTTTTTCTTTTTTACATATCATAAGGTAGCATACAAGCAGATAGGTCTCCTGATGGGAAGAGTCAACCATCGGCTATAGACACAAAAGGTGTTAATGGTGCGTTGTCTTATGGCGAGGACTAATGCCACATGTATAAGTTTACCGGCTACCTTATACTCCGAACCAGAACACAGCAGTGACAAGCACTGACGCTATTACGGCAGGAATAGGTAAGGCGGTAATACTAGACCCGGGCAAGACAATGCAGAACTCTACCACCTAGTAGCCACGATGGTAGTGACTCACACAGCCAATTGGGCGCCTTTTACGACCTGCCTGGCAGAACGGCAGTTGGTCTATTCTTCAAAGGACGCCGGAACACAACAACATGGGAAAAATCATGTTCAATATATTGTGTTAACTAAACCAGAAGATCACCAGCTAAACGTCTGCAGCAACTGGTCCTTATATTCTCGGCATTCCAACCTCGACGAGTATATCTAACTTGTAAGGGCTTGATTCTAAATGTATACAATATAAATGTTTGTGTCACAGGCAAATTCTATAATTCGTCCGTATATAAATCGCGTCGTCAGATTTCAAAGATAAATTCGTTTTAGAAAATGCCTTACGCTGATTTTAAAATGTCGTCAATTTTTAATATGCATAACATTTACCGCCGCCCCTTTGACAAATTGCTGCAGCATATTGTTTAAATTACTTTTATGTAAGTGGGTTATTTATTTAGAACTAGAACCCAATCTGGCTTCTTACATAAAAAAGTAGGTTTGTTAGGTTGCCTTTAGTTCCCACGCCTAGAAAAAGAGCTCCGTTGACCTTCGGTGACATTACAGTTGACATTAATGTCATTTATGTCATCAACAATTTGCTTTCGGTAATTTGTATATGATTAATTGTATTGAAAGTTTACTTTAATAAAATGCAAACGCCATTTGTATATGGACGAATTATAGAAATTACCTGCAACATGTGTACTAAAATTTAAAGAGCAAGCAAAAGATTTTGTATAAATATTAGAAGGTTAGCTACGATATTTAAATGTAACGTTTCGATATATATTAGAACATAGAGGATAGTCTGTGTAAATACATGATTAATTAGCGCAGATATATTAAACTTCTAATTTTCTAATTACTTAATTACTCTGCGTACCGTCACAAAACACATTCCCAAACACACGTCAAATTCATAGATGTAATTCAATGTACAACTGTATACTTAACTGGTGATTATTTCCAAAGAAACTTTACTTGTGTATCAAAATTTTAATAAAGTAACAAACATGCCGTCTTTCCATACAACATTTCACGTGCAAACAAAAACAGTGTATATTAGGATTAGGTGAATTCCCTGGTACTCGTTTTCTTCGAGTTGATCACGCCTTTCAAGATAAAACACAAGGAAAATATATTGAACAAGAATTTTTATTGGCAACACGACACAAGAACAAAGTTCTTGAAAATATATTTGGTACTTTCTCAGAAATATGATATAACTGAACCTTAAAATAGATTGCCACTGAAGCATAATATATTTTGAAGGGCTGTTCTTATGCCTCGTTTCTTTTTGCGAACGATGGATGATTCTATGTTATGGATGATTCAGATACACAAGTTTATATGTGTATGCATTAGGAAAAATTAAGTAATATAATACTTCATTTTTCCTTATAAGTACTTAATTTGGAATGCAATCAATGACTATATTGCTATTTGATTTACAAAATTTTTACCAAAATTGATAGTTAAATACGACTTACGAGGATTGGAAAACACCACAATATTTTTATGTTTACAAATAGGATCATTTCATTATTTTTTGGATAATGTCATGAACGTACTTTTCTGTCTCTTTTAATTCGAACAGGGTTTTTTACATTCTGTATAAGAACGAAAGCTCGCAACAAGTTAACTAGCAGTAAATAACGATGGTTTGATTATTCTTTTAATTAATCTGAAAATAAAGTAGGTATACGAATATATCCCTTGGTAACCCAAGCAGCAATCAAGCATGTTTAATACCCATAAAGCAGCTCATATAGAACTTAATGTGCTATTGCAGCCGTACAATGGTGTAAAAAGATGCTTTTATCGGTATAAGAGACCTTTATGAGTTTATATACAGCCTAATGCTGTACAAGGGCTTTCTTAGAGTTCCGCGTAAGCTTTAGGCGTTATATCTGAATATTAATACACTACTGTACAGCTTTAAGCAATTTGTAATTCATTAGGCTGATTTTAATCCTTAAAGCTGTACATTAGCTGTATTTTGTTTAGCACGGGAATTTATTACAGCTTTAAGTGTTATTATAGTATCACTCAACGCTTGTTTCTGTAAAATGGGATATGCAATCACCGTTCTACAGCTAATATTTATGGCGTAATTGTAGACTGTTATGCAGCCAATGGTGTTAAAAAATCTGCATATACAGCTATAGTACAGCTCAAGGCTGTATTACTGAGAAAATTGTTGTTTGCTGTTTTTATATCTGCATAGTTGATATCATGTGGAAAAAATCAAGAGGAATATTGAAAAGGAATATTTAAATATTATAAATTACCAACCAAGTAATCGTGATGAAGATAAAGCTGAAAAATTACTAATTCAGGTAAACCTACAATCGTCATTTTTATTAATGTTCAAGGAAAAGGGTTCCGTAACAAAAACATTAAAAAGTGATTGTAGGTTATCTGACTTATTATTTTTTAGGCTTATCTTCTTCATTAAGGTTACTTGGTTGGTAATTTACAATAACTGATTTTTTTAATGTCATAAGATAGCAAACAAGCAGATCGGTCTCCTGATGAAAAGAATCAACCATCGCCTACAGACAGCAAAAATGTTAATGGTTGCTCTCTTGTGGCAAGGTCTAATGCCCAATGCATAAGTTTACCGGCCACCTTACCCTCCAAACCGGAACATGACAGTGACTAGCACTGACGCTTTGCAGCAGGAATAGATAAGGCGGTGGTACCAGACCCGGTCGAGCCAATGCAGAGCTCTATCACCTAGTAACCACGATGGAAGTGACTCGCATAGCCCATCGGTTGTCTTTTACGACCTGCCTGGCAGAAAGACAATTTGTCTATTCTTCAAAGAATATATAAAAAAGAGTTAAAAAGAGAAATAAAAATCATTACACTGAGAATATATGTATTTTTTTATTTTTAACTTGCTACTATACGGAGTTTTACAAAAGCGGTATAGTAAGTCGAAAGGGAGTGACTCAGAGGGTCATTTTGAACAACTTTTGTTCAACGATTTGTGAAAATTCCCGAAAAACAATTTTGTTTTTCCATTGTGAAAAGTCACGTGACCAACAAAGTTTCTATGGAGAATCAATATTTTTTTCGCGAATTTCCAAAAGTCGTTAAACAAAAGTTGTTAAGAATGACCCCCTGAGCCACCCCCTTGCGGCTTACTGTACCACTTTTGCAACACCATGTATATATGTATACTTACAATCGTTTTAAAAATATTATATACTTAGATACAATTACAGGCAAAAGAGTATGTGTTTCTCTTAGAAGAACTAATAATATTAAATCACAAGCACGAAATAACGTATTCTTCTTAAAAATATTTTTGTGATAGACCAATATTTAAAGGGCTTGATTTTTCGTTCTTGATCAACTTAGTTATATCAAGTTGTTTTCTTGATCATTATAATTCACCTTTATCCTCCCACAAACTGAATACGATACAAATACGGTTTTGGCTTCTCTCAATTGTTTTTATTATTTTATAAAGCATATTTCCCTGAAAAATAAAGTAAAACATGATTGAAATACATGTCCCATAAGTTATAGTTAACAATAAGTTGGTTTAGTTGTAAAGTCAAACGACCGACGTCAATACAACACAATAGCGAAATCAAGTGACAAACATATGTTTTGTATTTAGGGTTCTTCAATTTTTGTACGCATCTCTAAACATAAGTTAAGTGATTAAAAGCCAATTACTGTACAATAGATTTATACAGGGACTTAGTACAGCCTAAAGTGTATTTGGACGGTAATTAAAAGCCAATAGCCGTATAATAGAACAAAAAAGAGATTCAGTACAGCTATTTGCAGTATATCACCCTCCGAATACACTTTAGGCTGTATAACAAAACGCCGCCATTATTGTGTATTAAAAACAACATTAAAGAAATATATTGTTAAACAAAAGATATATTTAGCAATAGCTAAAGCTATATCTTGACAAGCAACTTATATTATGATCATTATGCCTTTATATACAATATTGTACCATAAATACTTGTATATTCTAACCTTAAACACAAACACTTACCGTATTTCGCAATGATTTTATTTGTGTTATCTTGATTATTTCGTTGGCGCGTGAATATTTTGAGGAAAAACATACACGACTTCACAGTCATTTAGAATTTGCACTTTGAATACACACTTGAATACTGCTCCAAGTCCAAGAATTTATCGTATATTAATATATTTTTAATTATGGCGTCTGCAGATATAATGTTATACAATATCAAAAACAGATTAGTTACTTTTTATCATTTTCAAACACCTATTAAGAACATTTAGCTGCACAAGAGAGTATCTTAAGTATTATAGTTTCTTTATACACCGAATAACAGCCTTTGTACAGCCTATACCAGCTTGTACAGCTATTGTGCAGCCTATTTAACTCTTAGCTGTACAAGACAGTTACAAGAGAGTATCTTTAGTGTTATAGTTTCTTTATACACCAAATAACAGCCATTGTACAGTTTATAACAGCTTGTATAGCTATTGTGCAGCCTATATAACACAATAAGCTGTATAACTTGGGGCCCTTTTTGGTGTTATATCGGCTGTAGAAGCGCTTCTACAGCCTTTGTACGGCTTCGTATACAGCTTTAAGTTTAAAAATGAACCTAAATGCAGCCTATATACAGCTTAACGTGCTACTTGGGAATGTATTAAGTGTGTACTATCGAAACTTTTGTACGATAATATTGATAAAAATACGCGTTGAGTTTATAAAACAACGAGTTTGATTTAATTTCCATCTACTTGTAGGTTGGGTAGATGTGGATATACAAATTGAATAATAATTGAAGTGAATTATAGACTGGGCTAGTAGATGTGGGTATCTATGTATAAATTCAATGATTGAAATGAATTAAATTTGAGATCAGAGTCAATCAATAAAGTGTTAGTCGATAATTGTCAGAAGTACCTACCCGTCAAGTGATAAAATGTAATATACAGTCACTTTCCTTAATTGTTGTCGATAACACTTAAATTCCATTTTCCTCAGCTGATAAAAACTTAGTTCTTTATATCGACTCTCACTTCAATTAAAATTGTGAGGTTAATGATGTGTGTCAAAGAAATACTGGAGCATTGAGATCTCTTAATAGATTTCATAATTTCTTGCCAGTAAAAAAGTTTGACAGCAGACTTCAGTCGTATAGAAATAGTATACATGTATGGTAAATAAAATATATAGTGTGTGTAATGTTTATTTTTATATATTTAATGTATTTCTAATGCATATTATTTAAAAATATTAGATTTCTGCAATCCTTCGCAATGTAAAATTTGACTGTGCCAATTTCATAAGGTCATTCCAAAATAGGTGAACATATTTTAACACAGCGTTCGGTATGTCTGTCGAAAGATATCCACCCAAAAAATAATGCGATTCAAGAGACTAAAACATTTTGTTTTTTACCACCACCAGCTATACCAAAACAAACAAAACAAGCAGACTGCTTGGATCTCTTGAACTGAAAGAGAAACCATCACTTATACACCAAAGATGTTAATGATGCATTGTGTCCATGTGGCGTAATGGCAATCCTACATGCGAAACATTATTACAAACTGCGAAAAAAAGTGATTTATGATTTTATGTACATTGCATACAAGAAGAATTTCGACGACTAGGTACGCACTAGATAAAGTTACACGTGAAAAGCGCGTGGTGATCTTGCGGCTACCTCCGTACTATTGCGAGCTCAAACTCGTTGGGCTCAGTCAGCGGCTCAGATAGAATTAAATAATAAAATGTCAAATACATAATAAGATACCAAACAAGCAGACGGCTCTCTTAATGGAAAGAGAAAACCATCGCCTATAGATACTAAAGATGTTAATGGTGCGCTGCTATCCTTGTAGCGAGGTCTTAATGCTTCATTTTTTTACAAAGTTTCACAAGTTCACCGGCCCACATATTCATTCACAAGTTTACCGGCTACCTTACTCTCCAAACCGGAACACGGCAGTGAAGAAAACCGTCGCTAATATGGCAGGACTAGGTAAGGCGGTGGTACCAGCCCCGGGTGAGACAATGCAGAGTTCTACCACCTAGTAGCCACGATGGTAGTGACTCACATAGCCAATCGTTTGCATCTTACAAACTGCCTGGCAGAATGACACATGGTCTATTCTTCAAAGAAAACCCGGACCAACACGGTTATTTTGCTACCGACATTTTTGTTGACTTAGTCTCAATATTTTACATTTGTTTATATTTTTTAATAATCCAAACAAAATATCTTGATGCGTTCAAATTGTTATTTGTGTGATCAAATGATATCAGACGTTTGCATTACAATTTTTCCCATTAACATATTCTATAGAATACTAATAAATCATTAGTGCATTAGGCAGTAATTATTGCCAAGAAAGCTTTTCTAAGAAAATAGGATAATTTTAAATAATATGAGCTTACTTAACATTCAAATTGTTCGCACCTTATACCATATAATATGTAATGTGGAAAGTTGGAAACAGCTGCCACAAAGACTGATGCGGGAAGCTGTTATAATATTACTAACTTCGTTAATTTAATATTCGCAAGTGCGTAAATGGGCTTTCGTAATAAGTAAAAATATTTTCTTTTGTAATATTGCAATAACGAGTACAACTATTAAATTAGTTTTTTTTGTGTGGGCCATTTTGGCAGATAAACTGTTTTCTTTTAATATAATATTAGTCTTTATTCACGGTCGATTTTGACTTCAACATATGAAATCAATATATTGAGTTTATTCAGAATCGGAATAAGAAATTTTGTCATCACCATAAAAATCAAAATCTAAAAAAAATAATTCATATAAACCCTTAGAGGCACTTTTGACGAGTCAACATTATTTTTTCAATTACTACCGGATCAGATCGCGGCCACACATTTATACATCGTCATTACAAACATTTACTATAATTTTTCAGTTACATTTATCAATTAAACTATCTGGTTCGTAATATCGTTTTCTGTTTTATGTCGTTATTTTTGCAATTTATCCATTCACTTTATTAATACCTCCCTATCCCTCTATAAATTATTTCCTTACATCGTCACTCCCTTTTCACGTGACATTTTATCTAGTACGTACATAGTCGTCGAAGTTCTTCTTTGTGTGTGGCCGCGTTTTCGATCCGGTAGTAACTCAAAAAATGTTGACTCGTCAAAAGTGCCTGTAAAGGATAATTTGAATAAAAATGTTTTGACTTTGACTTTGACTTGACTTGTATGCAATGTAAATAAAATATTTTTTTTTGCCACCAATGCATCATTAACATCTTTGGTGTCTTTATCCCTTGGAGGGTTTGAATGAAATGAGAAAACATGATTTTATGTTTTTTTATGACTGATCTTGTTTTGTTATGAAGCCGTAACCAAAACTAAACTATGTGAAATAAACTATGTGAACTCGGTTGTGAATTAATTTTCAGCACATACCTAATTTGCGCCGGGTACGAATCCAAATGTGATCAATTCCAATGATGTCATAAACAAGCTTTATTTACAAAGTTATTTCATTGCTAAAATCTAAATCTATATCTATATATTTATATAAAAGAGGATGTTTGTATATATATATATATATATATATATATATATATATATATATATATATATATATATATATATATATATATATATATATATATATATATATATATATATATATATATATATATATATATATATATATATATATATATATATATATATATATATATATATATATATATATATATATATATATATATATGTGTGTGTGTGTGTGTGTGTGTAAGTGTGTGTGTATTTTTTACAGAGAAGGGTTTTATGCTATCCCATTAACGTAGCTCGTCACCGGGTGGCGCTGCAATGTAACATCCGTATCATTCAACCGATTGTCATGAAAATTAGTGTGCAGATGTATTTTTTCATAGAAAAAACGACTATGCTATTCCCTAACGACGTAAATTGCCACCACGTGGCGCTGCAATGTACCGATTTCCGTATCGTTCAACCGATTGTCATAAAAATCAGTACGCATATGTGTTTTTTCATGTAGAAAATGATAATGCTACTCCCATTAATGCGAATCGCCACCAGGTGGCCGTGTATAAGCCGACTTTCGTATCGTTCAACTGATTGTCATGAAAATTAATACATATGCTATTGTCTTTTTTATGAAAAAAAAACGATTATACTATTCCTACTATATACTACAATTGCTGCACGTTTCTCGTCGATATTTCGATATGTGATTTTTCCGGTGGCACACATACATCCTCAATGTGTATACGTGCGTGTATGTGTGTATGTAAATATCTCATAACTTTTAAACGGCTTGACCGATCGAAATACGGTGACATTCAATTGGATTCCGTTCAACTTAGACTTGTTAAAATTTGAATCAATTCGGTCCAAGAGATTTTGAGAACATTTTAAACACACACACACACACACATAGGTACATACATACATACATACATACATACATACATACATACATACATACATACATACATACATACATACATACATACATACATACATACATACATACATACATACATACATACATACATACATACATACATACATACATACATACATACATACATACATACATACATACATACATACATACATACATACATACATACATACATACATACATACATATAAGGGTCCGGCCAAATATTTAGAGGCTGTTTAGATTCGATAATACATTCGATTTCTGTAATAAAAAAATAATTTGAAAAATTCATTCAATTACGCACAATTGAAACAAAAATATTTTAGTGCCTTCAACTAAATTAAAAGTGATCGGGAAAAATCACAAATCACATGAATACAAATAGACACGCCTGCGCCATTGGGAAGGAAGCGTGTCGCCGCGCACATGAACAAACGCTCCTATTACTGTCAAAATTGTCATATATTTGTAGGTTATATTATAATGTAAAAAAATTTAAATGAACCGTGTCATACTGTTATATCGTACCGAATAAGATGACAAGGTTTAAAAATTACCCTTAGAGTGATTTTACTTCATCGGTAAGAAGTATAACTCTGTATTTTTGTATTTAAATGCAAGCTACACTGACAAACGAAGGAATTGTCTTAAAAGGTGTATCCATTTAATCCATAGGAAAAATGCACTTAGAACAACAGATTACATAATAGTTACTGTTGTTATTGTAGGTAAATGTAAAATGACACTGCCAGCATTACATAGTCCATTCACAAGTTTCAATGCATCTAACTCATGAATTTAATGGGATATTTTTATATTATCGTACAATAATTTTACAATAATAAATAAAACGCACTTTCCACTCAATTAGCTACATATGTAGCAGGAAGTTAAAAGTTCAGCATGTAGGTGCCCGTGCAAAGCCGGGGCGGGTCGCTAGTTTGTTACAGATTTAAACATCGCTTTTTGCAAGATTATAGTACTGTTTGCTAAAGTAAACATTTCAACACAATAATGGTGTTAAATTGTTTACCGTTATAATGTTATTGCGTGCTTCGAATGGCTTGACTGAACATCGATCCTGGTTAACGCTATAAGTTAGAAATAGGAATGTTCCAACTTCAGTCAAAAGGATGACAATTTTATAGGTAGGTACCTGTCTTAAATGTATTTTAGAAAGCGTATCGGTAATTATTTAATAATTGACTAAATTGTTATACTTTATTATATCATAAGATACCAAAAAAGCAAATGGCTCTCCTGATGGAAAGAAACAATCATTGCCAACAGACAAGAAATATGTTAATAGTGCGTTACTGTCCTCTTGACGGGGTCATAGTGCCAGATGTATAAGTTTACTGGCTAACTTACCCTCCGAGCCGGAACACAATAGCGAAGCACTGAGGCTAATTCGGCAAGAATAGGTAAGGTAGTGCTACCAAACATGGGCGGGCAATGCAGGACTCTACCACTTAGCAACCACGATAGCAGTCACTCGCATAGCCAATTACAAACTGCCTGGCAGAACAGTAGATGGTCTATTCTTCAAAGAAACTTGAACCCACATACAGAAATTTTAAAAAAGTTTTATTAATAACGGAGCTCCCTAATAATCATAGAAAGGCGTTTTCTGTTAATCAGTAATATGGCCCAAGGCCTAAGTTTCGAAAATATTTTATAGGGTATTTTTCTGTGAGGAAAAAAGTGACTTCAATACTAGTTTGCTCGTAATGTAGTCGGTATTAATTATTACAAATAATAAATGATAGTAATTGAAGTTGGAAAATGTGGCGTTGATGACGCTGAGTATCTAACTATGCCGACCGATTCACTCTATACTACAAGGAAAACGGTGTTATAAGATTTTTGTCATTTCTATATTTGAATATACCTTAAAACAAATAAATGAGCTTACTCAAAAGAGAACAGTTATCTAAATGAACATAATATACGAGAAATAAGGAAATATTTTAACAACTAGACAACAAGCACAACACACAACGCTGATGCTGACAAATTGACTTACATTTTGGCACACATAAAGCTTATCTAAGTCAGCTGTGTACACAATTGTTATAAATTAAATTAAAAAAAAACACCAGTATATGTTTACAGATAATTTACTCCTAATCTTTCTCAAAAACAAAACGAAAAAACAATTGAATCATATTTAGTTGTTATTAAACTAACATTAGCTACAACTTAAAACTTTTTAACACTAGCTACATTAACTATTATTAGGTACCTTGTAAGTGTTTTTCTTTTATATAATATAAACTTATTGAACATTTCCATTCTATTTCAAATTTTCATTCCTCAAAATACAAGTAATTCCAAAAATAAATCATTCTAATGCTCTTTAATTATAAAGTTAATAATCCTTCTTTTATACATATAAATATAATAAAAATAGTAGATTGTCATGGATTTTCTTTTTTCATTTTCCATTTAGGTTTGACGTCAAAGCAATTGAAAATTAATTGTAAAGTATCAAACATTTCAAGCAATTTTCATAGATTTTTATGTTCATGAATAATAGGTACGTAAGTTGATGTGCAGTAACATCATTCATTAAAAATAATTACTTTAAAAAACATAATATCTACTTTGATAAATTTTTAATGTACAGCTTCATATCAGTCACATTTATTAAATGTATGAATAAAGTATGGAAATAAAGTCATTAGTCGTTAATATATCTAAGTAAAATATTTATAAATATATATTATGTCGTTTTTTGAGCAGTCTGGAGCAATTTATAACATCATATGCCCTAATCATAACATTAAAGTATCACGTCAAATCATAAAGATATTAAAGAGCACCGTGATATTGTAAGCCAATATTAAAAGTTCCGTTAGGGTAAAGCTTGTCGAAATCAGCAAGTGCGACACTCCACTTATGTGAACAAATTAAATAACCGAATATGAGTTAGCAATATAAAAAAAAAACACATTTAAATGTACATAATACTAGACAACTAAGCTTGAAAATAAGCGCTTAAAAATAATTATAAATAAAGTAAATACTAGAATAAAAAATCCCGCTGAATTTCCCTCGCCAGATCTTGCCGGCAATAATTTCAAAAATGTTGAATAAAAAGTCGATTTTTGATTTTAAAAATAATATAAGAAAGCTTCTCACTTATTTAAGTATTGTTAATTCAATTATTTGTAATTATCTAACAACTGCGTAAAACATCCCTGATGATGCTGTGATAAGCGAAACCGGTTGGGTGTATAAAATTATATAAAATTCATGTGAACTGGAAGTACAAGTGAGTTTATTTGTCATATCTATTTCAAAATGCAGTTTCACCAAGTGCCGACGATGGAAAGTATCCAATTATTAATTCATTCAAAAAGTCTACTTTAGATTTAGATTAGACTAGCTGACCCGCGCAGCTTCGCCCGCGAGTAGGTTAACATGTCGTCGATACAGTTTTTCATACAAACTTCATTCCCTATTTCAGCCCTTAAAAGGGTAGATTTTAAAAAAATAGCCTATGTTTGACCCCAGATCTTCAACTTTTTCCATGCCAAGTTTCATGAAAATCGGTTCAGAGGTTAAGCCGTGAAAGCATAACAGACAGACAGACAGACTTTCACATTTATAATATCAGTATGGATTAAACGACGCAAATTCAAATGTCTATACTAAGGTAATATCTATTAAGTCGAAATATACTTTGACACGGGGCGGTTATTGCTTTTGTGGGGATGTCAGCTGTCCTTCTCGACCCTTGTTATACTAGGAGAGTTGCCCCATCTGCCTTCACACATTTAACAAGGATATTTGATTCAACAAGTGTGTTGTGTTTGAATTACAAATCAAAACACTGTTCAAACTTATATAAATGAACGGCAGAACAGTATAGTTTCGAAATAATTAATTATTTAAGCACAGATTTTTGTGTCAGAGTATATTAGGCACAACGCACAATTATCACAAGTTACTAAAAGTTAATGTTAGTAACTTTTAGTAACTTGTGATAAAGTAATGCAAGAATTGTACCTATACTTTAATTACTTGCACAATGCACAGCATTATGTAACAAAATATCCTTCTCTTGGTAAATTCTGCTGAAATAAATACTAAACAATGAGCAACAAAAACCTTGTCTGACCAAAAAAGTGCATATCGGTAAGTCGACAACGTCATCAAAAATGGATCAAAAATGGATTCTATTTATTAAAATTAAGACATGACTGTATTTCAAAATTTACTCTTCAATTTCGCTAAAAGTTAGGAAATATTTTAAACTGGACAAATTCACGTCAAGTCAGCGGCCGTGGCCTTCTTGATATCGTAATCGCGTCTGTTTTCTGACTTTTTGGTCGAAATTTTTCCCCCGACATATTCAGACGACATTTTTTATTACCACAGCATCACAAAATAATAATATATACGATTACGATTGTATCAAGTACCAAACAATGCCTTTAATGATCGGCCGGGATTCTTTATAGGTGCATAGGACCCATGCATTTAATATGCTGAAGCCGGCAACGCTAGACTCATTGCCTTTTTTTTAGAAATACGTTTTAATAACAAAATAGTAGGTACTATGTACAATCATGTTTGTAAAACGAAAACGTGTTTCTGAAATAGAGCAATTCACTTATTTCTTATAATATATTCATAAACGGAAAATGTTTGCAAAGTAAGTGTTTATCTTGTTACCTACCTTTCACAACTGACACCACATGCTACATGCCTGTGGCAACAGCCAGTCACAAATTACCCCGTATAATGGTTTCCAACTATCCGTTGGCAATAAACGCTTTCAGTTACTAAACTAGCTTCAAGCTGTCAAATAGATTCACTGCTTTTAACCCCTTGTTTTATTCGAAACTAGGTTTGATATTCTATTTTACTAATTCTATAGATATAATAATATAAAAATAGAGTTTGGGAGTGCATAAAAGTAGTCACATCATAAAGTAACTAATAAAAAATAGTAAATAAAAATAATTTCATGACAATGGTTATAAGTAATGGTAATAAGTAGGAAGGGGATTAATGAGGTTGGCCTAAAAGTCCGCCAAGAATCAACCTCAGCCAAAATTATCAAACAAATTTAATATGCGCCACATAAGAATTCAACGAATCCATACTATAATATTATAAATGCGAAAGTAACTCTGTCTGTCTGTCTGTTACGCTTTCACGGCCAAAACACTGAACCGATTTGGATGAAATTTGGTACAAATATAGTTTGAGACCCAAGAAAGGACATAGAATAGTTCTTATCCCGGAAATCCCACTGGAACGGGAACTATGTGGGTTTTTATTTTAGAATTTTTTCCACGCGAACGATGTCGCGGGCACAGCTAGTACTTTATAATAGCAAGTACATTTTTCAAAAGGAACATACTCTGAAGTTATGAAAGTAATCAGACCTGTACGCTTTTTATTCCTGCCGCAATAGCGTTAATGCTTGTCACTGTCATGTTCCGGCTTGGAGGGTAAGGTAGCAGGCAAACTTATGAATTGGCATTAGACCTCGCCATTAGATAGCAACGCATGATTAACATCTTTGGTATAGACACAAATGGGCGATGGTTGGCGATGGTTGATGTTTTCCATCAGGAAACCCATCTGCTTGTTTGCTATCTTATGATATAAAAAAACGCTTTTTCTTACTTCTAATTAAGTAAACATTTTTTTTTGCTGCTATGAAGTTAAAAATTTATTTTATTTATGACCAACCGAACAAGTTAGAAAGATGTCGGATAGGTAAGACGCAATATTATTAAATAAACTAAGTAGTATGGGAGCCAGCTAAGAATAGGATCGCCTTTATTACCAACTTTACGTCGTATCCGTTCGGAAATACCCCTGCCGGTAATTGATTCCACAACAGAGTAGTGCGAGGCAAAAAGTGTCGGGAGAAACGCACTGTTGTGGATTTCCAGACATTGAGATGGTGAGGATGGAACTTTAAATTTTGACGCAATGTCCGATGCTGGAATTCGGCGGCAGGAATTAATCCAAACAACTCGTCGTAATACTCCCCATGATAAATACGATAGAAGACGCAAAGTGAACCTACATCTCTGCGTAATATCAAAGAGTCAACCTGTTTCGAAATAGCCTGGTCGTCAACGATTCGAAACGCTCTACGCTGAATGCGATCAAGAGGAAGAAACTGGTACTGGGGAGCTCTGGCCCAGAGATGAGAACAGTACTCCATGTGAGGCCGAATCTGTGCCTTATAAAGTTGAAGGCGATGGGCCGGCAAAAAGTACTGTCTCACTCTGCTGAGCACGCCGAGCTTTTTAGAGGCTAGTTTAGCCTTGCCTTCCAAATGACCGTGAAACTGAACGTAATTCGATATGTCGACTCCCAGGATTCCGATACTAGCTGAGGCTGTCAGGAGTGTATCTCCAAATCAAGATGATACGACAAAGGGTGTTTTTTTTGCGGTGAACACGTAAAGCTGTGTCTTCTTGGGGTCAAAAGTGACCAAGTTTTGACGACCCCATTCCGAGACATCGGTAAGTCAATTCTCGACTTCGAACATACATAATAAACACTCAAACCCGGAAATACAAACATTTATTCTCAACATACAAATGCTTGTCCCCGTCGGGGATCGAACCCGAGCCCCGTCGATTGCTTACTCAGGGTCGCTAGCCACTCGACCAACGGGGCGGAATCTGTAGCCGGATGTATATTTTTCTATAATTTTAATATTTCAAAAGATATTTTAGGAATTTGTTAATAATTATATAAGAAAGAAAAAGCATCACCACATTCTTATCATTGGGATATTAATCTAATATTAAAATTGTTAGATGATTTACCCTTCTTAAACCCGACTCATCCTACTGGCCATGTGGTTCGGCAGGATGATTCCAGTAACAGTCGGGTGATATTCTTATCCATGATTTCCAGGGATAGGTAACGGCTAAGTTGCCTCTACTCCACATGGCAGTTGAAGCGAAGGAAAAGGTACCTGGGTCCTGAACAGTTTTGCAGCCAGACCAGGCGCACGTTTCTTCTTCGTCGAGTCAACCGACCAATCAAAATGCTAAGTCCAAAACTCGTTAACTAATTGCATTGCTGGTCTTTAAAGGCTCCTAGATTACTTAAATTTTCCTTGATTGTCTCGAATTATCATTACATAATTGTAGTAAAATTTACATAATTTTTAATGAAGTGCAGTGTTTTTTTACCTATCGCAAAATAAATTGCCCGTGACAAACAGTTGATTTGTTCTTCAAAAGGAACCCAGATTAGGTACTTTTCTAACTAGCTTTGCTATTTTCTATAGTTTTATCATAATACAAGTACATGCATACGGTGGCGTCACAACATACAATAAAAAATATAATTAATATAGCTTTTGGTTTTTGTATATGGACATCACTTTTCTAGTCTGGCCGACGATTAACGCAATTTCAAGCAGTAAGCAAAATGATATGAATGATTTGTATATTAAGAAAAAATAACTTTACGAGAACAAACAGATAGACTCACATAACATTACTGACATGAATGTTTCAAGCTTTGTACTAAACGATGATATCTAGTCCTTGTTTCATTAAAATCTTATCCTGATAAGAGCCACTCACATTGGTATTACAAATGACAAGTACACAGATTTTATTGCATCAAATGTCTTCGAAATGAAAATACACCCGATATTAAATTTACATTTGCAAAGACTCGCAAACGAATTTTTCAGTGTTACGACTTCAAAGAACAAGTTGAAAGGAATTTAATATAATATCCATTACAACTTTATATTCTTGACGATTAATTTAGCCACGGTTTTAGCTAATTCGGTTTTATTGTGTCTGATTTCTGTAAGTTTTTGTTGATCCGGGTTCAAAAAAAACATTTATTATCCTGCCAGGCAGTTAATAGAAAGGGAAGGATTGGCCAAACGTATCAATACCATCGTGACTGCTAGATGGTAGAATATCGTACTCGTATCGTCGCGCACGAATTTGTTACCACCGCTCGACTAATATTTGCCGCTATATCGTCAAAGCTCGTTATGCGTAAGGTATGCGGTGACCCTATGCATGTTACATTAACATCCTGTCATACGGTTAACAACCCAAATACTTTAATATATAATAATTTATATATATATATATATATATATATATATATATATATATATATATATATATATATATATATATATATATATATATATATATATATATATATATATAAATTACATTTAATAATACATTTTGTGTCTACACGTGATAGTCGTAACTTTTTACCAAAAGAGCAATTTACTTGTTCACTGTCATATCATAAGATATAAAAAATCTATAAACCGTTTGACCTTGCAGGCCTTCCCTAAAACTTTGCACTAAATTAAGGCATTTTAAGCTCAAAGGAACAAAAACTATACCTAATCATAGATTTTTTACATAGCTAAAAATCTAATTTTTGTCAAAAAAGACAGTAATTTGAATTTTAAAAGCTATATATTTTAGAAACGATGATTGATTTTGATTTTTCAAATGGCATTCGACGCAAATTTTAAGCTCTAATATGTTTTCTTAGCAACATAATCTATGGGTTGAAAAATGTCAAAAACTTATCGTTTAATTTTTGTCATTGACAAATCCCAAACAAATCGACCAACTTTGATCTAATTTACGATATTTGACGCAGTTTTTTAGAGAAAAAAGCAGATAACATTTATAAATCAATCAGTATTTTACCTGAAAGTTATTTTAAAAATATTAAGTGTGCTGTAAACAAGAAAATATTAATATTTAAAAAGCTGTAACTATTGAAAACTTGATTCAATTTTAATTTTTTTGTAACTTCATTTGACGTAGTTTTTTGGGTATTAAAAATATCATTGAAAATCGAAAAATTATTGTTTGAAAAATCTCGAAATTATGTCACAAAAACACTTTTTTCAAAAATTTTTGTCAACGGTCACACCCAAACCTGTAAACCAATTTTGATGCAATTCGAGCATTGGACGCAGGTTTTTGAGGAAAAGAATTGATTCAATTTTGTACATAAGTGGTACATTAATTTGAAAGTTATATTAAAAAAAACTGTTTCTGTTGAATGCCATAAACCGTACTTCGACCGGTCAGGCCATTCAAAGGTATGACATGTTTACATACACACATACAAACTCACACATAAATATATACAGAATTACTGACGTCACCTTCAAAATAGTCGGAAAAAGTTCCTGGGATCTTAAAATGTGAAAATTTAGTGAAAACTCGATTTTCGAAAATTGGGGCACAATCAGAAACTTCCTTATCTACATACGTAGCTGGAAGTTAAAAATACGTAAAATATTTGAACCCGCAGGCCATCTCTGACACTTCCCCCTACAGTATGGTATTTTAAGCTCAGAATAACAAAACCTATGCCTAATGTGATTTAATTTTTGAAAAGCAGTACATCTTAGAAATGATGATCGACTTTGGTTTTTCGAATGACATTCAACGCAATGTTCGAGCTCTCAAAAGTTTTCTTAGCTACATAATCTATTGGTTGAAAAATTTCGAAGTGATATAAAAAAAAAAATTAACAAATTCAAAATAAATCTGCCGATTTGAACCAACTTACGTATTTCACGCAGTTTTTTAAAGAGAAAAGCTGATTAGATGTTGATAGACCGAAATCAGTCGGTAATTAGCCAGAAAGTTATTTTAAAAATATGAAGTAAGTTTGCCATAAACAATAAAATATTAATATTTGAAAAGCTGTAACCTTTTAAAACTTAATTTGATTTTGATTTTTTAACTGGATTTAGCGTAGTTTTATGGATATTAAATTATTGTAGAAAAATTGAAAAATAGTTGGTTAAAAAGTCTCGAATTGACGTCAAAAAGATTTTTGACGCGTGAATTTGTCTTTAAATTTGCTGTCACAGTTAGGGACAGTTCAAGACAACTGATGATAACGGAATTGGGGGATACAGTTTGGTATTATAGCTACATAACTATCATCAACATCCAAAATCTAATTATACCATTGGATGGCTAAAGAATCAAAGAATTTTTGTAGCTAAGTGCGGACTACGATGCTACGCGGAGGATGGAAGAGGAAGTGCCGCCATTTTAGGTAATTTCGCTTCGTTATAGAATACGCATATCTATACATAGGCCTAAAAGGCAAAAGTGACTGACTGATGTATCAATGCGCAAGCCACCTTTAGGGCTAGTAACTTGAAATTTCGTACACGTATTTCTTTTATGATGTAGCCATCTACTAAGGAATGATTTTACAAAATTCAACTGAGAAATTAAAAATCTGTAACATTTATAATTATGCGTGAAGTAACAATTATTTAAGTTAGTCGATAGACACGCAGCCGATAAACTATTAGTCAACACTGTGTACCTAATAATTATCACTTTTATTAAATAAAAACAAGATAAATTTTATCTAACACAGTTATGATGATACAATTATTTAAATAACGGTTAAAAATGTTTTATTAAAAATATTTTTATGTAATAATGACGATATTCTTGCCAAATAATTATTTATTATTTGTCCATATACAGATAATTAGTTATTTTTATTTATCGTCTTCGTCTAATAGCTGTATATAATATATAATTAGTATGCTCCTCTTAAGTCTTAAAACTGAAACCCCAATAAAATCGAAATTGATTTCGAGACACCATGTTAATTAAAATGGTCCTTCTTTATTTTCCTTTGTTTGGATCTCTAAGTTTTGTCTTCAGATGTTTGATCTAGTTTCCTTCAACTTCCAAAGAATGTACCATTAATAGTGCCATTGAAAATTTTAAAATTTTTAAAATGAGGATTTTTTTATATTTCTTTTTAGTAATGAACTTTATGTCCGTGTAATATATGGCTTTAAACTGTCACCGAATAAAAAGTCAAATGCATTTTCAAAGAACACGTTTTAGCAATACTTTGTTGGTTTTTTGCCAAGTATATCAAGTCTTATATGTAATACTAGCCGTTTCCCACGACTTCGTCCGCGCGGACTTGGTTTACTCCGTCAGCTCCTCCCCCGTAGGTGATAGCATCATAATATGTAGTCTATATGTTGACCCGACCTATTAGTAATATTCATACAAAATTTGAAGTAAATCCATGCAGTACTTTTTGAGTTTACCCCGGACATACATACAGACAAACAGAAAAAATTCTAAAAACTATATTTTTGGCTTTGATATCGGTTGTAGATCACGCCCCAAGTATTCTTTAAAAAAAATATTCAATGTACAGTTTTGACTTTTCTACGATTTTATTATATGTATAGATATGTATAGATGTATAGATAAAATAGTAAACAAGCAGTGATTCTCCTCCTCCTTCTGAAGGAAAGAGGCACCCATCGCCTATAGACATTAAAGATGTTAGTGTCGCGTTGCTATCCTTATGGCGGGTGATACTTTTATACTGCTTTTTACTTTATTTAACTAGTTTATAATTTCAGAGATATCAAAGTTTTGTGTCTTCGTTTGATTTATTATTAGCTTATTTATATTTAGTGAAATTTAAATATTATATCTCATAAACATTGATATACATTTTTAAAACCAACTAAAAGATAAGGACATAGCGTTTAAATAATATTAAATACACCGAGCTCCAGACTAACTAGGTAAACTGAATTTTGGTTAGCGTAAACTTCCACGTACAAACAACGCGGACTCCGTTCGGGGTTAAATTTCTATGTTAAAATTCTGGAAAATTTCATACATCGTTATAGCAAGTTAAGGTTCAAAATTCTACTATATGGTTTTTGTTCATTTTTCTCTTTGTCTTAATAAGAATTGTTATACTTTTTGGCATTTTTTTTGTTTGGAAAAAATATAATAGTAGTGTAATATAATATTATAATTCAGCGATTACAACTTTAAAACAAACTTTTTTTATAAAAGAGAGAGCAGAGTATCAAACGAGCAGAAGGTGTACCTGATTAAGGGCACCTAAATTAATGATCCCCATTGTCCATGGACATCCGCAAAACCAGAGTTCTTGCAATCATATTGCCGGGTTTACAAGAATGGTTAAGTTCTTTTCTTGAAGGTTCTAAAGTCATATCCCTTCCGAAATACTCTCTCTGGTAATTTATACCACAAAGGAGTAGTATGAGGTAAAAAGATCGAGAAAAATGCACGGTTGTGGATTTTCAGCCACCGGTCATCGGTGATATGTGGGTTAAGCTTTGAATTTTGGCGCAATGTCCATTGATTGAATTTAGCAACATGAATTAATCCAAACAATTCGTTGGAACGCTTTCCATGATAGATGCAATAGAAGATATTAAGCAAACGTATATCTCTACGTAATGCCAAAAATCAAACCAATAAAATACAACCTGGTCAACGATTTGGTCCGCTCTACGCTGAACTCGATCAAGTGGAAGAAAGTGGTTCTAGGGAGCTCCGACCCAGAGATGCGAACAGTACTCCATGTGAGGCCAAAGGAGAATGATGAGGCTCCATACAAATTTGGCCTAAAACGCAACACATGATGATAGCTGCTTACCGTATTTTAAAATATTAATCATTTCTTCTGAAAGGGAAATTGTAATACGGACACTTTTTATAATATTAAAATTCACGAAACTCCTTCAAAGATTAATATTACTTGAATTTATAATATTGCCATATATCGTCAACATAAATGTAATTAAATTTTTGTATCATTCATCTTAAAGATTATTTGATTTTAACCACTTAAAAGTTAAAAAAGGAAAAATCTTTTGTTTACATTAAAATATTTGTTACTCTTCTTCTTCTTCTTCTTTCTTGGGTTAATGGCAACTTTCAGTGAACTCTGCCAGTGTCCAGTTTCTTATTGAGAGTGTACAGTGCCAGTTAACAGGACTGGGGTCAAGTTTTCATAGAAGTGACACATTACCAGTATATGGTACTACAGTTAACGACTTCTGTTTTACTTAGGTTGTCTAGAACAGAGGACATCACAAACATATTGTGTTATTGCCATCACCAATCATATAGTACTATAGATGTTATAATCTAATGTTATAAACCTTAATGTAATTGAGAATAATTTCTACATTAGGTGTAAATACTTGTGTTAGGAGATATTTTAAGTTAACAGGACGAGGGATGTTTTGGGGTAGATAATCATAAAGGGAAGGGTGTTTAGTATAATTAAAGAATATATGATCCACAGATCCTTCCTCCATGCCACACTCACAAATTGAAGAGTCCCTAATCCTAAGTTTATTTAGAAAGACAGGTGAACTGACATGACCGAATCTAAGCCTACATACAACAGATGTTGCATGTTTTGGGGCTGTGCGATGCTTATAGAACCATGGTTTAGTTGGGATACAACCTTGGATGTCAACAAAATATTTTCCTCTTAACAATCTTGATTCTTACCACATTTGATTCCATGAGGTGAGTAAATTCACTCGGGCCAGGGAACATAAGTCATGGTGGTAGCACTTGTAGTGGGTTCTTATACCTGATGATCTAGCCTCTTTTGCTAGTTGATCGGCAACTTCATTACCCTGTATACCATTATGCCATATCAATGTTTTTCAGGAAATATTCATGTAGTATTTTTTTAATTTCCAAGATAATTGGGAAGTTTATTTTACATTTAAACATATTAGAAAGTAGAGCTTGTAAGCAACATTAGGAATCACTACAAATTAAGGATTTTGTCAGTGTGTGTGATTCTACATACTTAACAGCTTCTAAGAGTGCAACAGTTTCGGCTGTAAAAGTAGAGGTATTAGGAGGGGATTTAAAGCTTAAAATAACTTTAAACTTTGGTATCCATACCGCAGAGCCTGGTCCAGTCTCTGTTGAAGTTTTGGAGGCATGAGTAAATATTAAATTCCACTCTGGCCAAATTTCATTGATTAATTGATTAAATTTATCATTAGCACAGCTGTCTCCTTTTGCTGGCTGAACACCTGGGGAGTAAGAAAAGTAACAGTGGGTTTCAAGTTATTTTTAATCATTTAAATATTTTGGGCGCACTTTATTCCAGCTTTGTATGGTATGGATTTCTTATTTTATGGATCTCATAATTTAGGTTCCGTATGTGATGTAATGTGTAATGATACTTAAGTGAATTGTGAGACTTGAATTGTTTGATTATTTTATAGAAATTTTAAATTGTGTGAATGCCGCAGCGTACTGAAAACATGATACAGGTTATAAAATACCTAACTTTTAAATCAAATTATTTATATGCTAAAATCATATTATTATTATAGTATAAAGTACAGCTAAAATGTAAGTAATATTGCTGTATTGTTAGAAAAATATATATTATATTATTAGTTTTATTTAATAAAAAATTACCAATATTTTTTTATTAACAACCGTTTACAGATTTTTCACAATATGATTACTGTGAAACAGTACAAGTGTATTAATTGATTAATATTGTATTGAGATCAATTTCCAATCTTAGTCCGAGGGTAAAAATCTAAAAAAATATGTTTTCTTTATAAAACCAACTTTCATTTTAATACCCATTTTCCTTGTAAACTCTTTTACTACCACGTCAAAGCTCAAACTTAAAAGTGCAATACTTTTCCAGTAAAAAGTACCGCAAAAGTGCATAGAAAGTAGCACCACAAAAGTGTAGGGCTCGCTTCGCTCGCCCTGATAATATTGATGAATATTAACCATTACGAAAACAGGCGAAGCAGCGGTAATTGACGGACATTGGCAGTAACGGCGGATGGTGTTCCATTAGCGGCCACGTATTTTGGTGGTTCATCGGAATTGGTAATGCCACCGGTTAACTCGGTATTGCTATTGTTTTTCAATGAGCTGTCGATGTGACTTCTATTATTATATAAATAGACTTCACTTTATACATTCGTTGTTAGGCTTAAATCCTTGTTCGCTATCGAAGGGAACCTTTTCCCTGTTTTTATATTTAGTTATTCACAGAATTTATTTCTTCGACAATCTTTATTTTTATCATAAGACAACAAACAAGCAGATGGCTGCATTGATAGAAAAAGACAACCATCGCCTATAGACACCAAAGATGTTAATGATGCGTTGCTGTCCTTGTGGCGGGGTTTTAATGCCACATACAAAAGTTTATCGGCTACCTTACTCCCCAAACCGGAACAAGACAGTGGTAAGCGCTGAAGCTATTGCAGCAGTTCGTTCCATCGCCAAACCAGGAGATTTTCGAAAACACAACATCGTTTTACAATCATAATTCTTCTCATTTCCTTCTCAACTTCTCATTACCAATTTCCCATTCTGCAGACAAATAAAATATCTATATTAAATGAAATAATAAAAAAAATATTAGTAATTTTTTATTAAATAAAACTAATAATATAATATATATTTTTCTAACAATACAGCAATATTACTTACATTTTAGCTGTACTTTATACTATAATAATAATATGATTTTAGCATATAAATAATTTGATTTAAAAATTAGGTATTTTATAACCTGTATCATGTTTTCGGTACGCTGCGGCATTCACACAATTTAAAATTTCTATAAAATAATCAAACAATTCAAGTCTCACAATTCACTTAAGTATCATTACACATTACATCACATACGGAACGTAAATTATGAGATCCATAAAATAAGAAATCCATACCATACAAAGCTGGAATAAAGTGCGCCCAAAATATTTAAATAATTAAAAATAACTTGAAACCCACTGTAACTTTTCTTACTCCCCAGGTGTTCAGCCGCAAAAGGAGACAGCTGTGCTAATGATAAATTTAATCAATTAATCAATGAAATTTGGCCAGAGTGGAATTTAATATTTACTGATGCCTCCAAAACTTCAACAGAAACTGGACCAGGCTCTGCGGTGTGGATACCAAAATTTAAAGTTATTTTAAGTTTTAAATCCCCTCCTAATACCTCTACTTTTACAGCCGAAGCTGTTGCACTCTTAGAAGCTGTTAAGTATGTAGAATCACACACACTGACAAAATCCTTAATTTGTAGTGATTCCAAAAGTTGCTTACAAGCTCTACTTTCTAATATGTTTAAATGTAAAATAAACTTCCCAATTATCTTGGAAATTAAAAAAATACTACATGAATATTTCCTGAAAAACATTGATGTAAGATTAGTATGGATTCCTGGGCATAATGGTATACAGGGTAATGAAGTTGCCGATCAACTAGCAAAAGAGGCTAGATCATCGGGTATAAGAACCCACTACAAGTGCTACCACCATGACTTATGTTCCCTGGCCCGAGTGAATTTACTCACCTCATGGAATCAAATGTGACAAGAATCAAGATTGTTAAGAGGAAAATATTTTGTTGACATCCAAGATTGTATCCCAACTAAACCATGGTTCTATAAGCATCGCACAGCCCCAAAACATGCAACATCTGTTGTATGTAGGCTTAGATTCGGTCATGTCAGTTCACCTGTCTTTCTAAATAAACTTAGGATTAGGGACTCTTCAATTTGTGAGTGTGGCATGGAGGAAGGATCTGTGGATCATATATTCTTTAACTATACCAAACACCCTTACCTTTATGATTATCTACCCCAAAACATCCCTCGTCCTGTTAACTTAAAATATCTCCTAACACAAGTATTTACACCTAATGTAGAAATTATTCTCAATTACATTAAGGTTTATAACATTAGATTATAACATCTATAGTACTATATGATTGGTGATGGCAATAACACAATATGTTTGTGATGTCCTCTGTTCTAGACAACCTAAGTGAAACAGAAGTCGTTAACCGTGGTACCATATACTGGTAATGTGTCACTTCCATGAAAACTTGACCCCAGTCCTGTTAACTGGCACCGTACACTCTCAATAAGAAACTGGACACTAGCAGAGTTCACTGAAAGTTGCCATTAACCCAAGAAAGAAGAAGAAGAAGAGTGACAAATATTTTAATGTAAACAAAAGATTTTTCCTTTTTTAACTTTTAAGTGGTTAAAATCAAATAATCTTTAAGATGAATGATACAAAAATTTAATTACATTTATGTTGACGATATATGGCAATATTATAAATTCAAGTAATATTAATCTTTGAAGGAGTTTCGTGAATTTTAATATTATAAAAAGTGTCCGTAATACAATTTCCATTTCAGAAGAAATGATTAATATTTTAAAATACGGTAAGCAGCTATCATCATGTGTTGCGTTTTAGGCCAAATTTGTATGGAGCCTCAACTTTTTAACTTTCCGCTACGTATGTAGATAAGTAAGTTAGTGATTTAGTAAGTAAGTAAAGTAAGTGTTTTCTTGCTGTTTTTTGTGACTTAGCAATGGAGACATTTAAATATTTCTTAGAACTGAAAAAATCTATGCTTATAGTTTTTACTCTTTTTAGCTTAAAATACCATAATTTAGCGGGAAGTTGCAGGAATGGCCTGCAAGGTCAACCGTTTACAGATTTTTCACAATATGATTACTGTGAAACAGTACAAGTGTATTAATTGATTAATATTGTATTGAGATCAATTTCCAATCTTAGTCCGAGGGTAAAAATCTAAAAAAATGTGTTTTCTTTATAAAACCAACATTCATTTTTAATACCCATTTTCCTTGTAAACTCTTTTACAAGAAAGTTACTATAAATAAAAACTGATTTCTATCAATATTAGACTTTAAGGTAGAAGTGATGGCGCGAGATGGATCTTGAGTTGCTACATATTATAGGTAGACTGTGCTATATTATAGGTAGACCAGAAAATATGATGTAAAATATGTAGATAACCTTTATATTTGTTCTGTGTAGATAACATTGATAATTATAGAAATCGCGTTTTTTAATAAATTAAGAAAATTTTAAAGATTTTTTCTTGTAAAGTACTAAAAAAATTTAGTCTTAGAAACATGTTTTTCTTTATTTTGGTATTATTTTGCTGCGCCCCCTAGACCAAAGCCTGCTACGCATTTGATGCAAATATAATGTTTGGGTGAAAATACGCTGGATTTTTTTAGGTTAGATAATTATAAATAAAGTCTATACATTGAAAGACGTAATTCTCATAAAATTACTTTCCTAACAATATTACTAGGTAGTGGCCGCGTTTCCGTAGTAGTTTTTTATAAAAATATGTTGACGTGTCAAAATAACTTGTAAAAAGTTTTATTGAATAAAGTACTTCTGATTATAACTTTGCGAGCCCTTACAAAGCTCTGTTTTTTGCTAGTTTTTACTAGATTAAATTTACTTCATTGGCTGTTAATCATTGCATTGCATCTAGAGTTCCTAGGAAACTGAGCTATGCGCTGTGCTCAACAACTGGTGCGCTACGTTCAACTGTTAGAAATGTCTATTTGTTACTCGTTCACAGTGTAAATACTAAATAAATGACACTTGTTTTTTTTGTATCTTTAGGATGATACTGAAAGTACTTATTTATACAGCCATCTATGTTGTAACTTTCGTCTATAGCAATATATTTTTTCATTTTTGTTGCCTTTTATACAAGAGTTTGTTTAAAATTTTGTATCTTACCGATCCGGCATTTTTATGATTTGTTTAGTTGGACAGAAATAAAAGAAAGTGTTAACTTGATGACAGAAAAGAAAAATCTTTGCTTGATTTAGAAATAAGAAAAGCTTAGAAGTTTGTTTAATTTCATGACTTCCCAACTAAAATCGTTTTAAAATTAACTTGTTATTAAAAAGTGTCCGTTGAAATTTAATATTGACTTATTGTAAATTAAATTAATTTAGTAATTTCGGCTGACGCTATATTCTTGTAGCCCTTTTAGGCCGATCTCATCAATCTCCTTTGTGCCTTATAAAATTGAAGTCAATAGGCCGGCAAGAAGTAGTGTATTGCTCTGCTGAGCATGCTGAGTTATTTTGGAGTCTAGTCTAGCATTTTATTTCTAATCGCTGGTGTCTAATAGGCAATGGTTTTCTATTTCTATCAAGAGAGACATCAGCTTGTTTGCTATCCTACAATTAAAAAAAACTCTCAAACCCAGAATAACAAATATTTAAGCTCATTACACAATTATTTGTCCCTTTCAACAATCGAATCTCAGCCCCACTAGTTTCCATTTGACCAACGAGCTGGTCAAACAATATCTAGCAATTTATTGAAGTAATCTTTTAATCCCCTTTTTACATTCTACATTACTACTTGACACAATCAGTATTTCTTAATTTGCCAGTCATATATATATATTGCACATATAACACCCCCGTGTTGGTCCCGGGCTCCTTTGAAGAATAGGCCAACTGCCGTTCTGCCAGGCAGGTCGTAAAGTGCGATTGAGTGGATATGCGCGTCACTACCTGTTAAGGCACACAACCCTGGGCGCAGTGGCAATTTTGTAAATGCAAGATTAAAAATTTCAATTTAATTATTTCAAGCATTATTATTTCTCATCTAGAGAAGCCTATGACAGCTGCCCTAACATTTTGGCCACATTGAGACGGATTTGTAAAAAAAAGGAACCAGCCACGCGGACCGGCCATGCGGTCACATAACTGCGCAGTTCGAGATAGGAGCAAGCTCAATCATCGGCAGACCATTATTCCACGTGGGAGACACCTTGGACATACAACTACTTGCATAAGTATATCCTTCTGATATTAAATTCATACATTCTCAATAATCAATCATTTCATTCCTTTTACTAAGTAATATATTTCCACGTAGCATATTCGTATGTATTTCATTAAATACAAGACAGTTTACGTACGCTTTCAGAAAGTACGTCCCAATTTGTTACATAATTTTACAAAACACATTCATCTTAAATAATTCTCATTTGAAGCTAAGCAATTTAAACATTAAACATCTAGTCCCATACAAACATACAAATTACAATATTCATTATATTTATTCGAGTTGTTTGCGCTTTTAGATATCGAACGAGGGCGGCAGCAACTCGACCGGCTCCACTAGACATATTCTACTAGACCGGCCACGCATCCATTCGTCCGAAAACGCCACGTGTCTTCCGACGGCATGGCAACTACATAGTTCCGGCTCTTGATCTCCGTTCATCTCCTCATGAGCAAACAAAAAACTGGGACTTGCTCATTATACATATGGTTTCCAGTAAATTAGATGCAACGTCTAGTAGGAATCGGAAAGAACATTGCAATCTTTTTAAAGATTTACCCACAGTAAATGATTTCATAACCTTTTTAAAAGGACGCGCTGAATTGCTGGAAACTATTGAACAAACAAATACAAAACGTAGGCACAGTGAGCCCACTAATAGTACTAATATTAATAGATAATTATTTATACATATTAATTATATATATTAATTAATAGATTAAGGTCATTTATTGCACAAAACACAAACTCTTCTTCATACTCATGTCATTACTGCAAACAAAATCATCCTATTTATTCATATGATAGGTTCAAAAACAAAAAGTAAAACAACTTAACCTTTGCATTAATTGATTAAGCCAAGATCACAAAACAAAACAGTGCAAATTAGGCCCATGTAAAATATGTTACAAGTTTCATAATACATTACTGCACTCCGACGATATACCTCAACCAGCAACAACTCCTAATCAATCCAGGAGCAACACTGCTGAAGAGTGTGTAGTGCTCAGCACAAACGAAAGAGTCGTACACGAACACAGCTCTCCCTCTGAGGATTTACAACAAAACATTGCATTACACAAAACAGTTGTGTACTTTTGTCAACCGCGATTATAGAAGTTGTTGGTAACGATGGCTACAAACACAAGGTACGTGCCTTATTAGACAACGGTAGCACCACTAACTTCATAACGGAGAATCTAACCAACAAACTCAATTTGTCAATCCGTTCAACTTCAACAAAGGTGGAAGGATTGAACAGAAATACATCATACATTAATAAACGTTCAACTGTTACATTTTCATCCCTTATTGAAAATTATTCACAAAAAATTGATTGCTTTATTGTACCTCAAATTACACAATTACTGCCTACCATACAACTAGACACATCGTCATTAAATATTCCTTCGCATATTCAGTTGGCGGATCCAAGTTTCCATCACCCATCTGAAATAGACACGTTACTAAATGCTGAAGTATTCTGGAATATTTTGGGCAATAAGCGCCTTACATTAGGTAAAAATAAACCAACACTTTATCAAACTAAATTGGGTTGGTTGATTTCAGGCATTATGTACACCAACCTAAATAACAAACAAAATACTTACTTTTCTAGTGACACAGTCCAATGCAATTTTTCTAATGACATTCAAGTTCAACATCAATTAGATAGATTTTTCGAATTAGAATCTCTACCATCAACTCGAAAAACAACAAAGGAAGAAATTGAGTGTGAAAAATACTTTTCTCAAACAACAACGCAAAACAAAAACGGTCAGTTAGTAGTTCAAATTCCGTTAAAACAATCACCAGATGTTTTAAGTGATTCCTACCAACAAGCCTTAACCAGATTTTATTCATTGGAAAGACGATTTATGCGAGATTCTGTTTTTTTTTTTTTATAGAAGAGGGGGCAAACGGACAGGAGGCTCACCTGATGGTAAGTGATTACCGCCGCCCATAGACAACCACACAACCAGAGGTCTTGTAATTGCGTTGCCGGCCTTTTAAGAATGAGTAAGCTCTTTTCTTGAAGGTCCCTAAGTCGTATCCATTTGGAAAAATTTCTGCCGATAGCTGGTTCCACAAAGGAGTGGTGCGGGGCAAAAAATGCCTCGAGAATCGCACGGTTGTGGATTTCCATACATCGAGATGGTGAGGATGGAACTTCGAATTTTGTCGCGATGTCCGATGGTGAAATTCGGCAGCAGGAATTAATCCAAACAGTTCCTCGGAACATTCCCCATGGTAGAGCCGATAAAAGATCGATAAAAGAGAGTGATGCCACATCTCTACGTAACGCCAAAGAATCAAGCCGATTTGAAAGAGTCTCGTCCTCGACAATTCGAGCCGCCCTACGTTAAATTCGATCAAAAGGAAGGAGCTGGTACTGAGGAGCTCCCGCCCATAAATGAGAGCAGTACTCCATATGAGGCCGGATTTGCGCCTTATAAAGTAATAAGCGATGGGCCGGTGTGAAGTACTGCCTGGCCCTACTGAGAACTCCCAGCTTTTTAGAGGCTAATTTAGCCTTGCCTTCCAAGTAACCGCGGAACTGAACGTCACTCGTAATGTCGACTCCAAGTATTCCAATACTGGCTGTGGCTTTCAGGGAAGTATTTTCAAAACGAGGTGATACGACAAAGGGTGATTTTTTAGCGGTAAACGCGCAAACTTGTGTCTTAATGGGGTTGAATTGGACCAAATTTAATCGACCCCACTCCGAAGCAACAGAAAGTTGTGCTTCAATTTCAGACACTAGTTTGTTCCGGCACTCGTTGACGTGTTCCAGAGAAATTCCGCTGCGGCCAGAGTACAAAACATCGCCCGTACTGTCATCCGCATAACAATGAATGCTGCTCGATCGCAACATGTCATTAATGTGCAGAAGAAACAGCGTAGGCGATAGCACACAACCTTGAGGAACACCAGCATTGACGAGTTTAAGGTCAGAGCATGCGCCATCAACAACGACCCTTATACTCCGATCCGTCAGAAAACTGGTGATCCATTTGCACAATTTCTGAGGAAGCCCATAGGATGGAAGCTTGGAAAGAAGTGCCCTGTGCCATACCCGATCAAAGGCCTTCGCTATGTCCAAACTAACTGCCAATGCCTCTCCTTTATTCTCGACTGCCTCCGCCCATCTATGTGTTAAGTAAACCAGAAGATCACCAGCTGAGCGTCCGCGACGGAAACCGTACTGGCGGTCACTAATCAGCTGGTGCTCCTCAAGATACTTCAGAAGCTGGCAGTTAATAATGGACTCCATTATTTTGGAGAATAAGGAGGTTATCGCTATAGGCCGATAGTTGGACTTGACCGATCGATCGCCTTTTTTAGGGATTGGGTGCACTAAGGCGGTCTTCCAAGTTATGGGCACGACGCCTTTTGAGTAGGAGAGTCGGAACAAATGCGTTAAAACCGGTGCCAACTCTGGAGCACACATCTTTAGCACGATTGGAGAGATGCCATCAGGCCCACTCGACTTATGGACGTCCAAGGAAAAGAGTGCCTTACGCACTGTAGTTTGCAAGAACTTTACCTCCGGCATGGAAGTATCACACCGCGGGATAGTAGGTGGTGTATTTCCTTGGTCGTCCAAAGTCGAGTTGGCTGCAAAAAATGAGCCTAAAAGATCAGCTTTTTCTTTTGCAGAATGGGCTAGAGAGCCATCATCTTTGTGCAAAGGTGGAAAAGAGGGCATACAGAAATTACCTTGAACAGCTTTGGCTAGGGACCAGAACGCACGAGTTTCTTCCCGCCAATTCTGCCAATGTGCTCGGATTTTGCTTTAGCGATGGTTCTTTTAAAAGACCTAGAGGCATAATTGTACTCCTTTCTGAGTGTGCTGGTATTTACATCCTGAGATGCCGATGCCGCAGCCCAGGCATGGTAGGATTCATGCTTTCGGCGTGAAGCCGTTTTGCATTGGTGACCAAACCATGGCTTAGATTTGCCACCAACGGGTACAGCAGAAAACGGAATGTAAAGTTCCATTCCCTGCAGCACCACATCAGCGACGCAGTCAGCAACGACATCTGGATCTTCCAGTGAGGAGCACACACGCCTCCATGGGTAAGATGCAAAAAAAGACCGCATCCCGTCCCAATCTGCTGACCTGTAGTGCCAAACGCGACGGTAGCCTGAAGAACGAGGCCGTGATAAGCGCGAAATCGGCACTTTGCTCCGTACTAGGCAGTGGTCCGATGAACCAAGTGGAGCGTCTACAGAAACCTGATAACTGTCTGGGTGTGAGGTCAGCAGAAGGTCTAACAAGGAAGGAAGATGGTGGTCCACATCTGGAACACGCGTAGGCGAGGTAACCAGCTGTGTCATACCATACGCTAAAGCAAAATCGTGAACAGATCTCCCCGCATGATCGGTAGTACGTGAACCGAGCCACTCGGCATGGTGGGCGTTAAAATCACCGATGATCACGATCTCTGCGGAGGGGATTTGCTGCAGCACGGAATCTGTTGCAATTTGGATGTGTTCTATGAGTCGGTCTGATTCGGCATTTCCGCTGTGGGACCTGTACAGGCACGCATAGATGCGGGGATGGTCGTCGCAGTCTACACGTAGCCAGAGGATGGATAGGTCCTTGCCTTCAAGGCTGCTGAGACGTCGAGAACAGATATCCCCTCTGACGTAAGCACAAACTCCCGCCCGGGGTACAAATGAATGCTCAAATTTGTACCCAGGGTAGGAGAGATATGAAGTATCAGCCGGAGAAGATATCTGCGTCTCGGTTAAAAAGAACAAAGCCGGCTTGGCCGTCTCAAGGTGGTGGTGGACGGCATTTAAATTCGAGTGAAGACCCCTAATATTAGTAAAGTCCACGTGGAGTGTGGTAGGGGATGCCTGAAGATATTTGTTCCGTTTGCCTCGAGCAGCGAAGTGTGTGAGCGCAATTTTGCCCCCCCCCCCCCAGAGTACGCAGGGCAGCCTGGGCATCCATGATTAGGTTGATGACAAATTCCTGAACATGGATGTCCAGAGGGGGATTCTCCACTGCTAACGCTAGTGGTACCCCCCTGGGGTAAACTACTACCTTTGAATCGCACTTCCATAGTGTTAGGGGGAGGGGGGAAAGGGCCTCCGGGAACCTCACAGACCAAACGGAACGCAACAGCAAAGCTGTTACTTTACGTTGGTTTTAAGTGAGGTAGTGGTATTGCCCCGGTCGTGCCGGCCCATTCAGCTAAGCATAGCACTACCACTTTTATTACACACTACCACTGTTTTTAAAGATAATGATAGACGTGCGATAATAAAGCAGGAAATAACGGACACGATCAAGCAATTTGTTTCCAATCACATAGCTAATATTGCACTACAAGTGACTGGTTTCCACGAGTCTTTATCATTTTTGAGTAAGCAATATGACGAACTTTTGCAAACAGCAAGGGAAAGAAATGAACTTGTACAGAGCTTGCTTCAGAAAAATGATAACATGTCATCACAGGTGAAGAATTTAACAGAAAGAATAGGACAAATAGAGCAAAACATGCGCGCTCCCAACATAGAAATCAATGGGATCCTAGAGCATAAATCAGAAAATCTTATAAAAACTGTAGAACAACTGGGGTCAATAGTCGAAAACACTCTCGGTGGCAATGATGTTTTGCACGTGACCCGTATTGCGAAGCTACACAAAGATAGTGACCGTCCCTGCTCTGTTATTGTTAAATCATGCGGTCAACGTCGTCGTGGTGAGTTACTAGCTGCGGTTACTAAATTTAATAGAAGAAACCGTGACAACAAATTTAACTCAGAACATTTAGGAATCGGAGGACGTCGTGTGCCTGTATTTATCAGTGAACATTTAACATTAACTAATAAGCAACTCCATGCAGCGGCTCGTAAGAAAGCAAAAGAAATTGGTGCTAAGTTTGTATGGATAAGAGATGGTAGGATTTTTGTTAGAAAAGACGAACAAAGTCATGCTGTTTATATTAAAAATGAAAAAAGTTTAAAACTAATCGTGTAGTGATAATTACATAATGTTATGGTAAATTAAGTATAAAAATGGCTGTGTCTACTTATTATCAAAACGTGCGTGGTTTAAGAACCAAGACGGAGGATGTTCTAAAAAACATAGTGATAAATAACTTTGATTTGATTGTATTCACCGAAACGTGGTTAAACTGTAATATTATGAATAGTGAATTTCTAGATAAGCGTTATGTTGTATATAGAAAGGATCGATTGTTTTCAGGGAGTTCAAAGAAGGACGAAGGAGGTGTTATGGTAGCAGTATCTAAACATATTCCTTCTTCGAGACATCTAAATTGGGAAAGTAATGCAGAGGATTTATGGGTGTCAATTGATGTCAAACACAACAACACAAGAAAATTTTTATTTGCCTCCTCCGGTTTCCTTTGAATCCCTGACTTGCTTTTTAGAAAACACAACCAACGTCATAGATAAATCAGATAAAGTCATAATACTAGGTGACTTTAATCTGGGTTTCATTGGTTGGATTCGTAAGTCAAATAGCGACCCATGCAATGCAACAAACTATGATTCTAAATTGGGACTGTCTCTTGTTGACTTTATGGCGGTTAATAATTTATCTCAAATGAATGATGCACCTAATATTGATGGTAGAATACTGGACCTAGTTCATTCCGACATAGATAGTTTGCAGGTGAACAAATCTATGAATGTACTAAGTAAAGTGGATCAAAAACATCCCCCTATTTCAATATTGATCTCACAACAAACTCCTGACTTTCTTAAACCGGCAGTAATCCATAGATATAACTACTTTAGAGCAGACTATACCAGGATCATATATTTAAAGAGCATTAATTGGTATGCGCAACTAGGAGGTTGTGAAAATGTTAACGAAATGACTAGTTTATTTTATCACTTTTTGAACATAGCTATAAACTCTTTCATTCTAAAAACAAAGATTAAATCTACAAAATTTCGGTCTTGGTTTAGTAATTCGTTAATAAAGATAATTTCTAAAAAAAAAAACAAGAAAGATTAAAATATTTCAAATATAAAAATCCTCGTGACCAACTAGAATACGAACTTCTTCGCGAATGTGCTCATTATGTAGCTGGCCAATGCATTCAGACATTTAAAAAATAAATTGAATATGATATATCCAGAAATCCGAAAAGCTTTTGGCGTTTTATCAAAGACAGACGAAACGAATATACTGATATCCCAGCTATAATGCATCAAGCTGATTGCACTGCAACGACTGGGCCGCAAATTGCACAGATGTTTGCAAATTATTTTTCGTCTGTATTTGAAAAAGTGAAAGTAAACGACAACGTTGACAATATTGCATTAAGCAATGATTCAACTTTAAGTAATGTAAAAGTGACAGAACGGGACATTATAGGCGTACCCAAAAAACTGGATATCTTCAAAGGAGCTGGCCCAGATGAAATTCCTCCGATTTTTGTCAAGCGTTGTGCCCCTGCTTTATCTTTACCACTGTCAATGATTTTTAACCGATCTTTGGGCGATGGAGTATTTCCAGACGTTTGGAAAAGTTCTAAGATAGTTCCAGTGTTTAAAAAAAGAGTTACTAATGATGTCAGTAATTATTAGACCGATTTAGTTTATCTCGTGCATTCCGAAATTATTTGAATCCCTGATATAACCAATTATTACGCGTCATTTGAGTGCATGCATATCAAAACATCAACATGGGTTTAAAAAATATCACTCGATTGAAACTAATCTTGTATCGTTTATGTCTCATCTCTGTAAAAAAATTGATAAAGGCCATGAGGTTGACGCATATAGATATATGGACTTTTCTAGTGCATTTGACAAAGTCTGTCACTCGCGTCTTATAAATAAGCTAAATAGATACGGGGTTTGTGGATCCTTGCTAGAATGGTTCCGATCTTATTTAGCAAAAAGACTCCAGTTTGTGGTAGTAAATGGCTACAAATCGGACACTTATGTAGCCGATTCAGGAGTACCACAAGGATCCCATCTAGGTCCTATCCTTTTCATTGCCTTTATTAACGATATAACGAGAGAAATACTTAACTCTGAATTCTGTCTTTTTGCTGACGATTTAAAAATATACAGAACAGTAAAATCAACTTTAGACTCAGAACTTATCCAATGCGATTTAAATAAAATTAGTAAATGGTGTCAGTTAAATGGAATGATTCTGAACACGAAAAAATCCTATCATATCAAATTTTCGAGAAAGCTTAAACCTTTTACGTTTTCGTATAAATTGAACTCTGTTATGTTGGAGCAGGTTAATGAGATTCGGGACTTGGATGTAATAGTAGATAGTCAATTAAAATTTAAACCTCATATTGATGCTATTATCAAAAAGGCTGGAAGAATGCTTGGATTCTTAAAACGGAATACCAAGGGTTTTATGTCTGCCAAAACCAAGATCGTCATATATAACTCCTTGGTTCGCAGTCATCTAGAGTTTGCATCAGTAGTTTGGAGTCCTCAATATATCACTTACTCGCAACGCATTGAGAGTATACAACGCTCTTTCACCAGGCATCTAGCTTTTCATTCCTCTGGCATTTCCCACCGTGCGACCTATAATGTCCGCCTTAAACACTTTGAAATGATGTCACTCAGCAACCGTCGTTTATTACTTAGCATAATGTTATTAAAAAATTTACTTTCTGGTATCATAGATTGTGACCACCTATTTCAAAGTGTTTATATAAATGTCCCATACAACTATCCACGGCATCCTATAACTAAGACCTTTTATATCTCTGTCAGTAGAACAAGCTTCTTAAATAATTCACGTCTGCCTAGGTTTTGTGCCGAATATAATCGAGCGTGTGCGTCCATCAATATAGACATTTTTCACGACACTTTATTAGGTTTCAAAAAAAAGTTGTCTGCGTACTTTCTTTCTAAGTAGGTAATTACAATTTTTTTTGCATAATTCTATATAATTCTTGTTATTGTTATAGTATATTAGTTAATTTACCGTTTTTATTTTTTACTTCTGTTATCTGCAATAACATGTCGTAGTTTTTAAGAGAATGTTGTACACGTCTTTTATTGGCGTGCATACAAGAGCCTACTTTAATGTAAGATCATATTTAAATGTATTGTATGTACTGCTGTTGATGTGTCAAATAAATAAATAAATAGGTATTGTCAGTTCATGCAGGAATACATTGCCTTAGGTCACATGTCCATAAATCATAATAAGCTACATAAACCATACTATATATTGCCTCATCATGGTATTTTAAAAGAGACTAATCTTACAACAAAATTACGAACTGTATTTGTCGCCTCAGCTGTGACGTCGTCGGGTCTGTCCTTTAATGATATACAATACGTGGGCCCGAATGTACAAGATGATTTAATTAGTATTTTGATTAGATTTAGGCAGCATAAATATGTAGTCACTTCTGATTGTGAGAAAATGTATAGGAGCATTTTCGTTTCAGAAGAACAACGTCATTTATAACAGATACTATGGCGTCCCGATCCGTCAGAAAAACTAAAGCTGTACAAGCTCAACACGGTCACTTATGGCACAGTTTCAGCTCCATACCTCGTGACTAGATGTCTTGTACAGTTAGGTAATGAATGCTCAGATTCCATGGTACGTGAAACAATATTACATGACTTTTATGTTGATGACTACATAAGTGGTCATGACTCTGAAACCGAACTATTACGTATATGTAATGGTGTAGTTCATCAATTAAAAAAGGGTCAGTTTTATTTAAGAAAATTGCGTTCCAATTGTTCATCAAAATTGCAACAAATTCAATATGACAATAATGATGAATTCCTGAAGTTAGTTAACGATGAGAACGCAAAAACATTAGGACTTCGGTGGTCTTGTAAGGAGGATAAACTTTTTTTCTCAGTAAATATTAATTTTGACAACAGTAACGTAAATAAAAAATCCATATTATCCACAATTGGGCAAATTTTTGACCCTCTAGGCCTTATAAACCCATGTATTTTATAGGCTAAATTAATTTTACAAAAACTTTGGGCTACTAAGGTCTCATGGGATAATAAATTATCTTTAGAAATTGAAACCAATTGGCTACTTTTTTTTAAAAACTTCCTCAACTTAATGATATTATCATACCGCGTCGAGTACTGTGCGACTTACTAATAACAAACATATTCAATTACATGTATTTAGTGATGCATCGTTACATGCATATAGTTGTTGCATATACTTGCGTTCTTTGACCAATGATGGTACCATCACTGTTCATTTAGTTACAGCTAAGAGTAGGATACCTCCATTGAAAGGGATGACGGTACCACGATTGGAAATCTGTGGTGCTTTATTAGCAGTAAGGTTAGCCAACAAAGAGAAACAGGCATTGCGACTTAACATAAACAGTTGTACATTTTGGTGCGATTCAACAATTGTTTTAGGGTGGATTCGAACCCCGAAACCAAATTTAAAGGCATTTGTTTTAAATCGTATTAATGAAATCACCGATGATTCAAACCAATCACAGTGGAGATATGTGCCCACTGATTTAAATTCCGCAGATATAGGTTCTAGGGGTTACAATGCAAATCAATTACAAAAATCGAATTTATGGTGGTCAGACCCTGTTTATTTACTAAAACCTGAGTCTCTTTGGCCTTCACAACCTAGTAATATTCCTTTAGAAATACTTGAAACCAAATTGCTCTGCAATGTATCTGCTGAACAAAATAACTTTGTTTATACGGGTATTGTTTATTAATAGTAATTTTTCTAATAATTATTTAATTTTGATAGGATTGACATTGGTTTATTATAATTTAATTATGATTGTTATAATATTGTTCTAATTTCAATTAAGTTGACATGTTTTTATTACTCGGATTAAAATTTGAATGTTATCTATTATTTAATATCTGACGTTCAAAAAGAGGTTAATATTAATCCTATTTTGAATAAAAAAGTTTTGACTTTGACTTTGACTTTGACTTTGTTTATAGATTTTCTAATTTTGGCAAATTGCAACGTGTTACAGCATATTTATTAAGATTTATACACAATTGTCATAACAAAAACATTAAGTTTATACAACCATTTCTAACAGTGTCAGAATTAAGTTCTGTTACTAACATTTTATGTAGAATTGTACAAATGGACATACTTACTAAAAACTATAACAGCTTTCTCAAAAGTAATGAGTTACATAAAGGGTCTCAACTCCGTTACTTAAATCCTTTTATAACAAAGGAAAACCAAATCATTCGTGTTGGCGGTCGATTAAGTAACTCAAATTATGATTACGCCACCAAACACTCGATTATTGTGCACTCATCATACCACATCACAATTATATTGTTTAAACACTATAATAAGCTTTTAATGCACTCTGGGCCTCAATTACTATTATCCATCATTAGACATAAATTCTGGGTAATAGGGGGACGAAATCTAGTCTGAAATATTACTTACGAATGTATAACATGTTGTAAATTTTCAGGAAAATCAACTTAGCCTATTATGGGTAACCTTCCTATAGAACGTTTGCATTCTGAATATCCCTTTAGTAACACAGCTCTCGATTATACTGGACCAACTCCTTTGGCGGACAGAAAAGTTAGAGGCTGCAAGGTTATAAAAGCTTATATATGTATATTTGTCTGCCTGGCTGTCAGAGCTGTACGCGCGTACGTACTCTTAGAGCTTGTCACAGACTTAAGTACTGAAGGTTTCATTGCTTGTCTAAATAGATTCATTGCCCGCAGAGGAAAACCTCTCAACATCTCGGACAATGGCACGAATTTTGTGGGAGCTCATAACGAACTTGGTAAATTTTTAAAATCTAAATGTAACGATATTAGTGCGTACGCAGCAGATCAATCTATAAATTATATCTATCTAATTATAATTAAATTTTCCCCCGCTTACAGCCCCCATTTCAAAGACCTTGCAGAAGGTTCTGTAAAATCATTCAAACACCAATTACGTCGTGTTTTGTCACTAGCTCATTTAACCTATGAGGAAATTAATACAGTTTTAGTTCAAATCGAGGGAATTCTAAACTCTCGACCTTTGACCCCTATGTCATCTGACCCTAATGACCTCATTCCATTGACTCCCTCACATGTTATTCTGGGACGAACAATAACGATGTTGCCTTCTTCGCAGGTATACGTGGAAGAAAATAAAGCTAAGATGTGCACACTGCCTCGTTATCAGAGACCACGGGCACTCACCACTCATTTTTGGAATAGATTTTTTAAAGAATATATTTCAGAACTCCAGAAACGTGTGAAGTGGCAACGCAAAGATGACAGACTACTACGCATAGGAGATATGGTGGTGGTAAAGGATGAACATCTGTTACCCAACCGCTGGCTTCTGGGACGAGTCGCTCGCCTGCATCTTGGACAAGACAACATCACACGCGTCGCTGAAACCTACACTGCGGCGGGAACCATCAGACGAGCCTACAATCGCCTCTGTCCCCTGCCAACCAATGATTCATCTTTGGAACAGGATGTTCCAACGGGCGCAGCTTGTTAAGGCACACAACCCCGGGCCGCGCTCATACAACGCCGGGCCCGCCAGCCGCCACTTCACTTGGGGACGGCTCCTCAGCCGCGCCGCACGCGCACCAATTAATTACTCAGACATTAAGTACGCCATAACTTTTTGTAAATGCAAGATTAAAAATTTCAATTCAAGTATTTCAAGCGTTATTATTTCCCATCTGGAGAAGCTGATGACAGCTGCACTAACACTACCATTACTAGGGGCTAGAGTTCTGCATCGGCTCGACCGGGTCTGATACCACCGCCTTTCCTATTCCTGCCGCAATAGCGTCAGTGCTAGTCACCGTCGTGTTCCGGTTTGGAAGGTAAAGTAGCCGGTAAACTTATGCATGTGGCATTAGACCTCGTCACATGATAGCAACGCACCATTACCATCGTTGGAGTCTATAGGCGATGGTTGACTCTTTCCATCAGGAGACACATCTGCTTGTTTGCTATCTTTTGATATAAAAAAATAACATGTTACACCCAACACCGTGTCTTTTAGTAGGTATTCGTTTGGCCTGCTGTGCTGTAGACGTATGTGACAACAATTTATAACATATTGAAAAATAAAGACAGGCTTACCCTGTCAGGAGGATAACGCTTTGTCCTTACGTGAGGATTTCAGTCCGCTCTAAGCCGCGTAAAGGAATTACGTTCCAAAAATATGCGCTTACACTAAAATCATCGTAACACTTCTCACCTTAATTAGATTAAAAAAAATTGATTTACTCATAAACAATCTGTTTGTTCTCTGTAATCTAAATTTTTTTTGTATTATATTTATTGATGAAAATTGTAACTTAAAGAAAAAACGGTTCCTTATTTTTAATATTTAGTCGCAAAAAAACAATTGATAGTTAATAAACGTATTTCTTAGCAACAAATATTTTTTTAAACCATAAAAAACCATCAATAAAATATTTTTTTTTTAATTTATAATTTTCAACTGTTAATAAAAAAAAGAAAATCAAAATTTTGTAATTTTGTAACAGTAATCTATTAATTAGCCTATTAAAAATAACTTCTCTGAGTGAAAAAGTTTTAGGGTTTTTTAAGTTTGATTATTACCGGGGTTTTTATTTTAACATTAAATTTAGAAAAAGTAATTAATTGACAATTGCATTAAATTAATCTAAGAATTGAGATAAAAAAATTTAACCGCGGATTATTGTTTATTGATGTATTCCAATACTACATGAATTTTTGTATTCCTTCATTTTCATATTTAATATATTGAAATATTGAAATATATTTTTTTGCTGAGGTACATTTTCAGAAGTTGAACATTTTGTTTAGCAAATTCGAGGTCCTTTTTTAATTCTTTATAAAATTTTGAAAATTTTGAATATTTTTCGAGATATTCAAAAAACCTAACCTCCACCTTTTTTCCTTATTTGTTTATAACTTTTGCAATTTTTTTCAGCGCCTTTCCGGACTTTTTACAAACATTCTACGTGACAATACGAATCGAATGACACGTTAGTCGTAATTTTCGGAGACTATATAAAAAAGTTAAAATAGTACATGTGAACCAGGCTAATATATTACAAGCAAACTTCTGTGAATTTACCGCAAGACTGGCTTCATATAGGCTGTTACATACACTCGGCTTGCGGACTTAGAGCCTTTATGGGGTGCTCATAAAAATGATAAATCACTTTGCGGTACGTGTTCTTTATATTGTAAGGTGGTTACGCTTTGGGCAATATTTTTCAATTTTACGTCGCATTCAAATATAACTATAAAGTTATGACTTTTTGTTAATTTTAATTCATTTAAAATAAAAACACGTATAGAGATTTCTCGTGTTCACAGAGAACAGGCCATCATACCATACCATTACCATTACACGAAATAAATAATTCGCCACCACCTCGTGTACTTTTTGTAGTGATGTGCCAACTCGGAATAAACACGACTCGAGTTAACTCAAGTTAAAATTCACTTAACTCGAGTTGAACTCGAGTTACCGAATTCGAGTTAGCAAGACGAGGTTTTGAATAGGATAGTTGTTTGTGACTGCTTAATTTATTTAATAATTGTTAATTCATTTAATTATTTTGTGACAATTGTATTGTTACACTAAGTAGGTGGTAAAAAAGTTGTTTTTAGTACCTAAACGTTATAAACTTTTCGATTTATGTTTATGTCTTATAGCTTTTCAGAATAAGTGCCTATGTTTGTTTGCCTCATTTTTCGGGTTCCGAAGTAAACTAGGAACCCTTATAGTTTCCTGTGTCCGTCCGTCCGTCCGTCCCTCCGTCCGCACGATTGCTCAGAGATCCTTACTACTAGAAAGCAATATTTTGGCACGAATATACATATTAGTTACGTCAACTAAGTGGTAACATAAAATGTTGAAAAACATTTTTTCATGGTAGCTCCCCTACATGTAAAGTGGGGATGTTAATTTTTTTCTCACGTACCTCATTGTATTGGATATTGTTGGATAGGTTTTAAACAAATATTGTAGGTTTGTGGAAAGTTTTCGTTCAAGGCACTCGTTTGTAAAATATTAAGCTTTTAAGTGCTAAATTTTGTTAGAGTTAAGTATTCTCCTCCTCTGCAAACTAAACGTTTGGTTTTGGGATGGGAAAAAATCATGGTAGTATTAAATACAATGAAGTTCAAAGCAAAACTATCACAGCTTATAAGGCTTTACAAGTTTTTGAGTAATAGTCGACCAACTATTATGATTCTATTTCTTCTTTCTAATTTAAATTATACCTTTATTTAAATTCTATCTCAATTTTGCTACGTATTGTCATTACGCATGTGAACAGTAAATAAATGAATACAGTCTTACATAATCAACAAATCGCGCCAACCTACAATCGCTTGCCTTCCTCGTTCATTCGCGCAGATACAAAATCCAGAGTTTACAACTCTTAACTCGAGTTCAGGGCTGGCGAATCTAGCTCGAGTCAACTCGATTTAAGCACAACTCGAGTTAACTCGGGTTACTAACTCAAGTTGACCCATCACTTACTTTTTGTAACCCCTGGAACTTCAGGGGAAGTAATTAATGTCATTTATATATATACACAAGTTTCATTATAATTCAGCAACAACTTCTATGTTTACTTAAACTCAATTTATTGGTTTTACCTACGGTCTAAACTAGAAACACCTTTCAAAGCATTTTTTAGAGTTTTTTTTATATTATAAGATAGCAAACAAGCAGATGGGTCTCCTGATGGAAAGAGTCAACCATCGCCTATAGACACCAACGATGTTAATGGTGCGTTGCTATCTTGTGGCGAGGTCTAATGCCACATGCATAAGTTTACCGGCTACGTTACACTCCAAACCGGAACACGACAGTGACAAGCACTGATGCTATTGCGGCAAGAATAGGTTATTCAGTGGTACCGGACCCAGGTGATACATTGAAGAACTCTACCACCTAGTAGTCACGATTTTAATGACTCGAATAGCCAATCGGTCGCCTTTTACGACCTGCCTGGCAGAACGGCAGTTGGACTATTCTTCAAAGGAACCCGGGACCAACACGGGGTAAAGGGATTGTCAGTTTAGCTTGCAATTACACCCAGGAATAAAGAGAGAGTTCTGACCGATAAAATAGCACAACATTCCATTTTTTCTATTTTTTCACCATATGGTATAATATGTAACACCGTATGACATTTAGAAGCATTTGTTTCTAAGCGTGGCATGGATGCCCGGCTACACACTAATAGTTGGCTAGCAATAAGTTAATAATAATAATGTATTTAATAATAAAAATTTCCAAATGTAATAAATGAAACTGAATTTTGATATCTAATCTAAAATAAAACTAGAAATATTTAAAAACAAAGCATTAAAAATTATCCAATCTCAAGCCCCAAAAATAGTTCCGGTCATGATCGTTTAATAAACATTTTTCATATTATAAAATAGCAGCAAGCAGTCAGCTATCTGAATGAAAAGAAACAACCCTCATCAATAGACACTGAAAATGTTAATCCACGTGGTAGTATGGTAATACCATAAGCAAGTTTACCGAATACCTTTCTGTAAAACTAGTATTATATACTAGTTTATATATACAGTGACAAGCACTGATGCTATTGTGACAGGAGTAGATTCAATACCACCAAAGTACCAAACCTAGATAAGAGGTTGTAGAAGTCGACCACTCACGATGCTTGACAAGTTTAAAATGAAAAAATGAAAAATGGTTTATTAAACACATAGTTTGTCTTTTAAGTTCGTAAAATGCCGGTTTACAGTATAACCTATTATATACCCAATCTTTTTTTATTATTATCGATAAAGAAGCGCTTGACCACGATCTCGCCTGATGGTAAGCTAAGATGCGGCCTAAGATGGAATGCGCTTCCCCAGAATGTACCTCTTCACTCTTCTCTTGAAGATCCCCAATTTTTGCCCGTCGGGGAATACAGACTCAGGAAGCTTATTCCAGTCCTTTGCGGTTCGGATCAAGAATGTCGAGTCAAACCGCTTTGTTCCGGTAGGTGGAACGTCCAACATATGGCGATTCCTAGTATCTGTGCGCCCCGACGATCGATAGAAAAACGGGGATGGCGCAATTAAGTCGTGCAGTTCCGCGGCGCACTTTCCAAAGTGAATCCGATTAAAGACCGATAGACTAGCCACACCGCGGCGATGAGCGAGACTCTGAAGTTACAATCCGCGTCTATTCAAATCCAGTCTATTCAAATCTCCTTGTTGGCTCGGATCAGGACCATTCATTTGAATATGTAAGGCCATTTAAATATCAAAACCAGGATTATTTGAATGTATAGCTTATATTGAATATAGAGGCAGGGTAAATTTCTTGAACAACTGATGTAATTACGAAATAAGAAAATATAAATTTTATATCAATTACAGTGCCAAATTAAAATGATCCATATATTGTATATTAGCATTTGCACAACTTGACATTTATATGTCCATTAAATATGTTTTAAGATTGATGCAAACTGAGCTATTTTTATTTTATGTTTGATTTTTTAAGTTTTCCAGTTTTATTACTGAAAAAAATGACGTGATGACTCTTACAGGAATTCACTATACAAGCTAGCTAAGAAAATAGCGTCAAGTATATAAAATGACGGATAGATATTGTATCAAATTATATAAAATACGGGTAGTTCTTTATGGTTTTTAAGTTTTTTTTTATAGTATAAGATAGCAAACAAGCAGATGGGTCTCCTGATGGAAAGAGTCAACCATCGCCTATAGACACCAAAGGTCTTAATGGTGCGTTGCTATCTTGTGGCGAGGTCTTATGCCACATGCATAAGTTTACCGGCTACCTTACCCTCCAAACCGGAACACGACAGCGACAAGCACTGACGCTATTGCGGCAGGAATAGGTAAGGCGGTGGTACCAGACCGGGCGAGACAATGCAGAACTCTACCACCTAGTAACCACGATGTTAGTGACTCTTATAGCCAATCGGTCGCCTTTTACGGCCTGCCTGGTAGAACAGCAGTTGGCCTATTCTTCAAAGGAGCCCGGGACCAACACGGGGAGAGTGTTTGTTTTTTTTTGTGAAATAAATGAAAACCTGCTTTTAAAGTGCATTTTGTTCCATATCCAAATTACATAATTCATAAACTAAATTTAAGACATGTTTCTTTTGATTTATACAAGATACAATAAACTAATATACTTTAGTAAGTTGCCTTGTAATTCTCAAGTAATTCCTCATGCAACTATCTTCTAAGGGTCTTATGAAGAACAAGATTGAATTATAACTTTTGGCAACTTCGCGGCTCGTTTCTCAACTCGCTTCTCATATTCACTCCAATAGCTATTGAAAGTTCCATCACACCTTATATTATTATTGGTAGTAATTGAATTATAAGATAAGTACTAGCTTTTGCCCGCGTCTTCGCCCGCGTGGAAATCGACATTAAAAGTCGAAAAGTTTTTTTAAACTTTTAATGTCGATTTTTTAATTGTTTATGCAAAATTTAGCATCTCGTTATATTCCTTTATGGGATGAAACTCAAAAAACCCTTGTAACGTGTTTCTTTAGTTAAATTGAAGAGCATTAACACTAATAGTCTGGTCAACAAGTGCTTTTTTGGTCAACTTTTTTCAGCAGTCTCCGAAAATTACGCTTGAGGTGTCATTCGATTCGGAATGGCATCTAGATAGTTTTCGAAAAACAATGAAGTTCCGCAAATAAAAATTACAAAAGTTATTAACAATTAACTAAAAATAAAAAGGGGGGTTTAGTTTTTTGCAAATATCTCATAAACTAATAAAGATTTTTCAAATTTGAAAAAAGATTCAGAAAGAGGAGGAAATTTCCTAAAAAAAGTTTCGATTCAAGGAATTGTAAGACTAATATTTATAATTTTCCCAGAGGGTTGAAAATACGCCCGAAAACGGGTACTCCGGCTTGCGCAAGCCACGCCTCCTTCGGACCTTTAATGAATAAATATTATTTAAACTTATTAAATATGAAAATTAAAATTTGAAAAAATTCAGGTGCCTACAGGACAGATCAATAAATAATAATCCGTGGTCAAAAAATTTTTATCGCAATTTTTCAATAAGTTATCCATTAATTAATTAACAATTTTTTGTAGCACGAACATTAACATTGCAAGTGCGATAATTGTTAAACTATTAATCTAGGATTTTTTTTCTTTCGTGGAGCTATTTTTCAAAGGTCTTAGAATAGATTCCCGTTGGAAAAATTAAAAAAATGTAAATTTTCATTTTGTAATTAACAGTTTACTAAGGTGAAAAATTATAAAGCTTTATTAAACATTGAAAAAAATTTTTTTTTCATAATATTATTATTGATCCGTTTTTTTATGATCAGAAGCTACTTAAAAATGATTTTTTATAATTTTTATCTCCTATTGTTTAAAAAATTTTTATAAACAAATGCGTTGTTTATGATATAATTTAAAAATTTTTTTCGATAACATAATCTTTGATGATAATTACGATTTTTTTTAAAAAAACCGTTTCTTAAAAAAAAATTTTTATTGCTAAAAACGCATTTGTGATTAACAATTATTTTCTCCCACTTCTAATTAACATTAAGGAACCATTTTTTTTTTAAATCATTATTTATTTTTCTTTTTGATATAAAAAAAATTATTTAATTTTTCATTGTTTATGTAATAAACAATTTGTTATAAACAAATAAATTTTTACCTTTTATTTTTGTTTCTTATTTTACTTAATGTCACAAAAACTGACATGATTTATTTTTTCTTTTTAATTTTTTTTACTATTTTTTTTTAATTTTTAAATATTCGTTGTCTGTAATTTCGTCATTCTTGCCTGGTTTTTCATCCTTAAAATTATTATAATTTATAAACTAATGGAGATATGATGAAAACACCCAAGACTTATTTATTCTTTAACTAATAAAGACTATACTAGATAAAGAATAAATAAGTCTTGGGTGTTTTCATCATATCTCCATTAGTTTATAAATTATAATAATTTTAAGGATGAAAAACCAGGCAAGAATGACGAAATTACAGACAACGAATATTTAAAAATTAAAAAAAAATAGTAAAAAAAATTTAAAAAAAAATCATGTCAGTTTTTGTGACATTAAGTAAAATAAGAAAAAAAATAAAAGGTAAAAATTTATTTGTTTATAACAAATTGTTTATTACATAAACAATGAAAAATTAAATAATTTTTTTTATATCAAAAAGAAAAATAAATAATGATTTAAAAAAAAAAATGGTTCCTTAATGTTAATTAGAAGTGGGAGAAAATAATTGTTAATCAACAAATGCGTTTTTCAGCAATAAAAATTTTTTTTTAAGAAACGGTTTTTTTAAAAAAAATCATAATTATCATCAAAGATTATGTTATCGAAAAAAATTTTTAAATTATCTCATAAACAACGCATTTGTTTATAACATTTTTTTAAACAATAGGAGATAAAAATTATAAAAAATCATTTTTAAGTAACTTCTGATCATGAGAAAACGGATCAATAATAATATTATGAAAAAAAAATTTTTTTCAATGTTTAATAAAGCTTTATAATTTTTCACCTTAGTAAACTGTTAATTACAAAATGAAAATTTACAATTTTTTTAATTTTTCCAACGGGAATCTATTCTAAGACCTTTGAAAAATAGCTCCACGAAAGAAAAAAAATCCTAGATTAATAGTTTAACAATTATCGCACTTGCAATGTTAATGTTCGTGCTACAAAAAATTGTTAATTAATTAATGGATAACTTATTGAAAAATCGCGATAAAAATTTTTTGACCACGGATTATTGTTTATTGATCTGTCCTGTAGGCACCTGATTTTTTTCAAATTTTAATTTTCATATTTAATAAGTTTAAATAATATTTATTCATTAAAGGTCCGAAGGAGGCGTGGCTTGCGCAAGCCGGAGTACCCGTTTTCGGGCGTATTTTCAACCCTCTGGGAAAATTATAAATATTAGTCCTACAATTCCGGGAATCGGAACTTTTTTTAGGAAATTTTCTCTTCTTTCTGAATCTTTTTTCAAATTTGAAAAATCTTTATTAGTTTATGAGATATTTGCAAAAAACTAAACCCCCCTTTTTATTTTTAGTTAATTGTTAATAACTTTTGTAATTTTTATTTGCGGAACTTCATTGTTTTTCGAAAACTATCTAGATGCCATTCCGAATCGAATGACACCTCAATCATAATTTTCGGAGACTGCTGAAAAAAGTTGACCAAAAAAGCACTTGTTGACCAGACTATAAAGAATTTTATCAATAACAATTTATTTTTCTTATAAACTTTAACACTACTTTTTCTCTTTAAAAGGATGAAATAAAAAAAAAACTTGTTTCTGCAATTGCAAAAGCATAGATTGTATATTTTAAGTTATTAAGATAACAAGCCATTAATTTTTCATGCAAAATTTAACACCCGATATTAACGTTTACCGTTGTTTTACTCTCGATATGCCACTCTGTGTCGATTTCGTGGAATAAAATTGTTTAAATATCATAAGATAGGCACTAAATTAATAAAAAATGGATGTTTCAGAAGTAATATGTCATAAGTTATAAATTCAGCGTATTTATTTTCATCTGTTTGTTTAGTATACATCACAAAGAATAGTCAAAAGATTAAAGCCACAGCCGTCCGTTGGTCTTTGCATTTTTGTTGTTTTCACGTATAAATTGATTGCTATGATTCTTTTTAAATAATCTTACACTTATTCCAAAGATGATTCCCTATTTATTATCATGACGGAACTCATAACCGTTTTGAAGATATCCAATATTCGATGAATATTTACAAGTTTTTGTTAAACTTGTAATGTTCATACGCAAGTTACTAACTTTTTAATCTTACATAACTATTTTTCAACCACTTTTTGTTATTTTACCTACTTGTTTAAGTTCGATTATTTCATGATCTATCTAGGAGTATATCTAGTAGTAGGAGTTTCAGTTTCTACATCCAAGCTCTGGATGTAGAAACTGAAACTCCTAGATACAGAATGCTGAGATAGTTGAGTTTGAGCTTATTGTTTTGTTATCATAATTGGTTTCTATTATTCATGGTGACAAGGGGCTGAAAATGGAGCTGGAAATGGTGAGAAAACTCACGTATAGAAAGTGCTACGATAATCGAGTTTGATCACGTTGGTTTTGTTGTTCTATTGTTTACGATGATGAGGGTCTAAAGTGTTAAGATATTGGAATTTTGCTTCTTTATTTTGTTGTTATGAGTTCTATTACATATTATAGTGAGGGTCTGAAGATAGAGCCGAAAGAGTGTTATTAGAACCTAAAAAGTGTAGAAAATTTTAATATAATCGTATTTGAGTTCGATGGTTTTGTTGTTATAGATTGTTTCTATTACACATAATGGTGTAGTTCTGAAGAAAGAACCGAGAGAGTGACATTAGAACTTACATATAGAAAATTAAAAAATCGCTAGACAAGTTACACTAATTGATGTAGCCCCAAAAGTGGTGACTCAGTTACACACATTTTTCGGGAAGCTAAAGGTTTATTAGACTAAATGAAATGAATGAAAATATATTTTTAAAAAGAAACCAGAAAATGAATGCGCTAAAGAATGTCAACGTCATTCATGGCACAGATTTCTTTTCAGGACGCGTTTTATCAAGCTTTGTGTTGCGACGCACAACGACGTACTCATCACTGACCGGCACGCCTCGGTCGCGATGACTTATTTATGAGGCAACTTGGTTTGTGAGACTGGGGAAATCTTTTTCAATTCAATCAAAGATATGTAGTTGCAAACTGATTTGAATATTAACAATTAAAATGTATATTGTATATCATCAAAAACATCCTGTAAAAAAACCAAGTCTCGCAGCTCAGTTTTTATACCGTAAAAAGTTGTGAGATCCATGTAATACCAAGTCGGTTAATTTATTTAATCCCTACTTAAGGGACCTTCTGTCTTAAGTTATTACGTAAGTTGTTATCATATCAATGTTAAAAATCTTTTACGTTTTAAATAAATAGATCGACTTGGCCATCGCATGAAAACTCACTGTATCTTACAATTTATACATAATTTTATTAGATTGTTTAGTTTATTGCGCTCACGCGATTGAAATTCTTCTCCAAAACTATAACTACTATAAAACTATAACTTTCCAAGTGGCCCATAGGATGACAACATGGCTTAAATTTGCCAATAAACCGAGAAGTGGAGACGGGATCTAGTGATCCATTAACCATCCTCCATTAACTTCTTAAAGATCATCCCACATCCATTCGGAAGGACTTTTGCTAGAAACCAGGTTGCTGGCCCGTAGTGCTGTATGATACATACTAAACCATCTAATCATGCGATGGCCAAGTCGATCTATTTATTTAAAACGTAAAAGATTTTTAACATTGATATGATAACAACTTACGTAATAACTTAAGACAGAAGGTCCCTTAAGTAGGGATTAAATAAATTAACCGACTTGGTATCACATGGATCTCACAACTTTTTACGATATAAAAACTGAGCTGCGAGACTTGGTTTTTTTACAGGATGTTTTTGATGATATCTCACTTCTTTTTGTAGAGTCCTACTTTTTCCCTTTTTGGTACATTTTACTTCTAGAATATCAATAACGATTTTTCTTAAAGTCTCTGTATTATGATTTTTTTTTATTTTAGAGTAGTCTTCCTCTTTTTCTTTTCTGATATTACTTCTTGAGCTTCAGCTACAGTTTTTCTCAAAGTCCACTCACTGTCTCGATGTGTTTTTCTCGGAGGCTTTGATGTTACAATTTTTGACAAGTCTGGACGATAAACACTTCTTAATCTGTTGTATTCACAAATAAGGATTCCTGAGCTTTAATACTTCCAAAGTCGACATTAATAAGATGTAAACCGCCCAGACTTGTAACTCTCAAAAGTGCCACGTAAGCTTGACCGGATGTGAACACTGCGGAACCTATATCCATCGGCGCATTACCAAGTATCTTCGGCTAATCGTGGGTGCAATTTTTGTACCTCTGCCTACCCTTTCGGGGATATAGGCGTGAAGATACTTAGTCATATACGTTAACATTCCATACGTATTTAAAATAAGCCTGAAAAAACTAGAAATACATCTAAGAAACATTAAAAAATCTACGTACCCTTGTCCTATTACGGTAAATGGTTAGCATCCACCACCCCCTTAGCGCCATTTTATTTATAACTTTGTGGCGGTACACACTTCTGTAATACTTGTAAGCAGTATGTTATAAATGAATAGCCACGGCCGTAACTATTTCCACGTCCATCGTGAGTGTTTCGCACGACAGCAATGAGCCATGGCCATTGTGTAAACACAAGTGATCGTGGCCTACAGTGGTGCATTGCAAAGCATGGGCTATTACAAACCTATGTGTACTGGGGCCATAGGGTATGTGTACCTGTAGGGTATTCACCTTTTGCGTACCTCGCTTGCGTCCCTAGCACACTCGTTCTCCCTGGAGTAACACTGTTCTGTGCACTCATCGACTGGCACTCAAAGGTGTTTTAAATTAATCATCAATTTATTAATAGTATAGCGGATTTGATTATTAGTGTTCTTTCTTTCATGGTAATTGGTAATTTCGAGTTATTTAGTCTACTTATTTGCACCTTTTTTTTCGTCATATTTTCCTAGGGGAATGTTGTACAGTTTCATGAGCTGAACACACTCATATATCTAGGTACCTATTTACAACTATTATTCCATTATACGAGTACAATGATTCATTAACTGTAAATAACTTTGCTATCTTGTAGCGAGGTCTAATGCCACATGCATAAGTTTACCGGCTACCTTACCCTCCAAACCGGAACACGACAGCGACAAGCACTGACGCTATTGCGGCAGGAATAGGTAAGGCGGTGGTACCAGACCCGGGCAAGACAATGCAGAACTCTACCACCTAGTAGCCACGATGGTAGTGACTCGATAGCCAATCGGTCGCCTTTTACGACCTGCCTGGCAGAACGGCAGTTGGCCTATTCTTCAAAGGAGGCCGGGACCAATACGGCAGTTATTCGCGCAGTTGGTGTATATAGAAAACTGGCCAGAAATTTTGAAATTTTTAGGTTTTCCCTTGATTTAGACACTAAAAACTAATTATATTCTAAATTTGAAGGTTCTATGTCTGCTAGAAGTGCCTTAGACTTTTGATGATCGGTCAGTCAGTGACAAAATTAAGAAAGTTTGACAAGTTACAATTCTTAAACTACTGGTTCAAATTGAATGAAAATTTAAATATACTGTGTAAACACAATTCATAATTAGTAACTAAAAATTCAGGCTTCTTGTTTTATCAACAACGAAGTTATAGGGGGTCGAAAACGGCCGGAATTGCTTCGAGAAAAGGATGGTAACGGCCGTGCCGCTTTTTTTGCTCGACTTGGCGGAGACACTGCCGTGCCCCCAAATAGTTATGTCAATCATTAGCAAAGTTTCTAAGGCAACGTTTTTTTATCTACAGCACTACCATAAAATTGTCCTTTGTATTAGTAAAATATAATTAGATCTCGAGATTTTAAAGTGCGAATAATATATTATAAAAAAATTGTAATGTTTTCAACTTCACAGTTCATTATATTGTGATCCAATACTTAAATTATACTTTTTGGATTTTATTTATTAACGTATTTGAAAAAGATATTATTAGATTTTCATGATTAAAGCTGGCCCTGTTATTGCAAATGAATATAATATTGATATTCGTTAAATTTGATAAATACAAAGATGAAGATCATACGGTTGTGATTTATCAAATCGAAAAATAGGAAATCGTGGTAAACTCTAGTATCAACTGACTTTCAAACCATTCTACTTACATCATAAACTAGCTAATCGAAATCGGATGATGAATTTTATTTCTGTATGATTATAACACTAGCTTATACTCGTTGCTTCGCTCGCGCACGTTTATTTTAAAACTTTAATCTTTATAGGTACTGAATATATTATTATTATGTCTTTATGCAATACTACATATACAAGTATCGCTGGACATATTACAGGAAATGATCTAACCCCAAATTAAGAAAATTATTTGCTTGTGTTATAGGTGTTAGTCAACGATCCTAATAAATAGAAATACATATATAAATACTGTAACTTACATAGTAAACACACAAACGCAGAAATAAAAACATCTTCATTTTTCACATTACACAAATACTTGATAAAGGAACCTGAATCCCATCAATTTGTAGTCACTAACTACTCGACTAATTTTAAGAGATTTTTAATAAAGTACCTATAAGGAAAGATTAAAAAGTTTTAAAATAAACGTGCACGAGCGAAGCCGTGGGTATAAGCTAGTAATAGTTTTCGGCATCGGGACGTGACGACCCCATCGCCCGCTGGTGGGATAATCTTTTTTAGAAATTATTCCGCCGGTGAATTCAGTTAACAAAAAAGTGGTAGTGCCATGCTTATCTGAATGGGCCGGTACGACCGGGGCAATACCACTACCTCACTTAAAAGCAACTTAAAATAACAGCTTTGCTGTTGCGTTTCGTCTGGTTAGTGAGGTTCCCGGAGGGCCTTCCTCCCTCCCCTAATACTATGGAAGCGCAATCGAAAGGTAGTTGTTTACCTTTCGATTAAGCGGTAAGCGGTGGAGAATCCCCCTCTGGATATCCATGTTCAGGAGTTTACAATCAACCTGAGCATAGATGCCCAAGCTGCCCTGCTTTCTCTGTGGGGAGGGTAAAATTGCGCTCACACACACGCTCGGGGCAAAAGGAACAAAAAAGTAAAGGCACCCCCTACCACACTCCGCGTGGATTTTATAAATATTAGGAGTCTCCATTCTAATTTAAATGCCGTCCACTACCACCTTGAGACGGCTAAGCCGGCTTTGCTCCGGCCGCCTGGTTTAACCGAGACGCAGATATCTTCTCAAGTCAATGGAAGGAGATGCATGGTGGGATGATGAAGTGAAAGCTGCGATTGAGAGAATAAAGGAAGCATGGCTGGACTATGTATCATGTTTGCATGCGAATGATGGTATGAAAGACAAGAAGAAAAAATTATATCGTTGTTGTAAGAATGCCACTAAAACCTTAGTGAAAGAAAAGCGTGAAAGAGAATGTTTGAAAGCGGAAGAGAGACTGGCGAGCAACTTCAAGGCAAACACCAAACTTTTTTGGAGGGAGGTGAAAAAGTCTAGGAGTTGTTCGGCAGCCTCCAGAATGAATAGGATTAAATCTAAGGATGGTGACATTCTTACAAGCACAGAAAGCGTGTTAAAACGATGGAGTGAAAGTTTTGGAGATATGTATGATACTGTTCAGGACGCTGCCTCCGTGTCTGACTCAGTAAGTGATTCAGAGACGGTGGAAGCATGCCATGACATTACTATGCAAGAGGTCGTATGGGCGATAAAAAGTATGAAAAATGGAAAGGCTGCGGGAATAGATAAGGTGACTGCTGAGATGATCAAATACGGTGGTCCTGCCGTCTGGGACTCTTTTTGGCTCCTCTGCATTACATGCCGAAGGAACGGTAGAATACCCGAAGACTGGCGGCGGCGCGCGGTCATCATGCCCTTGTATAAAGGCAAAGGTTCACGTATAGACTGCAATAGCTATAGGACCATCAGTTTGATCAGCTTATTATCGAAGGTGTATGGTAAGATCATTGAAAGGAAAATGCAAGGGAAGTCCGAGGGAATGTTGTGGGAGGCACAAGGGGGTTTCAGATCTGGAAGATGGATGTATGGATCAAGTTTTCTCACTCCGCAACATCGTAGAGAAGCATCTGGCTGTCGGCCAGAAGGTATTCTACGGTTTTGTGGACTTGGAGAAGTTTGATAGAGTCATGCGAAAGAAACTTTGGGAAATTTTACCCAGTTATGGGATAGACGGGCGTCTGCTGCGTGTTTTGCAATCCATGTACTGGGATTGCAAAGCATGTGTGCGGGTGGACGGCAACATATCGCCCTGGTCCGATGTCAATATCGGCGTCAAGCAGGGTTGTGTGTTGTGTGGGAGATTACTTAATAGCACAATTTTAAGACAGGGTGCCCGTCTAGCCTTGCATAATCATGTGCTTATCCCAACACTATTGTATGGAAGTGAGAGTTGGGTATGTCAGAAAGTGCATCAAAGTAGAATTAACGCGGTCGAGATGAGGTCGCTAAGAAAAATATGTGGTGTGACACTCACGGACCGGGTCGTAATGTGGAAGTGAAACAGAGGTTAGGTTTGAAAGAAATTGTCAGTGTAAAGATGAGAAAGAGCGTGCTCCGTTAGTTCGGACATGTAGAAAGAATGGTAGATGAAAGGTTAACAAAACAAATATACAATGCGAATGTGGAAGGATGTAGGTACCGGGGACGACCAAGACTGACATACCACGATCAGATTGATCGAGTACTGTTCGAAGGTGGTGTCAAGAGTCTTCGCAACCGGTGTGTGTGTGTATGAAGAGAGTGATGAATGTGGAGGAAGCGAGATAAGCCTGCAAGGATCGTGATGTATGGTACTCGATTATCTCTGCCTACTCCGTATGGGATCTGGCGTGAAGATATGTATGTATGTATGTATGTACAGATCTCTTCTCCGGCGGATATATCATATCTCTCCTACCCGGGATACAAATCAGAGAATTCATTTGTACCTTGGGCAAAAGTTTGTGCTTACGTTAGAGAGGATATCTGTTCCCGACGTCTCAGTAGCCTTAAAAGCAGGGACTTATCCATCCTCTGGCTACGCATAGAATGCATGACCATCCACGCATCTATGCATGCCTTTACAGGTCCCGTAGTGGAAATGCCGAGGTAGACCGACTTGTAGAGCATATACAAATAGCAACAGATTCCGTGATACAGCAGATCCCCTCCGCGGAGATCGTGATCCTTGGTGACTTTAACGCCCATTATGTTGAATAGCTTGGCTCATGTACCACTAATTACTCGAGGAGATCTGTTTACGATTTTGTTCTAGCATATGGTCTAACAAAGCTAGTTACTTCGCCCACGCGTGTTTTAGATGTGGATGATCATTTACCTTCCCTGATAGACCTTATAATAACCTCTCACCTGGACAATTACCAAGTTTCCGTAAATGCTCCGCTAAGTTCTTCAGACCACTGACACATACGGAGCTAAGTGCCGATAAAGCGACTATCGCGGCCTCGTTTCTCAGGCTGTTGCCGCGTTTGGCACTACAGGTCAGCAGATTCGGACGGATTGCGGCTCTTTTTTGCATCCTACCTATGGAGGCAAATATGTTTCTCACTGGATGATCCAGATGTTGTTGCTGAATGAGACTGCGAAGTGTTGCTGCAGGATATGGAACTGTTTCGTTCCGTTTACTGCGGTACCCATCGGTGGCAAGTCACGGCCATGGTTTGGTCGCCACTGCAAAACGACTTCACGTCAAAAGCAGGAGTGCTACCGAGCATGGGCTGCTGCGGCGGCATGATGTAAATAACAGTGCAGTTAGAAAAGAGTATAATTTTGCCTCCAGGTCTTTCAAAAGAGCCATCGCATAAGCAAAATCGGAACACATTGACAGAATTGGTGAGAGACCAGTTCACCTTCCTTCGGGAACTCGTGTGTTCTGGTCTCTCGCCAAGGTTGTCCAAGGGAATTTCTCTCTGCCATCCTTTCCACCACTGCGCAGAGCTGATGGCTATCTGGCCAATACTGCCAAGGAGAAAGCCAATCTTCTAGGCTCACTCTTTGCTGCCAACTCGACTCTGGACGACCAAGGTTACACGCCGCCTATCATCACTCAGTGTGACAGTTCCATGCCCGAGGTTCAATTCCTCAAAACAGCAGTGCGTAAAGCCCTCATTTCCTTGGATGTCCATAAATCTAGCGGGTCTGATGGCATCTCACTAATCGTGCTCAAGATCTGTGCTCCCGAGTTGACACCGGTAAAACGCGTCTTTTCCGGCTCTAATACACAACTGGTGTTGTCCCAAAATCTTGGAAAACAGCTTTAGTGCACCAAATCCTTAAGAAAAGCGATCGCTCAGATCCGTCCAACTATCGGCCTATAGCGATAACCTATTTGTCCTCAAAAATAATGAAATCCATTATTAACAGCCAGCTTTTGGGATATCTAGAAGAGCACCAGCTGATTAGTGATCGTCAGTAGGATTTTTTCAAGGTCGCTCAGCTGGTGATCTTTAAGCTCACTTAACGCACCAATGGGCGGAGGCTGTGGAGAATAAAGGGGTGGCTTTGACATTATTTTGGACATAGCGAAGGCCTTTGATCGGGTATGGCACAAAGCACTTCTATCCAAGCTCCCTTTTTATGGGCTTCCCGTGAAACTGCAATTGAATCACCAGTTTTTTGGCAGATCGGAACATCAAGGTCATTGTTGTCGGCGCATGCGCTGAACTTGAACCCGACAATGATGGTGTTTCTCAGGGCTATGTGCTATCATCTACGCTGCTTCTTCTGCATATTAATGACATGTTGCAATCAAGCAACATTCAATGCTATGCGGACGACAGTACGGGTGATGCTTTGCACTCTGGCCACAGCGGAGTTTCTCAACAACACGTCAACAAGTGCCGCAACAAACTTGTGTCAGAAATCAAAGAACAACTGTCCTCAGGTTCAAAGTGGGGTCAATTAAACTTAGTCCACTTTAACCCCAAGAGACTTCCTTTGGATCGAGTTCAACGTATCACGACTCTAATCGTCAATAACAGGACTATTTCTGATCGGCTTGATTCTTTGGCATTGTGTAGAGATGTGGCTTGCGGCGGCGGTGATCACTTACCATCAGGTGAGCCTACTGTCCGTTTGCTCCCTGTTCTATAAAAAGAAATAAAAGATAAAAGTAATTACATATTGATAATATTTCTCTACATACTATATTTTTAATATCAAAAATTATGTAAAAAACGTAAGGTTAAACCAAACTACCTATGACAATATAAAACCGTATCGTAATATCGTAACTTTACCACAAACTACAAATACCATTGGTAACACACGTATCTAACAAATTAACGTAATTTTATTTACAAAATCTGTAAACCAGTTGACCCTGCAAACCATCCCTGAAATTTTCTGCAAAATTGAGGTAATTTAGTTTCAAGGGAATAAACACCATTTCTAAGCATAGATTTTTTCAGAATTTAAAAATCTAAATTTTGCTAAATATAACAGTAATTTGATTTCTGACAAGCTTCTATTTTGAAAATGATGATCAATTTTGATTCTTCAAATGCATTCAACGCAATTTTTGAGCCCAAAAATGTTTTCTTAGCTACATAATCAATAGGTTGAAAAATGTCGAAGTAATCTCAAAAAACATTTTTAGCGTAAATGGCATCAGGATTTCGACTCGTTAATGGCTTTTGACCGGAGTCTCGAGTGTTGGCGGGTCGTAACTGTAGGCCGAAACTCGGCCTACTGTTACGAGTCACCGCTAGCGGCGACTTGGGTAAATTGTGTAAATTGCGAAGGGTAGGTTGTGATGGGATCATCTGGATCGAGCTATGTGCTACTAATATTCAGTTTATCTACACAAGAAAAAAGTTTATGTTTTAGGGAGCCTGCTCGCGTGTGTGCATGTGTGTGTATAATTTTTTTCATTACTTTCATATTTTTAAACTATTAGATATATGTAATACTAGCTGTTGCCTGCGACTTCGTCCGTGCGGACTTCGTTTACTCCGCACTGCTCCTCCCCCGTAGGTGATGCGTAATGATATGTAGCCTATATGTTGACCCGACCTGTTAGTAATATTCATGCAAAATTTGAAGTAAATTCATGCAGTACTTTTTGAGTTTACCCCGGTCATACATACAGACAAACAGACATACAGACAAACAGACAAAAATTCTAAAAAGTATATTTTTGGCTTCGATATCGATTATATGATCTATAATATTTAAAAAAAATATAATATTTAAAAAAAATATTCATTGTACAGTTTTGACTTTCCTACGATTTTATTATATGTACAGATTTTAAAAATATGATGTGTTGTTGTATTTGTTTTTAAATTTAAGATTGATATTTTCTTATTCAAATCAAAGAATCGATTTTTTTAATAACTACTAATAAACCTGTAAATAAAATTGGAGTGTCTGTTTGTAGTATTAAAATAATCGGTTTTAACTAAATGTGTATGGATGTTTACACGGCACACATACCCAAATAACACTTTTTACGATTTTAGTCTGTCTGTCTGTTTGTTCCAGCTAATCTCTGGAACGACTGGACTAATTTTGACGGAGATTTAACTAGAAGATAGCTAATGTAATAAGAAGTAACTTAGCCTACTTTTTTTTAAATCCCACGCGGACGAAGTTGCGGGCACAGCTAATCAGTTATAAATTACATTATTTTTATTTATTTATTTAACTTTATTGTACACCTTAAATAAATTACAAAAGGCGGACATAATGCCTATTGACATTCTACTCCAGTCAACCTTGGGGCAAACAGAGAGTATGTAAACGGTGCCTCAGAAAATATACGTCATATAAGAACATAGATCTTAGTAAATTAAATATATAGCACTTATACTATACAAATTATTATATATACACATATGCACATACACACACACACATATATATATATATATATATATATATATATATATATATATATATATATATATATATATATATATATATATATATATAAACACACATATATAGACATATACCTGTTAGCTAACTACTATTTTGCATATGCATTTTTAGGTTTCGTTTGAATAAAAACTTGTTATCAGCTAGACGCAACGAGAGAGGTAGGTCATTCCACAATCGGGCCGCATATACAGTGAATGAGTCGGAAACAAAGTTGGAACGGTGTAGAGGTATAGATAGTGTCATATTGTCAGAAGATCGAAGGTGTAAATTATGGGTATTACATAGAAATTCAAATTTGGATTTTAAATAATTAGGTGCAAGCGGATTAAAAAGTATGGTAAATAGGGTACATAAAGTCTTAAGATCACATCGCTGAGTGACAGTGAGCCAATGAAGCTGGTTGCGATAAAATGATATCCGGTCAAACTTACGCAAACTAAAAATAAAACGAATGGACTGGTTGAGTAGTCGTTCAAGTTTTGAAAGAAGGTTAGAAGAAATGTTAGTATAGCAAACGTCCCCACAGTCAAGTATAGGTGTAACTAACTTTTGAACCAACAGTATTTCAGTTTTTAATGGTAAAAAGTTCCACAAACGATTTAAAGATCGTAATGTACCAGTGACTCTATGACACAACTCAGTAATTTGAACAGACCAATTAAGATTGCAGTTAATGCAAATTCCTAAATCCTTAACTGAGGTAGAGAATTTAATTATAGAATTATCAAATCTAATGGGTGGGATCGAGGCTATATCTAACTTGTCCAACTGACGCTGACTACCAATGATAATAGCTTGATATTTTAACGGATTCACCCGTAATCCAAACTTAGAAGACCATATTCTGATTACTTCGAGAGTATTGTTTAGCTTAAAAACGGGTGCTTCTAAATTTGTAGTATCAGAATGCTCATAGAGTTGCAGATCATCTGCATACAAATGGTACGGACTATGAAGAAAATGTGGGAGAAAGTTAATATAAACAGAGAATAATAATGGAGACCTTGTGGAACACCACTGGTTAACTCGAGCCAGTCGGAAATATGCTGACCAACCCCGACAGCCTGCTGACGACCATGGAGATATGTGGAAAACCAATTCAATGTTGTAGATGAAAAATTTAAACAATGGAGCATTGCTATCAAGATATCATGATCAATCGTATTAAAGCATTGGAGAAATCTAATAATACTAGAACTGTAACTAGTTTATTTTCCATAGTTTCCCTAATATCTTCCGTTACCTTTAGTAATGCAGTTGCTGTGCTATGGCCGGGAAGAAAACCAGACTGAAAGGGACTAATTATATCATTTTGTAAATAAATGAGGAAACTTGTTTAACGTTAACATTAACATAGAACCTACAAACGCGTGTTTAAAAATTCTTCTATTACTAATGGAACTTCTAGATAAATTCTCAAACGACCACCAGAAATCCGTACTTCTTAAGAAAAAACGTTTGATACATGCATAAAATTAAATTTGTATACAGTGGAGTGCTCCAAGAATGCTGGATACAACTGTTTTATCTTTCATTTACGAGCCCCGAGCATTATGTGTGACTGTTGAGAGACATTCGAATTCAGTTCTCGCTTATTTAACTTGCTCAAGTTTGGAAATACGCTTCTTGAAATTGTACTTTATTAAACAATGCAAGAAATTGCTTTGTTATTATTTTGTCAACAACAGAGAATGTCATTAGAGCTTTATTTTTAGACATTATTGTATTAAGATTTCATTAACTACACCATAATTTTAAATCAAATGTTATTCTCATATTTTTATTAAGTACATACTTAATTTTATACTTCATTCGGCGGACTGTTAGCGGACTTTCAAGTGTTTTGCTCTTCGATCTTTCCAGGACCGCGGTAGTGCCGAAGATGAGCCAGGGATGCCAGTCGGTTAATAAAAAGCTGAGACATACGAAAATGTAACAACCTTTATTACAGCACCATTGCATTATTCTTTTTGTAGATCAAACACTATACTGCCCTACTTCTTGTTATGTGGTTGGGCAAATAAACGAAGTTTTTGAATAAAATTTTACATTTTTGTAAAGAAATGTATAATTTTGAATAAATCGGGTATATATTTTAAAGATTCTTTTAAAACTCGAGATAGGCTAAAAATCCTTTAGAGAAAAGAAAGAAGGCAGAAGCACATTTTTTATATTATTACAATATAGCAAACAAGTAGTTAGCTCTCCAGAAAGAAAGAGACAATCATCGGCTTTAAACACTTAATTAATTATTATTTTAATGGTGCGTTGCTAACATTTGTCTACATCTAAGTCTGATAGATTCATTTACAACAACCTATCTCAAACTTGAATTTCATACTCATAACACCCGGATCTTCCAACTTTTCGCTTTTTATCCTTTCAAGCTCTCCAAATGGAACGCACCAATATCTCCAATTCTTAAACATATCGGCTTGCAACTAATGCGGGGATACTGTGTTAGCCACAACAAAATTTCTTTCCACGCATAAATCTACAATTTTCTTACCAGCGTCGTTCGCTCTTCTATCTTACGTATGTAGCATTAGACCTAGCCACAAGATAGCAACGCACCATCATCATCTTTGGTGTCTATAGGTGATGGTTGACTCTTTACACCCGGGGACCCATCTGCTTGTTTGCTATCTTATGAAAAAAAATATAACCATACAGAGCAAGTACAGCATTGAAACCAGGCCGCTAAGTCCCAACCTTTCCGTTCAAATCACCACAAAAAATGACACCGTTTCACTGTCGTCAACCATATCCATAATGTCCCTTACAGAATTCTAAAACTTTTCCTGCTCAAGGGTGATGATAAGCTTATCGGTATATAATGTGAACAAAAAGACTTTCGTGGTTACTAGTTTGATTCGGACCCAGATAAGTCTCGGGTCAGCCATGCCATAATCTTTTACAATAGAGACTAAGCGCCACTACAGAAAAATACGTACTCGGACGCCAGCATGATCGCCTTGGGGCTCGTTGGACCACAAAGCCATCATGCCACCGGGGAGATAATTTGTTTTACTATCTATACGCTTATTCTCAGTTACACACAAAAAGTGCAATTATCTCTGGTTCATCTTATCTTCCATCCCACCTCTCACACATTTCATGTGCCTATTTGGCACTCCGCACTCCACGACTCGCCTATTTGGACCTGGCGTAATGGGTGGCGGCTCTCATCGTTATATTTGCTATTTTTCGTACCGACGAGGGTGAAACAAGCTTGTGTCTGAAGTCGAGAATCGACTTACCGATGTCTCGGAATAGGGTCGTCATAACCTGATCGCTTATAAGCCCAAGAAGACACATCTTTACGTGTTCATCGCAAAAAAGACACCCTTTGTCGTATCACCTCGATTTGGGGATACTCTCATGACAGCCTCAGCTAGTGTCGGAATCCTGGGAGTCGACATATCGAAATACGTTCAGTTTTGTGGTCATTTGAATGGTAAGGCTAAATTAACTACCAATAAGCTCGATATGTTCAGAAGAGCGAGACAGAACTTCTTGCCGGCCCACCGCCTTCAACTTTATAAGGCACAGATTCGGGCTCACATGGAGTACTGTTCTCGTCTTCCCGGTACCAGCATCTTCCTCTTGATCGCATTCAGCGTAGAGTGGTTCAAATCGTTGACGGCCAGGCTATTTCGAAACAGCTTGACTCTTTGGCATTGCGCAGAGATGTAGGTTCACTCTACGTCTTCTATCGTATTTATCATGGGGAGTGTTCCGATGAGTTGTTTGGATTAATTAGTGCTGCCGAATTCCATCATCAGACATCGGGTCGAAACCTGAAGCTCTCATCCTCACCATCTCGATTTCTGGAAATCTTCAACTGTGCGATTTTCCCGACACTTTTTGCCTCACACTACTCTAATCAATTTCCAGCAGGGGTGTTTCCGAACGGATCCGACACAGGTACTTTCAAGAAAAGAGCTTACTCATTCTTAAAAGGCGGCAATGAAACTGCAAGACCTCTGGTATTGCGGATGTCCATGGACAGTGGTGATTACTCACCATCAGGTGCACCTCCTGCTCATTTCCCCCTCTTCTATAAAAAAAAAACTAGTGCGCATCGCCTCCAGAAAATGTTCTAATCCGCACTGCGGTACTTTTTCTGGCCAGATTGCAGATCAGTGGACTGGCAAGGGTACACGTGCACGCTTCTGAACAATAACCTCCAATATAAACACTGAAATATGTCCATCACACAAATGTTTATCCCTGTTGCGAATTAAATCCGAGACCTATTTATTGCGTTATCAAGGTCGCTACTCATACGATACTATTTTATATAAAACTATTATTATTTTATATATTATACTATTGTATTTGTGACAATAAATGATAATGTCGTATAATTGGATAGACTAAAAAATAGAACAAAATTATAGTATAGTTTTTGTGATTTTAATTCGATTAATATAATTAATACACAAATAAAATTTCAAGAATTACCGACCGAATTTTTTAAATCCTTTTATAATATGTTCAACCAATTTATCATCAAATTCATAGTGCTAGAACTTCGGTAACCTCTTAAACTGGAGAGCTCATCAACATGCTAGACACGGTACGTTTACATCGTATTGCAGTTTTGAACAGTCTGCAAGCAATTCCATGCTTCCTCGAACACGGCTGTATAACTTTATTGTGTTCTCAGATAACAGATTAACTGGACTCGATTAAATGAAGGCATTATCAAAATAGAGTCTTTTGTTAAAGTTTAGTAAACATTTATTGTCAATAGTAATAATCGGCAATTGGTTAAACTACATAAAATATAAATAAATATTCACGGGACAAACTACACTTACTGATCCAACCCCAAAGTAAGCAAATTATTTGCTTGTGTTATGTAGACGATATAAATGCATAGAAATACATAAATAAATACTAGAATATATTTAATAAACACCCAAACCTTGAAATAAGTTTGTATTTATTTTATGCTCATCACACAAATGTTTGTCCACGTCGGGGATCGAACCCGAGCCCCGTCGATTGCGTAGTCAGGGTCGCGAAACACTCGACCAACGGGGCGGTACATAACTGTTACTTATATTTTTAAGTAATAAAGTTCAACTTCTTATGGTGCAACTTGAGATTAAGTAAGATTTATCAGACAAAAATAACCCTTGACGTAGTTTTCGCTACTTAAAAAATACGTTTAGTACATTTAAGTAGATAAACCTCTAGAGGTAGTATTCCTAAGCAACTTACAATTACAACGTCCTCAGAATAATCCGCTTGTATGAAACTTTAACGAGTGTCACTTATGTACTTCCAATAATCGAACTACGCACACTAGCGTGGTTGGTGTGCCCACTCTAAATTTTTGGTATCCCTGCTTTCTTCATAAAAAGTGAAGGTTAAATTAAATAATATACGTCAGTCTTTTATTTAAATAAATAGAATTAAATAGAACGCGTATAAATAATTACACCATTTTGAACTTGAAGTTTTTACAGGAAATATAATATAATATTCACAGGACAAATTACACTTACTGATCTAACCCGAAAGTAAGCAAATTATTTGCTTGTTTTTTGGGTGTTAGTCAATGATACTAATACATAGAAATACATATATAAATAATTATCATTATCATTATCATTATTATATAATAAAACTACGTTGATAAAATGTGCGTCCCGATAAAACTTAAAAAGGAGTCCCGGCACGATAAAGGGACTTATATAGTGTGATAGCCCTTTATCCCCCCTCGAACAAGAAAGTTCCCGTTTTAACCTAAAGGGCGTGTTCTTAAAGATGTAAGGGCTTTTCTAACCCTTCAACTTGGAAATTAAGTGTAGTGGCGCCATCTGTTGTCGAGTATTTGAACTTCATTCATAATAACGAATTTTTGGGTTGTATTTCGAAAGGATGTGTAGTAATGGCGCGAAATTTAAAATTCCAATTTCAATAAAGTCTTAAATTACATTTGTGATATTTCAACTACCACGTAATCTCATATCAACTCTCGAGCGAAGCCGAGCATCATAGCTAGTATATAATAAAACTAAGTTGATAAAATGTGCGTGCCGACAAAACTTAAAAAGGAGTCCCGGCTCGATAAAGGGACTTATATAGTGTGATAGCCTTTTATCCCCCCTCGAACACGAAAGTTCCCGTTTTAACCTAAAGGGCGTGTTTTTAAAGATATAAGGGCTTTCCCAACCTTCAACTTGGAAATTAAGTGTAGTCGCGCCATCTGTTGTCGAGTATTTGAACTTCGTTCAGAACAACGATTATTTGGGTTGCATTTCGAAAGTCGCTGCGAGTTATTGTAGCATGTGTAGCAATGGCGCGAAATTTAAAATTCCAATTTCAATTAAGTCTTAAATTACATTTGTTATATTTCAACTACCACGTAATCTCATATCAACTCCCGAGCGAAGCCGGGCATCATAGCTAGTAATAGAATATATTTAATAAACACCCAAACCCGGAAATACAAACATTTATGCTTATCACACAAATGCTTGTCCCTCCGACCGAATCGAATCCGAGCCCCATTGATTGCGTAGTCAGGGTCGCTAACCACTCGACCGACGGGGCGGTCAAAGGAAATGTAACATTAACTTCAAATGCGAAAAATTTGTAGGTAGATGTAAATAAATAAATACATCAAGATCATTCCCATACGAGAGTAGATGTATTAGGTAATTAGGATTTAAAATGATATTCAAATGAACCTTTACAGGCATATTTGACGAGTCGACATTTTTATAATCGACCGAATCGAAATGCGGCCTTACTTAAATTAGCGAACTTGTCTTATTTTTGAATTTTTCATAACTTGATCAATTTCAATAGTAAAAGACTACCTAAATACATTTCATCAAAGTCGTTAGAGCTTAGTTATAAATACATTTCATCAAAGTCGTTAAAGTTTTGGAGAAACAATGAAATATAAGAATTGGCCGTTTAAAGTATAGAATTTGGTTTGTGAAACAATAATAACTAATTCCAGGCTTTTTGTCTTCTAAATAATTAAAGATTTTACAATACCATTTTAACACATTTTTTAATTTTTTTTTACTGGTAGATATATCTCTTTTATCATCAGGAATTTCATAGGAGGAGGAGTAAAGGAGTAGCTTATTCTATGGAGGCGAGATGTATGCACTACAAGATCGGTTTTATTTCTTGTATTTAGTGAGTGTACGTTACCACTTGTTTTAAACTAAGAATATTTTTTACAGACGTTATATTAACTCCTCAAATATAAGTTACAACATTTTCTTTTTTCTCTTAAGGTAACCCTCGGGTAAAGATTACTAACAAAGTGGTAGGTAAAAATAAAACTTGAAAAATATTTTTTAGGGTAGCACATGTAAAGTGGGGATGTTTATTTTTTTTCTCATGTACTTACTCCGTAGTGTTGCCGGGTATCGTTGGATAGGTTTTTAAAAAATATTGTAGGTTTGTGAAAACAGTTTTTCGATTAAGGGACTCGTTTGTGAAATTTTAATTTTGAATTGCTTATTTTTGTTAGAGTCAATTTCAGTCAATTTCAGTCAATTAGAGTCAAAAACCCCCCACCCCACCCCACTAGCAGTTAAACGGTTGATGTCAAGGTTGAGAAAATAATCACGATAATAGTAAGTATAGTTTATTACTAGGTAATTCTCAGGCTTTTATAATAGATCTAGAAAGTGGCTATGGAACTTCTGCACTAAACTTTCACGTTTTGCACTTAAAATGACGCATATGTAGCGGAATGGTGGTCTGAGGATGTGTCGGGGATTTTTGAAATTTTTAATTTTATCTTGTCTTCAACTTAAAAAGCTGTTAAAAATATAAACCTAATAAATTCTTCGCAATGCAACAAAGTGATAACGTTGCACATTAATTTAACGTACTTAACTGTTTTTCATCAATGGTCAATAGGTTAAAAAACTGTTAAATCGTCAACGGGTTTTCAATCATTGGAAAAGGTTAAATAATTAATAATTGCCTCAATATTATGTCAACTCAAGTTATCGTCGAACAAACATACGTATGTACACACAAACTTCACAAATCTCGATACTAGACCTTCGCATCTGCGCCCGCTTAGTCAATTATATGTACAAGTAAAAACCACCTGCTTTCACTACAATCGGAACAAACATTCTCAAGTTATCGTTTGCCGGCGTAGGGATGTGACTCTTTCACTTAACACCGACGTGAAGTAACAGCGTAGCTGTTGCGTTTCGACTGGTTTGTGAGAGTCCCGGAGGCCTACTTCTCCCTCCCCCGCATACATGAAAGCGCAATTGAAAGGTGTTTTACCCCAGGGGGGTACCACTTGCACTAGCGGTGGAGAATCCCCCTCTGGGCGTCCATGCTCTGGATTGCTTGAACAGCCAAATCCTGGACGCTCAGGCTGCCCTGCGTACTCTTTTGGGGGGCAAGATTGCGCTCATTAACCACACTGCACGAGGCAAACGAAGCAAGGAACTTAAGGCATCCCCCACCACGCTTGTCGTGGATTTTTGCAACATTAGGGGGCTTCACTCAAACCTTAACGCCGTCCATTACCACCTCGAGACGGCTAAGCCGGCCTTGTTTTTCTTGACCGAGATTCAGATATCTTCTCCGGCGGATACTTCCTACCTCGCCTGCCCGGGGTACAAATTGGAACATTCCTTTGTACCGCGGGCTGGTGTGTGCGTATACGCCAGAGAAGATATCTGCTACCGGCGCCTTGGCAGTCTTGAAGGTCGGGACCTATCCATCTTATGGTTACGCGTAGACTGCGACGACCACCCCCGCATCTACGCGTGCCTATACAGGTCCCATAGCGGGAATACCGAAGTCAACCGGCTCGTCGAGCATTTGCAATTAGCTGCAGATTCCGTGCTTCAAAGGACACCTACCGCAGAGATCGTGATCCTAGGTGATTTTAACGCCCATCACACCGACTGGCTCTGCTCACGTACAACCGATCACGCGGGGAGGTCTTTTCACGATTTTGCTTTGGCGTATGGTCTTACGCAACTGGTTACTTCACCTACGCGAATTCCAGATAACAATGACCATGCACCTTCAATGTTGGACCTTCTGCTGACTTCTCACCCGGATCAGTATCGACTATCAGTGGACGTTCCTCTCGGTTCGTCTGACCACTGCCTGATCCGGGCCAAAGTGCCGGTTACGCGCCCGTCACGGCCTCCTTTTGTGGGCTGCCGCCGCGTTTGGCATTATAAGTCAGCAGATTGGGACGGGATGCGGTCCTTCTTTGCATCCTACCCTTGGGGGCGAACATGCTTCTCGTTGGATGATCCGGATGTCGTTGCTGATTCTGTCGCTGATGTGGTGCTACAGGGTATGGAACTTTACATTCCGTTCTCTGCGGTTCCCATCGGTGGCAAGTCTCAGCCTTGGTTTGGTCGCCACTGCAAGACGGCGGCGGCGAAAGCAGGAGTGCTACCGGGCCTGGGCTGCTGCATCGGCATCATGTGATGAAAAAACCAGCGCTTTAAGAAAGGAGTATAATAACGCCTCGAGGTCCTTCAAAAGAGTCATCGCCAAGGCAAAATCGGAGCACATTGGCAGGATTGGTGAGAGATTAGTTCGCCTTCCTTCGGGTACCCGTGCGTTTTGGTCTCTCGCCAAGGCTGCCTTAGGGAATTTCTGTCAGACGTCCCTTCCATCCCTGCACAGAGAAGATGATTCTCTGGCCCACACCGCGAAAGAAAAGGCCGATCTCCTGGGCTCATTATTTGCGGCTAATTTGACTCTGGATGACCGCCTACCATCCCGCAGTGTGATAGCAATATGCCTGAAATAAAATTCCATCAGTCGTCAGTGCGCGAAGCACTGTTTTCCTTGGACATCTATAAGTCATCTGGGCCGGATGGCATCTCTCCGATAGTGCTTAAAATATGTGCTCCGGAGTTGACACCGGTACTGACGCGTCTGTTCCAGCTCTCCTACTCACTTTGCGTAGAACCAAAATCGTGGAAGACGGCCTTAGTGCACCCTATACCTAAAAAAGGTGATCGCTCGAATCCGTCAAACTATCGGCCGATAGCCATTACCTCCTTGTTCTCCAAAATCATGAAGAAGATAATTAACTGCCAGCTTTTGAAGTATTTAGAGGAGCACCAGCTGATTAATAACGGCCAGTACTGTTTCCGTCGCGGTCGATCGGCTGGTGATCTTCTAGTATACCTTACACATCGCTGGGCGCAGGCAGTTGAGTCCTAGGGGGAGGCATTGGCTGTTAGTTTAGACATAGCGAAGGCCTTTGATAGGGTTTGGCACAGAGCACTTCTTTCAAAGCTTCCTTCTTATGGGCTTCCCGGGAAATTATGCAAGTGGATCACCAGTTTTTTGGCTGATCGGAGCATCAAAGTCGTAGTCGACGGTGCGTGCTCCGACCTTAAATTTGTCAATGCTGGTGTTCCGCAAGGCTGCGTGCTATCGCCTACACTGTTTATTCTGCACATCAATGACATGTTGCGAATTAGTAACATTCATTGCTATGCAGATGACAGTACTGGTGATGCTTTGTACTCCGGTCATAGCGGTATTTCTCGGGACCACGTCAATGAGAATCGGGACAAGCCAGTGTCTGGAATCGAGACTCAGCTCGAAAAAATCTCGGAATGGGGTCGACTCAACTTAGTCCAATTCAACCCCAGGAAGACACAGCTGTGTGCGGTCACCGCTAAAAAGTCGGCCTTTGTCGTATCACCTCGCTTTGAAAACACTCTCCTGACAACCTCAGCCAATATTGGAATTCTTGGCGTTGACATATCGAACAACGTTCAGTTCTGTGATCATTTGGAAGAAAAGGCTAAATTTGCCTCAAAAAAGCTCGGTGTGCTCAGTAGAGCGAGACAGTACTTCCTGCCGGCTCATCGCTTGCAACTTTACAAAGCGCAAATTCGCCCTCACATGGAGTACTGTTCCCATCTCTGGGCGGGAGCTCCGCAGTATCAGCTTCTTCCACTTGATCGCATTCAGCGTAGAGCGGTTCGAATCGTTGACGACCAAGCAGTCTCCAATCAGCTTGACTCCTTGGCTTTACGCAGAGATGTAAGTTCGCTTAGCATCTTTTACCGCATTTATCAAGGAGAGTGTTCCGACGAACTGTTTGGATTGATCCCTGCTGTTGAATTTCATCATCGGACATCGCGGCAAAATTCAAAGTTCCATCCTCATCACCTCGATGTCTGGAAATCCACAACTGTGCGATTCTCTAGGCACTTCTTACCACGCACTACTCCTCTGTGGAATCAATTACCGGCGGGGGTGTTTCCGAACGGATACGACTTAGGCACCTTCAAGAAAAGAGCATACTCCTTCTTAAAAAGCCGACAACACAGCTGCAAGACCTCTGGTGATGTGGCTGTCCATTGGCGGTGGTAATCACTTACCATCAGGTGAGCCTCCTGCTCGTTTGTCCCTTTTTTCTATAAAAAAAAATAATCGTCGAACAAACATACGTATGTACATACAAACAAACTTCACAAATCACGATACTAGACCTTCGCATCACTCGCTTAGTCAATTATATGCACAAGTAAAAACCATACTATAAAATTACTAAACATAATTATTAAGTATATAAGTTATTGAACATTTTGATTTAAAAAAGGAGCTGCAAAGAAAGACTAGAATGGAATCAAAATTAATTTTTAACATCGTAACTCTTAGTTCAGCTTGACACTGTCCCCAATTCCCCGTTAAAAGCAATTAAAACTTTTACCATTCATCTGGCTGTCGATTTTGCTTTAGTTTTTGCTAATCTGATACCATACTGTACAAGTTTTAATTGCCGTGTTTTAGGAGACCGTAACTGTTGTGAGTTTTAAGTTTATCTGTTGTGAGTTTCAAGTTTCCATTTTAAAGCTGACAATAGGTTTTTGTTTAATTTTTTGAATATATTTGTATATTACAGATTGTATACTAAAAAAGTGATATCGCTGAAATAGATTGAGTTTGATTTTTTCTTCTGGAATATATTTATTCGATTCCGCACGTTTTATAAATGCATATTTGTGTGTGTGTGTGTGTGTGTGTGTGTGTGTGTGTATGAGTGTGTATGTTGTGTGTGTGTGTGTGTGTGTGTGTGTGTGTGTGCGCGCACGTGTTTGTATGCTAGCTATTTCTTCATGCTGAAACTGCTAGGCGGATTTGAATGGAATATTTTATACTGGTTGTATTATGTATATGTTTAGACATAGTAATCGCCTCTGTGGTCTAGTGGTCCGGTGTCAGAGTTGACATGAGGTCCTGGGTTCAATTCCCGGGTCGGGCAATTTAAATATGTGTTTTTTCAGTTTTCTGACATAAAAAACGTTGCCCAGAATTGGAAAAAGTTTGTACAGTTGTCGATAGACAGGTCACCTATCACATTGTGGGACTAAGAATATATCTTCGGCTAATCGTGGGTGCACTTATTGTAACTTTGCCTACCTCTTCGGAGATACGGACGTGCAAATACTTAGACTTAGTTTATTTCTAAAACATAGGATAACAATCGTGCCAAAAACTATCCTGATAAAAAGAAACTACTATCACATAAATACAAGAATGTTAATGATGTGTTCTCATCTGTATGTCGAGTTGAAGTGTCATATGCATAAGTTTACCAGCTTCTTTACCCTCCAAACCTGAACACAACACGGACAAGCGCATCTTACAACCTGCCCGGCAGCAAGGCACTTTGTCTTTTTTTTATTTTATTTTTTATTGAATTTACAGGCATACGAGCAGGTGGGCCACCTGATGGAAAGCGGTCACCACTGCCCATGGACATTTACAACATAAAGGGTTAGTTGCCAACGCGATGCCGGCTTTTAAGGAATTTGTTGATCCTCCTCTTAAAAATCCCAATATCGTAGCTACTCGGAAAACCCGTGTGATGTAAACTGTTCCAAAGCTTGACTGTTCGTATAAAGAAGGTACGTGCAAATCGAACAGTTGTAGATGACCAATAGTCAAGATGGTTTGAGTAGAATCCCTCACTACGGCGTGTAGTGCGTTGGCGGAACTTTTATATTTTTAAGAGGAATCAGAGCTTTGCTCGGTTTTTCACATACCCATATTTTGGGAACCGAGCTTTTCTTGGACCTGGAACCTTGATAAATCGATTCCTTGACCCAAAAAATCCCTAATTTATGTCTTTCATGAAAATCGTTGGAGCCGATTCCGAGATTCCAATTATATATATACAAAAATTGATCGTTTAAAGGTATTAGATATATTATTACTACTAACAAAGCTATGGATGTTTTATCTGAAAATAAAGTATTATTATTAATACATATATTTTTAATTAGTAGCTTATATTATTACGATTATATTATTACATTATTATTAGTCCCATATATTATCACGATTCAGTTCTTCCATTTCTTCATGCTCACTATTATTTATTTCATACACACTTACCGATTATGGGAACCTTTGCCATAACCTAAGGAGAGCTGTTCCTGTTGAATGTGATTCTAGTCTCACATTCAACCAATATTATGGTCTTTGATGATACTAATTATAATTAAACATCCTTCCACATTCACTTTTTATGTTCAGTTAATCTTTTTGGAGGCCGTTTGAGTATTAGGTAAGCAGATATTTTACAGTTATTAACACCCCCGCCCCCAGCATGTCTGCAAAAGTAAGCAAGTCCCTTAACGCCTCCCCCATGCTAACGTGAACATCCGTTAATGTATTTTTTCAATCTGTTGATCTGGCTTTTTACTGACTCATGAGCAACAATTATCGAGTTAAAGATAAGGTTAGGATAGAGGAATTTAACGCACATAATATTTATCCAAGTAAAATATTGACGTGTTTTTCAAATTCAATTATTATAATCTTAATAATACTCCAGAGTCCAGACCTCTCATTCTTTTCCTAATCGCAATGTACTTTAAGAGCCTTCAATTATGTGTATACAAATACCACCAAGGAAGGGAACCTTTCTTGGTGGTAATTATATACACATAATTTTCGAGAAGAGAATTTTTAACATTCATGAAAACTTGGCCCAGGTCATTTTTAAAAATATTCAAAACATTGAATTTTATGTAATATCAATGTTGTTTCAATGTTCAATCGATTTTGATTCTTTATAAAAAATTGTCTTTTAAAAAACTGCTTCGAATTACGAATGACATCAATAATTTTCAAATCATATACCATATAAATACTAATAGACATGGCATTGGCTCCTATCACTGTCAAAATGTTAAACATTTGTAGGTTATATTATATCGAGAATAAATAGAAAAAATGAGATGACACGGTTTAACAATTGCATTTAGAGTGATTTTACTTCATCGGTAAGCAGCATAACTCGGTATTTCTGTGTGTAAAGTGTAAACGCAAGCTACACTGACAGACTACAAAATTGTCTTGAAAGGCGTATCCATTTAATACGTATTTCAAATCAAACGACGCGTGTAAAAGATATCAACCTTTTAAAAATTTGTATAGTGTTTTATTTTTCTTTTTTAATTTCGCTGATTGCAATATTATATTATCCCAGCCGCAGTCTAATCATATTGCATCAATTGTAAAGTTATACCATAAAAAATTCTCGGATCAGTTACATTAGTTAAGCTTCTCGTTATTTATTCTATGTCCAGCTATGTGTAATTTAATAATTTATAAAAAAAATGTTTTAATTATAAGTTGATTTTATAGAGCGGCATAATCACACTGTGATTAAGCTCTTAAGTTTAAAAAAAACAATGTTTGAAAATTAATTAAAAATACTCTGGGCCAACTTTTTTTGTGATAACCTTAATGATATTTTTTGATACATTTGAGTGCTTTTAATGTACTTTATAATCCGTCCAAATCCTAATCTGTCCAAATCCGTCAAAATATCGGTCTATAGCCATTACCTCCTTGTTCTCCAAAATCATGTAGAAGATAATAAACTGCCAGCTTTTGAAGTATTTAGAGGAGCACCAGCTGATTAGTGACCGCCAGTACGGTTTCCGTCGTGGCTGGTCAGTAGCTGGTGACCCTCTAGTATACCTAACACATCCGCTGGGCGCAGGCAGTTGAATCCAAATCGGAGGCATTGGCTGTTAGTTAATTAGACATAGCGAAGGCCTTTAAGGCTTCCCGAGAAATTATGCAAGTGGATCGCCATTTTTTGGCTGATCGGAGCATCAAGGTCGTAGTCGAAGGTGCGTGCTCCGACCTTAAATTTGTCAATACTGGTTTCGCAAGGCTGCGTTCTGTCGCCTTCACTTTTTATTCTGCAAATCAATGACATGTTGCAAATTAGTAACATTCATTGCTATGAGGATGACAGTACTGGTGATACTTTGTACTCCGTTCATAACGGTATTTCTCGGAAACACGTCAATAAGAACCAGAAAAAGCGCCTGAAATGGTGTCTGAAATCAAGGCGCGGCTTGACAAAAGCTCAGAATGGGATCGAATAAACTTAGTCCAATTTAACCCTAAGAATACATAGTTGTATGCGTTAAGCGCTAGTAAGTCGCTATGTGTTGTAACACGTCGCTCTGAGAATACTCTCCTGACAGCCTCAGCTAATATTGGAATTTTTGGCGTTGAAATATCGATCAAGGTGTCCTTTGCAGCACTGAATTTGAACCTATTTGCAAATGCTCTACGAGTCAGTCGACTTCGGTATTCCCATTATGGGACCTGTATAGGCATGCGTAGATGCGGGGAAGGTCGTCACAGTCTACGCACACAACCAGAGCCTGAATAGAACCTTAAAAACTGCCGAGGCGCCGGTAGCAGATATCTTCTCTGGCGTATACGCACACTAACCCGCGATACAAAGGAATGTTCCGATTTGTACCCTAGGTAAGAGAGGTAGAAAGTATCAGCCCGAGTAGACATCCGAGTCTCGATTAGAAAAAGCAAAACTGGCTTAGCTGTCTCAAGGTGATAGAAAATGGCGTTGAGGTTAGCATGAAGCCCTCAGTTGTTGCAAAAATCCACAACAAGCGCGGTAGGGGTTACTCTGAGCTTTTGCTCCGTTTGCTCCGTGTAGTGGTGTAAAAGTGGTGTAAGATAAACTTAAAACAATTTTGTTAGGATTTTAATTAAGATTTAAGGTAGCAAACAAATTATATAAACTAGTGATAAATATTTATATAAAACTATAAAGGTGCGTCTATACTTGTAACATGACGATGGACCGGATTACGTGACATCACTACAGGACATGTTACGTTAAATGTGGACGATATAGGTTGTACTGACACGGTCACATGTGATTTACGATGAAATGTTACAAGTATAGTCGTATGATGTCGAACTAGATTGCGTGGCATGGCATCGCTACATGGCATTCACTCCATACCTAAATAATCAATTGTCGTAACACAAAACTAAACAACGCATATTACGATGTTTATAGCATGCGCTGCGTGTATGAACGGCGGCGAGGTGCGGATGGGGAACGTACTAGCTGGGATACGTCACGACTTGATCCACTCCTACCCCGTGTCCGTATCCGTGTCATCGGGCGTAATTCGACACGTGTCTGTGTGGACTTCTCCCGGTCCGCAGATAGTAGCGAAAATACTTAAAAAAAAATCGACTCGTAATTCGTAGCTAAGATGCATGACAGACAGACATGCAGTACACAGACCAGCGTCCACACTAGGCCCGGCTAGTTGATCGTAACTCTGTACATTGTCCTGCTCTTTATTCTGTGTTCAACAGTTTCTTTCAGTGTTCGGAAGGATTGAACCGTACTGCAACTTGCGGCAATTGTTCGTGTGACAAAAACCACCAATATTAATTGGTACTGACACGTATGTCTGATACGGCCACGGGATAATGTTTAGTAAATTGTTAAAAGTGTGGACGTACCTTACAATAGCAAAAAAGCAGACTTTTCCCCGGATGCTAAGAGATACAAGGCAGAATAGTATGTTTTCTACATGTGTTTCCGATGTTAAATTTTATGTGTATCTTCATATATACCACAATACTCCAAACTCCAAACAGAAAATCGTTATTTTATATATCATAAGATAGCAAACAAGGAGATGTGACTTCTGATAGAAAAAATTAACCATCGCCTATAGACACCAAAGATGTGTGAAGGTGCGTTGTTATCTTGTAGCGAGGTCTAATGCCACATGCATAAGTTTACCGGCTCCCTTACCCTCCAAACCAAAGCAGGTCAGTGACTAGCGCTGACGCTATTGTGGCAGGAATAGATAAGACGGTGGTACCAGACTCGGGTGAGACAATGCAGAATTCTCCCACCTAGTAACCAAGATTGTAGTGACTCGCATAGCCAATCGGTCGCATTTTACGACCTGTCTGGCAGAACGGCAGTTGACCTATTTTTCAAAGGAGCCCGGGACCAACACGGGGCAAAATCACAAACATTAATGGCATACGTATATCATAGTATATAATTGTATGCAGGGAAAATATACCAATTTGAGCAAAACGTCTCAAGGTTTGATCATATAACAAATCAACACTAAAATGAAAACGAAAAGTTTCCGTAATAGTTCAGTTTTATTGCGGTCTCGTTACGGAGATATTGCATACCATTATGTGAGCTAAGCAACTCATAAATTATAACAGCGCTTTTAGACCAAACTTTCAAGTTATTTACTATTTAAATATGCATTAATCGCGTTCATACTAACAATAGTAACAACATGGAACATTTTACGTATTTTATGTATATAAAATTTTAATTTGCAGTTCATGTATACATTTTGTATGGAAACGTACTGGTTTACTTTTAAGGGTCTGACCAAATTTTCAGAGGCTATTCAGGATCGATACGCACCCTGACTACGCAATCGACGGAGCTCGGGTTTGATCCCGACGGGGACAAGCATTTTTGTGATGAGCATAAAAATTATCCAACATAAACGTATATGTAAAAACAAACCCAATCAGCCCACACTCAATAAGATTATCTGAATGTGCTTAAAAGTTCTAATAGACTTTTCCAGTTCTATCATCAGGCACTGATAACCATCATGCTTAAAAATCCTAGCAATAATTTACTCTATTTTTTTCAAAGTTGCCATGACTTATCTTCTCTTATCTTATCATTAGCCCCCGTCTCCGAATCAGGATGTTTGTTAAAATACAACAAAAGATCCCAAACTCGAGAGGTTTATTTTGTTTAGTTGTGAAGTTTCCACTACTACGTTCCTATTCCATCATCAGATGCTAGAAATGGTCCAGCACCAAATTTTTTGCAAAAACAAACCGAATTTGTTCCTTACTTAATGGGTTAACCTGGTTCAGCTTAAGAGTTTTCCGGTACATCTTCCAGCTCTATCATCAATTACTGGAAGCCATTTTGCTCCAAAGTCCTTATAATAACGATACAAATTACCCCAAAGTCAATGGTATTGCTGAATTTTATTCCAAAGTTTCCATAACGTACTTCCAGCTCTATCATGAGACTCTGGAAATCATATAGAACTAGAATGTTTGCCGAAACAAAACAAATGAGTCCAATTTCGATTAGTTTATCTTATTTAGTTCAAGAGTTCTCATGGTTACCTTCTAGTTCCATCATCAGATCCTGAAAATCATCCAGCACTAAGGGTTTTGCCAATACAAGACAACTGAGTACTAATTCAAAAACATTATCTTGTTTAGTTAAAAGTTCATTGTAGTTCCATTTTGAATCTGGATTCTTGAAGTTCCAATGTCACTGTTTCGGCTCAATCTTCAGAGCATTTAATCATGAGAATGATCTTACCGTGACAAATAAAATGACCCTAAATTCCACTATATTAGCAATTTTTATCTGTGAGTTACAATTGCACTCCTACGGGTCTACTTAAATTTTTCGATATTATATTTAATGGAAAGTACACATCATTAAAAATCCTTGGAGTCCAAACGTGACTATCTTATCTCTTCTACATTCCAATAACACTTTTTCAGCTCCATCTTCAGATTCTCGTCATCATGAGCACTAATCAAACTTAGTACTTATAGCAACAATATTTAGTCCAAACAAGATTGTCTTGTTAAAATTCTACTTCAGAGAGTTCCAGTCCCTACATCCAGGCTACATCATGAGCTCAGTTGGATGGTACCATAGTATTCCATTAAAACTAAGTTTTCAGAAGTCCGACAACTTTTTAAAAATGGATATCAGAAAGTCGTTAAAAAGTGGCTTGCAATATTTGGAAAGTCTGTTATTTAAATACGAAAATTTTCAGTTAAATAGATCCTGATTTTCAGTTAAATAGATGCTGATGATCTTCGAATGAGGATCTTAAAGTACCAGTTCAAGGTTACCATGTAATTGCAATTTCAATAAAATAACAAAATATAAAATTTAGTATTGATAAAGCCTTTACAAGTTACTTAGTTACTTTCATCAATTTGAAAAGAGCTAGTGATCTTGAAATGACTAAACTGATTCTATTGAATCATAGCTAAGAACCATCTCGCAAAACAGAGCTTTCAATTAAAAAAAATATAACCAAATTGGACCATCCGCCAGGGCGCTACGATGCTACGAACAGATACACAGACACACACCTGAAACTTAATTGCTAGACAAATATGAGATGATAAAAAATTGTTAATATTCTTGGCCGTAAAGAAATTAAAATCCATCTTGTTTTCAAATTACGTGACAAGTTAAGATAAGCTGACCCATTTCATTTATTTATTTATTTATTTAAAACTTTATTGTACACAAAATAAAATTCTAAAAATAAAAAGATTATATAAAACATGTAGAAAGGGTGAGCTTATCTCTGAAGAGTTGTCAACCAGCAGACCCGAGAAGCGAGAATGCACAATTATATTTATAGAATACAGTCTACAAGTGCGTTATATCTTTAAACTATGATTATAATAAGATAATATATACATAAAAAATTAAAACCAAACTAAAAGAAAGACGAAAGTTAATCTATACCTTAATGAGTATGCGTTAAGGTGTTATAAGCTGTCAATGGCTTTCAAATTATGAGGAAAGGTAATAATACTCTTTAAACGCTTTCTTAAAAATATGGAGGGATTCGCTATTACGAATATTAGAGGGAAGAGTGTTACAAAGCTTAAAAGCGTTAAAAGAGAATGGATGACCGTAGAAATTAGAAATTTCTGGAGGGAACTTTAAAATACCTCGGACTTGGGATCTACGGTCAGAGTCAAAGGAATGTAGAAAATTAAATCGCTTCCGGAGATATTAAGGAAAAATGTCTCCAAATAAAATATTGTACAGAAGTCTACAATAGTGTAAATTCCTGCACGCATGAATGGGAAGTCACTTGAGTTGAGTTCTGAAATCAGAGACGTGATCATATTTCCTTAAACCGAAAACGAAGCGTATGCAAACATTTTGTAAACGTTAGAGTTTATTGAGATCCTCTTCAGTTATGTCCGGATAGCATACATCTGCGTAGTCAAATATGGTGGAGATGAAAACTGAACTAAGGAAATTTTAGTCTTAAGTGGGAGAAATCTTTGCAAGTATTTCAGTGAATGGAAGCAATGGTGAATTTTTATACACACGTCAGATATATGAGCAGTCCAGGAAAAATCATCACTTATGATGAGTCCCAAGTTTTTAGTTGTCCTACTAAAGGGAATGTTACTATTATTGTAGGTTAAAGGAGGAATATTATTTTTCTATACTATTAAAGGTGATGCGCGACTACCTAATATTAACGCTTGTAACTTTGTAGGATTATTTAATAAACCGAAAGATTTTGCCCACTCTTGGATGCATGCAAGATCATCGTTCATAGCAGCTATTGCCTCGGTATATAAATTTACTTGCGAGATTTGATTTCAGACATCGAGATAGGTACAATAAATAAAAAAATGCTCATAAAACAAAAACTACTGGGCCTACCTGAATCAAATTTTTATGGGACCAATTCGAAACTATTCCGCAACAAACAAAAAAAGAATCACGTAATTCGGTTCAGAAACCTCGGAGAAATCGGTGTACATACATAAAAAAATATATACCAGCCGAATTGAGAACCTCCTCCTTTTTTTGAAGTCGGTTAAAAATGGAATAATTTTATCAAATTAGTGTATTGTCATCGGTCCTCGATAAATCTACAAAGTTTGAACGAAATCTGGCCGTTTAAAGTGGGTTAAAATCGCGCCCAAAGAAGTCGGTTACAAACAAACATACAAACATACAAACATAAAACATACAAACATACAGGTGAAGCTAATAAAAAGCGTGTAAAAAGCGTGTAAAAATATGTGAGCTACGCCGCGGGTAAAAGCTAGTATTAGATAATTACATAAAGAATTGAATGAATTACTTGTTTTCAGTTGAAGTAATTCGTTTGAATTTGTAATTTATATGTAATCTTTAATATGTGTTATTAGTTGTAATTTTATCGTACTGAAGAGATTTTTCATATCGATCGTTCATTTTTGCAGCAGATACGTACAACGATAAGTTAAGAGAATAATAGATGATGTGTTGTACATATTTATTATAGAGATTAGATAAACAAGTAAGCTCGTGTGTGAAAAAATCGTTTTACGACATTTTTTATACGAAATTTAAGGTATAATATTCTTGTAGTTGTTTTTCAAACTGCAAACAAATTATCTAAATTAGTGTAATAATATTCCAAAACTAAATTCAGTCGGGAGAGAATTTGTCTGTTAATGTTTACAAACAGCGATTTGTGGAACTCGTGACTAATGAGTTCAATATCTATTATATAATAAATATAATAAGGTTCCCGGCCACCAATTTTAAAAATATTTTTGTGTTTTATGTTTACAATAAAGTAAGCGACCCACTGGAGGTATTCCTTTTGCTGGACAAATTCTGACTGACTGAGTAAATGGAAGTACCTAATGATTTTGTCGCGAGTAACGGCTAATATTTTATATACATGTTTGTTAATTTTATCTCGACAAAATGCTAATCATTTCGATAAATAAATGTAAAATGTGTTATTTTATTAATAACTTATAATTCATTATGCACTACCCAAACACTAAAAGTTTTTAGACCTTAACGAAATTTAAAACCAAGAACACGGATAAAAAGCTTTAGGTTCCAGTTGTGCATAAGTCAATAACAATTCTATTTCGGACTTTTTGTTCATTTAAAATAAAAATAATAAGATAAGTAATTTTAGTAGTAAAACCTAACACGATATAGCGAAAGGAATAATCAACAGGGCGAGTTATTAGGAAAGTCTACAACGTAATTATAATGACGGTATTGCTTCTCATTGCCTATGCTTGCGTTTTATGAGCTCTTCACACAAAGATAAACGCTATTTTCTAAATCAAATATGCTTCTTTTACGTTATTTTGTACTCCTACTTACACCATTAAGATGTTCGTATTTTTTGCTGTCTCTATGTCGTCGTGTTTACGTTCAAACACGAAACGGAGCAAACATGCTTCGTTAAAGAACTCGGACGTGACGCCAGCTGTCCACTCGTGTAATGTCATCCGAATAGCGTTCGAGTCGTATTTGTACCGAAATTCCTTGTATTTGTAGTTCCATACATAAAGGAAACTGGACTGTCCCCAAGATCGTTACGTAACGTGCTTATGCGGATTTTCCCAACACTTCGAAATTCTCTTAGATCAATGCGGACCTATTCTGAGGTGGATATTTGTTTAATCCATTATTCTATTTTGTGTCGAAGTTTCGTCTTTTCCTTTCAAATGGACTATATACTCGTACTTGACTTCAGCTAATAAGACAATAATTTAAAAACAGTAAAATTTAAATACTGCACGATCCACAACGGCATTGTGTGGTAGTCTAATAAAATCATATATGGTACTAGCAGTGCCAGCGACTTCGTCTGCGTGGACTAAGATCTAAATTTTAAAGTTCTCGCTACGTATGCAGATAAGGAAGTTACTGATTTTGTACCGATTTTCGAAAATCGAGTTTGTACCACATCTCCACGTTTTGAGGTCCTAGGAACTTTTTTCGACTACTTTCAGGTTGGCATAAGTATTTCTATATGTATGTATGTGTGTGCGTGTTTTTGCGTGCATGTGTGTGCATGTACACATCGCATACCTCTTGAACGGCTTTACTGATCGGAACGCGGTTGATGACATTTGATTTGATTCCGCTCAACTTAGACTTTCTGAAAACCGATTCAGCCCAGGAGATTGAGAAATTTTGAAATAACCTCAAAAAAAATTTGACGAAATATTTTTTTTATGACTTTCAGATAAAAGTTCTTCCGTCTTAATTTGTAAATGAAAAAAAATATTTAAATAATTATCGTAAAATTTTTTCGCTTCGTGGAGCTTTTTTTATATACATACTTAATATAACGCCATAAAAGTAAAAAAAATATTCATACTTTATAATAGTTATTGTACATGAACAAAAACTGAAAAATCCACGTACAACATTACGTGGATTTTTCAGTTTTTGTTCAAGTACAATAATTATTATAACCAAAATATGAATATTTTTTAACTTTTATGGCGTGATATTATTAAGTATGTATATAAAAAAGGCTCCACGAAGCGAAAAAAAATTTACGATAATTATTTAAACATTTTTTTTTCATTTACAATTAAAACGGAAGTACGAGAAAATTTTGTTTAAGTAAAATTTCCAACGGGAGTAAACTATTTATAGTATCCAAAATACATAATTAAATTTTTCAAATTTATAATTTAAAGAAATTAATTTATGTGTCTTACTCGCTTTTAAGGCCGTGCGCGCAACCTAAAAATGGTGGGCGGGGAGACCCATTTTCAGCATTAAATTAAAATTATAAATTATGGAAATAGAGTTCCAGAAGCAGAGAGATTTTTATTGGAAATTTCCTCTTCTTTCCGAATCTTTTCGAAAAACGAAATGCCATTTTTTTATCTTAAATTGCTTATAGCTTAATAAACAAATTTTTACCTTTCTTATATTTATATTATATAGCAAAATAAAACTGATTGGAGTGAAAACTCCACAATATTTTAGTTACTATGTTGAAAATATTTCTCGTCATGATTTTGGCAATTTTGACCGAAATTCGAGATATTTACGAGACTATTTTAATATTTTTTGTCAACTACCAGACTAACCGTAGTAGCCAAAATAAATAGTCCAGAAAAAAGTTAAATGAAACCATGATCTGCCAGTTTTGGCGCAATGAGTAAAAATATGTTCATTATTACTTAAACAATGATATTATTAAAGAAATTTTGATTTAAATTTAGGGGAAAGGGATGAAAAAATAAAAAAGGGTTGAAAAATGCCTTTTTTAAAATAACTTAATAACGGTAGGAAATAGAAAAAAAGTTTCAAGTAAAAGTTGTAGAGAAAAACATTCTACACAAAAAAGTTCCTTTTCATTTTTGTTATCTGCTTTAGTTTAGCTACAAAAAATAAAAATTAAATTTGTAGTAAAATATGTAAAAATGTATAAATATGGGAAAACATATTATGTAGTAGTATTAGTAAATATTTATGTGATGCGCGCGCTGCATGGTACAGGGCCGTAATAATTCTGGTAAGTTTTTATAATTAATTACAAAGTAAATTTAATTTTTAGTTTTTGTAGATAAACTAAAGCAGATAACAAAAAAATGAAGAAAGAAATGAAGAACTTGAGCTATTGATGTGATTGTGTGGTTTTATTGTTGTATTGTTGATTACTGCCGATAAAAGGTGTCTGGCAGTGTTCATTTTTTTATCATAGGTATAATATCAAACAAGCAAATGGTTCTCCGGATAGAAAGAGACAGCCATTGCCTATGGACACTAAAGATGTGAATAAGGCGTTGCTATTTTTGGGGCGGGGTTTTAACGCCACATGCATTAGCTTACAGTCTACTTTATCCTCCAAACCAGAACACGACCATGACGAGCACTGCAACTGTCGCGATAGGAACAGGTAAGGCGGTGGTTAGTTAACCACGATGTTAGTGGATCGCATAGCTAATCAATCGTCGCTTTAGAACTGCTTAGCAGAACGCCAAATGGTCTATTTTCCAAAGGAGGCCCGGAACAACAACACTAATTTAAAGTTGTTATACACATTTCCCTGAAACATACGTAATTATAAAAACTCAATCTTTAAATAAAACGAGTCATATTTTTACATACATACCTTTAACAGCTCATACCTGAGGATTGGCCCTCGGTTCAAAATAATAGGTATGCATGCATTAACTGTGTACACTATAACTACTCTACTGAATATATTTTATCCAATAAAAAAAGCAAGCTACAGAACTACCAGCCTGGAATCTTGGACTACATATAAGATATCATGCCCAAATCAAAATGTCGTACACAATGTGAATGACGCTTTACTTCAATGAACTAATAACTGAACAGTAGATAGATAGATTATTAGTTTGTATTTAGTAAAGTACACGGGATATACATCTACACATATCATAAAATCGTAGGAAAGTCAAAACTGTACATTGAATATTTTTTTAAAAGAATACTTGGGGCGTGATTGACCATCGATATTGAAGCCAAAAATATAGTTTTTAGAATTTTTGTCTGTCTGTCTGTCCGTCCGTCCGTCCGTCTGTCTGTTTGTTTGTTTGTCTGTTTGTATGTCCGGGGTAAACTCAAAAAGTACTGCATGAATTTACTTAAAATTTTGTATGAATATTACTAACAGGTCGGGTCAACATAAATGCTACATATTATCACGCTATCACGTACAGGGGAGGAGCGGAGCGGAGTAAACGAAGTCCGCGCGGACGAAGTCGCAGGCAACAGCTAGTGTTATAATAAAATCGTAGGAAAGTCAATGTATGTCCGGGTAAACTCAAGTACTGCACGGATTTACTAAAAATTTTGCATGAATATTACTAACAGGTTGGGTCAACATATAGGCTACGTATTATAACGCTATCACCTACGGGAGAGGAGCTGTGCGGAGTAAACAAAGTCCGTGCGAACGAAGTTGCGGGCAACAGCTAGTATTTAATAAAATAATGCGTTAACTGCGCGCCTATTGAGAACCTCATTTTTCTTTTTCTTTTAACACCCTTTCAAAAAAAGTAATAGTAACTTAATATCAACAGCAAAACACGCATATTTTGATACAATCATTGAAAAAATGGAACAAATTAATCATAACGGAAATAAAAAGTAATAAAAAAAATGATGTGGTGTCGCGGGACACCAGGTAGGAACGAACTTCCTTCGGCTAAACGGCACTACTCGCTTGTGTACGCGACGCATTTTTCTTACGGTTTTACTATCACATTTTTTTCAGTTCGGTCGCGCAGCAAAATCTCTATCCCCTCCAAGCCTGCCGTAAGGAACTTCGTTCCAATAAACTGACTGAAAATATATGTAAACTATAGTCATATCTCAAAAACTAATTAATAGATTTTGATAAAACTTGGATTGTTCTCTAAGTGGCAATACACCTTATGTAATTCAATTATTACCTCGATATGGCTTTCGGTTCACAAGAAATACGTGAACAAACGCACAAACGTACAAACTTATAAACGCATAAACGTACAAACATACAGCGACTTACGAATTTTAGTATACATGGTTGAACGCTTTAATAGATCATCATGCTCAAATATTTTCTGATTGCAAAAATATTACCTACAATATACAAACTGATAAACTCCGGTTTTCGGTTGAAAATAGTTACTTGAATATATTTAAATCACACTAACTCCAAACCTTATAATAGTTTTATAGTAGTTTTTTTTGTGTTAAACTTGTCATTGGATGATTTAAAAAAAAATATTTAAAAAAACAGTTTTTATTGTAGATATGACAGTAAAATACTTTAATTATATAATTCGTGTCCAGTGCAGAGATAACACATGATTCAAAGTGCACTAACCATTAGTCTATTTATGGGCTTCGATTAATTACAGAAGACTTAACCAATTGCAATTTATTGCAGTCAACGCATCATTAAACAGAACAGTGCGTTAGTTTTAACTTTAACTGTTCATTATTATGTTGTAGTATATTTTTAAATCTAAATATTGTTGCTCTGTGAATTGTTTAATAAGGCTATAACTATAGTTAAGATAACTTGAAATTAGATATGCGTAAAATGAAATATTAATGTGACGTATATTATTCCTTGAAACAGTTTGGGTTTTTGAATATCCTCGATAACGAAACGAAATTTTGCGCAATTTCGCACGAGTCTTGCTGAGACGTTGAATACCAATCGACTTAACACTCCGGGCAAAGAACTTACGAATCACGCTTACTCAGATATGCTGTGAAATATTGATGACGGATTTGTAGAACTGTTTCGCGATCGTGATTGCTTGCCGATTATCGGAGTCTAAATGTATATGCTGTATATTTGTATATTAAATAAATGTTTAATGCAAGAATTTATCGATTGATTGTTATTGATAAAAAAAATAAAAGTCCTAGGTACTTTAGTATTTGCCGCACCTGGCGCTATATAAAATATTTGTGACATGACAAGAATTAATTTTTCCAAAACTACTGAAGTTTATTTTTGAGTGATTTGATTTTTGGGTGCTTCCTTACTTTTAGTTGAAAATGTAACTTAAAAGAAATAAATGGTGAGAATAGAAATATGAATGTTACTTTGCAATTGAACTAAATTCGGCATGTGTGAGTGCTTCGTGCACTAATTTCAAAATGAGTGCGCCCCGTGACTGGTCTTCTTGCGCTCCTTCTGGATGCGGGGAAACGGTTACGGGGCGTTGTCCCCTGGCCGTGGGATCATCTTAGCTGGTGAACCAGCCGTTCATTGAGTTGTAGCCTTGGTTATTCTTGGTCTTCATCTTAGGGTATTATCCAATTCTTCACGCCGCTCCGCGCGTAACCCGTTGGGGAAGCCCGGCAGGCGACCAGTAGCGAAAGCGGCGGATTTATCAGGTATACCCCCAGGTTCTTTAGGGAGGATGTACCTAGGATAAGGCTTCTTATCCCAGGGTGTGGCTGTCCAGGGGGCAAGGCCGCGAATGTGTTCATGTGAGGATTTGCTGGTTCTCTTGTAAGACTTCCGTGCGAGTTGAATAATGAACTCTTCTACCGTCGTCATGTGGGAATCCCGGATGATGGTGGAGTTCTTCACAAAACGAGGGGCGTCGACTATCTTCCTTAGGCACTTATTCTTTAGCGCGTCCCACACAGGTGCATTTGTCTTTTATAGACGCAATGATGTTTATTTTCTTTGTCTAGCGGAAAAGATTGCCAACACGGACGTTTCTGACGAGGCAGCGTCCTCGCGCCCCCTGAGCCCAGCTGCTGGCAACTCCTCATCTTCATCCTGGCTACAGCCTAAAATGATGATGTTATATTGAAATGTACCTAACTAAACGTACGCATTAAACAGCCTACTATAAGAAATTATTATTTGTATGTTCAGTTCAAATTAAATCGCCGTAAAGATAACACAGTGTTTCAGTTTAACGTGACTCCTAATAAAATCAAATAACTAAAAGTGAACCTAATCACAAAACCATATGGTCCTTCGAGCCGGATCAAGATAACGTTTAGAACATTTGTGCATTACTGCAATACAATAGACTCGCTCGCCGGACAAACCGAACACAAAAGAACTGCATTCCTTTCATTGAAGATTACGTATAGTAATACAAATAAGTACTACATTTGAACAGTTTTTTGCATGAAGAATTATATTTAATCTTTTAATATTAACTTGAAGTTTTTGAACTTTTATTTAATTTGTGAACATTTAACTAGTGAAATATGACAAATACACTTGAAAAAATACTAGCAGTGCTTGAAGATACAGCCCTTTTGATACGGAAAGCACAAATTAATCTAAAAAAATGTCCTAAGCAACGGCTAACTAGGGGCTACTTAGAAACTCGATTAAAATCCGTTGAACAATACTGGGAGACGTTTAAGAGCACCCACAGCGAGTTGGTTCGATGTGTGCCAAAAGAAAAACGTTTAGAATTGCCGTATTTTGCAAACGAAGATTATTTTATTATAGAAGATATATATACAAGTATTCAAGCCGAACTAGCCGACCTTTTATCTACAATGACGCAAAAAATACAAGGCGGGAACGCAGCAAGCAGTGGGTCCGGAGGAGTTTGCGGCGAGTCCTCGCAAGTGAAACTACCACTAATACAATTACCTGTTTTTACTGGTATTTATGAAGATTGGCCGACGTTTCAAGATTTGTTTGTTTCTTTAGTGCACAACAACAACTCCCTAAGTAAGGTACAAAAGCTTCATTATTTAAAAAGTAGTACCAATGGAGAAGCCGCGATATTATTGCAACATATCCAGGTTACTGAAGCCAATTACGAGCAAGCATGGGATGTTCTGAAAAATAGATACGGTAACAAAAGACTTATAGTAAATTCCCTTTTAAAAAAGCTATTTTCACAAAAAAAGATACCTAATCAAACTGCTATTCATTTAAAATCTTTATTAGACACCACCAATCTATGTTTAAATAATCTAAAAAATCAAAATATTTCTACGGATTCCTGGGATCCAGTAATCATGTTTCTGGTCACGCAGAAGTTGGACCTGGAGTCACATCGTGATTTGGAAGAATATGCATATAAAAATAATACACAAGAACTACCAACGTGGGAAGACCTCGTAAGTTTTTTACAATCAAAATTCAGAACATTAGAATTAATATCATCACCGGTACAGTCAAAAGAAAAAATGCCTAAGCCTAAAGAATATACTGTACATATTTCGACGGAATCAACAAATAAAAATCGCCCTTGTTCTTTATGCAAAGAAATGCATGCCTTAAGCCATTGTAAAGACTTTATCAAAATGGAACCAGTAGAAAGGAGTCACTATGTGAAAAGCAAGAGCCTATGTTACAATTGTCTGGCACCACGGCACTCTGCAATGAAGTGTCGCTTACAAATTTTTTGTCGTGTGTGTCATAAACGTCACCATACCTTACTTCACCAACCGGGGTACAGCACTGCCGCCGTCCCTAATCAAACCGATGTTCAAGCGCTCCACACCCAAACAGAAGAAGATAGTGATAATGTTGCCTCATCAAACGTCGCATATGCATCACATTTTGCAAACAGTACATCAACAGCATTAGTGGCCACAGCGTTGGTACCAATCAAAAAAGAATATGGATGTACAACCATGCTGCGCGCGTTAATTGACACGGGTTCACAGGCAACATTCATCAGTGAGCGAGCCGCCCAGATACTGAAACTTAAAAGAATTTCTATGGAAGAAAAAATCACGGGCGTCGGATCAGCAGTAACCACAGTCAAGTATGAAACACAGTTTAATATTTTATCAAGCTGTGATGAAACATTTAACCTGAAAGTAAAAGCTTACATCATACCAACACGACTTACCTCGAAATTACCTAACAAAACAATCGCTGTATGCACCTGGCCCCACCTGAAAGATCTTGTCCTTGCCGATCCAAGCTTTAATAAACCAGGACGAGTTGACCTGTTGCTGGGTGTAGAAGTTTGCGCCCAAATAATGAAAAGTGAAATTATCAAGGGTCCCCCGGGCACACCAAGTGCTCAAAATACCAGCCTGGGCTGGATCCTATTTGGGGCAGTAAATGAATTAAGAAAAAATGAAGAGGTAATTGTTATGCACCATGAAGTAATTTAGATAACATGCTTAAACTAATGTGGGAGTTAGAAAACACAGATAAAAGAGCACTTACAGAAGAAGAGAGGAAATGTAAAGAAATATATCAGGAAACACATTTAAGAAACGAAGACGTTCGATATATTGTTAAATTACCTACAAAATCTAAAAAATTACTATCAATACAAGGCGAAACAAGAAAAATTGCTCTTCAAAGATTAAATCACTTGGAAAGACGATTGGAAAAGAACCCTTGGCTAAAAGAAGAATACACATATGGAAGAATACCTAGAAATGAATCATATGGAAGAAGTTCCCGAAAACGAAATAAATAAGCCAGCAGTATATTTACCCCATCAAGCTGTAATAAGAAAGGAAAAAGAAACAACCCAAGTAAGAATAGTATTTGATGCCTCAACAAAAGGAACAAATAACATATCGCTAATGCCGGGTCCCTATAATCTACAAACTGTCATTCGTAACAGTAACAATTCGTAACTAGCTTAGTAATAAAACGGTCTGTCATGCTGTCCCACAAGTTTTTTGGACTATGTATTTACGACAAGCATCCGTAGCTTGACTGCTTACCGATGGCCCTCTCGAATATAGTGTGTTATCTGTGGATGGCCCTCACTGCGTTCCATTATTCAGAAAGTTTTAAAATAGTCTCGAAAAAATTAAGCCCTATTTATAAACTAATTGATGTATAGTATAGAGCTAGATACAATGGATAGCCGTGTATGCATTTAATGCGAAATATAAATGATGTATACAAATAATCAATGGAAAAATTTTATCATTCAATATCAAAGAAAGTGTCATAAGCGTGAAATGGTTCACAATACTGACGTTAGGCGTCATCAAAGTTCAAACTGTTTTTTTCAAAATAATTTATTAATTATAAAATTGATGCGACCTACTAATGTTATAGACACATTTTTACAAGAAGCACAATTTTTAAAACCAAAATGGAACAATTTAAGAAAAACAAAACCAGAAAATGTCCCAGCAAAATTCACTATAACTTAAAGGTATAATATATATTACAAGAATTACTTTGTTTACATTGTAGAATGGCAGATATCTCTTTGGCTAATCTCAGATGGCTCAGAGACAGCCACCACCAAGAAAGTAACAATTGCATTACAATCCATGTGGCAGGTAGATGTGCCGAATGCATACTTATTAGCTATTAGCTACCTTACCTTTCAAACTGGAACATACGTTACAAGCACAACGTTAATGCAGCAGGAATCGGTGAAACGACGGCACAAAACCTAGGTGAGACGTTGTAGAGCTCTAATCTCGGAAAAATTATTCAAATCATTTTTTATTTATTCATTACTCAACTATTTAGATCTGATTTTATCAGTTCTTATACATTATGAATATTGGGTATGTTCTATAGTCTATACAGTACGTGGCTTCGGCTGAAGGTATACTTTATTTTATTGTGTGTATATTTTTAAATTCTTGTAGTCAATATTTATGTTAACTAATTCACTTTTTTTAATTATACGATAGCAAACAAGTAAACGAGTCTCTAGATCAAAAGAGTCAACCATCGCCTATAGATACCACATATGTTAGTGGTGCCTTGCTATCTTGTGGCGAGGTCTAAGCCACACGCACAAGCTTACGGGCTACCTTACCTTTCAAATTGGAACAGGTCATTGACAAGCACTCACACTATTGTATACGCAATATGTAAGGCCTAGTAGCCACTATGGTAGTGACTCGAACAGCCAATCGGTCCGCTTTTTACGACCTGCCTGGCAGAACGGCAGTTGGCCTATTTTTCTAGGGAGCTCGGACCAACACGGGGAAACGTCAAATGCATGACTGTGTGGCAGTATGAGCAAAAACTTACAAACTAGAAAAGATGCTATCTACATTTAAAATTTCTATCTAGTTTAAATTAATTTTAAAATAACTATGTCTCCTTTAATAACACAGGAGAGAACTACGCCAGGAACAAAACTTTGCAATAGCTAAATATGGCCACCGAGCAAATACGGCAATTTTGGAATAGAATTACTTTAAACTGAAATAGTGAAATCGCCATGACTAAGCTTAAAGCGAAGAAATTATAATAGTTGAAAAATAATTCTTATGCCGTGGAAGAGTTTGTGTTGGAGATCTAAGCTGCTTTTTAGTTGTGCTTCTTTTTTCCAATTTTTTGTTTCCTTGCTAGTTCTTAAGGCCTAATTATAGTTTCTTCGCGTGTTAAACTTAGTATAAGTTATAAAATAAAACTTCAAATTTAAGCACTTTGGTTTTATTCATAATGAGGTGATAAACAAAATCCTATAAATATCCCCACTTTTTGTCTCAAGGCTGTATATGAAATAGAAATAAATGAGCCCCTGAAATATTCACAGAACATCTGCCGTTGTGGTCGCTAACACGACAAACAATAAGGTAAAAAAGTTAGAATCCAAAGGGGTTTCTATACAAGAAACATTAAAAATCTGTTTTCTTCGTCTGCCTTCCTGCATTCTTGTACGGACCGTATGCGTATCCAGCTTCATTGTTGCAAGCTGAAAAATAAAGAATTAATGATAAAAAATACAATGTTATTAAACATTTTCAACGATTTGTCCAATCACGTGTAATAAATTTCGCAAACAAGCAGATGGGTCTCCTGATGGAAAGAGTCAACCATCACCTATAGACACCAAAGATGTTAATGGTGCGTTGCTATCTTGTGGCGAGGTCTAATGCCACATGCATAAGTTTACCGACTACCTTACCCTTCAAACCGGAACACGACAGCGACAAGCACTGACGCTATTGCGGCAGGAATAGGTAAGGTTTTTTGTGATATGGGTACAGTTGACACATATTTGAAGTCAGTTTAATTTTTAAATTGCTATGATCCATATCTTTGAGATAACCATTGCCTATAGATACCAGGTACCTATATTATTGTTACCCAGATAGGTATTTTAATGGTGCTTTGCTATCCATATGGCAAGGGTTGAAGTCAAATTTATGGTTCATTTCCATAAGATTACTAGCTACCTTACCTTCCAAACTGAAACAAGACAGTGACAAGCATCGACACTATTACGACAGGATTAGGTAAGTGCGGATGTTGTAGAACTCTACCATGTTAGTGATTATAGTTAGCCTGAAATTATTATTATTTATATTTCCCATAGTGTTCAATACCACCTTTGAACAATAGACCATCTGTCGTGCAGTTCGTAAAAGACTCGAAAAAGATTGATTTTCAGGTCATGACTATGGTGGTAGAGTTCCGCAACTCCTCACCAGGGTATATGGCACCACCGTTTTACCTATTTCTACCGCAATAGCGCCAATGCTTCTCATTTTCGTTTCTCGGTTCGGAGGGTAAGGTAGCTGGTAAATTTATACATGTGGCATTGCCATTTCTCCAAACGGATAGCAGTGCATAAGCATCAGTAAGAACTTTGGTGACTATAGGCAATAGTTTATCTTTTCCTCGGGTGAGATATCTGCTTGTTTGCTTTACAATGACAAAGATTGGCTGGCTTGTGAATTAAAGTAATTCGTAGGCGAAGTAGGTGACCAACATGACTTATATTTATTCAAATTTGCACAAATTATACTAGATTATATTCTAACGTGTGTTCCATCAATTGCAACTAGTACTCGAGGAAAGCGGGCTATTTGGCAACGTCCTTGTTATGTATCATTTTTGATTTTTATGTAGTCCGATTGCAAATGTGCTATTGCAAAGCTGATATCACGTACTGTCCGCCTGGCGCAGGACTGTCACACCAATAAAGTCTTCTGTCAACAACACTGTGCCTATCGCATGCAATCGGAGGGTCAATAGCAGCTGGTGCAATGGAGATTATTCCATGATTTTTTGAACAAATACGAAGAACTATGAAAGTTTATTTATCTTGCAAGAGTCTACGAATAATAATTAAAGTTTGTCAGCTAGGAAATAAGAAAAATATCTACCTGGCTCCTGTTATTCGTAAATGGGTATATATATCAGACAATAATTGCTCTTCTGCCGTTATATCAAGCTGAAACCGCAGCTGGAATTATATGTAGTTTCCACTCTTTCCTTTATACTCTGATTGTTGATTTTTCGTCGGAACTAGACGTCACATACCAGTCTGATAATATGTAAAGCATTTCCGTGTCACTTTCTGAGCTTAAAGTGGTAAATTCACGCTAAATATTTTTTAAATTATTGTTCAACCGGCCGAAATCCGGGGGTAGCTATACGAATGACGGATGATGAAATTTTGACAGATTAATGACATTATATTTTTATAGAGACATACCAATCTGTCATTTCCATACAATACACAGTAAAACCTTAACTGGCAGCCCTCCCACCCGTTAGCAACGAACCTTTGGTAATTTGACATAAGAGTCGTGCTTTTTAGGAACAGTTTTAGCTTACGCCTCGTAGAAAATCCTACTATTTGTCACTAAAACGAGTCGTTTTGCAGATATAGGGACCGGGCATAAATGATGAATTAATGGTTGGACCACAGCTTCAGGAGGACATGAGGAATATAATTATGAGATGGCGAATGAGAAAAATTTGTTTTGTTGCGGATGTACAGAAAATGTATAGAAATATTTTAGTTTCGAAAGAAGACAAAGATTACCAAAGAGTACTGTGGCGAAAAGACATAAACGAACCTGTAAAAGATTATCGCCTCCTAAGAGTAACATTTGGGACAGCAAGTGCTCCATACTTAGCAGTTAAAACCCTAAATCAAATAGCTGATGATGAAGGCAAAGATAGCCCTAATGCTAGGAAAGCAATAAAAGAAGACTTTTTTATGGATGAACTTATGTCTGGCAAAGATACGCTAAATGAAGCTATAGAAACAGCCAAAGATATTGATAGTATTCTCCAAAAGGGGGGTTTCATTTTGCAAAAATGGTGTTTTAATAGTGCACAATTTTTAAAACAATTTGAAAGAACAAAAATAAGCTCTCATGTTAAACTAGATATCAAAATAGATGGCATCGCCCGAGCTTTGGGTTTATGCTGGAATATGGGTAATGATATGCTGAAATATAAATTTATTTTATCTGAGAATGATCCACTTAACTCTAAAATAACGAAGCGAAGCATCCTGGTGGAGATCCAACGGCTCTTAGATCCATTGGGTTGGTTGGCTCCCGCACTAATTCCTGCAAAATTATTAATACAAAAGTTATGGCTGCAAGGACTTACCTGGGAGGAAGAAGTTGATACAGCATCTAGAGAAGAATGGTTAGCTATACGGCAAAGCTTTCAACATCTGAATGAAATTGAAATTCATAGATGGTTACAGTCCACTGAAAAAGAAATAGATAAAGTCACTGTACATGGTTTCTGCGACGCATCAACTAAGGCCTATGCCGCTGTAGTCTATATGAGAGTAACAAAACAAATGGAGAAGTAAAACTGGAATTATTGCAGCGAAGACACGAGTAGCACCGGTCAAACCTGTATCCCTTCCTAGACTGGAATTATGCGGCGCGTTGCTACTAGCCAAACTACTGAAACAAATAGGAGAGGCCACAAGATTACCACAGAATCCAATATTCGCCTGTACAGATTCTTTTATCTTGGTTGTTTAGTGATCCAGCTAGATGGCAAACATTTGTACGAAACCGCGTAGTAGAAATAATAGATGCTGTGGGTAATACCAATTGGTATCATGTAACCACGGATAAGAATCCAGCGGATGTAGCGTCACGAGGAATGCTTTTACCTGAGCTAAAACATTTCAAAACTTGGTGGGAAGGGCCAGAATTTCTTCATTAGCTTAAAATAAATTATACCAGACCAGGTGACTTAACAACAAATGTAGAAAAAAGGGAAATAATACAAATGAACCTGAACGTAGAAACAAAAGAAACAAGTTTAGTAAATAAATTTAAAAACTTCGATAATCTAATTGAATTATTGAAAACAATTATATACTGCAAACGTTTTTTACACCATAAAAAGAATCGAGATAAACGTACACCTATAACGACAGGGAAAGTTGACGATTCATTAAAATCCTGCATAAGAATGACACAAAAGCATAATTTTGAAAAAGACATTCTACGTATGAAAGAAAATAAACCTGTAAGAAAGGATAGCAAATTAAAACCCTTGATCCTTACCTTGATGGAGACAGTATCCTCAGGGTGGGCGGTAGATTGCGGCATGCAAACCTGGAAGAACATAATAAACACCCTATAATTCTTGATAGCAAATGCCACTTTACAGCATTAGTTGTTGGAGACGCACACCGGAAGACGCTGCACGGAGGAGTCCAACTAATGTTAGGCTATCTTCAATCGAAGTACTGGATCCTGAAAGCAAAAAATATAGTTAAAAAGACAATACATTCATGTTAAATTTGTGCAAAACAAAGCGCTTCCTCTCGAACTTAAATTATGGGTGATCTCCCAAAGGCAAGAGTCACACCAACAAGGCCGTTTTTACATACCGAGGCCGACTTTGTTGAGCCCTACCAAGTGTTAATGTCGAGAGGTCGAGGAGCTAAAACTACTAAAACATATAAAAGTAACTAAAATAGCTTTACTAAAATTAATACATGTTAACTGAGTACCTAATTGTTAGAATATTGTTTAAAATACTAAAACATATAAATATAATTGCAAATGTAAAAAGTGATAAAATATAGAATTTGCATAATGTACTTAAGCAATAAGTAATAACTAATTGTTAATAATATGCATTTTACAGTCCACCAAGCTACATAAAACATTAAAATATTGATATGTAATAAATGCCAAATTGATATTGTTAAATTGCTAAATATAATTGAAATTCATGTATTATGATATTAAAACTATTGAGTACTTACTTTATTTAAGAAAGGACCTAGGAGTCCTTTGGTGGGCGGTATGTTATATTGAAATGTACCTAACTAAACGTACGCATTAAACAGCCTACTATAAGAAATTATTATTTGTATGTTCAGTTCAAATTAAATCGCCGTAAAGATAACACAGTGTTTCAGTTTAACGTGACTCCTAATAAAATCAAATAACTAAAAGTGAACCTAATCACAAAACCAGATGAAAACTAAGAAATGAAAATAGCTTTCAGCCTGTGTATAAATTTAAGCACGTTGCTTAATATATTCTACTCATTTTATCGTCGGCACTTGATGAAACTCCATTTTAATGTAATATTTTATCACTTATACACTTGTACTGTTTCACAATAAAGCTATTATCACTTATTACCAACCGGTTTCGCTCACACAAGCATCATCAGGGCAATTTATAGTTACAAACTAAACACAAAATTAAATGTCAACAAAATAACAAATTTGAAGGCAAATGCACATCATACCCTCAAATATTCGTTGCCGTAACTGACGTAGGGTTGTCAACACTATTGGTAACGGCTTCCCCACGAGTAGGGAAAACATCAATGTTCAAAAAATTACTTCATGTCACTAAAATTATCTACGATTAACTAAATTGTCACATAGTATTTAAAAAATTAATTTCAACAAATTGTCACATAGTGGTTAAAAACACAAAATTATAATAATCATAGTAAATCTGCTACGAATGTCAAAACTTTATACTTTAGTCAATCCCTATAAACATAAAATTATTATCCAGTTATTACTGTCCATAATTAACTCAATATACCAATATAAAAGAATAAAACCAATAAAAAATCAATAAAAAAAAATCAAAGTCTCACAAAGATTACAACACAAATTTACACACATGTTTCGCAGCTAAACAGAGTTGTCCCAGTCATATGAAATAATAAAATTAAATAAATCTACTATAAATAATAACATTAAAAATTAAAATAAAATTAAGTAAAACAGAATTAAATTAAAACAAAATTAAAAAATATTTAGAAGTGGAGAGTTTTTTATGTCTAACTGATCATTCAATAGGTTAGGGCTATCTTTCAGTGTTTATTTCCAACGCTTCGAGTGCATTGAGTCTTTTGCCTTTGTTATACAAATGGATAGGTTCAAAGTGTATTCAAGGATCAAAAGAATGCCTTTCATTCACCAAATGTCTAGCGAATGCAGAGTCTGCCCTCCCTGAACGCCAGCTTCTCACGTGTTCCCGTAGTCTTACTGAAAACGATCTGCCCGTCTGACTAATATATTGACCGTCACAATCTTGACATTTTAATTTATACACTCCACTTTTAGTAACTAGTAATATAGCATATTATTCCATTTTATTTCTCTGGATTTAAATAATACACTAATAAGTAATAATAAATCAACATATTTATTAAACTCTGTTTTACAAACTTACAAAAGACTTTACGACACATAATATTTTAATTGACTTTTTTCCCTTATCCTACACAATACTCTATAATACTTTAAAAAATAGAAAAAAAATAAGTAAATTATATATTTTCTAAATCTGTATTAAATGCTTTATCAAAACAGTGTTTACAAAGGTATGTGCAATGTTCGCTGCACAGTAACTTTGGGCATCGGGAAAACCCTTTCGTGCGCCTGTTTTTCTTTGAGGGACATATACTACATTTGCCCTCCTTCTTTGAAGAATATGCTTTTCTGCTGGCACAAAGTGAGCAATTTGAGGAATATTTAAAGTGTGTATAGAAGATTTTGTGGTCATATATTGCTAGATCGATCACTATCCGACACATTTTCATCAACAAACTTTGTACTAGCATCTTCAAAATCTGATAATTCCTCTAGCCAAGACACAATTTGATCGTCCATTTTGTTATTCATATTTATTTTTATCTATTAATACTTTGAAATCCTAAAACAAAAATGTTTTTTAGTTGTATTTATAAATGCACCATAAAATATAGTCAACATTTCAAGTTTGCAAAAAATAAATTACACAATATTACTTACGTGATTGTTCGCGCGGTGAGCAATTTGCCGCCTGGCGATGATGGTACAAACCTCTTCCACAAGAGGTTCCCCGCGCTCTGACGGCGTCCTTCCTTTCGGCACGCGTTGTTAACTAGAGTGGGGGCAGCTACTAAAAAGCGCAATCCTTACGGGCAGATATTTCAAAAATTATAACAGTTTTTTTAGTGCGGGCGACAAAATGCTCTTGGCGCACCCACTCAAGGTTTGAACAAGTATTTTCCAATTCACGAGTTTCCAAAACACACACAAAGACACTTTGAGCAGTCTCCACTAGATTGTCGAAGTGGCGGTCACCAAAAGACCAGTCTAAAATAAACTTCATGATGATGCTAGTGGGAAAGGCGTCAGTCGTTATTTCGTCAAAGAATAATGGTCATTTTTACTTTTGTGTACAATGCGCTCAAAAGCGTCTAATGACTGAAGAAGAGTGTAAGGAATCGCTCCTCTTATGGCCATTCTTTTGGAACACTTCATATAAGTTAATAGGAATTTAACCATTTGAAAACCGTTAAGCAAGTGTTTATATGAACAAAATTTATGGTAAAAGTGGTTAAATATATTTGATTTACGTGTGAAGGAATCATCCCTCTTATTGTCATTCTTCTGGCACACTTCATATATTTAATTACTACATTATTATTAAAAGTTCACACTTCATATATAATGGGAATGGGAATCAACCATTTGAAAGCCAGCAGACATGTATTTATATGGTAAAAATTTTAAGTAAGAATTGGTTAAGTATATTTGACTTACTTACTTTCGAGGTATATCTTCGTGGCGTTGTCAAAACGATAGCGTTTAACATTTGTAACTGCATTGCCACTAGCGTGTTTGCAGACTTTGTGCCAGCGCAGCGGTACTAGATTTGACTTACTTTCAAATGTTTACGGGGTTCCTGCTAAAGTTGATTGGCTTGGACACTGGCGTGCCTTCGAGGTATTACAAAGGAGGCTCATAGTCTTGGACATACATTCGCCAATAGGCCAATCTAGATCCAAAATTCTTTATATAACCTTCTTTAGCTTAAGGTAATAGCCATAAAAAATTTTTTGAAGTTCCGACTCATCGAGCACTGTGGAATGAATATCTCGCAATGCTTTATTGGCTCCGCCTTTACAAGTTGTTTTAATAACAAAAGCAATTACGTGCTTAAAATATCGTGAATCTACCACTATAGCTGAACAGATCCATAAGCCTGTGCACTAGCGTCTGAGTGAACTTCAGTTTCTGAACTTAGATCAAAAATAGCCAAAATAGAGTTCATTCATTAAAATTTCTTTGACATCCTGTGTTTAGCCCTTTTTTGATCAACACCATATAGCATTGCCCATTATTTACGATAAGTGGCAAGTGCTCTAATTCAAGCAGTTTAAAAGGGATGACCATCGAATTTACAAATAGCCTGCTAAGGCTACGATTTGTTTATTTTATTTTTTAACTTTTTAAAGTGGAGATTTAAAGCGTAAAGCTTTTTCTAATTTAATTTTTGCTCGGCCTAACTTGACTATTGAGGCCTTTTAATTTTATTTTTGCTCGGTGACTATTGAGGCCTTTTTATTTTGAGTTTTTGCTAGGACCAACCTGACCATTATTATTTGTTCTAAATATTCTACTTTAGGTGTAAGATACATATAAAGGGTAAAGAGAAACTCTTTACGCCTTAAGAAGAGTTTTTAAGTACGTTTTGAACATGTACGAGAACCTATATGGATTCTATTAAAGCATTTAGAGCGTTAATTATTTCCGATAAGTAAATGCACAAAATAACGAATCAAAATGATGTAAAATAGAAACAAAAGTTCGCACGTTTACAAGTGGAATCTAGAAAAGATATTTTGAGAGCAACTGTTAACATTTTTGACAAACTGTTGCACTAAAAGCGAATCATCATGATGTAAAACAATAACAAAAATACTATTTATCGGCATCCTATCTTGTTTTACGGAACGTCCAGAAGTCGTGGTACTATTTATGAAAAAAAAATGTTGGTTCAAATAATAAGCTTACTTTTTACTAAGATAGCAACCAATTGCGTTCACAGATATTTCTGGAACAACGTAGAAATCAACTTCAACCGTTATATCGTTTAAACCATATTGGCAACGTAGTTATTAAGTATTCAACTTTATTTCTGCTCCACCGAAACCACCTAATTGTTGAAAACCCGAGTTGCACTTGTGGAAAATGGCAATTACTGGAAACTTTTATGAACTATTTATTTTGCAACAAAAATCACATTATCTCCAGTGCACACCGCGGTGTTATAGGATTTAAAACAGTTGAAACAAGTTCACTAAGGCCATATTGCATTACAATTTTTTACAATTTTCAATACTTTTTATTCAAATAGGATCAATGACGTGTGTAATATTACCACTGGACAGGTTATCCCATACAAATGACAGCTAATTTTTTATATATATGAAGCGCTACACGTGAGGATCTCGGGAACTAATTTTGACGTATGCTGTATATGGTTGCCATGGTTGTGTAAATATTATGAAGCAGTTACGCATTTTAATTAATTTGTTAATGTTTTAGTGAATTTCTAAGTTTATATTTGGTGTGCTGTGAAGTTTTGAGACATTATGAAATGCGTATATTGCAAACTTTCCTACCTAAAGGAGTGTAAAACTTCGTTTCACAGGTATGTGCATGTAGTCACTGTTTTTAATCAAAAATTGAGTAACATGGTATTTAAAGCATATATATATATATATATATATAGAGAAACCGTAACCTATAGACAAAAAAGATGTTACAAAAACGATAATGGCGGAATCGACGTTGTTGCGGTTGGATCACACATATATATATATATATATATATATATATATATATATATATATATATATATATATATATATATATAAAGTAATACAATCATTTTAGTATTTTCATGACCCACCTAGCTGTAAATATTAAACGATCGATAAATTATGTCGACATGTGGGAATCACTAATTTTAGTTCCATGGACGCACGTATCGGATAATAAAAAAATAATTTTAGTTCCATGGACGCACGTATATTGAATAGGATACATTTGTATCACTTATTGAATGTCATGTAAATGTCAAAGATAACTAAAATAGTAAATTTAAATATGTCAAAAGTAATAGCAATAAAAAAATGTCAAAAATCATTAAAATATATCCAAGTTGAACAAGATTTGGTTGCAGTCTCAAAAACATAAGATTATTGCCAAACATTATTTATTATCGATGTAGTCACTTTTGAATAAGCTTTAATTTTACTAGTTAGCCGAATTTCTTATAGAGGAGGAGGTCAAATATTTCCGTGGGATTTTAATTATAAAATGTTATCCCGTTTTCAAAAGAATGATTTATCGTCTTTTTGGAGGCTAAATAAATAGAGTTAACTACTCAATTTCTTTTTCGAGAACTGGTGTGATAGGTGACACATTTTTCATAGTCAGTCAATGACATTTTACTAATAGACAGGTTATACGCATACATTACTGAATTTAAAAACAGCGTCAAAGTTACTACAACTACATATCACAGTAAGTATTTATTTGACAAATCTCGAAGAAAGAGATAAAAATACGTAATATGAATCGTTAGAAAGGGAAAAAAAATATTATTTAATAATATTGTCAAGTTCGGTGTGATGACATAAATAAATTGACAAAGCACAGGACACAAAAGAAATATTAATCAAAGAAAGTAAGGCAAAATGGACACCCAGTTTTACTCGTACTATAATGAGAAAACAAATACGAAATTTATAAAATAAACTTAAAAATTTTTATGAACGTACCTACCAAGTTATTTATCTATACAAATTAATAAGATAGGAGTGTCTGTTTGATATATTAAATAACCGCTTTTTACTAAATACATATAGATGTATACACGGTACAATATACCAAAATAACAATTTTTACAATTTCTGTCTGTCTGGTTGTTCTGGTTAATCTCAGGAACGGTTGGACCGATTTTTCTGGACTTTCACTGGCAGATAGCCGATGTGATAAGGAATAACTTAGGCTACTTTTATTTTCGATAATTTTTCACGCGGGCGAAGTCGCGGGCTCAACTAGTAATTTATAAAATACTCATGCACTAACCCGCGAGTAGATAAACGTGTTATACATGTAGTTTTGCGTACAAATTTCATTCCCTATTTCAGCCATCTAGGGATCGATTTAGAAAAAAGTTTATCTATGTTTGAAACTGTATCTTCAACTATCGTCATACCAAAATAATCAAAAACATATTAACATTAAGAAAAGAAAAAACAAAACAAAAATAAGGACATAAAGCAAAGCAAAATAAAAACCTACACTAAATAATTACAAGCCAATATAACTAAAAAAAAAATATGTTCAGATACATAGCAAAACTTAAAATAAAATTTATATATACAGCATGAAAAAAAAAATAATACGTAAAAAAAAGCGTCAGTCCTAGTAGCCATTACACTATAGTAATTAGTTAAGACAAAAAGCAACACTTTATACAAATAATTAATAAATAAGCTTAAATACAATTTAATTAGTCTGTGTAACCTATCGTTTGATGTCCACTGTACTGAGTGGTGTGATGTCTCAAAATGGCCAACACTCAGCTAATGTTGAGAAGTTCTTACCTCAACGCTGGTTTTCAATGTCAGCCAAACTACTCTAAGCGTTACCGAAAGGTGGCAGAATTATATCGATTAATCTATCTATCTATATCTATAAAAGAGAAAGTGTGTGTGTATGTTCCGTATAGGCTCCGAAACGGCTGGACCGATTTCAATGAAACTTTCAGGGAATCTCCAGATTGACCTGGCGAGTAATCCTGTAAAGTTTGGTGACGATCGGAGCACTCCTATTTTTGAACTGAAATATAGAGGTTTTATTTACTATGATGATATTCTATTGTTTTATAACCCAAATTTGTATTGACACATGCGTTGTGTATATTTATGTCATTATGAACCATGTAGAATTATAATGGAGTATATTGAAGTATAATGAAGCATAATAATTGTAAAAACTAAAAATGTAGTGCCTATATGAATTTAGATATTTCAAAGATAGCAGGAAATCTTCATGGTATAGGGAAAGGGGAATTGTTTTACTCCAAATTTAACGCATGCGGGCCACGGGCAGTAACGAATAAATCAAAACTACTGGATCGATATTAATCATTTTCTTCCCGTGCGAAGCCGGGGCGGGCCGCTAGTCTATACATATAATACAATCGTAGGAAAGTCAAAATTGTACATTGAATATTTTTTTAAAAAGAATACTTGGGGCGTGATCTACAATCGATATTGAAGCCAAAAATGTAGTTTTTAGAATTTTTGTCTGTTTGTCTGTTTATCTGTTTGTCTTTATGTATGTCCGAGGTAAACTCAAAAAGTACTGCATGGATTTACCCTTCCCTTACGGGAGAGGAGCTGTGCGGAGTAAACGAAGTCCGCGCAGACGAAGCCGCAGGCAACAGTTAGTTTAAAATAAATTCACATACCTAAAATACGTAATTACAGCACGACCGTTAAAAACATTAATATATATAATACAGGGAGAGTCGTTGAAATAAGTATTTTCTTGGAATAATAAATAAAAATAAAAATAATATCGGAAAAATGAAATAAGTAGTAGTATTAAATAAAACTGAAATGGGAAGATGTAAATCAGAACTAACAACTTAATCCTTAACTTTAGACCAGAGAGAGACATAGGAAGGGTAAGGAGTACATCTTATCAAAGTACGTTTTGAATAAATATTTATTTTTAAATTCTCATTAGTAACATTTTTAGCAAAATATATTTTTTTGGGGCTAAATGAATCTATATATATTTGATTTAAATAATTTGTGTGATATTTAAATTGTCATTTTTAAATTTAAATAAAATTATATATATATATATATATATATATATATATATATATATATATATATATATATATATACACACATACATACATATACATAGATAAGATTTAATAAATTTGTGTGATATTAAAATTGTAAAATTGAAATTTAGGAAATACTGATTGATAATTAATTATTATTTAATTAATAAGATAAGTATGATGGGACAACTCATATTAACTGTGTTACTTAAATATTTATTTTTATATTAGGATAATAGAATTATTTATGTTACAAGGTTATAATAGAATAGAATCGAAAATAATAACACATTAACCAAAAATAATATTTAGATAATGTATTATTATTATTACTGAAGTTGAGCATTGATCAGATATTCCTTGTATTTATTCCTAAAACTGTTTTTTAACTGCAACTCCCGTAAAGGAGGAAGTAAATTGTTCCAACACTTTGTTGCAGCGTATCTAAAACTACCACAAAAAGCCACTGACCGGTGTTGACCTACAAGAAGTAAATATGATGACGCCCTTGTAACCTGCGACAGATTTAAGTCACTAACCCAATGTAGCCTATTACACAAGTACTTAGGAACTTTAAATTTGATAACGTTAAAGAGTAATGTTGCAAAGTGTAACTGTCGGCGGTAGTCCATCTTTAGTATTTTTGCATTGTTTGAAGAAGGGAGTGACATGGGCTCGAGGTGGTATATCAAAACAGTATCTAGCGCAAGCATTTTGTACCCTTTGTATTAAGTTTTTACTTCGCTGTAACAGCCTAGGTCCAACTACCGCATCAGCGTAGTTAAACCGCGATAGCACTAGAGATTCACATAATTGTATACGAAGGGGCGTACATAGAGTATCTCTAATTTAATATAACATTTTTAAACGATAGAAACAGTTACGAACAGTTTCTATAGTGTGATTATGGAATCTCATGTGCTCATCAAATAGTACACCCAAATTGCGCGCCTCTCTCACTCTGTTTATAAGTGTACTCTTAACTTTAATCACTGGCTTCATATTAGATATTTTATTTATTTGATGTTTTGTACCAAGAATCATGAAATTAGTGTTGTCGGCATTCAACGCCAAACCATTATTTTCAGACCATGCATTTATACAATTTAGATCTTTGTTTAGATTTTCAATTGCCTGGTGGGTTTGCGAAGGATGGAAAGAGGCATACAATTGAATGTAATCTGCGTACATGTGGTACTTACTATATTTTACACATTTAGACACATCTGCAGAATAAAGTGAATAAATAAAAGGAGATAATATTGATCCCTGTGATTATCTACGTGTTACTTGACAACGTTCAGATGAAACGATTGTTAAGGTACATACTTACACATTAAATCAAACATTTTTCGCTCTATAGCTGTAGTCGTTTATTTGTACATTGCCTAAAGACGCAACAAATCATTCTCCCTCAGAATATCACAATGATTGTCGCGTCCGACTAGTGACATTTGACATTCAAGAGGTGTTTTACCGCGTCACAAGACTGCGCATAACTAAGTTCGTTCAGGCAAATTACCCGAGACTCATACTGTAACTATAAAACACGGGTAACGCATCTATACTTTTTTACATATCACTGTAGTCAGTCATGTCTCTCCTGACATTAACAATATTTTTACAAACGTATAAAGATTACTTGCATTTTCCATTTAAGTCCATTTCTCGAAGAAATTTCGGACAGGCTTTGATGAAGCAATACCACAATAAAAGTAGCTTGAACATTTTATTAATTTTAAATATGCGTCTTACATTTTATTAATTTTATCCATGTGCTTTTGTTAAAGCAAGGGCAGGCTAAAGACCTCTTCTTATACGGACGTTACACTTAAGATCACTAACTAAATGGATAAATATTTTTTCACTTAAAATTTTGAGGGTACTTTATAAAATAAGTTCTTTAGCGTTCGATCACTAAAACTTGAACTATTTGACTATGTAAGCATTTGAGTGAGTGAGTCTTAATATCCGATTTTACATACACAGAAAATGTACTTAAATCGACTTTACGTGATTGTTATTTGGAATTACGGTAGGGCACATTATTTAGCGTTATATATTTGAAACAACTGGTTTGTATTCAACCTCTAACACTTTTTAATGCTAATAATAAAGTACACGCCTAAACAGAACGAGTAAGGTCACTAATATGTATTATTCTTGAGTGATAAAATATATATTATCCAACCGGTTTCGCTTCTATAAGCATCATCAGGGCAATCACAAATTTAAACTAAAAACAAAACAACATCTAACCGTTCTGATTTAACATTTTATATTATATAGATATAAAATGTTAAATATATATAGATGTAAAATGTTAAATTAGAACGGTTAGATGTTGTTTTGTTTTTAGTTTTAATTTGTAATTGCCCTGATGATGCTTATAGAAGCGAAACCGGTTGGATAATATATATATATATATATATATATATATATATATATATATATATATATATATATATATATATATATATGTATATATATATATATATATATATATATATATATGTGTGTGTATATATATATATAATAGTTTATTGTGAAATAGTACAAGTGTTATCGATATAAAAATTGTATGAAAATGGAGTTTCACCAAGTGCCGACGATAGAGAGTGTTGAATACCTTATTTAGAATTTAGATCACCTATTCGTCACACTAGTGGACGAATTAAGAAATATATCATTCATTTTCTATACGAAAAAAATAAGATTCGTGCTTGTTCAAGAGTTCATGCATCAATAAATGATTTAATCAAAACTTGTTCATTTATGAACAGATTTTAGAAATCGTTTTAGTTTTGGAGGGTATAGTTTCTAGATAGTCCAGGCGAAAAATTATCTATGCAAGTCACTAACATCGTGGCTACTAGGTGGCAGACTTCTACATTGTCTCACCCGTGTCTGGTACCAATGCCTTACATATTACTGCCGCAGTAGCTTCAGTGCTTGTCATTGTATTCCAGTTTAGAGGGTAAGTTAGCCGGTAAAATTATGCTAGTGGGATTAACACATCGCCACACGTATAGCAACGCACTATTAAAGTCTATTGGCGATGGGGTTGCCTCTTTCCATCAAGAGATCTGCTTGCTTGCTAGCATCCATACTTATATTATTAATGGGTAAGTGTATATATGTGTGTTTTTTGTTTATCCGTCTTTTACGGTAAAACAGAGCGACGGATTCACGTGATTTTTTAAGTGGAGATAATTGAAGGGATGGAGAGTGACATGGGCTACTTTTGTCTCTTTCTAACCCAAAGCTTCTCTAAAACTAACTTAAGGCGAGCGAAGCCGCGGGCAAAAGCTAGTATGAAATAAGAACCATTACTCAGTAACATAAAATATTTGAACATTATTTTATTTTACACATCTGTTCAAGCAGATCTTTCTCTACAAATCATCGGTTACTGCATATTAGTCTCTTTATAAAAATAATCTTACAGTGAGTAAAAAAAGCAATATCGAAATCCTCCAAGAAAACCAGCTCCAAAGTGATATACTAAAACTGTCCTCTTTCTATATTTTAGAAGCTTACGGACTCTCATTACAAGTGGCTACGGCTACTGCGGTTGTAATAGCCCATTAATTCTTTTTACCACACATTCACATGACCACTAAGCTTTTTAAGGGGATAGCTTAGCAACTTAATCTCAACAAAAACTTATTAACAAAATAACATGCTAGCGCCATTGTGTACTTGGTTTTTGTATTTTGTAGTAATGTATACTATCATAAAAGTCACATAATTATATAATATCACATGTATATAATATCGGAAATGTAATCCAAGATCAAACGTGTAAACAATGATATAACCAAATTAAAATAATAAATAATATAAATAGTAAATATCCCTGGACAAATTACGCGAATTTATCAAAGTAAGCCAATTACTTCCTTTGTTGACATAGGTGTTAGTCAACCATATTAATACATAGAAATGCATTTATAAATATTCAAATATATTATATAAATACCCATACACAGTTTGTCCCTGTCAGAAAACGAACCTGAGCCCCATCAATTGCGCAATCAGGGTCCGATTTTCCACTATAGGATGAAATAATATATTTTATTATATAATATTAAAATTTAGAAATACTTGGCGTTTCGCCAAATATTTCTGCAGTCGGTATTAGTAATGTTGAAGTAAGAGAGAGGTTAAATAATAATAAATCTGGTTATGGTATGTCGGTCTTACTCTTTTCCGGTACCTACATCCTTCTACGTTCGCATTGTATATTAGGGTGGATCGAAAAAAAAAAAAATTTTTTTTCTTAGCATGGGGGTAGAATTTGTAGCTTATAAAGAAAATTTATCAAGGACTGTCCGAAGGTTGTGTCAAGAGTCTTCGCACCCGGCGTTCTTGTATGAAGAGAGCGATGAATAAGAAAGAAGCGAGACGGGTCTGCAAGGATCGTTGGCACTTGGTTCTCTCTTCCTATTCCGTAAGGATCTGGCGTGAACATGTGTATGTATATATGTAATTTAGAACATCATGACGCTATATAATTAGATAAGCTAACGCCATTTTGAGTATGGTGGTCTAAAAACAGTATATGTCATAACGATAAATTTTACACTACCAGTTATAATATACACAATATCCATGTCTGTTGAGTGTTCCTATTGTAAAAATTCTATAACTAGAGACTGAAGGAAAGAAAGCGTCCGCGGTGGTGGAATAAAGTTTATTTTTACTAGATTCAATTAAATAAAAAAAACTCTAAAAGGTTGACCATGCGGGCCATCCCTGAAACTTCCCGCTAAATTAAGGTATTTTGCAGTTCGAACACCTATTTTGTTAAAAATAAGAGTATATTACATCCTGAAGATGCTTTAAAAGTGAAACCGGTCGAGTAATATATTAAAAATATATGTGTAAAAGTGAAATTTATGTACAAATGCAATAATAAAAGTGTTTTTACTATTGCACTTGTACATAAATTTCACTTTTGCCAGCCTATTACGAATGAGTAAGCTCTTTTCTTGAAGGTCCCTATGTCGTATCCATTCAGGGCATTTATTACCGACAGGGGATCTGCATATGATTCCACAACAGAGTTGTCCATGGGCAGTGGTGACTGCTTTCCATCAGGTGGCCCATTCGCTCGTATGCCTGCAAATTTAATTAAAAAAATACCGCTACGACCGGAGTATGTAGCATCACCAGAACTGTCATCCGCATAGTAATGTATGTTGCGAATTCGCATCATGTCATTGAAATGCAGAAGGAACAGTGTCGGTGATAGCACGCAACCTTGGGGAACACCAGCTTAACAGATATTAAGGTCCGAGCACGCACCGTCGACTACGACCTTGATGCTCCGAACAGCCAAAAAACTAGTGATCGACTTGCATAATTTTTTCGGAAGCTCATAGGAAAGCAGCTTCGCGGGAAGCGCTTTGTGACATACCCGATCAAACGCCTTGGCTATGTCCAAACTGTCAATGCCTCCGCCTTGGATTCAACTGCATCCGCTCACCGATGAGTTAGGTATACTAGAAGGTCACCAGCTGAGCAGCTGCGACGGAAACCATACTGACGATCGCGAATCAGCTGGTGCTCTTCAAATACTTGAGGAGCTGGGAGTTGATGATTGTCTTCATAATTTTAGAGAACAAGAAGGTTGTGGTAGTTAGCCGGATTAGAGTGATCTCCTTTTTCAGGGATGGGATGCACCAAAGCTGTCTTCTATGAATTAGGTACCACGCCAAGTGGGTAGGAGAGCCGGAACAGGCGTGTTAATACTGACGCCAACTTCGGAGCACACACTTTTAGCACAACCGGAGGAATGCCATCCACCCCACTGGACTTGTGGATGTCCAAGTAAAGTACTGCTTTACGCACAGATGACCTCCGAAATTGTGGTTCACACTGCGGGATGGTTTGCCGGTGCATTCCCTTGGTCATCTAGAGTCGAGTTGGCCGCAAAGAAGGATCCCAGGAGATCGGCCTTCTCCTTTGCGGTATGGGTCAAAGAGTCATCGTCTCCGTGCAAAGATGGAAGAGAGGGCTGTGAGAAATTTTCTAAGACAGCCTTGGAGTAGGACCAGAACGCACGGGTCCCTGAAGGAAGGCGAACAAATTTCTCACCAATTCTACCTTTGTGTTCAGATTTTGCTTAGGCAATAGCTCCTTTGAAGTACCTCCAGGCGGAATTGTACTCCTTATGCGCTGGTTTTTTCATCACAAATTGCGGACGCTGCAGCCCAAGCCTGGTAGCTCACCGACCGCAGGAAATGGAATGAAAAGTTCCATGCCCTGCAGCACCACATCAGCAATAGAGTCATCGACGATACTCGGATCATCCAGCGAGAAGCGCAACTCACTAACCATCCTACGCATGGAGGCCCATGGGTAGGACGCAAAAAAAAGCCGTATTTTGTCCCAATCTGCTGACCTATATTACCAAACGTGACGACAGCCTGCTAAAGAGGCAGTGATAGGTGCGAAACCAGCACTTTATTCCGGATCCGGCAGTGGTCGGACGTACCAAGTGGGACGTCCAGAGATACCTGATGCTGGTAATAATCCGGATGAGAGTTCAGCAGAAGGTCAAATAGTGAAGGCGTATGATCGTCTACATCGGGAACTCGAGTGGGCGAATTAAAATCACTCAATTTCACGATCTCAGCGGAGGGAGTCTGTTGTAACATGGAATCAACAGTCGTTTGAAGGTGCTCAACAAGCCGGTCAACGTCAGCATTCCCACTACAGGACCTGCATAGGCACGCGTAGATACGTAGATGGTCGTCGCAACCTACTCGCAGCCAGAGGATGGAAAGGTCCTGACCTTCAAGTTTGCCGAGGCGCCGATAATAGACATTTTCTCTGACGTATACGTATATACCAGCCCAAGGTACAAAGGAATGTTCCAATTTGTACCCCGGGTAGGAAAGGTAGGAAGTATCAGCTGGAGAAGATATCTGGATCTCAGTCAGAAAGAGCAAGGCTGGCTTCGCCGTCTTAAGATGGTAGTGGACGGCGTTAAAATTTGAGTGAAGCCCCTTGATGTTACAAAGGTCCACAGTGACCTTGGAAGAGGGTACCCTGCGTTTCTTGCTCTTATGTCCCCGTGACATTTTGTGAATGAGCGCAATTTTGCTTTACGTCGTTGCCCCCCCCTCCTCTTTGCTTTACGTCATTGTTCAGTGAGAGAGTGGTGTCTCCGCGGGCGTACCGGCCTATTCAGTTGCAATTGCAGTATGACACTACCGCTAATTTGATTAACTGACTGCACTAGCGAAATAATTTTGCAACAAAATTATCCCACCGGTAGTCGATGGGGTCGTCACGTCCCTACGCCGGCAAAATAAGTATAAAAAATTTCTAATAAAACTCTAAAACAATTTCCCTCACACGGTGTTTCTAAGGAGCATCAACATGATTATTTTTAAGAAGAGGATTAGCAATTTTTAGAGATCGGCATCACATTGACGACTAGCTCCTTTTGTCGCTGATGTCCATGTGCATTGAAGACTACTTCCCATGAGGTGACCCATGGCTCGTATGTCGTCAATTTCTATAAATAAAAATCTGTAGTGCGTTTTTTTGTAATTTTAACATTACAAGCTAAAGTAGAGCTGCACTATCGTCTAAACGCGTTTTCTGAGGATAGACACACTTGACGTCGTCGTAGATAGCTATTACGACTATGGGTCAAGCAATTAATGCGGGAACTAATGCGTAATACGCACGATATACGGTAATCTTGTGTCATAAATAAATGAAAGTGTTATGATTTAATTAACAGTGTAGTAATTAGTTATAAATATTAGCATGAAACAAGTTCATGATAACGTTATTTTTCACTTTTGTCAGATTCATTAGTTTTGTATAAAAATATTTAAAAGAAGTTATTTACTGTTTCTTTAATTTGCTGATTATGCTGTTTGCCGATTATGAAAATTGAAATATTATAAAACTGGTAAAGTATTGTTGCGGGTGAAGAGTTGAAACGCTGGAGGGATCTAGAAATAAAAGTAAGAGACAGCTACTCCTATTTATAAATAAATAGTTGCCCGTCACCCGAATAGCTATGCCGTAATGGACTTTCTGGTATATGGCATAAAGGTGAAAATAGCGTGTACTAGGACTTGTTTATCATAAGTTGATTACAATAAGAAGTGATTCATTGTTTACGCAATAAATTTAGATTTTTCTGGATCCAGGTAGAACTTTATCCTGGGTATAAAGAGAAATGTGTTGACAAATACAGGGCAGTTTTATAAAGCAATCGAGAGCTATACTTGAAGCGACCCGTGCGAAGCGAGAAGTGTTTTATTGTGTAGTCGGTTAAGTTTAGTGTTAGGTCAGTGAGTGACTAGTGTTAATCAGAGTATTTATTATTACATTGTGTTGTCTTGTGTTGTGTGTATTTGTGTTGTAAATACACGGTTTAATATAAGTGGCGTTTTCTTGCAAATTACGAACTCGAAGTACGTAACAGTATTAAAGCCACAAGCTAAATGAATTTGTATAAAGTAAAATGAGGAGGCTGGCTGTAAATCGGAAAATACTGATCCTGTTTGATATTTAAAAATAGTTTATATATGTTACCTGCTAAACATGATTTCAGGCCAAACTAGTTTGTTCTAAGCGTGTCCGGATATACTAGTATAGCCTAGGACTGACCTAAATACTTTAGACTAAACTAGTTTGGGCTAGACCGAACTGATTTTGAATTTTTATTCATGTAGATTAAGGTCTACAAAATAAAAAGCATACAATTATATGGCCAATATTTATTCAAACACTGTGTAAGTATTAAGATTATTGCTTATAAAAAAAGTGTATTTCGAAAATAGTCACGAATATTCAGAATCAAACTTAAAAGTGAAATATTTTATACATCTTGATTGATATCACTTTCTTCCAGAAAAATATTACAATTGAAAATAGTAAAACAAAACAAGGTCAGTCGGAAAGGAAATCTTGTTATGTAGTAATTTGGAAATAAATAAAATATCTAATAATGGAATTTGAATAATTAAACTAACTCCAAATATCTGGCAATACCAGAGGTCTTGCAGTTGCGTTGTCGGCCTTTTAAGAATGAGTAAGCTCTTTTCTTGAAGGTCCCCAAGTCCGTCCGTATCCGTTCGGAAGCTCCCCTGCTGGTAATTGATTAAATACTCTCTTATGTGTGTCTGTGTAATGCGAGGCAAAAAGAAATGCACAGTTGTGGATTTCCAGATATCGAGATTGTAAGGGTGGAATTTCAAATTTTGACGCGATGTCCGATGATGGAATTTGGTGGATGGAATTAATCCAAACAAATTTTTGGAACACTCCCCATGATAAATACGATAGAGGATGCAGAGTTATCCTACGCTTCCGCGCAAGGCGAAAGATTCAAGCCGATTCGAAATAGTTTGGTCGTCACCGATTCGAACTACTCTACGCTGAATATTGATATTTGGACTGCTAAAGTGTCATAATATTGCCGTTCACTTGCAACTGTAAAAAAGTAACTTTTATTGGATTGCTTTTTCTTAAATATAGTATAAACGTAAGTACTTTTTACTATTACTGCTGAATACTGCTATTCATAGCCTTAGCCCTATTTGGAATTTATATTGTATATTTTTACATTAACTGTGTTTTAGAAAAGTATTAATATCGGCATAAAATATAGTACCTAGTTCATTATTTCTATATAAAATTTTCTGAATACAATATTTAATTTCTTTTACAGCATTTTATATTTATTTTTAATTTTAGATGACTAGACCTACCTATATATTTATATATACTAAAAAAATACAAAAACCGGCCAAGTGTGAGCCAGACTCGCGCACGAAGGATTCCGTACCATCATAGCAAAAAAATACGAAAAAGCGTTTAATCTATGGGGACTCCGTTAATATTTTCATTTTTTTTAGTATTTGCTGTTATACCTAAAAACAACCTTTACATACTCTCTTTTTCAAAATATTTGGATATTGTACATTAGTTTAGAATTATCCAAGTGAATACTAACCGCAGCCCAGCCTTTGCATCTTTCACAGCATCGCCACCCATTGTCCACATTTTTCTCGACATTTCTTGGCTTGCGCACTTTTGCAATATCTTTATGGGTATTTAAAATCCCATAACACCTAACCTCTGCATGATATAGCCATATTGATATCATACAATCGTTTTGCGTCCAACCCCAATCACGTTTACAAAATCAATTTGTAATGGCTTTAAAATAATCACAAACTATTTCAAAACTATAATCTCAAAAAGTCAAGTAAGTACTGAAGAAATTTAAAAACCGCGCTAATAAATATCAAAATTTCATAGATATATTACACATCTAGATTGATAATTGGGCGATAAAAAGTGCCCCCAATAAAAGTCTACTAAATTTGGTAGACTTGGGTGATACGTCAGATGTTTCATTTTAATAATAATCATAGGAGAACGAGCTGAAGAAAAATTATAAAATATGCCGGTTTGTAATGACAAAATGCTGTCGCAATTATCGTAAACAAATTTATAATAATAGCTAGAACACTTTTCACGAGCAATTGTTATTCTACAATTACAATTATATATGAAAAAATGGAGTTTTTAGTCCGATTATTTACTGGTATTTAGTAGTGCCGATTTATTACTGGTGTAATTTTCCAAAAAAAATGGGAAACATATTTCATATAAGTACGTCTTGGTAAATAATAATAAAATTGTGAAATAACGTGTAGACAGATGTGATAAATGTATTTAATATTCTATTTAAATATCAAAAATAAAAAAAAAAACTATGAAAATTTAAATTACTGATAAATAAACAAGCGGATAGCACTCCTAAAGGAAAGAAACAACCATCGTATATGTTTCTAGAGCGACGCTATCCATGTGATGGGGTGGGATGGTATTGCCGGATACCTTACTCTCAAAACTGTAATTAATACGAAAGTAAAAAGCATTGACGCTTTTGCGGCATGAATCAGACAGCTCTTTTATGGCAGTTCGGGTGAGATGTTGCAGAACTTTACCAACTGGCAAGTAGTAATCTCGATGTTAATGACATGTTGAGCCCATCGTTCGCCTGTTAAGAACTGCCTGGCAGAATGGTAGGAGACGGGGGGAGGGGGGCCGGTTTAACACACTCGTGCCTCGAAGTAGCATATATATTTCTAGAAATATATACACATATATATTTGGAGATGTCATTCAATTTTACTCAAAGTGAAAAGAAGAGGTGGTAAGTATGATGAAGTGAAGAATGCAATTTTAAAAGTAGCACACTGGTTCCGCACAAATACATTTTATTAAATGACAAAATCAAGAGTGTTGAATTCTCATTGCATCTCATAAGGCACGTAAATAGCAATGTAAAACTTAATGGAAATAATCTGAGTCTACTACGTACCACGTTTACTAGGTGGTAGAGTTCTGCATTGTCTCACCTGATTCTGGTACCACCGCCTACCTATTCCTGCTGCAATAGTGTTCGTTACTGCCGTGTTCAGGTTTGGAGGATAAGGTAGCCAGTAAACTTAGGCATGTGGCATTTAAGACCTCATCACAAGATAGCAACAACAAATTAACACCTTTTGGAGTTTATAGGCGATGGGTGACTTTTTTCCATCAGGAGATCCGTCTGCTTGTTTGATATCTTACGATATAAAAAAAGTTAGGTGGACTCACCATGTTTTTAGGTATACCTCTAGATAAAATTAAAATAAGTTAGCAATTAAATGTAGTTCGGCAGTTTTTGCAATGTGTTAAAACAAAACTATGTAGGGAAGGGTATTATAAAATCTTAAATTGTTAAGAAGACAAGAATGTCTGCAATTAATTATCATTTCTATACCAAACCAAATTCTATACTTTAAACGAGTAATTTACGTATTGTTTATTGGTTCAAAACAGCTCTATCGATTTTGATGAAGTGTTGTAAATAGGTAGTCTTTTACTATTGAAATTGATCGTGCTATGAAAAATTATATAGTATAATAATAATAATATAAGACAAGATTATATAGCTAATTTTCTTCCGCCGGATCAACTCAGTGTAGGGCAGCATTTCGATTTGGTAGTTATTCTATGAATGTCAACTCGCCAAAAGTACGTATAAAAGTTAATTTGAATAAATTAAAGATTGGTTTAAATCCTAAATAAACAAAACATTCTACTCTCTCATGGAAATGAGCGTGATGTATTTATTTATTTATTAATTTTTCGCATTTGAAATTTAAGTTACATTTCCTGCAAAAACTTTCCAAATCGTATAATAATTTATACGCGTTCTTTGTACTTCTATCTATTTAAATTAAATAAGGATGTACAATATTTACTTTAACCTTCACTTTTTAACAGGGATAATATATACTTTATAGCAGGGATAACAAAAATTAAGTTTGGGCACACCAACAACACTAGAGTGCGTGGCTTGATTACTGTAAGTACACAAGTGACACTCGTTGACATTTCACACAAGCAGATTTTTTCGAGGACATTTTTAATTGTCAGTTGCTTAGAAATACTCTCTCTGGATATATATATATATATATATATATATATATATATATATATATATATATATATATATATATATCCAGAGAGAGTATTTCTAATATATATATATATATATATATATATATATTATATTATAAAGCAAAATTTATTAGACAATTGACAGGTCAAGTGTAATATTCCCAGAGTCGCGTTCTTTAATGGATGCTACTTAACAAATATAACGTGATTTACTTTACGTTAAATATATTTTTCGTAGGCTTTAAATAAATTAAATTGAAACTCGATCTCTTTTGCCAATTTGTATTTTTAAATTCAAGATTTCTAATTAAAATGCATTAATAATAATAACTTTATACTAAAATTTAAAAATCGGCAAGTTATATATGTTTCTCAACGTTAATTTGATATGTCCTAGCCAGAGATAATGTGACCGGCTACAAGACAACGCATTGCAGAACAACAAGAATTAGTTCATGGTACGATAGTAAAACATGACAGGTTAATACTCATAGTTGAACTTTCTGGAATTTGACAAGTATTATAAGAGTTCATGGTAGGCCCTCTGGCACTATAGAGCTCTGGCCCAGAGATAAGAATTACAGTACTCCATGTGAGGCCAAATTTGTGCCTTATGAAGTAGAAGGCGATAGTCTGGCAAGAAATACTGTGATTTATGTGGCATTAAACCTCGCCACAAGAAAGCAACGCACCATGTACAACTTTAGTGTTTATAGGCGATGACACCGAGCACACTGAGCTTTTTGGAGGCTAGTTTAGCCTTATATTCCAAATGACCGCGAATCTGATCGGTATGTCAACTCCCAGAATTCCGACACTAGCTGAGGCTATCAGGAGAGTATCTCCAAATCAAGATGATACGACAAACGGACGACGAAACATGCAAAGCTGTATCTTGTTGCGGTTAAAAGTGACCAGGTTTTGACGATCCCATTCCGAGAAATCGGTAAGTCGATTCTCGACTTCAGACACAAGCTCATTTCGGCCCTCTTCGACGTGTTCCCGAGTAATACCGCTACGGTCAGCATATGTAGACATACGGACATACAAACATACGAACACACGAGCACACTAACTAGTCCCAAGTTTTCAAAATCAAATATTCAACATATATACTGCTCCGCTTCGACCGCCCCGTTGGTCGAGTGGTTAGCGACCCTTACTAGGCAATCGATGGGGCTCGAGTTCGATCCCTGACTGGGAAAAGCATTTGTGTGATGAGCATAAATGTTTGTATTTTCGGATTTGGGTGTTTATTAAATATATTCCAATATTTATATATGTATTTCTATATGTTAGTATCGTTGACTAACACCCATAACACAAGCAAATAATTTGCTTTCTTTGGAGTTAGATCAGTCAGTGTAATTTGTCCCATGCTCTCTTGATATTGTCTCATGAATATTTATTCATTTATCAAAATATGGCTGAGATTCAATATATGGATAACGACAGCGTACTAGTAGGGACACAAACGGAGTATCCTCCCCGCCTTTAGAGGTTACGTGTTTATTTTGCCACATGCAATGATTCAATGTTCAATAATAATTCAATAACATTTCGGCCTAGGCCAAATTAGTTTAGTCTAAAGTATTTCGGCCAAACTAGATTATTATAGTCTATACTAGTATATCCTGACATGCTTAGGATGAAACAGTTTCGCTTGAAATCGGGTTTGGCCGGTAACATATATACTAATCATTACATAGTATAAAACAAAGTCGCTTTCTCTGTCTGTCCCTATGTCCCTATGTCCTATGTATGCTTAAATCTTTAAAACTACGAAACGGATTTTGATGCGGTTTTTTTAAATAGATAGATTGATTCTTGAGGAAGGTTTTAGTATATAAAACTTTCCGATATTACCACAGGAACAAAAGTTACGCGGGTGAAACCGCGAGCATGTCGCTAGTATTATAATAAAAAGAATTCAGCGTAGATCGGTTCGAATCGTTGACGATCAAGCTATTTTCAATCAACTTGACTCTTTGGAATCACGCAGAGATGTAGGTTCGCTCTGCATCTTCTATCACATCTACCGGGGTAAGTGTTTCTACGAATTGTGCGGATTAATTTCTGCCCCTGAATTCTATCATCGGAAATCACGTAGAAATTCAAATACCTTATTGTCACCAGCTTGTTGTCGGGATATGTTTGTGCCGAACGGATACAATACGGGAACTTCAAGAAAAGAGCTTACTTATTCTTAAAAGACCGGCAACACAAATGAAAAACCTCTGGTATTGCGATTGTCCATGAGTGGCTGTGATCACTTACCACCAATTGCACCCTCTGCTCATTTACTCCCTCTTCTATATTTTATTTGATCGTTTGTTAGTTTATAATAAACAAACTTAAGAACTTCCTGGTCGAGTTTAAATAATCTTTTGCCTACGGAAAGCTACATTTCTTTGGAGTAACATAGAATACCTTTCACCAGACTAAGAGAACAAGTAAGTAATATTTTTGGGTCACGAGAAATAAGTTGCATGCAAAAGCTAGTACAATAACTAATAGTTCGGCCTCAAGACAAAATACCATTAAGGCAAGAAATTGCAGCGTAGTTAGAAGTAAGCTGAGTAAGTTTACTTTTGACAACAACACGATACCTCGTGAAATAAATAGAAACCTATACGTAAATGACACACATATTATAAATTTTTATTATTATAATCAATATTAATACAGTAACCTGGATAAAACGTGCGCTGCTTTAAAAACTATCAATTACTAGGTGCACCCTGTCACCCGCTACATTATAAAAGTTTTTAGTAAATCCCATGGGAACAATTTATTTATTCGAGATAAAAAGTATATCCCAGGTCATTATCTACATGTGTGCCAAATTTGATCCAAATAGATGTAGTCGTTTTTGCATGACTGAGTAACAAATATTCAACCATATATCTAAACATCTAAACTTTCGCATTTACAATATTAACATAGATTTGTAAATTATATTTCAAAATAGATAGTCTTACAAATCGATTGACTACCTATAGCTAACCTATATAAACTAAGATAAAACTAAAACATTAGCCTGGTCTTTACTACCTTACTTATTTTCACGCTTGTGGCAGTCGTGTTCTGGTTTGGAGGGTAAGGTAGCCTCTTAAGTTATTCATGTGACATTTTATCCCTGCCACACCCATAGCAGCGCACCATTAAAATCTTTTTCCAGAACCAAGTGCTTGTTTGCTATCCTATGACTTAAAAAACTCCCACATTATTGGTACCATCATGAGAATGTAAAGCTCCTTCTAGTCAACGCTGGTTAAGCTAATGTACCTAATATAAAATAATGACCAAGACTATTGAACCGTGATCGTATTGGTCAGTATTTATAAAATAACGTTTTTAAGGAGGCACGATTCGTTTTCGTCTGACTTTGTTATAAAGAAATATTCATCAAGTTCTTCAAGTATAGTACTTGATAATATGTATAGAAAACAAAATTGAGTATTTCACATAAAAATTATCATAGCTTAACGGGAATGTTTGGACACCAACGTCTAAGACTACCGCCGTCACCTTGGAACCCGTCCAACCACAAATCGCGGAATTTATTTCCCTCACCGTTACTAGTGCATCTACGTGCGGTGTATACAAAATGTATTAAACTATGATGTATAATGTACTAGATGCGACAGTGCAACTTGATAGATCGTTAAATAATTTGCAACGCACTAAAACTCTTGTTATATAAGATAACAACAAAGAGATGATTTTCTGATGTTACGAAATAGAAAAAAGTTAAATGAGCGCTGCAATGGCAGGGATTTAAAAACAAAAGAATAAGTTTACTGGCTAAATTAATTTCTAGCCAGAATAAATGATATTGAGAAAAACTGATCGGCGAGCAGTTTAAGCAAAATGGTATGTAGCATCGCACTCACATCAAATTGTCAAAAAAAAAGCAGAACCATATTACGACCTAATGTTAAGCCTTATAGTTGCCTCCTATGAGCTACTTTTCAAGAAAGCAGATTTCATGCATTTTTTTAAAGTTTGTTAGTCGAAACTCGTGCATTTATTAACTGATTTGAAAAATATTTTTTGTTAAGAAGCGTATATTTTTTATTTGGACATTTGGAAGAATCTGATCCCGTGTTTTAGAGATAACTACAGGAAATCAGTAATTGGTGGTTACAGTTTTGTCTGCGTTTATTTACTGAGAATAATTTGTGGTTATACGGTAATCTTCGCGTATCCATTCTGCACACAGGCTGTTCTCTTTTTCCAAATGTCAGTAAGAAATATTAGATTCTTTTCGCCTTTTTCCTTTTTAATCTAAATATGATATTTCTAGTAAAACTTTATATCATTTGTCAGAAAAGTGTAGTAGTATTTCAGATAGTCCGGTTATGGCACTGCAAGTTGAGTGTGGTGCAATAAATAAAGTTTAGGTGTTAGAATGTACTCGAATTACAAATTTGTCAGATTTTTGATAAAAAGAACTTTCGTATTTTGTGTAATGCAATTTATGCTAACGTAAGTTTAACCATTTTCAATTATTACAATGTTTATTGTAACGAGGGCGCGATAAAACACGCTCAGACTTATCGCGCACAAGTACCATCGGTATCTTATCACAACATCGTTATCAGATTTTATCACGCAGCATCCTAGTACCTATTTAATCTCAATAATGTAAACCCAGTTAAATTACAGTTCAATAAACACATATTTTGTTAACCGATGTGTGACTGTCATTTAGCCGACGTTTATTAATTTTTAGTTAACGAGTAAAACTTACTTAGCACCAAGTACAGCTTTGAGTGTTTTGAGTTATTGACACAATATTTTGAGTTATTGACAAAAACTCGATGGTCGCAGTAGCTACGGTTGGACTGACAAATTTGCGACTACCCAAGTAGCACGTTAAGCTGTATATAGGCTGCATTTAGGTTCATTTTTAAACTTAAAGCTGTATACGAACCCGTACAAAGGCTGTAGAAGCGCTTCTACAGCCGATGTAACACCAAAAAGGGCCCCAAGTTATACAGCTTATTGCGTTATGTAGGCTGCACAATAGCTGTATCAGCTGTTATAGGCTGTACAAGGGCTGTTATTTGGTGTATAAAGAAACTATAACACTAAGGATACTCTCTTGTAACTGTCTTATACAGCTAAGAGTTAAATAGGCTGCACAGTAGCTGTACAAGCTGTTAAGAGGCTGTACAAAGGCTGTTATTCTGTGTATAAAGAAACTATAACACTAAATATACACTCTCGTACAGCTAAACGTTCTTAATAGGTGTTTGAAAATGATAAAAAGTAACAATCTGTTTTTGATATTGTATAACATTAATTATACCACATATTGGTATCTGCAGACGCCATAATTAAAAATATATTAATGAACGATAAATTTTTGGACTTGAAGCAGTATTGGACGGTGTATTCAAAGTGCAAATTCTAATTTAGTGACAAATTATATATGTTTTCCCTCAAAATATTCACGCGCCAACGAAATAATCAAGATAACACAAATAAAATCATTGCAAAATACGGTAAGTGTTTGTGTTTAAGGTTAGAATATACAAGTATTTATGGTGCAATATTGTATACAAAAGGCATAATGATCATAATATAAGTTGCTTGTCAAGATATAGCTTTAGCTATTGCTAAATATATCTTTTATTTAACAATATATTTCTTTAATGTCGTTTTTAATACACAATAATGGCGACGCATTGTTATACAGCCTAAAGTGTATTTGGAGGGTGATATACTACAAATAGCTGTACTGAATCTCTTTTTTGTTCTATTATACGGCTATTGGCTTCTAATTACCGTCCAAACACACTATAGGCTGTACTAAGTCCCTATATAAATCTATTATACAGTAATTGGCTTTTAATCACTTAACTTATGTTTAGAGATGCTCACAAAAATGAAGAACCCTAAATACAATACATATGTTTGTCACTTGATTTCGCTATTGTGATGTATTGATGTCGGTCGTTTGATTTTACAACTAAACCAACTTATTGTTAACTATAACTTATGGGATATGTATTTCAATCATGTTTTACTTTATTTTTCAGGGAAATATTCAAGCCCTTTAAAGATTGGTCTATCACAAAAATATTTTTAAGAAGAATACGTTTTCGTGCTTGTGATTTAATATTATTAGTTCTTCAAAGAGAAACACATACTCTCTTGCCTGTAATTGTATCTAAATATATAATATTTTTAAAACGATTGTAAGTATACATATATACAGGTTGTTGCAAAAGTGGTACAATAAGCCAAAAGGGGTTGGATCAGGGGGTCATTCTTAACAACTTTTGTTTAACGACATTTGGAAATTCGCGAAAAAAATATTGATTCTCCATAGAAACTTTGTTGGTCACGTGACTTTTCACAATGGAAAAACAAAATTGTTTTTCGCGAATTTTCACCAATCGTTGAACAAAAGTTGTTCAAAATGACCCTCTGAATCACCCTCTTTCGACTTACTATACCGCTTTTGTAAAACTCCGTATAGTAGCAAGTTAAAAATAAAAAATATATATATTTTCTCAGTGTAATGATTTTTATTTCTCTTTTTAACTCTTTTTTTATACATTCTTTGAAGAATAGACCAATTGCCTTTCTTCCAGGCAGGTTGTAAAAGACAACCGATGGGCTATGCGAGTCACTTCATCGTGGTTACTAGGTGATAGAGTTCTGCATTGGCTCGACCGGGTCTGGTACCACCGCCTTATCTATTTCTGTTACAAAGCGTCAGTGCTAGTCACTGTCATGTTCCCGTTTGGAGGGTAAGGTGGCCGGTAAATTTATGCATGTGGCATTAGACCTCGCCACAAGATAGCAACGCACCATTAACATTTTTGCTGTCTATAGGCGATGGTTGACTCTTTTCATCAGGAGACCCATCTGCTTGTTTGCTATCTTATGACATTAAAAAAATTCAAATATTATAAATTACCAACTAAGTAACCTTAATGAAGAATATAAGCCTAAAATATAATAAATCAGATAACCTACAATTACTTTTTAATGTTTTTGTTACGGAACCCTTTTCCTTGAACATTAATAAAAATGAAGATTGTAGGTTTACCTGAATTAGTAATTGTTCAGCTTTATCTTTATCACGATTACTTGGTTGGTAATTTATAATATTTAAATATTCCTTTTCAATCTTCCTCTTGATTTTTTCCACATGATATCAACTATGCAGATATAAAAACAGCAAATAACAATTTTCTCAGTAATACAGCCTTGAGCTATACTACAGCTCTATATGCAGAGTTTTTAACACCATTGGCTGCATAACAGTCTACAATTACGCCATAAATATTAGCTGTAGAATGGTGATTGCATGTCCCATTTTACAGAAACAAGCGTTGAGTGATACTATAATAACACTTAAAGCTGTAATAAATTCCCGTGCTAAACAAAATACAGCTAATGTACAGCTTTAAGGATTAAAATCAGCCTAATGAGTTACAAAATACTTAAAGCTGTACAGTAGTGTATTAATATTCAGATATAACGCCTAAAGTTTACGCGAAACTCTAAGAAAGGCCTTGTACAGCATTAGGCTGTATAAAAACTCATAAAGGTCTCTTATACCGATAAAAGCATCTTTTTACACCATTGTACGGCTGCAATAGAACTTTAAGTTCTATATGAGCTGCTTTATGGGTATTAAACACGCTTGATTACTGCTTGGGTACGAACCATAACTGGTTGTAAAGCTGTCATAATCACTCATGAATTATCCGAATGACACTGAGAATAGTTGGCCGTAGCAGGGCCACATTTGCCATACTTACGTATGCAGTGTGCATAGCACCCGCCCGCGCAATAGATCTGTGACCATCTATTGCGCGGGCGCTCATAGCACAGTGCATACGTAAGTATGGCATTATCAAACTATTATTTATGGTCATACAGAGCACTATTAAAAAAAGGTATGGTGGTACAAATCATTTTGCAAAAAAGCTTTACTCCTTTGCGGCGGTATGGTGGCCATTAGAAACCGAGGAAAATATGGCAAGGTAAATTTCGGAATGGCTACTTGACGATGATTAGCTGTGCAAAAATTTGCTTGGTACAAATGATTGAATATTTTTTTTTAATTAACGTATTGGCGTTGGTATGGTGGGCTGTAAGCCACACCGGAAAAGTATGGAATCATGCTACTATCTACTTCTTTTTTATCGACTATCGGAAAATACAAGATTTTTTGTGGAAGAAATCGTTCGACATTTTAATTTATCCGATACGTTCGATTTACGGCCACACGATTGGGCCGCCGGTACCAACGCTATGACCATTATTTTTTGTCATTACGTAATTAGACCCCTGAAGAAATGTCATACTGGTACAAATGATCTAATATTTTATGTCATCATCTCCCGGTCTACTAGTCGTGCTGGCGCGGTATGCGGCCAGCTGGCCGTGGTTGTTAAGTGCGCGCCGTTCATAATATTGTTTCTTTAGTTAATCTGGTCGTTGCGGCCGCTGGTCGTGCTTGTGATCGTCTAGTGCGCGAGGTGCTTTAGTCGTATCCGTTCGGAAAGACTCCTTCTAGTAATTGACATAAAATATTGGAATTGTGATATGCATATATGACATAATAAAATGACAAGTACAAATTAATATTTTGAACTGAAAAAAGACACTATTCATGGTTGGAACCTGTTGAAAATCCATTTTAATGTAACTTATATAACGTATACAAAGCACACATATAATGTTTAACATTACAGTAAGTCTATTATAGTCCAACCACGTTCGCTTACATAAATATTATCAGGACATTAAAAACTATTGATTAAAAAATAAAGACTGAATATCTTAAAATAATAACCACTTTAAGTTTTTGTTATAAAAGTACCACTGTTTCACAATAAAGATAATATATATATATATATATATATATATATATATATATATATATATATATACATATATATATATATATATATATATATATATATATATATATATATATATATATATATATACACATATATATATATATATATATATATCTATATATATATCTATATATATATATATATATATATATATATATATATATATATATATATATATATATATATATATATATATATATATATATATATATATATATATATATATATATATATATATATATATATATATATATAATATGAAACATTTTGAAAAAAAATTGTTTAGTAAGTACATATTATGTACTTCCTAAGCAAATTTTTGTATAAAAATGTTTCATATTTTATTTTGAAAAGATTGCATAATTTTGCAGTTATCTCGTAAGAACGTTTAAAGAGCGTGCCTCTTCGGTTCTCTTCTCAAAGAAATATCTCTTCAGCGAATACTAAACTATATTAAAGCGGGTGTTTGCGATGTGATATAAACATGATATGTTGAGAATTATATATAAAATGCATCCAACAGAATTTAATATACTTTACTGATATTACTCGAGTCTTTGCCAATATAAAAAAACATATTGGAAAGGAATCGAATAACTTTTAATCTTTTTTATTTCATTATAGGGTAATAAAACTAAATGTATAATTACCCTATAATCACACAGTTTCGATAATAAAAAATAAACGCCAGGTTAGGATATGAAATGGACGTATTACTACTAATCATCATGCCTATTCAGAAACAGACATAGGTAGTTAGTCGAAAATAATAGACGTTCTGAACAGAAAGTCAATGGAAAGTTTCATTGTTATATTTTATATAAACACACTTGTGCTGAAATCAACGTTAAAATACGATAATAATTCACATTTCACAAAGAATACATTATAATAATTTTATTTGAAACTAGCTGACCCGGCAAATGTTGTTCACCTTTTTAACTACTCTTCTTTTTTTTCTATATTTTCTCACTTAATAAACCTTCCCTGGACTTCAACAATTACTTTAAAATCAAAATTAGCCAAGTCGGTTCAGCCGTTCTCAAGTTTTAGCGAGACTAACGCACAGCAATTGATTTATATATATATATATATATATATATATATATATATATATATATATATATATATATATATATATATATATATATATATAAGCATCAAAATATTTATGATTATTTTAGATTTAACATTTATACTATATCACAATCCAAAAACTATATATTATTTGTTTTTAATGAAACAACCAACCAGTCTCACATTTAATTGAATCATCAGGGCTAAAAAGTTTTTAGTAAGTAACAATTATTATATAGTTTGTAAAATATAAAATTGTAAAAGTGTTAAGTTTAAAATAATCATTATGGAGTTTAACCAATTACTGACGCTGAAGAGATTATGAAAACGTTTATTTTTCTTATAAAATACAAGCTAAATTTCAGGTAAAAGATATGTGAGAGAACATGATGTGACTGACTTTTACAGAATAGTAATTTTCAAAAATGTATAGTGGATATATGTGCCTAAACAGGCCTCATACTAAAAAAGAACCACATTTGGTAGTAAGCTGATATAATGTTATTTTTAAAAAGTGGATACACTGGTGAGCTTGCATTCTATTTGGGAAGCTTGGAGGATAACGAAAGAAAATTGTAAGTTCAAATGTAACGAGCATGTACGAGATTCAAGTTCGAGATAGGTTAGCGCAACTAAACTAACGGGATTTGGAAGTAGATGAACGTGGGATAATTTTCATAGATAGCATGGTGGATGTAACGAAAAAACATATTGTGTTGTTTTCAAACTATGCAAGTCAAGAAGTTGACACATATTATGATGATGAAAGTTGAAAATCATGGACAGATTAGTGTTTGCAAACGAATTGTGATATGAAAGAGAAAAAAACATAGAAAAAGAAAAAAATATAAAATGTCGCGTGAAAAAGAGAGTTAAAAGCAGAAAAATTGGCAAACAGCTTCGAGGTCTACACCAAAATATTTTGGAGAAAGGAGAAGACTAGAAGTTGTTTATTGGATGATTTCCTCCTCACAACGGACAACATGCGGTCAACATTCACGGACCGTGTTTACAACACTGGAGTGAGAAGTGAGGTTGGAATTGAAAGAAAGTGTTAGTTCGATAAATGAAAAAAATGCACGATCTATTAGTTTGAATATGTAGAAATTATAAAGAAGTAGAAATTGTAAGTATTAGAAAACACTAAGACTGACGTACATAGATGGAATTGGTCGAGCGTTTTTGTTTTTAAATCATTAGCAAACAAACATATAGCTCTCCTGACGTACAAAGAAACCAATGCCTGTAGAAACAAAGATGTTAATAGTGTGTTACTATCCATGTGACGGGGTGGCATGCATAAGTCTATTGGCTACTTTGTCATTCAAACTGAAACACGAAAATGACAAGTATTGACGCTATTACGAAAAGAATAGTTAAGGCGGTACCATACAAGCGGTCGAGACGTTGCGGAACACTACCACTTTGTAGACACCAGTACACATGGTAGTAACCAGTTTAGGTATTCGTTCGCCTTTTACGAACTAACTCTCTGACGTTAAAACCATCGTGTCTACTAAATAGCTGAGTTCCACAACATTTCGCAACATTTGCACCATCACCACCAGGGTGAACTTAATAGCGTCAGAGTTTGTTATAAGACACTTTTATTACTGCACTTGTATATAAATTTCACTTTTACACATATATTTTTAATATATTATCGACCGGTTTCACTTTTAAAGCATCTTCAGGATGTAACATACTTAACTGATTATTATTGTATTGTGGGATATAAACAAACGTAAATATTGATTTCAAAACGGTAAGATTAAACATCGCTCAAAGGTGTTGGCAGCTTAAACAATTTTGTCCAAAGATGTGGAAAATTTCAATTTACAATTATACTACACTAATTTATAACTATAAATGTGGATACAAAAATGTCAATTAAATAATTAATTAAGTCACATAAATAATATCAAGTAAAACAAAATAAAAATAGGTTGTTGGTCCCGGCCTCCTTTGAAGAATAGGCCAACTGCCGTTCTGCCAGGCAGGTCGTAAAAGGCGACCGATTGGCTATCGAGTCACTACCATCGCGGCTACTAGGTGGTAGAGTTCTGCATTGTCTCGCCCGGGTCTGGTACCACCGCCTTACCTATTCCTGACGCAATAGCGTCAGTGCTTGTCGTTGTCGTGTTCCGGTTTGGAGGGTAAGGTAGCCGGTAAACTTATGAATGTGGCATTAGATCTCGCTACAAGACAGCAACGCACCATTAACATCTTTGGTGTTATTTGACTTTGGTGTCATAGGCGATGGTTGACTCTTTCCATCAGGAGACCCATCTGCTTGTTTGCTATCTTATGATATAAAAAAAAATCTATTACCGATTACACAGTTATTGATGTTAGAAATTAGGAAAAATAATTATCACTAAATGAATAAAAATATTTAAATGTCAAATTAATAATATAAATTTAAATATTTAAAATAAAATAATAATTATAAAAAATGTCAAATTAAAATTGCTTTAAAAAATTATCAAATTGTATTACGTTATAATTAATAATTATTATTACTTTTAGTACATATTTGTGCCTATATAAATATTAAAAAGGTTTAACAAAGGAGAAGCATTGAACTCCGTTTGGTCATTTGACGGTCTTTGTTCACCTTTGTGTCGATTAATTTCCAGCGCTTCTAAGGCATTGAGTCTTCTACCTTTGCTACAGAAATGTAGTATTCTTAAATTATTGGTACTATCACAAGTATGACCTTCTGTTATAAGGTGTTGCGCAAAGGTAGAATCACCCTTGCTCGAGTGCCAACTTCGAATGTGTTCTTTAATCCTAATTGAAAATAAGTAAATAGCATTAAACGTATACACGTGGCTTTACTATCTTATCTGTTTGCTCTCCTACGATATAAAAAAATATAACAATGCATCATTAAAAATTTGATATTACGATAAGCACTGACGCTATTGCAAAAGTAATAGGTAAAACGATGGTACAAAAATCAGTCGCGAAATTGCAGAGCTCTACTATTTTTTTATATTATAAGATAGCAAACAAGCAGATGGGTCTCCTGATGGGAAGAGTCAACCATCGTCTAAAGATACCAAAGATGTTAATGGTGCGTTGCTGTCTTGTGGTGAGATCTAATGCCACATGCATAAGTTTACCGGCTACCTTATCTTCCAAACTGGAACACGACAGTGACCAGCACTGACGCTATTACGGCAGCAAAAGGTAAGGCGGTGGTACCAGACCCGGTCGAGCTGATGCAGAACTCTACCACCTAGTAGTCACGATGGTAGTGAAGCGCAAAGTCACTCAGTCGTCTTTTACGACCGGCAGTTGGTCTTTTCTTCAAAGAAGCCCGGGACCAACATGGGGAAAACTAACCAGTAAATTGTCACGATGTGAATTATACGTATTTGTCTTTTCTCGTTTTTATTAGATACCTATCAGTAAGGCAGATGTCCATTTCTTTGAAAGGGGACCGAATCGACGCGGATCAGCCAATGCTTTCATTTTTTTATATTTGTTATTTATATGTGTTCATCTCTCTCCCCTTTTCTTATCAGCTCACAGTAATAAAAAGAAACACGGATGACTTAAATGACATTTCTCAAGAAGGAACACTATTCGCAAACTTAACTTTAAGCAATGCTTGTGTAAAATTTTTATCCATTAAAATTTATTGTAGCAAAATTTCGTAAATTATATTTTTTGATTACATAAGCGAATCTGGGTCCGTCAGCTAGTCAATTTCAAATTAAGGAGCTATGTTTATAGAAACAAAAAATTTACGAACAAACAAAACAGTTGTTTAATTTGCCCTGAAACGTTTATTATCTTTAGGGAAATTTAACTGAGTCGTGACTTGAATTTCTGATTCTGATTTTCATCTAAAGTACGCTCGGCAAGGCGGTTGTGCGTGATTTCTGCTCTTAACGGATGAGATAACAAAAATATACACTTATTATTCGCGTGTTTAGTGAAATTTGATATTCTTTTTATATTATATTTCTATTTCATATGTAAATAAAAATAAATCTTCACTAAATAACACTTGCGAAAATTGTTTCTTGAAATAGTATAGTAAATATAATAATATGTATATAATATAATGTCCGACTGGGTTGGTTCCACCACTTCACATACATTTGCCATAACATTTTTGCATGTGACATGCCTATACTGCCATATTGATAGCAATGCACAATTTAAGTACAAGTGCAATAATTATAAGTAGGCACTATTACTATTGCACTTGTAGTTACATTTCACTTCTAAACATATATTTTTAATATATTAGTCGACTGATTTCACTTTTTAAAGTATCTTCATATTTACTCTTAAAAGGAAAAGTAAATATATGTTTAGAAGTGAAATTTAAGGACAAGTGCAATAATAACAGTGTCTAATAACAATGTAATTTCACTAAGCGCCGACGATGGCAAGTATAGAATATATTATGCACGATTAACATCTTTGGCATCTAATAACACCTAGTATAACATAAGCGAGGATACCTAATAATATAATCAATTCTCCGTTTTACAAAATTTACCCTCGTATTAGTCCGGATCCCTCTTGAAGAATAGATCACCTGCACTTCTGCCAGGTAATTCTTAAAACGTGAACGATTGCATATACGTGCCGCTACTATAGTAACAACTAGATAGTAGAGTTCTACAACCTCTAACCCAGGCTCAGTACTACAGTTTTACCTATTCCCGTGGCAATAGCATTTATGATTGTCGCTGTCATATTCCGAGTTGGGCGGTAATGTAGCCGGTATGCTTATCTCTTACCACCATGAGAAAAATCTACTTGTTCCCTATCCTTTAAATCCCGGCCTTTGCCATTCCGGCCAACTGCCGTCTGCCAGGCAGATCGTAAAAGGCGACCGATTGGCTATCGAGTCACTACCACTGACCGAGAGGCTACTAGGTGGTAGAGTTCTGCATTGTCTCGCCCGAGTCTGGTACCACCGCCTTACCTATTCCTGCCGCAATAGCGTCAGTGCTTGTCGCTGTCGTGTTCCGGTTTGGAGGTTAAGGTAGCCGGTAAACTTATGCATGTGGCATTAGACTTCGCCACAAGGTAGCAACGCACCATTAACATCGTTGGTGTCTATAGGCGATGGTTAACCCTTTCCATCAGGAGACCCATCTGCTTGTTTGCTATCTTATGATAAAAAAAAAATTATAAAAACTATTGCAATTTTTGAAATTAAATTAGGCAATAATAGTAAACGAATAAATTATTAATATCAAGCCGTGTTGCAAAATAAATGAACTTACTGTCAAGTAATAACCTTATTGCGTCAAGATTCAGCGGTTTATACATTCTTCACTTTCCATCATCGGCACTTGCTGAAACTACATTTTAATGCAATATTTTATCACTTAGACACTTGTACTATTTTACTTATTGCAAACCGGTAGTATCTCAACGTGATATTTTTCTAACTTTTAGCGGCTATCGCTTTTTCTTTGTGATATCCGGCTCCGACAGTTTTACGTATTCCGACACTTTGACGAGCTAGTCAATGATTATTGTTTATTAAAAATCCTTTTAACATTGTTCTACTCTGTGTTTTTTTTTTTATTGAAGAGCGGGCAACGAGCAGGTGGTGCACCTGATGTCGATCACCGCCGTCTATGGACATCTGAAATACCAGAGGCCGTTCAGTTGCGTTGCCGCCCTTTTAAAAATGAGAAAGCTCTTTTCTTGAAGGTCCCCATGTCGTATATGTTTAATAATTGATTACAAAAAAGAGTAGCACGAGGCAAAAAGTGCCGGGAGAACCGCACGGTTGTGGATTTCTAGACATCGAGATGGTATGGGTGGAAATTCAAATTTTGACGCGATGTCTGATGATGGAATTTAGCAGCAGGAATTAATCCAAACAACTCGTCGGAACACTCTCCATGACAGATACGATAAAAGACGCAGAGTGAGTTTACATCTCTGCGTACTGCCAAGGGGGTCAAGACGTTTCGAAATAGCCTGATCGTCAAGGATTCGAAGCGCTCTACGTTGAATGCGGTCAAGTGGAAGAAGCTGGTACTGAGGAGCTCCGGTACAAAGATGAGAGCAGTACTCCATGTGAGGCCGAATTTGCGCCTTATAAGTTTGGAGAAGATGGGCCGGCAAGAAGTACTGCTTCGCTCTGCTGAGCACACCGAGCTTTTTGGAGGCTAGTTTCGCCTTACCTTCCAGATGACCACAAAATTGAACGGTATTCGATATGTTGACCCCAGGATTCTGACACTAGTTGAGGCTGTCCGGAGAGTATTCTCAAATCGAGGTGATACGACAAGGGGTGTCTTTTTTGCGGTGCACGCGCAAAGCTGTTTTTTTGGGTTAAATGTAACCAAATTTTGGTGACCCCATTCCGAGACATCAATAAGTCGATTCTCGACTTCAGACATAAGCTTCTTTCGGCTCTCTTCGATGTATTCCCGAAAATACAGCTACGACCAGAGTATGTAGCATCACCAGTACTATCATCTGTATAGCAATATATGTTACTAATTCGCAACATATCATTGATATGCAGAAGAAAAAGTAGCGATAACAGCACGCAGCCTTGGGGAACACCAGCATTGACGGATTTAAGGTCGGAGCATGCACTGTCTACTACGACCTTGCTGCTCTGATCGGCCAAAAATTGGTTATCCACTAGCACAATTTTTCAGGAAGCCCGTAGGAAGGCAGTACCAGGCCAGGCATGCCATACCCAATCAAAGGCCTTAGCTATGTCCAAACTTACAGCCAGTGGCTCCCCCATGGACTCAACTGCTTCCACCTCCCGATGTGTCAAATATACTAGCAGATCACCAGCTGAGCGGCCACGACGGAAACCGTACTGGCGAACGCTAATCAGCTGGTGCTCTTCTAAATACTTAAGGAGCTGAGAGTTCATAATTGTCTCCATAATTTTTGAGAACAAGGAGGTTATGGCTATGGGCCGGTAATTGAACGGATTAGAGCTATCTCCTTTTTTGGGAATGGGATGCACTAAAGCTGTTTTCCACGATTTTGGTACCACGCCGAGTGAGTAAGAGAGTCGAAACAGGCGCGTTAATACTGGCGCCCACTCCGGAGCACACAATTTAAGCACAATAGAAAGGATGCCATCTGGCCCACTGGACTTGTGGACGTCCAAGGAAAAAAGTGCTTTACGCACAGAAGACTGCAGGAATCTTAGTTCCGGCATAGAACTATCGCACCGAGGGATGTTAGGCGATGCATTTCCTTAGTCATCCAAAGTTGAGTTGTCTGCATAGAGTGAGCCCAGAAAATCGGCTTTTTCCTTTGCAGTATGGGCCAGAGAGTCATCGTCTCCATGCAAAGATGGAAGGGAGGGCTGAGAGAAATTCCCCGTGACAGCCATGGCGAGATACCAGAACGTACGAGTTCCCGAAGGAAGACGAACTAATTTCTCACCAATTCTGCCAATGTGTTCCTACTTTGCCCCGGCCTCCTTTGTAGAATAGGCCAACTGCCGTTCTGCCAGGCAGGTCGTAAAAGGCGACCGATTGGCTATCGAGTCACTACCATCGTGGCTACTAGGTGGTAGAATTCTGCATTGTCTCGCCCGGGTCTGGTACCACCGCCTTACCTATTCCTGCCGCAATAGCGTCAGCGCTTGTCGCTGTCGTGTTCCGGTTTGGAGGGTAAGGTAGCCGGTAAACTTATGCATGTGGTATTAGACCTCGCCACAAGATAGCAACGCACCATTAACATCTTTGGTGTCTATAGGCGATGGTTGACTCTTTCCATCAGGAGACCCATCTGCTTGTTTGCTATCTTATAATATAAAAATAAATAAAATAAAAAATCTCGAATCAGAATTGTACTTAGTTCGTAACGTGCTGGCTTTTACATCACAAGATGCCAACGCAGCAGCCCAAGCCCGAGAGCACCCCTGCTTTCGGTGTGAAGCCGTTTTGCAGGAGCGACCAAACCAAGGTGGAGATTTACCACCTACTGGCACCGCAGAAAATGGAATGAAAAGTTCCATGCCCTACAGCACCACATCAGCGCTAGATTCAGCGACGACACTCGTATCATCCAGCTTGAAGCAAGGGTAGGACGCAGAAAGAGACCGCATCCCATCCCAATCTGCTGACCTATAGTGCCAAACGCGATGACAGCCTGCAAAAGGAGGTTGAGTGGTGGAGCCTGTGTTTATCAGGAATTCTTTTTGAAGCATGGATCAATTGTCTTACTTCTAGGTATCTTGCAAAAACCAAAGAAATATCTTATCATTAGCATCGTAACTGATTACGTCTTGTCATTAACATTATAACTAATTGCGTGTAACAATATCTTGGCTGGGTTTGGTACCAACGCCTTAGCTAATCTTGCTGTAACAGCGATGGTGTTTAACACAGTCGCGTATCAGTTCGGAGGTTAAGCTGACCTGTAAATTTATGCATGTGGCATTCCAGTCGTGTCACACAGATAGCATCGAACCATTAACATGTTGGTTTCTATAGGCGATGATTATCCTGTGGTATTTCAAAATACATACAAGCATTAAAAACGTTTTTAGATTTAGACAGAATTTAGAGCTAAAAGCAAGTATGTAATGAATATATAATTATTTTGACAAAAAAGTATTTTTTTAAATAAAGTGAGCTTAAAAAATAAACGCAGTTAAATAAGGATGAGGAAAATTATTTGACAAATTTTTATGGCTAGTGCAAGGGTGCAGATCACCAAATGTATAGCCAGTTGATGAGGATCATAACAACTGATACTTTGGCGAATCCTAGAAATCGTAGTCGGTATATCAATTATTATTTAGATTACTCTCTTTATTTTACAATGAAACCAGTGTAATCGTTTTTATGTTTATTTAAAACCTCTAGTTATTGTGCAACAAACACAATGGAAAATTTAAATTTTGGAAATATTAGTGAGCTTCTTATTTACCGGAAACCTACGTGTTACAGAACTCTACATAACAGCAAGCGTGTCTTGGGACTTTTGAATCAGAAAAGATGTAAGGATCGTAGTAGATCAGGCATTGTTCGCACCATTGATGTTGTATATCTAAGATGTGATTGTGATAACATTGATGTTTTTTTTTATTGCGTTCACAACACTATTTATATCTTAAGATATTAAGTAATAGATATCAAACACTGAAAAATATACGCGTTTTAAAATGTCGCAGGTTAGGTCTCCTGCCAACCTCCAAAGGCACGTATTATAAATAACTATACCAGAGTATAATAATAATAAATAAATAAATATTCACGGGACAAATTACACTTATTGATCTAACCCCAAAGTAAGAAAATTATTTGCAATTGTGTAATGGGTGTTAGTTAACGATACTAATACATAGAAATACACACACACACACATATATATATATATATATATATATATATATATATATATATATATATATATATACATATATATATATATATATATATATATTAGGCTGATTCAAAAAAATCGACTATTTATTTTTTTTCGATACTGAAACTCAAAAACCTTCGGAAAGGTGTAAAACAACGCCTGTAAAAATCTGAGCTCTTAAAATTAATATTTAAGGGTCGCGCACTGCGAATTTCTATTTCCTATCTAAATAACATAGGCAAAATTTTTTACAAACTTTAGAGTGTATCACTTCCGAGTGGCTTGCTGGACGGCTAAGATTATAGCTGATTCTTGTAGAGAATTTGACGCTCTACAAAAAAGGTCTCTTGTAAATTTTCGATTATTCGACTCTTTTAAAAGATATTCAAAGTCAAAGATAAACCTAGAAAAAATTAAAGGTTTTTTTCTACATTTTGGTTGATCTACCAGACTTTTACTACACAACTATGAATCTACAGAATTAAACTACAAATTATAATAAATATTCAAGGTAAGATTAAGAAAGATAGTTCAGAACAAAGCGGCACAGTGACAAGTGAAGTAATAACAAATATTTTTTTGGTTATATCGATAAAAAAGAGCACTACTCCCCTAATACACTACTGTTGGTAATTTTCTATTAAATAATGCGACTTGGCTTAAATCATGTCAAAAAAAGCGTCTATACAAAACCACAAATGAAATGGACTAAGGATAATCTCAGAATTACAAAAATGCTTCAGAAAATATCGCTAAAAGCAAAATTTTATAAAAAGTCTGGTAGATCAACCAAAAAGTAGGAAAAAACCTTTAATTTTTTCTAGGTTTATCTTTGACTTTGAATATCTTTTAAAAGAGTCGAATAATCGAAAATTTACAAGAGACCTTTTTTGTAGAGCGTCAAATTCTCTACAAGAATCAGCTATAATCTTAGCCGTCCAGCAAGCCACTCGGAAGTGATACACTCTAAAGTTTGTAAAAAATTTTGCCTATGTTATTTAGATAGGAAATAGAAATTCGCAGTGCGCGACCCTTAAATATTAATATTAAGAGCTCAGATTTTTACAGGCGTTGTTTTACACCTTTCCGAAGGTTTTTGAGTTTCAGTATCGAAAAAAAATAAATAGTCGATTTTTTTGAAAAATAGTGAATTTTTTTGAATATATATATATATATATATATATATATATATATATATATATAATGAAAGCTCTGTAAAAGTTGTAAACGACACAGCCGAGCGATGTGTTGCGCTCATTGAAAAATTCAATGAGTTTGGCACATACGACGAAGATAAAAAACAATGCCTATTATTAACTGTTCAAAATTATAGAAAAGAATTCCTAACATGTACCAAAAAACTTTATTCAACAACAAAGTAATACCTAACTTATGTGAAGATATATTTAGTAAACAGAGCTTTCATTTAAAGTTTATAAAATAATAATTTATTTTCTTTCGGTTGTATTTCTAATAAAAATATAAACTATGATAAATTACAAATTTATTAAAATTTTGTATTAACTTTTTTGTTTCCCGCTTATTGTGTTATTTATTTATTTGTGTGTGTATGTGTGTCTGTATGTCAGTATGTGTAACATGTCAGGTATAAAAGTACAAAAAGTAAAATTGACAATGTAATGAGAAAAATAAATTTGAAACAAAAACTTGAATTTAAACATCATAATTTGTAATTTTTTTATCATTTTTCTACATTTTTAGTTACAAAAGTTACTGCAAGTTAAAAACTATGAGTCTGAGAGACTTAAGTTACGACCTTTTTTGAAGAGAATCAAATTTTTTATAAAAATATGTATTATTTTTTCCATCTATCAATCAATTTTCGCTGTAAAAACAAAAAAATGTGCATTTTATTCGAAAACATAACTTTGACAGATGGTACCAGTGGACCAAAGCAGGCGACATTAAAATTGACGAAAAGTCATTTAAAGAGCGTGGAATCCTGGATATATTTCAGCAATCAAAATGCCAATATCATTAAATGTGTCCAAGCATTAGAAATTTGAAAAAAAATAAAAATATTTACATGCATTTCTAATGGGAAAAAATCAAATTAAAACGGCAAGCACTTCAAACTCGAATTAAGAGCTCTAACTTGGTGGAAATTTTTTTTTCAATATGTAGAACAAAATTTTGCTTGAGCACCTAAAAAAAAAATGTTTGTCGCAAATGAATCACCCTAATATATATATATATATATATATATATATATATATATATATATATATATATATATATATATATATATATATATATATATATATATATATATATGTAAGAAAATTATTTGTTTGTTTAAAATTTAATTAATGTTTGTTTAAAAAACATATATATATATATATATATATATATATATATGTTTGTTTGTTGACTTCAACGTTACTATATGGAAGTTAAAATTGGATTAATTATAATAGAAATGAAAATAGGATTGATGCAGTAGAGCTGTGAGCGTCACGGAAAATATGTGATTTCATACTACATATTTTCTGTGACGCGGATCGCGTAGTACTAAATTGAGAGAAGCTCACTTACATGTTTTTCTAACCAAGTAAATGCGTCTGATTTCACCATAACTTATTAGTATTTAGGTAAGGTAAAAGAGAAGATAAACTAGGTAACTCCCAAGTAATATTTTACCCCATTGATCGAGTGGTTTATCGACATTGACGCCACAATAAAAAAAAACTCGCCAATGTCAACTAAAAGTTAAAGATATGTTTACTATTTTATTTAACTATCGTAGTATAGTGCACTTGGAATTCTTGTTGAAAGGTTAAAAAGGTAAATAACGAATATTATTTGAGCGTTATAATAACTTCACGAAAAGGGCCAGATTTGTGGAAAGAAAATGTTTGGACCAAGATAATGCACTTTCGCATAAGATCATCATTGTGAACGAATTTTTGACCAAAAATTCAACAAATACCATCGAGTAACAAAGATATGGCTCCAGCCAAATTTTTTCTTTTTCCTGAACTCAAATTAGCAATTCCTGGGATCCACTTTTATTCGATAGAATGAATATAGGAAAATTTGCAGCAAAAATCGAACTCAGTTCTGGGAAAAGTGATTAAGTGTGTGTCACATCTGAAGGAGCATACTCTGATGGCAATTTAATAAATTTGGATGAATAACTAGCATTTTACGTATTATTGATCGCTTCCCGGTACTTTCTTGATAGAGGTATATACTATGTATTTCTATCTATTAGTACCGTTGACTAATATTCATATCACAAGCATTTACAATGCGGCTAGTTTTGTGATTTGAATAAAACAATTTAAATCACAAAACTCTAACAGAGCTGAATGTTGGTAGAGACCTTGGGTGTACCAGTAGAAATAATTCTTCAAAGCTAACGCTCCGGCTCATTTGTCTGTAATTGAGACATCGCGGTACAAGTTATTAACTATGGCCTATTTTAAGGGTGTAAGAAAATCTAAACAGTTAGGAACATTGTCGAGATAAATGCATAGTGTTAAAAAGAAACTGCAGAAAAATGAAACATTTATTTCCGAAAAATAAACGAAGTCACAGAAGTAAATAAAAAAGTGGTAGTTAAGTAAATAGAAATTTGAATATATTTTCCTACTCCTATATATTTCTGATTAAATTCGTTGCAGGTCCTAAGACAGCTTAGCTTTTCCTCAGGGCACCCTGCTCGCAATTTGGTGGTTATCAGGAGGGTTGCCCCTGTTGATTCTGTTTATAGAAGTTATAGTGGTAGGAACGAAAAGTGGGTCCTTTGCCCTATAAAAAATAAATAAAAAAAATTACTCTTTTAGAATTATTTTTTTTGCTGGACAAATTACACAAATTAATCTAACCTCAAAGTAAGCAAATAATTTACTTGTATTATGGGTGTTAGCCAATGATATTAATATACAGAAGTACATACATATATTAATATTTTTACATACATATTAAAGACCCAAACCCAGAAATAAAAACATCATGCTCTGTTTGTGTACAATTAAAGTCTCACTTGTATGTTTTTTCAATAGAATGAGTTTAAAAAACATTTATTCTGACTTTTCACTAGGAGAGATCTCATTCGCATTTCGATGTTATGACACGTGAATTATTCATAGAATATTTTACTCAACAGTCTGCGAACTGAAAACCATATATGTTTAAAGGAGTTGCTGAGATGGGGATCGAGGTTCGATTTGCACGAACGAGCTCTCCAAGTAAATTTCACTTTTAAATTTTCAACGTTCGCTTTGACTCGTTGAGTTTTGTACGACGTTTTAGAAATAGTAAACGTGAAAACGCTCCAATTAAAAATTTCGTCTTTACGTTATTTTCTATTTCAGTCTCCTTATTCTGTAAAATGTAATGGCGAATAGTATTTGGTTCTTTTGGCCGATTTAACCTGAAGAAATGTGTGCATTTATATCTATGTGCATTTTTTTATATATCATGGGATAGCAAACAAGCTTTTGACTCTACTGATGGAAAGAGAAAACCATCGCCTTTAGACACATAAAATGAACGGGGCGTGCCCGTCCATGTGAAATGCAAAATGCATAAGTTCACTGGATATCATACCCCCTAAACTGAAACACAAGCAAAACCCGAGTGAGATGTTGTAAAACTCTACCTAATTAGTTGTTACGATGCTAGTGAAACTTTAGCCTTTTCTCTCCTTGTACGAGATGCCTAGCAGTAAAGTAGTTTATATGTTTTCTTAAAGAGGCCCAGTATGACACATGGAAAAATTATCGAAAATTGATAAATGGTAAATAATGAACTTAAAATAAAAATCCGTCTATGCACATGATTTATAATAATAATAAAAAAAGAATTGTTAAAAAGTTTAACAAAATTGCAACATATATCACGTTGAAACAAACCAAAGAAATGACCACATCCCTCGTGTTAGTATAAGGTATTTTAAAGAATAATTTCTCGCCATTTGCTTTCTCGCCAGGAAATTTGTAAAAGACTTAAAATAAATATGACCACAAAATGTGACCACTACTAGGAGGTAGAGTTTCGTCACTGTGGGGTTCTGAGGGCCTACCATGAATTCTTATAATACTTGTCAAGTTCCAGGCAGTCCAACTATGAGTATTAACCTGTCAGGTTTTATTATTGTACCATGAACTAATTCTTGTTGACCTGCAATGCGTTGTCTTCTGGCCGGTTACATTATCTCTGGCTAGGACATATCAAATTAACGTTGAGAAACACACAACTTACCGATTTTTTAACTTTAGTATAAAGTTAATATTTTAAATAGAAATCTTGTATTTAAGAATAGAAATCTTGTATATAAGAATACAAATTGGCAAAAGAGATCGAGTTTCGAGAATATTCGAGAATAAATGGAGCATAAAGTAAATAAATATAATAAATAAATATTCACGGGACAAATTACACTTATTGATCTAACCCCGAAGTAAGCAAATTATTTGCTGGTGTTTTGGGTGCTATACAACGATACTAATACATAGAAATACTAGAATAAATACTAGAATATATATAATAAACACCCAAACCCGGAAATACAAACATTTATGCTCATCACACAAATGCTTGTCCCCGTCGGGGATCGAACCCGAGCCCCGTTGATTGCGTAGTCAGGGTCGCTAACCACTCGACCAACGGGGCGGTCAAAAAGTAAATCTATATTAATACTAGCTGACCCGGTAAACGTTGTTTTGCCATATAAATTATTCAATTAAAAAATAAGGGTTGGTGATAGAAGGGTAAAAATTAAGAATTGTATGTATTTTTCAATGCCAAATCATAAAAAAAGTAAAAATAAAAAATTTTGTCCATAAAATAAAAAAAGATTTTAGGGGTGGACAACCCTTAACAATTAGGGGGATGAAAAATAGATGTTGGCCGATTCTCTGACCCACTGAATATGCATACGAAATTTCATCAAAATCGGTCAAGCCGTTTCGGAGGAGTACGGTGACTAACATTGTGACACGGGAATTTTATATATAAGATTATAAATGCGAAAGTTTGCATGTTTGGATGGATGTTTGTTAGTCAATCACGCAAAAACTACTGAACGGATTTGAATGAAATTTGTCACACAGGTAGATGATGATCTGGAATAGCACATAGGCTATTTTTATCCCGGAAAAATTAGATGATTCCGCGGGATTCACCAAAAACTTATAATTCAGCGGGCTACACGCTGCAGCTAGTCACGTAATATTTATTAAATGACATTAAAGAACGCAACTCGGAATATTTGACCTTGATCGGTCAATGTCTAATTTTTGATATTTTATGAGCGCGGTTTTAAAATTTCTTTATTTTCTTGAGTACTTACTTGATTTTTTGGGATTAGAGTTTTGGAATAGATTGTGATTATTTTAAAGCTTAAAATTACACATTGATTTTGTGAACGTGATTAGTATCGGACGCAAAGCGATCGTATGATATCAATACGGCTATATCGCGCAGAGTTCAAGTTTTCTATGATTTTTAAATACTAATAAAGATATTGCAACGGGATTCAATAAAAGTGCACATGCTGAGAAGCATGTGGACATTTAAATATGTCTCAAAACTTTAATTCAATGGGTGGTGATGCTGTGAAAGATGCAGAGGCTGGGCTGCGGTTAGTATTTACTTGGATAATGCGAAACTAATGAACAATATCCAAATATTTAGAAAAAAGAGTATGTGAAGGTTGTTTTTGTTATTTTTCAGTTTATTTCGTTACTGTGGTGTCGATCGGTCGATCCAGTGTCGGAGTTGACCACATGAGGTCCCGGGTTCGATTCCTGGGTTAGGCATATTAAAAATGTGTTTTTTAAGTTTTCTGATAAAAACAACATTGCCCGGGATTGGAAAGTACCCGGAGACCCTGACTGCGCAATCGACGGGGCTCGGGTTCGATCCCCGACGGGGACAAGCATTTGTGTGATGAGCATAAATGTTTGTATTACCGAGTTTGAGTGTTTATTATGTATTATGTGTGTAAAAGTATTTATGTAATATGTATTTCTGTGTATAAGTATCGTTGACTAACAACCCATAACACATGCCAATAATTTGCTTACTTTGGGGTTAGATCAATAAGTGTAATTAATCCCGTTACTTTTTATTTATTATTTATTATCTTAATCTTTAAAGTAGGCATTTCCTTGTATTAATTTGCTCGTATTCATTTAAGTGATTAAAATATTATTATTTGTTTAAGGCTTGGCACCGACTTCAAACCTATTAGTTAATAGCGCATATAAATAATAGGTAGTATTTAATTAATATTAAATCTTTATTATTTTTTACTTTATAGTTTTTGAAGTCAGTTTTTTAACGTAGTTATTTTTATTTAATACTTTTTAGTATATTGTTGTATTGTCAACTATTTATTGGTAGACCTACAACAGATGCTGCGCGCCTTAACAAATATAAATCTCAAGAAACCGGAACGGACAAAAGTAGTCATCTCCGTAAAAATGGTCTTCGAATCACAATGTCACGTTCTTGTGAGACTATCAAAGACCATGAAAAATATTTGTTGGCCATGAACGCATATATGAAATCACGCTAACGTCAAGAAACTTTTGAACACTATAATTCCAGGCTCGGTAAGATCCAAGAGGGTCTAGCGAATGAGTCTTTTGGGCAGAGAGCTAATAGACTTGGTCCCATTAATGAGCGTCTAGCGAACGAATCTGTCGAGCAGAAGGCTCATAGAATTGGTCTCATTGAGGAGCGTTTAGCTAAGGAGTCCGATAAGCAGAGAGTTCATAGATTAGAAGTAATACGAAACCGTGTAAAAACCGAGTGTGCTCAGCAACGTGAGAACCTATAAGCGGCAGCGCGTCAGACGACACAAAGACTTCGTTCAATGACTGAGCGTAAATGTATAACCACCATAATCAATATGCTGAAGTACCATGCACAATCTGTAAGAAATTATTATATCCAAAACAACAGACATCATTAGCCACAGAACGTTTCGATTTCCTTTCGGAGGAGGTACCTTTGCTCAACTACCATAAAAAAGAAAAGTTCCTTCTCAGGCCTAATGGAACAACATGGAAGTTATGTCTTTACCTCCTTAACTAACCGACGTAGAACAAAGACTTTTGTCAAGAGTAGTTCCTTTTATAACTAGTTACCACCCGCACCAAAATGCTCGTCAACACGAATCAAACGAGCCCAAACTCCATAGAGTTCTGTCATTTAATTACTGAGCTTTTATGGCCACCTTCTGGCTTTATTATCGGACCCTGTAGGATCATATTTACCAACAAGCATAAAAGTGCTTGTCAACACCAATCAAACGAGCCCAAACTTGATAGTTCTGTCATTTAGTTACTGAACTCCTAAGGACACTTTCTGGCTACATCATCGGACCCTGCAGGATCCTAATTACCACCAAGCACCAAAGTGCTCGTCAACACGAATCAAACGTGCCCAAACTCGATAGAGTTACATAATTTAAGTACTGAGCTCCTATAGCCACCTTCTGGCTTCATCATCGGACCCTGCAGGATCATAGTTACCACCAAGCAGCAAAGTGCTCGTCAAGGAAATATCCTCATCTATTTACCAGAACTGATTCTGAAAACAGAATCTTTACTTCTAAGGACCCCACCAGGTAAAAATTCCTCAAATGTTCTAGCGTACTTTACAAACAAAACTGCTACGCAATGATAATTAAGACCTACAACGCGCTACCCCAAACATTAAGAGAATTGAAAACTACAACTTTTACAAAAGAGATTCGTAAATGGTTGATCAAGAACTCATTTTATACATTTAAGGAATATTTTTCTTTTAAGGAAAAAAAAACAATATTTAAAATATTCCACTAATACTTTTCTTGGTTTAAAAAAAATTTAGATGCATGCCAAAATTAACATTTATTGTAATACAATTGTAATCAATAGTAAAATATTTAATAAACTGTCCAATATAATAAAGGAAATAAAGAATTGCATTTGTTTAAGAAACATTTATTTAATTTATATGCGAAAAATGTTTTACAGTACCATTGACTAATTGAAGTATAAAACTATAAAATGACAATGACAAAAATATTATTATAATACGAATTAACATTTTTTTTTTAAATAAATATTTTTGTAATCTCTTGACATTAAATACAACGATATATATATATATATATATATATATATATATATATATATATATATATATATATATATATATATATATATATATATATATATATATATATATATATATATATATATATATATATATATATATATATATATATATATATATATATATATATATATATATACTTTTTAATAATTTATTTAGGTATAAATGTAAAAAAATCTTTTCCAACCCTATTTTGTGCAAATAAAGAATTTGAATTTGAATTTGAACACCAATCAAATGAGCCCAAACTCTATAAATGATAGTTCTGTCATTTAGTTACTGAGCTCCTAAGGACACCTGGTTTCATCATCGGATCCCGCAGGATCCTAGTTACTACGAAGCACCAAAGTGCTCGTCAACATCAATCAAACGAGCCCAAACTCGATAAAGTTCTGTCATTTAATTACTGAGCTCCTATGGCCACCTTCTGGCTACATCTTCGAACCCTGCAGGATATTAGTTACCGCCAAGCACCAAAGTGCTCGTCAACACCAATTAATCGAGCCCAGTCTCGATAGTTCTGTCATTTAATTACTGAACTCCAATGGCCACCTTCTGGCTTCATCATCGGACCCTGCAGGATCCTAGGTACCACCAAGCACCAAAGTGCTCGTCAACACAAATCAAACGAGCCCAAACTTGATAGAGTTGCGTCATTTAAGTACTGAGTTCCTATGGCCACCTTCTGGATTTATCATCGGACCCTGGAGGATCATAGTTACCACCAAGCACCAAAGTGCTCGTCAACACCGATCAAACGAGCCCAAACTCGATAGAGTTCAGTCATTTAATTACTGAGCTCCTATGGCCACCTTCTGGCTTCATTATCGGATCCTTGAGGATCCTAGTTACCACCAAGTACCAAAGTGCTCATCAACACGAATTAAACGTGCCTAAACTCGATAGAGTCTTGTCATTTAAGGATTTTTAACCATTTAATTACTGAGTTCCTGTGGTCACCTTCCGATTCCATCATCAGATCAGGACTATCTCATAATAAGTGTTCATTGTTATCCAATTTACATACGTATACAAAATTTCAGCTCAATCGGTATCCCGGAAAGTGGATCAAATTAATTGCGAGATTTGGTTTCAGACATCGGCATAGGTAAAGCAAAAAAATACTCATAAAATAAAAACTACTGGGCCTACCTGAATCAAATTTTTATGGGATCAATTCGAAACTATTCCGCATTAAACAAATGAAGTATCACGTAAATCGGTTCAGAAACCTCCGCGAAATCGGTGTACATACATAAAAAAAAATATACCGACCGAATTGAGAACCTCTTCCTTTTCTTAGTCGGTTAAAAATACTTTATTATCACAATTCGCCAGAATTGGATCCCACTTGCCCAGCTCGTGAATCTAATACTGGACTTCATGGTTTCACGCATGTAATCCTAAAATCGATGCCAAGATAAAAGGGAATTGAGTGAAATGAAGGATATTCCAATTTCCTTTCAAAATGGGAAAAAAACTTGAAAATATACTGATCTTAAAATATTCATATTATAGCTGCAGTATAATAAAATAAATAGACGACGATTTTGAGGGCCATATTATGACACTTTGGAAATAAAATCTGTACAATATCTACAAACATAAGCCGACCCATATTTATTCACAAGGGACTGAACTGGACGGTGGTCAATTTTGTTTCACATTTATCAGGAAAAATTCTTCTTTAGATTTGCATTTTCAGTAGGCATTATAATCAAGACATTTGAACTAATATTTTTGAATTATGTTAAAAATTTTACGTCTCCAGCTCATAAAGTACATAGTCTAAAACCGATAATGGTTTAGACTTGAACCAGCTTCTAAGACGAGGATTTAATAAAACATAAACAAATTATTTGTTTTTTTAGGGTTCCGTATGTCATAAGAAAAAAATCACTTCGTTGTTCATCTCTCCGTCTGTCAAGATCCTTTTTCTCAAGATCAGGATTGCGCAGATTTATCAAGTTGAAATTTATATCAATACTAGGGTCACTCTAAGTTGTGAAAAAATGTTACCTGTAAGTCAACGAGATCAAAGATATGACCATTTATATTTTATATTTTGCGATTTTTTGCGATTTTAAAAGGGAATCAAAACCTATATGGTACATCTCGTTGACTTAGAATTATAAAATTTGCCAAGAAGTAATTTTTTTAAAATTTATTATTTAATACTTTATTGTACACTTAAAAGACATGTTATTACATTTTTATTTGTGAACATTTACAAAAGGCGAGCTTATCTCTGCAAGAGATTTCTTCCAGAAAACCCATAAGAATGAGAATGCGTAAGAGAAATGTAGAATATACAGTGTACAAATTATTAATTTAGAAACATATAACTTAAAGAGAAAAAAAATACTACAAATTCTTATTTTAATTAACTTAATACTATGAATAATAACTAATACATTACTGTGCCATTTATTCAAAAATTTCGCAGACAAGTAAAATTCCTTTAAGGTTTTTTTTAAAAATTACTATTGACTGACTACTCCTGATATGAAAAGGAAGTGAGTTCCAAAGTTTCACAGAGTTGATAGTGAAAGAATTACCATAAGTAAAGTCTTGCAGTATATATTACGGAAAAAACTGGAAAGCGTAAATTTTTATTTACTTACATCACAAAAAAAGCACGATCAAAACGATATTACTTTGCATGATATAATGTCGTAAACCGCACTTGCACATTCGTACGAATAGCGAGGCGAATCACGAACACGCATGTGTAAACAGTGCGCTCGCTATTCACCTCGTGCCTCGCTTTGCGACTTGCGCGCTCGCGTCGGGAGCGGTTTTTCGGACTCGAATCAAAGGCCATGAATGGCAAACACGAACTGACTGTTTACATATTCGCCTGCATTGTGTTCAGCTTGCGCCCGATCCAACAGGACGTTTAGGAAAAATGGAGTGGAGTGAAGTACGAATTTTAGAATTCCTTGGTATTTATCAAATGGAAGAGTTTATTTGACCGTCCCTATGGCGAAGGGGTTAGAGAACCTAACTACAAATCGACGGGGCTTGGGTTCGATTCCCGACAGGGACAAACATTTATGTATTTGTACGTATCGGTATCATTAACTAACACCCATAACACAAGCAAATAATTTGCTTACTTTGGGTTTAGATCGACTTGTGTAATTTTTTCAGCAATATTATTATTATTTGAAACCCAAAACGCATCACACACAACACATCGCAATCAAAAGACAAAAGAAAAACGATGCATGGAGCAGTATGAGGTTTTCTTTTTTACGCGGGTTATCTAATAGACAGTGGTCCCAGGAACAAACTTTTTTTTCATTTATAACAAGCTGAATTTTTGTGAACAGCTTCGTTTCAACGAGACATTCATATTTTGTATCTTTGAAAAATCTCAAAATGGGTAATTGACGAAGATAGATAAAAAAGAAAACTTCAGAGTGGCGGACTAAAAGAAAGTTTTCATTTTACATGTAGGACAAAATAACCCTTGAATTATAATAATTAACAAGCTATTGTGAGAAAATTAGGTTGTTTTTAAATTGATAAATACCAATTTCAAAATCTCAAAATTTCGAATTTTTAGTGTAGAGGACTCATTAGAAAAGCCATAGAATGTGTGGCACAAAAGTTTTTCCCGTATTTTTCATAAAATAATCAAGCAATTAAAGTAAAAAATGATTATTGTTATTAATCAATATTCTTCCTATACCGAATTAAAATTTTTGAAGCCCCCTAACTTTATTAGTTACCCGATTCGAGATTTTCCGAAGATAGAAAAGATGTCTGTCTCGTCAAAATAAAGCTGTTCACAAAAATTCAGATCGTTATTAATCAAAAAAAAGTTTGTTCCTGAGACCAATATAATTCTATCTAGTCTATAAATAATTGTATAAACTCGCGTATAAAATAAATGGAGCGTGCATGCCGCCATTATTTTCACGTCCTCCATGTTCGTGTGCGACTATCAAAATGATTCACCCACGAATGTGTGAACAGCCAGTTCGTGCGGCACTCGATACGAATGTTTCATCGAGTGAGGAGGCCAATAGCAAACTCGAATGTGTAAATTCGGGGGCAAATATTGCAGTTTTACAAGGGAACCAAAATCTATAGGGTATTTCCCGTTGACCTAAAATCATGAAATTTATGTGTAGTTAAGGTTAGCTACAACTTTGTACGGAATCAGTATGCGAGTCCAACTCGCACTTGACCAGTTTTTTTTTCATTAGGATAGCAAACAAGCAAAAGGCTGTACTGATGGAAAGAGAGACGATCCGCCTATAGACACCAAAGATATTAATAGTGCGTTACTATCCGTGTGACGGAATAACGACGCCACATGCATAAGTCTAACTGCTACCTTACCCTCCGAACCGGAACACGATAATAACAAGCATTAACTTTATAACGGCAGGAATAAGTAAGGCGGTGGTAATAAATGGCTAGGGGAGACGTTGCAGAACTCTACCCACCTAGTAGTTGCGATGGTAGTGAAACGTATAACGGTAATCGGTTGCGTTTTACGACCTGCTTGACAGAAAGACAGTTGGTCCATTCTTCGAAGGAGCTCGGACCAACACGGAGAAAAATATTATGTGACACTAAGTTTGCTTTTAATTTTAATTCGTAGTACTATGCAACTAACTCGTATAAAAGAGGTTCTTCCTAAAAATAATCTCAAAACTCGGTCATTTATTAACTGATTTGACAAAATTCTTATTTTTCGTGTACTTCCTGTATGGTAAAGATTTGTTCAAGATTCCAGAGTTACAAGGAAAAGCTACTATCCTATACTAAAATAAACAACTGAAGACTTTTTGTGTGTTTTATGGCAAACACACAAAAAGTCGTCAGCTGTATTTTTTTATAGTATAAGATAGCAAACAAGCAGATGAGTCTCCTGATGGAAAGAGTCAATCATCGCCTATAGACACCAAAGGTGTTAATGGTGAGTTGCTATTTTGTGGCGAGGTCTTATGCCACATGCATAAGTTTACCGGCTACCTTACCTTCCAAACCGGAACACGACAGCGACAAGCACTGACGCTATTGCGGCAGGAATAGGAAAGGCGGTGGTACCAGACCCGCGGGAGACGATGCACAACTCTACCACCTAGTAGCCACGATGTTAGTGACTCCTACAGCCAATCGGTCGCCTTTTACGACCTGCCTGGCAGAACGGCAGTTGGCCTATTCTTCAAAGGAGTCCGGAATCAACACGGGGAAAATATCTCTGGATGCACCAATCCATTAGCTAGATTTGAAAAAAAAACATTCTATCAAAATGTATTATGAGAATGGCTATAATATAGCTAATTTTTTTAACAAATTAAGCCAAAAGAAATACAACGTTTTTGGGTCACTTGAACCAGGTCGCTATAAATAAAAATTAATTTCAATAAGTAATAAACGGGGACGACCTAACTAAATTAATAAGTACTTTCCAAATTATCACGAACGTCGGGTAGAAAATTAAAACGGTATTCCGTGGGGTGCTTAACAATTTGCGGCGGCGCGATCACCGACCAGGTTGGGGTATCTATTAAACTTTGTGTGGAAGTTACTTAATGTTCTAATTGCTTCCTCTACAGCCTCCGCTGTAGCTATGCATACGCGATTAGATGGAATTTACTGCGATGAATAAACTTGGCAACTGTTTTGAAATCACTTGGTTTTATAGAGATTAGGATGCATAACCGGCTACGGTTTTACTGAACAATAAAATATGTAGTTAAAAAACTTTACACCAATTATTAGAGAGCAAAATATATGAATGTTGCTTTAAAAAAAGTTTTTCACGCCCGTATCACCGAAGAGGTAGGCAGAGGTACAACCAGTGCACTGTGCACCCACGATGGGCCGAAGATGCTTAGTCCCACAATGTAATAGGTGACAAAGCTATTGCCAACGTCGGCATTTGGAAAAACTTTATGTTATATATATCTTGTGGAAACATTTTGTGGAAATTCAATGCTACGTAAACTTCAATGACTAATATCTCAGAAAATATCGATCTTAGTGATTTGGTGCTAAGGACCTTTTTTGTAGAGAATTGAATTTCCTACAAAATTATCATTTACATTTTTTTGTATGTCTTGTTGTTTATGAGATAATGAGTGAAAAAACAAGAGTTCTATGAAAAAATCGGTTTGGCGGTCCGTACTACCCCGCCAGTATGAGTTACGACTTCGCCACAATGGACACTTTTGTAGAGCATTCAATTCTGAAAAAAACCCGTCCATGGTCAAAGCGATGCTATGAAATGCCACTGAGCTATAGAAATGTAAAAAAAAAAAGATAGTTCTCGTATATTTCAAATGGGAAATCTTCACACGCTGTGTAGGAGTACTTAATATTAATATTAAGGGCTCATACTTTCAGGGATTATTTTTGGGTGTATTTCCAACAAAATTTCGGGATGGGAGCGAAAAAAAAAATAGTCGCAAATAAAGCACCCTAATATATATATATATATATATATATATATATATATATATATATATATATATATATATATATATATATATATATTATATACTCGACAACGGCTGAACCGATTTGGCTAATTTTGGTTTTGAATTAATTCTTTTAATTTTTTTCTAATTCTAAGACCAGGGTAGGAGTAGTTAAAAAGGCGGAACAACGTTTGCCGGGTCAGCTAGTATAAAATAAATAATAGTTAAAAAACTAAAAACACGCTTTTATAAAAACTAAACAAATTTTGATTAAGAATAGTGTAAATAAGAAAAAAATTATTTGCTCACTTTGCTCACTGTGTCTTGCAATAACTAAACAAATATGATAATTGGGAATTGCGAGATACGTGATAGCCCTATGGGCAAAGAAAAACAAATCGCTAACCCTGAAGATCTCGGTGAAGATAACAATACTATTTATATTATGGTATTGTCATTGGTCCTTGTTAAGACTGCCAAGTTTCAAATTAATACGACGTTTTAAAGTACATCAACTTCATGTTCAAAGTTTCCGTTACATACTTACATACTCACATACTAACATGTTGTGTGTGTGCATGCTAATAATAACTTCTTTTGTTCAACCGGGTAAAAAAAGCCTTGATAGTGCAGCTTTCTAATGGTAAAATATTTTTTATTACAGGTGCAGTAATTTTGGGTTTATTCCTTATAAACAAACAAAAATAGAAACGTAGACAAGGTTTATATTTCTGTATGTATATAATATTAGTGTAGAAAATGATGTACCTATATATAAGAGTTTTGCTCGACTGCGAGAGTGTTATTGGGTTATTGGGTTTATTGCGCATATGTAAACTAATATTATGTATACACAAATAAATAAAATTGAAGTGTCTGTTTGTCATATGAAATAACCGTGTTTTACTTAATGAATATGGATGTATACACGATACGTACCTATATCAAAATAATATTTTCAGCAATTTCCGTCTGTCTGTCTGTTTGTTCCGGCCAATCTTTGAAACGGCTAAACCGATTTTGACGGGGCTTTCACAGGTAGATACCTGATATAATAAAGAATAACTTAGGCTATTCTTATTTTAGATTTTTTTTAAACGGACTTAAACCTGAATATAAACTACTCTATATGTTACTCCAGACTTTGTGTGATTGACGGACAAATTAAGAGACAGATAAAAATTCTAATAATTAGATTTTTCGCTTCTGCTATCGAAGTCTTAACCGAACCAATTACTATTTTTCAAAAACTTTTATGCAGTGAAAATACTTTTCTATTTTTTAATAATACGTATAAATATACATTAAACTATAGATTAATTAATATATCATAAGATACGTCGTGATAACCCATGAAAACATGGCCAACGTGAGACGCTATAGTTACATAAAAAGTCGCTATAGTTACATAAAGGCGAAATGAATAATAGTCTTGATTACATACTTATATTGTCGTCATCACGGTACAAACTATACTCTATTAATGCACTCAATATTGGGTAATTATATTAATTAGTCTAAAACGCTGACCTAAGACTTACGAGCTATACATGTGTAAGTATAACGCAAGTACAAATATAAAATACACACACTACATCTTCCCCGAAAAATTTAAAAAAAATATCTCATACATTTTTTTTATATAAGTATACAAGGAATCAAGTTTTGATCCTGTTTCATTTTTTAAATACAATTTATCTCCTTTTTTGTATGAAAAGGGTCTTATATGCTGATCAAACTTATTTTTTCTTACAATTTTACTATTGATTAAATTTTTTCTAGCATCACTTTGTGCTCTCTGTATTCTATATTTAAATTCAAGAGGATAATTATCATAATTGTACAACGGCTCAATGCTATTAGTTAAACTACTGGGTAGGCGACATACTTGACCGAATACCAGTTCAAATGGAGTGTATCGTGTTTCGGTGTGCACAGTAGTGTTGTATGAAAAACACCAATACTGCACCCACGAACCCCATGATGATGGATGATTATCTGTTTGTATTCGCAAGTATGAGCCTAACATTTTATGACTATTTTCCAATGCACCTATACTCTCATGGTGGTAAGCTGTAGACATAATTTGACTTATTTTTAAAATATTACAAAGTTCTTTCATAGTGCTGGAAATAAACTCTGATCCCCTGTCAGTCGCGATTTCTTTCGGTATACCGTAACGTAAAATAAAATTTTCACAAAAAGATCTCGCTACTTCTTGTGTAGTTTTCGTTTTTAAGGGATATGCCTCTACATACTTTGTGACTTCGCACTGCAGCGTTAAAATATACGTATTACCATTATCATCTCGATCTAACGGACCAACTAAGTCCAAAAAAACTTTTTTGAAAGATGTAGAAGCTGTAGTCGTAATGGTCAACGGTTCTTTGACAAATTTGGTATATTTTTGAGTCTGACATTTGTCACATTTCGCAACGTAATTTCTAACATCCTTTTCTATATTTGGCCAATAATAATACGTTTTGATATTATTTACCATTCTCCTAATTCCTATATGACCACTAGACGGTAATAAATGAAATTCATTCATTATTACCTTTTTTTCGCCTTCGTTATTTATTTTGCGAACGTCTCTTTTAATGCAAAACTTAGGACTTGCCCAATTTTTATTAATGTTTAGATAGTTAGCTAACCATTCGATAAAACATCGATTTAATTTATTTTTTATGATTACTAATTCCTCAATATTATTTTGTTTACAAAATAGTACCAAATCTTTCAACAATTCGTCTCGCGATATTGCCGATAAAGTATTTTGGCAAATAAATAATGAGGATATACTAGGGAAAAATAAAATGTTTTAGTAATCGACCATGTGATCGTTTCTTTGCTATGTTTTTTCAATAATTTTTGCAGATTTACATGAGATATAATACTCAGTTCAAAGTCATTTTCTCGTTTTTTGAGAATTTCTACGAGTCTTGGTTGATCAGACCTAGAACTCGTCGAATAGTCAGACTGTAATTCATTTTCACATTCATTTTCATTCATTCGTCTTGCTTGCGCTCTAGTCATAACACACGCTATATTTTCATACCTCTCCTTTAAATCATTCGACGTAACAATTAATCTGGATAATGCGTCTGCAGCCACATTTTCCTTCCCTTTCACATATTCAACATCAAAATCATACTGTTCTAAACTTAATCTAAACTTTGTTAGTCTGCTTGATAGGTCGTGCATGTTAAATAAATATAATAACGGTTTGTGATCTGTGCGAATAGTAAATTTTTTACCGAACAGATACGGACGATAATATTTAACCGACCAAACAATAGCTAGTAGTTCTTTCTCTATTATAGGATAGTTCAACTCGCCTTTATTTAAGCTACGACTCGCGTAGGCGACGGGTTTGCCGTTACCGTTGCATAATACGCTACCTACGGCAAATCCAGAGCTATCCGTTTGAAGAATGAATTTATTTTCCTCGGAAAAATCAGGATAATCTAATACAGGCGGATTCGATAAGCACTCTTTTAAGAATTATATATATTTACGACACAACCTATTTAAAGGTATCACTATATAAGCGAAGTTGCGAATAAATTTCCTGTAATAGTTGGCAAAGGCTACGAAGCGTTTGACATCGACTACCGAAGTCGGTCTCGGATAATTTTTGATGACGTTAACTTTACTCGGATCGGATGAGATACCTTGCGATGAGATAACGTGACCTAAGTATAGTACTTGCCGTTTTAAAAATTCGCATTTTAAAGGATTTAACTTGAGATTAACTTTTCTTAATCGCGAAAAAACTGACATTAAATTCGCATTATGTTCATTAATGTTTCTACCCCAAACGATAAGGTCATCTTGGTAAATTAGACATTTGTCATGATTTAAGCCTGACATGGCAACAGTCATCAGTCTACTGAAAGCAGACGGACTAATCTTCAACCTCATCGGCAAACGACACATTTGATATTGTCCTTTGTACGTAGTGAATGCCGTGTACTTTCTACTATCTTTTTCGATTTTACATTGGTAATAACCTTGAGAAAGGTCACAGTGACTATAATACATTACACCTGATAAGGAATCTAAAATCTCGTTAATATTAGGTAGCGGGAATTTATCGTCTTGAATCCTTTCGTTTAGTTGTCTGTAGTCAATGACGACACGCCATTTCCTTTCGCCTGACCGATCTACCTTCTTAGGAACAAGTAACAAGGGACTAGACCTCTTGCTACTCGTTTCCTCAATAACATTATTTTTCAACATCTCGTCTATTTGCCTATTTACCTCGCTCTTTTGTGCAAAAGGGATTTTATACTGTTTTCTATATACCGGAGCTACATTACCCTTTAGAGTGATTTTTTGTTCGTAAATGTTTGTACAAGTTAACTTATCGCCTAGCAAATGGAATATATCAGCAAACTTTGCACACACTTGCTCTATGGAAAGCCGTTCTTCTTTGTTTAAATAATCTAATTTTAATAACGAAAATATCTTTTTTATCCTATCAACTGATACTGACGGGTCAGTAAACTGGCAATAGTCGTAATCGTCTAGCCTGTGTACCTCAATATTTGAAATATTGACCTTTACCTCTCGATCTGTCGTGTTCATAATACGAATGGGAATTTTTCCATTCCTAGGCGTAGTGATAACACTTGCCATAAAAACACCTTCCGTTAATTCTTTAGGTAGAACTACGCAATCATAGTTCACTTTAATAGGTACGTATTTTAAGATTTCGCACCTCGGTAAAATTGTCATAGAGTATGAGTAGTCATAGAAGTGCAGTGGCACATGAGTACCGTTTTGTCCTCCCAGAGACAAAGTATTGTCAACATAATTAATTATACCTAAATGTTTCTTAATAAAATCTTGTCCTATAATACCCATAGAATTGCACGGTAAGTTACGAAATACATAAAACTTATGTTCAAAATACTTATTATTATACTCTAACTTCAAATTAACATAACCTTCGGAACGTAAACTTCCACCTATTCCATTCACTTCCAAATTACTATTATGCATAAAAACATTAATATTCTCTAAACATTCATATTTTATTGCAGATAAGGAAGCCCCCGTATCAACTAACCATTCTAAATATCTATTACCTAACTTAAGATTAACATAATTAATACTATCGCAAGTTAATATCTTATTAGCGACGAAAAAACTCACTCTCGCTCTCTTTGTTTATACTATCGCTTCTAGAGCTACTAATCTTTGACGACGGATTATTTTCTACACAATAATGCAATGACCTTCTATTATTATTGTTGCTATATGCACCGCGCTTATTGAAATATTGCCTGCAACGGAAATTTGATGCGTTAACGTCACTAGCCTGTCTTGCAGAACGCTGTACGTGCTCTGGCCGATTCTTATTTCCAAAGTTACGCAATACCGCATGTTTATTAGGTGCACATGCGTAATTGCTATAATTTTTGTTATAGAAAAAATTTTTAGACCTTGAATATGGTAAGACTTGTTCAGGATGCGACACCTCTTCATCTTCAGCTGCTCTCATAGCTCTCATAGCTCTCCTTGAGAAGGGAAAGGTTACGAGCTGTAACAATAGTCCCTAACCGTTGGCTTTGCAAACCATCTGCAAACCTTTTTATAGCATTTCTTTCGTTAACCGGACGGAGAACCTTATATGCGTCTTGGCTACCCCTGGCCTGAGAGATAGTCAGATCAACAAACAGTCGTCCAATCTCCTCGCCAAAGTCCTTAATAGATCTATTACCTTGTTTAGCTCGCTGTAATTTAGCCTGTAAAGCAGTATCTGATTTTTGTGTCAAAAGATGTAAACGCATATCCTTTAATAGCGCTGACACACTACTGTATTCAGAATCTAGTCGCATCTTAGCACTATCTGAAATCCGCGTTTTTAAAACAAAATTAATTAATAACAACTTGCCACCATCGAGCATAGAGTCATAAAGCTCTATGGCGTTTATCAACTCCCGAGTGACGCTTTCATCACCATTCATTTTTGGTAATAGGCTAACAGCCGTTTTCAAACAAAATTGTTCCTTGTCCGACATGTTTGATATACGAGAAGACTTGGAATAACTTAATATACTAGAATATGTTTTTCTTATATTAATACATAGATATAACGTGTCTTTAGGCAAAGTCGCCGGACATGCTTGTAAGAACTGTTCGAAAGTTCCAAATAACAACTTCGCTTCCTTAACCTTATTCTCGTAATTAATTCCCGTGCGTCTTTTTTCGCCTAATTTACAAATATAATCTTTAATTTCATTTAATGTACTAGAAATTCGTAATAAATCCTCCTCCATTAATCTGTTTAACTATCTAAAAATATATCAAAAATATCGGACTAAAAATTATTATAACTAAAACAAGTAAAATACAGTAAATAGGCCAATATACACAGTTCATTGTTCGCACATTACGCTGATCTGTCACTTAACCCCGCACACATTAACTATAGCACACAATAATTATTGTCATATTAAACGTTTACACAATATTATTAAAAGCTGGATTAGCAGTACCTTGTACCACGCGCCGAATCGCCTCCTTCCTCAACTCCTCACGTACCCAACTGCGATGGCATTTGCGGTACAGATACAATTAGCATTAGCACCCCAAAAAACAGGCAGCTATGATGCTCAGCACCACATTGTTGGTCGAAATATGGTGGTGCAGCTGGTCCAGTTGCGATTGATTGTTCCCTCCAGAAGCCGTCTGAGCCACAACCACTTGGTCTTTACTGGACGATCCTCCCATAACTTTATATATGTTTGACACGTATGGACAGAAAAAAAAATCCGCTCACCAGATTAGGTATGTATGTATACCTATTGTGCCTTATATCCTGGCATGGTCGCCATCCGATGGTAGATGGTACTAGGATTGGCGAAATGAATAGTAGTCTTGATTACATACTTATATTGTCGTCATCACGGTACAAACTATACTCTATTAATGCACTCAATATTGGGTAATTATATTAATTAGTCTAAAACGCTGACATAAGACTTACGAGCTATACATGTGTAAGTATAAAGCAAGTACAAATATAAAATACACACACTACAGCCTATAGACACCAAAAGTGTTAATGGTGCGTTGCTATCTTGTGGCAAGGTCTAATGCCACATGCATAAGTGTACCGGCTACCTTACCCTGCAAACCGGAATACGACAGTGACAAGCACTGACGCTATTGCGGCAGTAATAGGTAAGGCTGTGGTACCAGACCCGGGCGAGACAATGCAGAACTCTACCACCTAGTAGCCACGATGGTAGTAACTCGTGTATAATAATCGGTTGCCTTTTACTACCTGCCCGGCAGAACGCCAGTTGGCCTATTCTTCAAAGGAGCCCGGGACTAACACGGGGGAAAAATGGTATACCATGAGGATAATTTTAAAGAAACGATACTAAATGTACGCTATTTATTATCTGTAAAAACTACGCGAGACCGATGACAGTTTTTATCTTCCCGTATTGTTCCCGGCCCCCTTAAAATAATAGACCATGTGTCATTCTGCCAAGCAGTTTGTAAAAGGCAAACGATTGGTTATACGCGTCACTGGCATCGTAACTACTTATTAGGTGGTCACTGGTCAGGTTCGGCAACGTCTCCAATTATACCACCGCCTTACCTATCCTGATATAATAGCGTCAATACTTGTAATTGCCGTATTCTGGTTAAGAGGGCATGGTAGCTGGTCACCCCAGCCCGCAGGAATAGGCAAGGCGGTGATACCAGACCCGGGTGAGACAATGCAAAACCCTACCATCTAGACTGCAAACTCGCATAGTTAACCGTTCGTCTCTTACAAACTCGTATAGCCAACCGTTCGTCTCTTACAAATGCCAGGTAAAACGGCAGATGATGTTTTCTTGAAAGGCGCAGATTAACACGAGTAAAGTTTTATTGTTGAATTTATTTAATAATTTCCTACACTTCTGGACTGAAGTTATTTGTTTTTTTCTTCAGTTTTTATTTAAAGTTAATGTTTACGCGGTCGAGGTTTTATTTTTAAAATATATTTATTTTTTAATGAACTTAAACATATGATACTTTCATCAAAAATATTATTACCAGATTTTTGTCACCTGAGGTGTAAGTTAATAATTAATTTCCGCAACATAGGAAACATGTCTAAAATTCTATCATGCTTCTTTCTGTTATGGTTAATAAAGGTTGGAAAATGTATTTATTATTAACTAGCTGAGCCTGCAACTCCGTGTCCGCGTGGAATATTTTCTAAAATAAAAGCCCCGGGGTTTCGCCCGCATAATTCCCATTCTCGTGGGATTTCCAAGATAAAAACTATCCTATGTCTTTTAGAGGGCACCTTTGTACCAAATTTCATCTAAATCAGTGGCTTAAGCATGGAGGAGAGACAGACAGATAGCGCTCCTTTCGCATATATAATATTAGTATGTTTAACGATAGTTTAATAATCCGTCAGCCTATCTTAAAGTACAAAAATATCGAATAAAAATTTCCCACTATATAAAATAAATAGAAATAAAAATCTAAGTAAATTGATTACTTTAAAGCGTACAAATATTATTAGATACTTAGGGTTATTACGACTTATCCGTCTGTCAGCTGTTAAGATTGGTGATAATAACTTCTCACTGCAAATATATTATACTCGAGATCAACAGTTTTAAATATTAATCACACTGTTGCTCCACCACTGTTTTCCTATATTTAAGTTATTCTGAATTTTAACCGTAAAATTTATTAACTAAATCAAGGAAGCAATCAAATACACTTTGATTATTGCTAATTGAAATATTAGCAATAATCAAAAGTGTATTTGATTGCTTCCTTGATTTAGTTAATAAAATTTACGGTTAAAATTGAAATATTAGCAATATTCAAAAGTGTATTTGATTGCTTCCTTGATTTAGTTAATAAAATTTACGGTTAAAATTCAGAATAACTTAAAGTAGCTGGAATATAGGAAAACAGTGGTGGAGCAACAGCGTGATTATTATTTAAAACTGTTGATCTCAAGTATAATATATTGTAATTCACTGTAATTGTAATTCACTGTAATTGTAATTCACTGTAATTCACTGTAGATAAAATATAAACAATATATATCGAAGCTCACTGCAGACTTAAATGCTAATTTGCAATGACAAATAAATATCGAAAAAAGTGATTAAACGATTTCATTTTATGTTAAACGATTTGCGGCATTGCGATTTCCGAAGTGTGAGAGCCTTTTAATGTTCTAATTGCTTCCTCTGTGGCCTTCACTGGAGCTATGCATACGTGATTAGATGGAAGTCGCTACGTAAAATTAACTCAGTGGCTATTTTGAATACAATCGCTTCGAAAACGTTGAAATGAAAACATTTTTCTCTATTAACTTTAAAGTTACGCTGCCGGCCTGGATTCTTACTGTTTAAAAAACTTAGTGGACATCTGAACGAAAAAAATAAAAGAGTTACGGACTATCTTAGCCTTTCTTTATGTGAATTTTAAGCACTTTTTTGGCTCCTTCTTCAGATCCTCTTCATAATGAGTGTGTCTTAAACAAAAAACCAATAACAGCAAAAACGATGAGGTAAAATTTGGTTGTTATGGCACTTGGCATCTAAGAGTTCCAGTACAGGCTCCATCATGAGATGAGCTTAATGGTACCATACTATTTATATTATCTCCGAATTTACTTCAGTTTGCTAAGTTTCAAATCAATCTGACAGCAGGAATTAGTTGAAAGATATAAGAAATCTGTTATTTGAATACTAACATTGCAAGTAAAATAAGTGCTTGTAAAAATTGGTAAAGTGCATTTTAGGCAACGCGAAACGCAGGGTTCCGAAGTTGCTCATTACATTAATGCGGATTAAGAATAGAGTTTTTATCGTTTTTTTTATGTCATAAGATAGCAAAAAAGCAGACGGGTCTCCTGATGGAAAGAGTCAACCATCGCCTATAGACAACAAAATGTTAATGGTACGTTGCTATCTTGTGGCTAGGTCTAATGCCACATGCTTAAGTTTACCGACTACCTTACCCTCCAAACCGGAACACGACAGTGACTAGCACTGACGCTATTGCGGCAGGAATAGGTAAGGCAGTTGTACCAGACCCGGGCGAGACAATGCAGAGCTCTACCACCTAGTAGTCACGATGGTAGTGACGCGTATAGCCACTCGTTAGCCTTTACGACTTACCTGGCAGAACGGTAGTTGGCGTATTCTTCAAAGGAGCCCGGGACCAACATGAGGAAAATCGTTCCATACTATAAACATTAACCCTGTGCACCGTCAATGACGGATATAACCGTACCACAGGTTCACCGCCTATAAAACTTCTGGTACATTTTATAAATTGGTCGACTATTACTTAAAAATTTGTAAGACCTCCTGAGTTGTAATAATTTTTCTTTTAACTTCATTATATTTACTACTACCGTGAATTTTTTTCCATCTCCAAAATAAATTGTTTAGCTGGCAAAGGGCTTGATGAAACGCGCTTGATTCTAACAAAAAATAGCACTTAGAAGCTTAACCCTTAATCGAAAAATTGTTTTCACAAACCTACAATATTTTTTTAAAACCTATTCAACGATACCCCACACTATAGTATACACGAGAAAAAAAATAACATCCCACATTATGTGTAGAGGACCTACCCTAATAACGTATATTTATGTCAAATGTGTACATCTTTCTAGTAGGTATTAACAATCTCGGAGCTAGATTGCGGACGGTCGGAAATAGCCTGGTGGAAACTAAAAGAATTTTTAATTATTTACTTCGAAATCTTAAAAAGGGCTAATGATATTTTAGCATCAGGTCAAGATTACCATGTCACTCAAATATCATTGAAGTAACAGCATACCAAATTTAGTATAGATCAGGTCTGTACTAGTTGCTTATTTCTTTTCATCAAGTTGAAAAGAGCCGGTGTTTCGAAACTGCTGTTTTTTTTATTATTAATTATAGCTAAGAATCATCCCGTTTGGCTTTCAATTAAAAAAACACAACTAAATCATATCATCCACATAGAAGCTACGATGCCATAGACAAACTTTTAAAAAACATAACTATCTGTGTAAAAAAAATATATTTTTACACCTTATATTTGCGTGGTGGTTAATTAAGTAGCTTTCGTTACTGCTGTAAAGTGGTAAATACGACAATGGGAACCATTATCCATACTAACAGCCGACAAAGGGACGTTGTGGTGAACTACAGTTTCCAATGACATGTTTTGTTTACTGTACTTACACCCAAAAAAATGATTACAATTTCGTAACAAATTAAACTATTGATTGCTCTGTGGTCAAAATCCGACCATAGACTAAACAATAATTTGTTTAGTCTATGGTCTGGTCTGGTCTGGTATGGTATTATAAAAATTGTGGTGAACTACAGTTTCCATTGACATGTTTTGTTTACTGTACTTACACCCAAGAAAATGATTACAATTTCGTTACAAATTAAACTAGTGATTGCTCTGTGGTCAAAATCCGACCATAGACTAAACAATAAAATCTCCTTAAGTTTAACAACCTTAAAGAAATAATATACACGTGTGTGTATTATCATGTCTGTCACATGAAATTAGTTTGTGTAATGTTTTTTTAACTTCCCACTACGTATGTAGTAAGGAAGTTACTGATTTTACCCCGATTGTCGAAAATCGAGTTTTCATCAGATGTCCATGTTTTGAGGCCCTAGGAACCTTTTCCGACTATTTTCACGATGACGTCAGTATGTCTGTATGTATGTATGTGTGTGTGTGTGTGGGGGGGGGGTGTATGTGTGTATGTAAACATCTCATAACTTTTGATCACAACGCGGTTGATGGCATTATTAGATTCCGCTCTGCAATTTTTAACAAAATAGATGTTTGAACTGAAAAATCTATGCTTATATTTTTTACTCTTTTGAGCTTAAAATAGGTACCTTAATTTAATAGGAAATTTCAGGGATGGCCCGTAGGGTCAACCGTTTACACATTATTTTATTACTTTAATATATTTCTAAAACTATATTGGCACGAAGTTCCTTATTGCGCGTTGCGAAAGGAGGCTTGACGGAAAAAGTTAAGACCAAAAGTTATAAGGACACATTTTGCTATAATGTACTATTATGTATTCTGTACTATAGTTGTAAGCCGTGCGGCGTGCGCGTGTTTCTCTCTCTCTCTCTCTCTCTCTCTCCCTCTCTCATAGAAAGCAAGCCAGTTATTTTCGTTTCGTCTTTCTATTTCACATTGAACAGTGTTGTGTCGCGGCGATTACTTTTTTGAGTTTTTGAGTTGAGTGTATACAAGTTTTTTGTACATAATAAATAATTATATTACATTGTATTTGTTAATAATAAAAAAATATATATTATAGCTTAAAAGAAATAAGATTTTATTACATTTCCTTCACTAATTAATCGAAAGGAACTTCGTTCCAACCGGGTGTTCCATTACACCTCTCAAGTTTTTTTTCTGCAGTCCTCCCGCAATGTAAACTTTAACTGTGGCAATATTTCATACTCCACAGTACGCGTAAAGGTCTTTAAAAGGGCTACAGAGTTTTTTTTCAAGTATTAATATGCAGATGACGTGAAGATTTCTATCAAATCACTATCACCATGATCACTGAAGTCTTTTTTGAGATAAGACAATTTTTTATTAAAGTGAATTTTCAAAAAATTGTCATGTTTACAACTTTTTAGCAGCTTTGTTTTTGCAGTGATGAAACTATGATACCGACTTTTTCAATTCCAATCTTTTTATTTTTATTCGGCAATTATTTTTAAAGTTTCGCTGATTATACCAAAAACAAATCGGGTTGTGTTTTTTTATAGTAGAGAGGTCAAACGAGCAGGGGGTACACCTGATCGTAAGTGATCACCACCGCCCATGGAGATCTGCAATATCGGGTGTCTTGCAGCTGCGTTGTCGGCCTTTTCAAAATGAGAAAGCTCGTTTCTTGAAGGTCCCGAAGTCATATCCATTCGGAAACACCCCCGCGGGTAATTGATTTCACAAAGGAGTAGTGCGAGGCAAAAAGTGCCGACAAAAGCGCACGGTGGTGAATTTCCAGACATCGAGGTGGTGAGGATAGAACTTTAAATTTTGACACGATGACCGATGATGAAATTTAGCGGCAGGAATTAAGCCGTACAACTCGTCGGAACACTCCCGTGAAAAATGCGGTAAAAGGCCAAAGACTCGAGCCGATTAGAAATAGCCTGGTCGTTGACGTTTCGAACCACTCTACGTTGAATATGATCATGAGAAAGAAGCTGGTACTGAAGAGCTTCGGCCCAGAGGTGAGAACAGTACTTACTCCAAGTGAGGTCGAATGTGGGCCTTGTAAAGTTGGAGGCAACGGGCTGGTATGAAGTACTGTTTTGCTCTGCTGAGCACACGAAGCTTTTAAGAGCCTAGTTTAGCCTTTCCTTCCAAATGATTCTGCGTAACTGAACGTTGTGAACTGTCGACTCCCAGAATTCCAATACTAGCTGGGGCTGTCAGGAGAGTGCTCTCGAATCGAGATAACACGAACAAGGATGTCTTTTTTGCGGTAAACGCGCAAGTCTGCGTCTTTTTGGGGTTAAAAATAACAAGGTTGACGACGCCATTCTAAAACATCAGTTAGTCGATTACCGAGTTCAGACACGAGCTTGTTCCGGCCCTCTTTGACGTACGAAAAACACTGCTACGCCCTGAGTATATAGCATCACTAGTACTGTCTTCCGCATAGCAATGTATGTCACTAATTTGCAACATATCATTGAAACGCAGAAGAAACAGTATCAGTGATAGCACGCAGCCTTGGGGAACACCGACATAAACAGCTTTGAGGTAGGAGCATGCACCTTCGACTACGTCCTTGATGCTCCGATCAGCCAAAAACCTGGTGACTCATTTGCATAATTTCTCGAAAAGCTCATAAAATAGCAGCTTCGAGAGAAGCGCTTTAATATACCATACCCGGTCGAAGGCCTTCGCTATGTCTTAACTAACTGCCAATGGCTCACCCTTGGACTCAACTGCCTCCTCCCAACGATACGTCAGATATACTAGAAGATCACCAGCTGTGCGGCCACGACGGAAACCTGAAGAGCACCAGCTGTTCTCAGCTAGTGCTCTAAATACTTCAGGAGCTGACAGTTTATAAGTGTCTCCATGATTTTGGAGAACACGGAAGTAATGGCTTGTAAAAATCTCCTTGTATATATCTCACAATGTATCTCCTTTTTTAAGGATGGAGTACACTAATGCTGTTTTTCATGAATTCGGTACCACGGCGAGTGAATAGGAAAGCTAAAATATGTGTGTCAATACTGGCGCCAACTCTAGAGCACATACTCTAAGCATAATTGGAGGGATAGTCTCCTCGACTTATGGATGTCTAAGGATAGTAGTGCTTTAACACAGATGACTGCCGAAATTGTAGTTCTGGTATGGAACTTTCACACTGCGGGATGGTAGGCGATGCGTTCCCTTGATCATCTAGAGTCGAGTTGGCCGCAAAGAATGAGCCCAGAAAATTGGCTTTCTCCTTTGTGGTATGGGTCAGAAAGTAGTCGTCTTTGTGCAAGGATGAAAATGAAGGCTAGAAAAAAATTCGCTAAGACAGCCTTGGCGACAGGTCAGAACGCACGAGTTCCAAAGGAAGGCGAACTAATTTCTCACCAATTCTGACAATGTGTTCCGCTTTTGCCTTGACGATAGCTCTTTTGAAGAACCTCGAGGAAGAATTGTACTCCTTTCGTAATGTGCTAGTTTTTATATCACGGAATGCCGATGCAGCAGCCCAAGCTCGGTAGCGTTTCTGCTTTCGGCGTTAAGCCGTTTTGCAGTAGCAACCAAGTCCTAGACTTGCAATCGATGGGCACCGCAGACGACGGAATGAAAAGTTCCATGCCCTGCAGCGATAGTATCAGCGACAGCATTGGGATCATCCAGCGAGAGTCCTCGAGAGAAGAGTCGCAAGCTACGCGTAACCAGAGGTCAGATAGGTCCTGACCTTCAAGTCTGCCGAGGCGCTAGTAACAGTCTTCTTTCTGATATAGACGCACACACCAGCCCGCAGTACAAAGGAATGCTCCAATTTGTACCCCGGGTAAGAGAGGTGTGTCTCGGTCAAGAAGAGTAAAGGTCTTGAGATGGCAGTGGACGGCGTCCGGTTTGGAATGAAGCCCCCTGACATTACAAAAATCCACAGCAAGCGTGGTAGGGGTTGCCATGGTTTTCTTGCTTTGTTGGCCGGACCGGCCGGCCCGGACAGGATTGTCTATGAGTGCAAATTCCAAGAACACGCAGTGCAGCCTGAACATCCATGATCTGGCTGCTTAAAGAATTCAGAACACGGACACCCGGGAGGGAATTGTCCACTGCTAGTGCACGTGGTACCTCCGGGGATAGATCTTGTTTTAATTGTGCATTCATAGTATGCGAGAGGGGGGGTTAGGCCTCCGGGACTCTCACAAACCAAACAAAACGCAACAGCGGAGCTGCTACTTTACGTCGCTGACAAGTGAGAAAGTGGTATCCCCCTGGGCGTGCCGGACTATTCAGTTGCAATTGCAGTATGGCACTACCACTAATTTGGTTGACTGGCTGCACTGGTGTTTAATAATTTTGTCTCAAAAATTATCTCACCAGTAGGCGATGGGGTCGTCACATCCCTACGCCGAAATAATTATGTTTATGTTTTACGTGAATAAAAAATTCGGTGATCCTTACTGACTTATTCACGTCCAAAAATTAAAACGGACCAGCTTATGAAACATGTTCATACAGCTATTTGGCGTGACACATGGTGATCAATGTTCGTTACGCTGAACGGTTCGATTCAAATACCAACTATCCACGTGGGTAATTTTTCACGGTTTTACCTTAGCATTTATCTTTGAACATAGCTGATATGTTTCCTACATAACTCCCAGATGTAGAAAATCATACACCTTGTCGGACCCTTTGCTGACCTCATATCCGCACAACTACTAAGAGTCTTTGTTGACAACCTTCTTGACACGTTCTGACCAAACATTGGCAGACCAATGTCTGATTTGTAGTAAAGTGCCAATTGTGGGACTTGTAAGCCTCGTTTAACATAACCAGAAGCGACAGTTTAACACGCTACAGACATCAAACTATCAGACTTCAAGCTGCTACTAGAATTTGAAAATTTGATAAAAAAATCTTGAAAAATTCCCAATAATATTTATGCCCAAGTCAAGGTCGAACCCGGGACCTCATGATCTAAGCCAAACAGGCAAAACCATACCACGAGGCTAGATTTATTTGATAATGTAATTCTTTTTTTTTATTTCTGGAGGAGTTTGTTAAATGAATCCGTATGAATCGACTCATTAGAAGCAAACTGTTGTTTCACACGCCACGCAAATTCGCGGAGCCATTAAAACGCCCATGAACTTTTTCACGACTCATTCCAAAACTTTCTAGAACCTTTTAGTGCTAGACATTTTATGTTCCCGCCCCTTCGTATTCAACCTTAATAGATATGCGTACCTATAGATACTGAAACTTAGGGATTCGTTACAAAAACAATTTTACGGTAAATGCTTATTTATTACCATACTATAGAAGTGAAAATTGTATAATTTTAGGTTTCAAAACTTTTCTTATTGCTTTGCGTACTTTACATAAGTTAAAACTTGGTAGTAAGTTGGCGAGCTACTTCGTGGTTATTTAATTAACACGTTGTGCTCTTGATCTATTTCAGTGAAGCTATTATATATCTTCATTTAATAATTTCCTAGAACGTATTATAAACTACTGAAATAATATTTACGTAATCTATACTAATATTTTAAACACATGAAAAAAATCTAATTAGGTACTACATACTCCTAAATTAACACATACAAGACATCATAATTATTATTGCAACAATTTATTGAAACAGGTAAAGAGAGTTTTTGACAAGATCAAGTAATAAAAACCGGCCAAGTGCGAGTTGGACTCGCATACTCAGGGTTCCGTATAAACTTGTAGGAACCTAATCTGCACATAAATGTCAGGATTCTAGATCAACGGGACCCTTATAGGTTTTTAATCCCTTGTGAAATCACAAAATATGCGACATAAATGGTCATATCATTTTATCGCACTTTTTTTGTAAGGCAACTAAAAACTTACAGTTTTCGAATTTTTTTCTTTACATGTGCTATAAGATATTGCTTTTTGCCCAATTTCATAATTCTAGATTACTAATTCTAGACTTAAATCGCAAAAAACTCAAAATATGCGACGTAAATGGTCATATTCTTTGATCGTATTGATTTTTTCACAGCTGAGATCCGAATATAAGATATAAATTTTAACTTAATACCTCTACGCGTTCTTGAGTAAAAGAGTCTTGACAGACGGACAAACGGACAACGAAGTGATCCTATAATGGTTCCGTTTTTCCTTACTTAGTACGGAATCCAAAAAATGGTAATAATAATAAAAATATGGCAAGAAATTGTACAAATAATAGCGTAGCTAGACACATCGGGGTACGGCACAGATTCGTGTTGTCGCGATGTGATTGGCACATCGCCCGAACTGCACCGCGAAGGAGTTCAACGCGTCACTGCAGTGGTCAGCAAACTGCAACCCGCAGGCGATGTATGTGCGGCTCCCGACTAAAAAGTAATAATAAATATGATAATAATAATAGATAATAGTAATTGAACCATAACTTTTGAGAAGGAAATAAGCGCCACTCCCACCCAAAATGACTTTTGTTCGAGAAAGTCTTCATTATAAGTAGACTCATCGATTAGTGTCAAGAGAGAAATAAAAAACGCACTGTACACGCAAATACTAGCGGTCAAAATATCTATAAGTTTTGAGAAAGAAATAACATTCCTTTCTCAAAACTGATACGACGAATTACTATACAAACTATTTCCACCCTTAGTGCATTCATTGTATTAGAGCTGTTTTTTTTTATACATTTTGTTTTGTGATGAAGTAAGTAGCGTTGTGCCACGTGATCGATTTTGTGAAACATGATTGGATTCTTCTTGACTCTCGTTACTCTAAGTCGCTTCAAAAAAATCTATCAATACTTCACCATAAGAGGACGCTCTTTTCTACAATGTGATAGAAGCTTCAGTACAGCTAAGAGACTGAAGAGCAGACAGAATATACACTCCAAATGAATATAACACAATGATGAACAACTGTAAAGTAGGATATTTTTGATTTCAAAAACTCTTGGGCCCAGTACTACAAAAATACCTGTAAATCTATCGACAAGACCACAAAGTACCTGATTTCTAAGTATAGACATCTCGAATATTCGTTCAAGGGATACTTGGCTGCTCATGAATATATTGACGGGCTAATAAGATACATCTTCTTACTATATAAACCTAATACACGTCCAGAACTACCATCCACTAAAGCCTATAATATTAAAGTACCGATTAAGAACAAAACAATTGACGACATCCGTAAGATTGTACAGTACGTGCCAGATGAAAAAAACATTTTTATGAAGATGTCCTGACGTGGCCAACTACCGCAACTGAAAGAGTTGACGAAGAATCATCATCTCTATGTTAAATGTAACGATTTTGTATTTTCTCACTGTGTTTTATAATAAGAAGACTTAATTTAATAAACTAACATCGTTTTATTTCTGAAATTTAAGCTTAGTTAAATACATAAATTTTGAGAAGGAAATAAGTCCCTGACCTTTAAATAACCATAACTCAAACATGAAAGTCACTAACTAAGTTATGTTGCACAATACAAAAATATTCGTTAACCTTCAAAAATTATTTCATTAGTAAGTCAAAACCCTGAAAAAACTTTAATGTCCGAGCTAGACAGTTTATTTCGATTTCCCAAAAAAACAAGATTTTGTACTTATTTCCTTCTCAAAAGTTGTGGTTCAATTTACCTGAGTTGGTACATATGTTTAATACCATCATGTATATGTCATATTTTGATCGATACGACATAATATATTGATGTATGTTATTTTGTTTCATAATTTAATAGAACGAATATAATATACAACGATATAATCATTCATTCACTATCATAACATGTATTGTAACTTCGTTACCTTTGGGCAAATGAAATAGGGAGAAACATTAGCATGAAATTAAAAAAGGGAATGTTATATTTTTGACAGTGTAAACTATATGAATGATCTCTTCGTTGCTACATTTTACATTAAAATGTTTTTGTGGGATCAAATTATTATCCAAAATAATTTTTAACTATGAAATTTATTTGATGAATTACTATTAAACGAACTATTAATATAATATTTGTTAATAAAAAGTATTTGATCGGTAAAGAAACGTTTAAATGCTCGATAAACTTAACTTCCAACCTTTTGAATTTCTTTTGTATGTGTATATGTGTAAGAAGTTTTAACAATTTAACATATCATTCATTGCTGCCATTTTAGCAGAAATATGTAAAGACGTGGTATTTGGTACCACGTTGGGCGAAAACTTAAGCAGAGTTAGCTTAAAATTAAATATTTATAAAAACTTAGAAAAAATACCACTGTGTTTGTATAGCGACAACCAGAGTTCTATTAAATTAGCAATTAATCTATTATTTCAAAATAAACTTACCAAACACATTAAACATAAGACATCACTTTGTAAGAAAATGTGTTTCAGAAAATAAAGTTGAAATTAAATATGTATCTACTTCGGATATTCATATCCTGTGCTTCGATATTTTTCTTTGTTGCTTTTTAAGTTTTTTAAGTTTTTCCAAGCACGGGGCAAGTGCTATAACAAAAAATAGTTAGTTTTAAAACAATTTAGTAATTTTTGGCAGTATATATCATGGTCTTTTGATATTTCATTAAGTACTCCTAGAAACACCTAGTGGCTATGTAATAAACTTAGATAAAATAAGAACATTTATTTTTAAATATAAAGTCTATTCAAGTAAAAACACTGGTGTGGGCAAATTTTGGCACTTCAATTTTCTAGGGTTCTGCGAACTTCACAGAATTATTCGGGTCAGTGCATTTCCGCAAAGGGAACCATTTCAATCTCAAATAACAAATAGTCTCGGATCACAATTCACAGAGTATTCACATAGTTGTTGAAAAGCTAAATTTTTAAGAGATATCTACAAAATTATCAATGTATTTAGAAAAAATACTGTCAACAGGTAAAACTAAATCAACAGTTACTGGCGTTATAAAAAGTTTAACAAATGTGACATACTATGAGCTTAATAATACCTCACATACCAGATCTCAATTATGTGTATAATATATAATCTCCTTTTTGAAGTCGATAAACAAAAAGGAAAGTCACGACTCATTGACTGACATCAACACCCTGCCTAAACCCTTGGACCAAGAAGGGTGAAATTTTCACAGGATTTGTTCTTATAATGTAGACTAGGAATAAGAAAGAATTTTTCGAAATTCATCCCATATTTATATTTCGAAATTCGTTCTTCGGTTGACGACATGTTTATTTACCTGTGAAGTGAAGTAATTTATTTTCACATGAAGATATATGGGTCAGCTATTACCAACCTTTTATAGCAAAAACCAATTCAGGATTTTTTGCCGTATTGATATACAAAAACGACTTGGATGCATGAGGTCTTAGGTTTAAACCTGGGGTTGCACGATTTGTTTTAAATATAGTTTTCGCTGGAAATCACTACCTGATTGAAGCTGGATATGTGCCAGATTTGTTGATAGGTTGGCTACCTATCACATACGGAACTTAATACGGTACCTATCATGGCTACATTAGTTTACGCTTCTTTAAGGGAATGAGCGTTATAATCTCTATTATTCATTTCAGGATTATGATTATTATATTATGTTGCCTAGAAAATAATAGTACTCGTAATAATAACGTTTTATTAAATTCCATGAAAAAAATTATCACTTTACGTTCAATTAACAATTCCACTTCATAAATTCAATTAACAATAAAGTATTATTAGTTATTAAAAAAAAGTATCTTCACGCGCGTATCCCCGAAAGGGTAGGCAGAGGTACAACAAGTGCACCCACGATTAGCCGAAGATACTTGGTCCCACAATGTGATAGGTGGCTAGCCTATCGCCAATCGGGCAGTGTTGTTTTTGTCAGAAAACTAAAAAAACACATTTTTAAATTGCCTGACCCAGGACTCGAACCCGGGACCTCATGTGGTCAAATCCGACACCGGACCACTAGACCACGGAGGCGATATTATTATTAGTTACTAGCAAAAAGCAGAGCTTTGTAAGGGCTCGCAAAGTTATACTACCTAGTAATATTGTTAAAAAAGTATTTTTATGAGAATTACATCTTTTAATGTATGGACTTCATTTATAATTATCTAACCTAAAAAAAGCCAGCGTATTTTAATCCAAACATTATATTCCCATCAAAGGCATCGTCAGGCTTTGGTCTAGAAGGGTGCAGGAAAATAATACCAAAATAAAAAAAACATGTTTCTAAGACAATTATTTTTAAACTTACAAGAAAGAAAAAATCTTTAAAATTTTCTTGATTTATTAAAAACACGGTTTTTATTATTATCAATGTTATCTACACAGATTAAATATAAAGGTTATCTACTAAAATTTTACACCATATTTTTTGGTCTACCTATAAAAATTCGATTGTTGAAAAACGGAGCTAAATCAGTAACTTCCTTATCCACATACGTAGCAGGAAGTTAAAAAGTACAAGTGTATTAATAGATTAATATTGTATTAAAATGGAGTGAGTGAAAATGAATTAAATCTACCACACCAAAGTAACGTTTTAACTCGTAAGTTTCATAATAGATGGCGTTAGTACTAATAAAATTTTAATACGTGTATTTTTTTTCATAGTGTTTATAAAATGGTACTTTAATGGTAGATCATATCTAAACATGAATTTAAACTACCACGTCAAAGCTCAAACCTCGAAGTGCGATATTTTTTCTGTAACACATACCACAAAAGTGCATACAAAGTGGCCTAGTGTAGGATTAATAAAATAAAATTTAGATTTAACAGAAAACTAAGTTTAACATAATTAGCGTCATTGATATAAGTTAGTAATTAAAACCCTGTCCGTTCAAAAAGAGTATATAGGTAGGTTAAAGTCATTAATGATAAAATTATTGATGTGATTCTATTTTTAAAAATAAATATAAGTGTATATTTAAACACTCTTATTTACTCTTTAATTTTGTTACAATTTGACGAATTTTTAAAATCTCCCCAACAGTATATCTCGTGAGCGGCAGCACGCCTTTGATGTCGTAACTGCCAGCGTGTCCATTTCTAAAAGCCGCTTTTTACTAAGACTCACATATTATGTACATTTTGGGTTGCCATTCGTAATTTAAAAAAATAATATATTGTCAGATCAATTATTATAAAATTTATTAGGAAATTTTGTCTATCAATAACCAAAAAAATAATGACACACACATAGTTGTATCAAGCTACCAAAAAAAGATAATGCCTTTGTCGATCGAAGGGTGTTTTTGTTACTGTATAATATAATATGCACTTCATAACCACATGAATTTTATTACAGCGATCTTGTACTCGTTTGTGTAAACAATATTGTAAAACAGACTTTTGAAATTTTTGTAATACAGAAACTTATATTCACTGCGATATTTTAATACTGTTTCTTCTGTTTTAAGGCCGTCAGCGAAAATGTTGTACGCTTTCTAAAACACCACAATATTTAAATGTTTGCTCTTAAGTTTACGTCATCAAATTTTTCTTTGATCCATTTCATTAAGAGTGAATCTTTATATATTTTGAAGTTGATAAATATACCTATCGTAGTTGACATACATATTAATGTAGTAATATTTATTCAATTTGCATCAGCTATTGCTATCGTCAAAAGCCAACTATTCTTCTTCCCCATCATATACTAAACCTGATATCCTTAATTATGTTTCTTAAAATCTTTTTTATCATCGCATCTACGAAAAGAATTTGAGAATATGGATTAGAATAAAATGACAAACTAGAATAAAACAAAAACTAGAATAACATTTTTGTACAAATATAGATAATATGTTGAGTTACCTTTTCATTGTCAGTCACTTTTCGACATTCTAAAGGAACACACGCTTGTTAGTTCTCAAAAGTCAGTGCTTTTAAAAATTTATTCAACACTAGCTGTTGCCAGTGACTTCGTTCGCGCGGACTTCGTTTACTCCGCACAGCACCTCCCCCGTAGGTGATAGCGTGACAATATGTAGCCTTTATGTTGACCCGACCTGTTAGTAATATTCATGCAAATTTGATGTAAATCCATCTAGTACTTTTTGAGTTTACCCCGGACATAAATACAGACAAACAGACAAACAGACAAACAGACAAACAGACAAACAGACAAACAGACAAACAGACAAACAGACAAACAGACAAACAGACAAACAGACAAACAGACAAACAGACAAACAGACAAACAGACAAACAGACAAACAGACAAACAGACAAACAGACAAACAGACAAACAGACAAACAGACAAACAGACAAACAGACAAACAGACAAACAGACAAACAGACAAACAGACAAACAGACAAACAGACAAACAGACAAACAGACAAACAGACAAACAGACAAACAGACAAACAGACAAACAGACAAACAGACAAACAGACAAACAGACAAACAGACAAACAGACAAACAGACAAACAGACAAACAGACAAACAGACAAACAGACAAACAGACAAACAGACAAACAGACAAACAGACAAACAGACAAACAGACAAACAGACAAACAGACAAACAGACAAACATACAAACAGGCAAATAGGCAAACAGACAAACAGACAAAATTCTAAAAATTATATTTTTGGCTTTGATATCGATTGTAGATCACACCCCAAGTATTTTTTAAAGAAATATTCAATGTACAGTTTTGACTTTCCTACAATTTTATTATATGTATAGATGTTTAAGTGTGCCAGATGTGACTTGTCATATACAGATGGACCTGTGTGTAGTGTTAGCAAACAACAACATAACTTTCAATGCTCAGGAATACCTGAAGCCGGCTTCCGTAAGCTTGGGGATAGGAAAAACTCTTGGCGTTGTCCAAAATGCAAATCGGGTCTATCTCCCTCTCCAACTGTAACATCACCACAGACTAACCAACTAGATAACATTCAGGAACAGCTTAACAAGATGGTAATACAGTTGGCACCTTTAGCATCATTGGTACATGACGTCAAACCATTAAATCTGAAATATCTGATTTAAGGGAATCACACGAAATGACCCATCAGCTTCTTACTACATTATCAGAAAGAGTCTAAGCTGTCGAATCCCGGGTAAGCAAGGTAGAAAGAGTGATAAATGAAGTGACAACTCTGCAGACGGACATCACACGACTTCAGCAAGAATTAGAAATCAGAGATCAGTGGTCTAGAACCAACAACGTTGAGATTAGAGGTAATCCTCAGAAAAATAACGAAGACAAAATAGCTCAAAAAATTGGCAACTTATGCAAATTTCCAAAGAAAAAGAAGATATTTATTATATCGCACGCATTCACACCCGCGTACCTAACAAAGACAAGCCTGTTATAATTTCATTTAACAACCGCTACTTAAAAGAGGAACTAGTAGCATTAGCACGGAAAAGTGACCAACTTCATCTCCTGAACCTAGGGTTCAGCTCCTCAGACAAATTTCATGATAATGATTACCCTACGCAACGCAACAAAACACTCCTAAATAAAGCCAGATCGTTGGCTAAAGAAAAGAATTTCAAATACATATGGGTCAAAAACACACACACACACACACACACACACACACACACATACACACACACACATACACACACACACACACACACATACACACACACACACACACATACACACACACACACAAAATAATGGCAAGAAAATCTGATAGCTCACCTTCTTTTTTTATACGGAACGAAAACGGCCTATTGAAGATAAACTAATTTTTTACATTAAGATATTAATAATTATAATAATAGCTCGGGTTTGGGTAAATGTAATAATCAACAGTTTGAGAAACATTATCTAACTATTCCAGTTTATTTCGTCTATTGTTACTCGGGTGTCGGGAACGTCATTCAAACTTCAATCGTAAATCAGCATTTTATTATAGAAATATTGCACACATGTGCTTGTGTACAACCTGCTACAGTGCTTATAATTGATTGTACATTTATCGTTAATTTGTGCATACGTATATTTATTTGAACTAAACTTACATTGCGTTAATGCTTTTATAATTTTGTTCTCGAATATTATAAACCCTACTGTCCATGTTAAAAATATTTCTAATGTTATCAATAAATTGCTATATGTTTATACACATGTAAGTATCACTGCGCTAAATTCTTTACGGGATAAACAAAACAAAAAATACTTTATTCTATTTATAATACAAAATAAGAATATATTATTTAAAATTTATTATACTTGTACATACATGCATATCTGTACGCCAGGTTTTGTACATGGTAGACGGAACAAACAACGTAAAGACACATTATTCCATCGTAAACATTTTATTCCATGTATGGTTTGTTTAAGCGCATGCATGCATATTTTTAAGTCTGACCTCGTACGAAATAGACAGAAAAAATGCACATACGTATATTACTTTACAAATACTACGATCTGGTTACTTCTAAAACAATACTCGTATTTCATATGTATCAGTATAATATTACTGAATTAAATTATTGTATTACATATACATTTTTATACTTAACTTATCGTCTTTATTTTCTTCATTTATTCAATAACATAGTGTGTTGTGTATTATACGGAACAATGCAATATTTTATAATAATACCAAATGATAAGTTAGTATGTGTGGCAACTGTCCTCTCGTTGAGATTGGTTTGGCGTTACTTACTAGAATATTTAAACCACTTATCCTCAAGAATCCCTACTCCTCTTCATACTCCACTCAGTTCCACTAACTATAGGCAAAATTCATTCTTTATAAAATCGGCAAATCAAGTCAATGCACTGAATGACATTCCTGAACTCGACCTGTTTAATTTAAGTGAAAATAGCTTAAAAATATTATTACTAGAAACATTGATATAAAAAACTCAAGATACACAATCAGTGTGTCAAAAACGTCCTCCAAAAATGAGTGCACAATTTTAAATTGTGCACTCATTTCAAATAGAATCGCGTCGGCCGCGTCACTGTCAATTTTATTTATTTTCGTACATTGCTTTGTAAAAACAGCTATAAGTCTTGCACTTAAGGTTGGATATGCAAAGACATATGTTTTTGCCATATCTATAAATACTTAAAAGAAATTAGGGACACTTTTGAGTGTCAGTTTTGTTCGGGACTGTGCATCTAGGGTTTTTTATATCAATGACTAGAAATGGTTTGATGGCGTTTCCTAAAAATAACTGTAAATAGTCCTAAAAATCTTGTAAACTGTCAAAACCTATTATTTATTATTGTGTGTATTTTTTTTTAGTTTTACTTTCTTATATGCGAAAACATTTAAATGGTATTCAATTGTAATTTAAGATATTTTCATGTTAATTATACTGTTTGTTTTCCAAATAAATAAAAATAAAATAAAATATTTATCTTCGATAAACACATTACACAATTTCATTAGTCACCGGTTATATTTAGATTATTTTTTATTGGCCACTCGAAGTAAAAAATAAGATTTTTAGGTTCTGTAAAGAGGGGGAGGGGGGAGGGGGAATGAGACTGAAACATCAATTAATGGACTAACATTTTGAATAAATTTATTTATTCTCTTTATTATCCGGTATAGTATCAGTTAAATATTCAAAATGATAAGATGGCACTGTACTAGAAGCCAAAATTAAAACTTAGCCACAGCAACGCCTGGCAACGTCTACTAGAATGACCCGGGCTCCTTTTAACGAATAGATCCCTTATTGCAATTCATCTCGTAAAAGGCGAGAAAAGGCATATGTGTGCCACTATCATCGTAGGTGGTATAATAGTTCTGTAACGTTTCGCTTGGGTATTGGTACCACCGCCATACTTATTCCTACTGCAATAGCGTCAGAGCTTGTCAATCAAAGTGAACCAATATACGCCGGATAGGGAGATGAGCCTAGAGAGAATCACATATGTCTGGCCAGAAGAGAATATAGAGGAGCCAATCTATACATATAATAAAATAGTCGGAAAGTCAAAACTGTACATTGAATATTTTTTAAAGAATACTTGGGGCGTGATCTACAATCGATATCGAAGTCAAAAATATAGTTTTTAGAATTTTTGCCTTTTTGTCTGTTTATCTGTTTGTCTGTTTGTCTGTATGTATGTCCGGGGTAAACTCAAAAAGTACTGCATGGATTTACTTCAAATTTTGCATGAATATTACTAACAGGTCGGGACAACATATAGGCTACATATTATCACGCTATCACCTACAGGGGAGGAGCAATGCGGAGTAAACGAAGTCCGCGCGGACGAAGTCGCTGGCAACAGCTAGTGCCTAATAAAGCATTAGTCATGCAAAGCCCTGATTATTTTACATTGTAAAAACGAAAGCTAAATGTATGGAGAACGGCTCTTAGTGCTCAAATCTCGCGACAGTACTTAAAATTTGGTTGGTAAAAATAAAATAAAAGGTGTGGTTGACACTAGACTTCTGTGGAGACGCTTTAAACTGGGAGTCATTCGAGTTCTCAAAGCAAGAGAATATTCCGGCAGGCTTGTCAACAAGTGTTCAGAAAAGTTTGAGATTTTGTTAAATGTTTGATGGTAAAGAAAAGAATATTCTGACTGGTGACGATAATCACGATTGCAGTAAAGCAACTAGGATATGAAAGTGCGTTGAGTCTGTTTTGTGATAGCAGTGAACGATGCTTCTGTAATTACAAGCATCGTTCACTGCTATCACAAAATCGATGTTTTGGATTTACACGTGAAAATATTTCTTGTGTTTTAGAAAATATTTCAACAAAAACATTTATTCATATACATTGAAAAGTAATGTTCAAAAGAGTGTGCTAGATTTAATTCTAGTGAACTATCACTAGAATTAAATCTATCACAAAAAATTCTAGTAGATTTTTTAACATCGAAATTTTTTAAAATACATGCGAACTTACTGAGGTATTTAGCCTTCAAGCGAAACTACAAATAATAAAAAACGCGCAAACTTTACCTTAAGAAGAAATGAGTATTTTATACGTAAAACACGTTAAAGTATATTTTTCAATGGAGAAGATCGATGAATGTGGAAATGCGACTGAAAATAATAACCGTCAGTTATGATCCATGTCGAAAAAAAAACAGTACCAGCTATGGTAGCATAAGTCACGAGCCCAATTAAGTCGGCCTAGAATTGTAATGGGTCCTAACTGACCTTAGCTATTTTTGGCATCAGCATTTTACCATTAGTTAATGAATTCATAATAAAATCATTTCACATTGTGAATTTAACATTCTAGGACGGGTTTTTGCTTTCCAATTGTTTAGCAGTGGGGATTTTTAATGTTTACAATAATTTATTATATTTTGTAGTTACTTATTAGTTGTACGTAAAATTTATTTAGTAATTTAAAAATTTAATTCATTGCAAGGCAGTTAGAACATTTAGTTTTTTTAATTACTGATTTGCTACAATTTGTTACAATGATATTCTCACTTAAAACTATCTACATTAAATTATGTAGATAAATTGTAATCCTCGCCTTTTCAAGGATTTCAAAAAGTAGTCAATGTTTTTATAAGTCCACGTGTTAAAAGACATAGTAGTCGTCATTTTGAAATATTTTTGTAGAATTCTATGCACAATGCCGTAAACACAAATCTAATATTTTTTAAAATTATTTAACAAAATCGGTTGGCCGTTAAGTAAATAAACGCGAATATAAGAACGGACATACATACAGTATATACACACATGTCAAACATACTCGTATATACCTCATTTTGGGCTTCAGCGCAGGTGAATAATAACTGGACAGCTTTTAAAAAATTACATGCAAATAAAATTGTCGCACCACTCCTTAGATTGTAAAAAATTGTAGTCCGAAAGTTATTTCAACACATTTTACAATAAAAAGTCATATGAATAAAGTTAATAAATTTGTAGCAATTTAATTTGCTACAAATAATATTTTATAAAAAAAATCTAGGGTTGCTACTTTACGAGCAAAACCCTTAGCACCTCTTTTTCCAAGTTAGCAGCTGGGGACCATGGTGGTGTACCCACAAATTTTAGCTTAAGCTTATACTCATCCCCTCTACATACTAAAAAAATTAAATTACGTCCTCTGACAAACGCAACAATAAAATATGTAACTTTTCATATCATTTTCATTTGGCCCTTAGAAAATTCAACAACTATTTAAAATTGCTAGACACATTCTATTCGACGTTTATGTGACGTGACGCGTCCGTACGTTGATTGTGATATGACCAAATAAAACCAGTTATTTGTGCTCTTATTTTATAAGCCACTTTGAAGGCCGCGATCTTAAATCTGGTTAACCAGTCGAGTGATTTTCGAACACACGGGTGTCCATAAATTTTATGGCGGATAGTGATTCTCGAACACACGGGTGTACATAAGAAACACGCCCCAATTGGCTTTTGATTTGACAACGTTTAACACGTCCTCTTCACTTATTGGTTTGTTATTTTTAAATTTATGGTTTTTATATTGTAATTTGTTCAAAGGAACATATACCAAGATAGTAATGACTCATTACGTAATCGATCGGCGGCGAATGGACAAGATAATTTGCACTCCAAAATGGCCGTTTTTTATTGGCGTATTTATGATTTTGTGAAATAGTTACTTTATTCCTAAGTGTGTAAATTGTGTGACTGTTAGTTGATAGTGTAAACATTAAAGTGTAAGTGTTATTTGAATGATAGTGTAGGAGCAATTAGTGTTATATAGTTTGTGTTATATGCATGTAGTATAATTTCCGAAGTTAATATTCATCACAGGATTTTAATATCAAGTAAGCTTACGTTACTTTTTATTAGATAATTAGATAATACGCGAACCTTCAAAACTTTATGGAATCGTATTTTTTCCTATATATGTACAGTACCCGGCGATAAATATTGCACATCGAACTTTGGAAAGAGACAATCGGATAATTTCGGCTTCGTAAAGCGTTATCTCTGTCCCACACTACCTATGTGACGTTTAGTCAGTCGTTGTTCAAGTACGATAGAGTGCAGTCGCGTCCCGATTAAAAATATATATTTAGAGTTGATAACACCCACAAATTTAAATAATTTAAAGTTGTAACATGGCATCTTTCGGAAAAAGAGGGAAACCTTTACGAGGTCAGTCACGTGAAATTATCTACAATGTTTATGAATACTTTGTAAGCGAAGCTGATAGATTTAAAAAAAAAGTAGATGAAAATGTAAGTTGTTATTTTAAGAAGATTCAAGAGCGAGTTGCAAATGCCACTGGAATTTCAAGAAGAACTTTGAACAATATATTAAACGAAGTCAGTACTGAAACACATTCGACTGAAATTAAGTTCAGCACTCCAAAAAAAGGGAGACCAAAAAAGCAATTTCGTTTGGATATGGACGATTTTGATTACGATGTTGTTCGAAGAATGGTGTATGATTTTCACTTACGATTTAATGAACTGCCAACAATAAAATCATTAAAAGCTAAGTTATCTGAAGCTATTAATTACAATGGGTCTGAAAAAACGTTGAGAAAAATACTTCATGACATGGGATTTCAGTTCACTAAAATGGAAGATAATCGAAAAATTCTAATGGAAAAGCACGACGTTAGTCTCAAACGAATGGAATACCTTGATAAAATACGCAAATTTCGCGAAACAGGAAAAAATATCGTCTACATGGATGAGTCATATATACATGCATCCCACACTAAAGGGAAATCTTGGAGTGACGATAAGAAAAAAGGAGTAAAAAAGCCAATTTCAAAAGGTCAACGTTTGATAATAGTTCATGCGGGAAATGAAAAAGGCTTTGTACCCGGTGCTTTTTTAACGTATAAATCCACGGACACTACAGGTGACTATCACAATGAAATGAATAACGATAACTATGAGAAATGGCTGGTTAACCAATTAATCCCAAATATACCCAGTGATTCTGTTCTAGTTATCGACAACGCACCCTATCACAACAAGTATGTTGAGAGACCCCCCAACTCAAACACCATTAAACGGGAAATGATCAACTGGTTAAACAGACATGAAATTCCAGTTGATCCAAAATTAACAAAAACCCAGATTTACGCTATTATATGTTAGCACAAGGAGAGGTATACAGAGTTTTCTGTGGACAAAATACTTGCCGAACATGGGCACACTGTGTTGCGATTGCCACCATATCATCCGGATTTTAATCCAATTGAAAATATATGGTCTCAACTGAAAGGCTATGTAGCCTCTAGAAATGTAGGTATGAACTTAACTACAGTAAAAACATTATTGACTGAAAAAGTAAACATGATCGGCGCTGAAGAGTGGAAAAAGGTTTGCGATCATGCAATCAAATGTGAGAATGAATATAGAAACATTCAACACAGTTTAGACAATTACACTGATAGATTAGTAATAAATACGGCTGATAGTGACAGTGATATTGACCTCTTTGAGAGCACAGATAGTGGAAGTAATTGAGAATTAGAATTATTATTATTTTTATTGCAATGTCTCATTTTAGCAATAGGTATAATGGTGTTTATTATGTACACTAAAGCTGTAATGTTCCAAAATAATTAAATACGTAAACATAATGTAAAAATGTTTTTTTATTTTATTTTACCCCAACCTAAAGCCATCACTTATAGAAAAATTAGTGTATTTTATACAAAGAATAAAAATATCAAAAGAAGCAAATCATACTTGTTTTAACAGCTCCTAATAGGTACCGGACTGTTTGTATTTTGTGCGACAGAGATAACGCTCTACGAAGCCGAAATTATCCGATTGTCTCTTTCCAAAGTTCGATGTGCAATATTTATCGCCGGGTACTGTATACGTCTTTCTATACATTATTTAATCTAATTTGGTCTCTTTTTCCCCGCAGTGGTCCCATATTTACATAGTTATTACGATATTAAAAAAATAAACTTAAAAGGCCGGCAACGCAACTGCAAGACCTCTGGTATTGTGGATGTCCATGGGCGGCGGTGATCACTTACCATCAGGTGCACCTCCTACTCGTTTGCCCCCTCTTCTATTAAAAAAAAAAATATGTTAGCTGCCCTTCATGTTATTTTATCCCCATGTAGGTGCGTGCTCTCTTTGAAGAATAGACCAACTGCCATTCTGCCGGGCAGTTCGTAAGAGGCGAACGACTGACTATGGACTATCATTGTGGCTACTAGGTGGTAGAGTTCTGCATTTACTCGCTTTTGTCTGGTACCACTGCCTTACCTATTCCTGACGTAATAGCACCAGTGCTTCTCACTGTCATGTTAGAGTTTTTAGGGTAAAATAACTGGTAAGTTTATACATATGACATAAAGGTCCCGACTCAAAGATAGCAACAATTCATTAATTAACATCTAGGTGTTATAGGAGATGGTTTTTCTTTCCATTGGGAGAGCCATCTGTTTGTATATTATCTTATGATATAAAAAAGATGGGATAATATTATAAAAAAAATATGCAATATGAAGGCAAATAAACGATCGTCAAACCATTTTACATAAATCCAACCGTGTAATATTCCTTTAATAGTGATTTTTTTTGTTACTATAGTAGTATTTAGTGTCAAACAATGACTCTATTTCGAAAGCAATAAGCAATATGCTTTACTTTATTTTGTCGGTATAAGTTTAACTTTATTCTACTGCGTTTGACTTTATATGGTATAATAAATTCATGCCGTAGAAATGCTGAAAGTGGATTTTAAAGAAACTTTAGATTTAATTTACAAGCTAGGAATAGTTTATGACTTCATAACATTTCTACTGTTTGTTTACTTGGTATACAAGACAAAATTAGAAATTTCAAAGACCCCCGACACATCCTCAGACCGCCATTCTGCTACATATGCATCATTTTTAGAGCAAACGTGAAAGGACCTTATGATCTTCGAAAGCGGATCTTGCAGGATCAGGTTAAGTTTACCACGGTTTCTTACTCAATGAGCTTGCGTTGTTTTATTGCAAAGCTCCCATAGCCTACAGCTTCACTGTGTAACCCTGGAAATAATTTTCATTCCGAGTGTATGTAAAAAAATAACAAATGATACCACACTGAATGGGCTTATTTTGTTCTATCCCGGAGTTCCATCGCCACTTTCTAGTTTCATTATCAAACCCTGCGAATTTCCTAGTAATAAAAGCCAACGTATCAGCCCAATTTCAGATGGCCATCTTCCAGTTTCATCATTATTATATCTAAAAAACATCCGGCACCTAAGTATTTGCCAAAATAAACCGAATTAGCCAACATTAGATGGGAATAAAGTTAATCCTTTATAGGGCAATTTAGACGCTTTTACAATAAACTTTCCGATACTATAAGAGATCTACCAGTAAACAAATTTAAAAAATGTATCAAAACTATGTAGAAAAGGGTATTATAAAATCAAAAATTATTTAGAAGACAAGAGAGCCTGGAATTAATTATTATTGCTCGGCAAAATAAATTCTACACTTTAAAGGGGTAATTCTTGTATGTAATTGTTTTTTCAAAACAGTTCTAACAATTTTGACGAAATGTTGTATTTAGATAGTCTTTTTCTATTGAAATTGAAGGATTGATGGTGATAAGTATCATATCCGTAAAAAAAACCGCAGCCCAGCAGTAGTAATATATGAAATATGAAAAGAAAAAAGCCAAGCTCACTAAGTTCCTTCTGTCGCATCAGATCAACTCAGTGTAGATCTGCATTTCAATTTGGTAGTTTTTTTTTAAATTATCGATAGAAAAGCGCTTGACCACAATCTCACCTAATGGTAAGCTAAAATGCGATCTAAGATGGAACGCCCTTCCCTAGAAGCTACCTGTTCACTCTTCTCTTGAAGATCCCCAGGTTGTACCCGTCGGAGAACACAAACTTAGGAAGCATATTCCAGTCCCTTGCGGTTCGGATCAAGAATGTCGTATCGACCCGCTTTGTCCAGGTACGTGGAACGTCCACCATATAGCAATGCCTAGTATCTGTGCGCCTCGAAGATCGATATGGTTTAAGAGCCCACGACACAAAACCTAGTTCCATAAGATTACCGGATGGTATATACATAGTTAGATTAATTGGAGAATACGAAATAGCTATGCTGTGATGTAAAAAACTGGGTTGCGCTATTAAAAAAAAAATGAAAAAAAAAAACGATTTCTGGTACGATAAGACTACCGAATTTCGTTTGTTCCTCGATATAGGGGAGGGGTAGGACAATACGAAAATGCGGTGCTGCATGTCCCCATCCTGGCCCTTATCAGTGGCAGCAGCATTACAAGTGTCGCCTTGTACCTTGGTATCTGGTACCATCGGACTACCGAACGAACCCAAGATCATCTGAAAGATCATCAATTTCTGTGTAAGAAAAACCACTGCTGCATCTTCGAAACAGTGGATGAGGTGGTCGCTGCAGCGATTAAAGGTCGCCCACTGCACAGCTGAAATCGGCGTTTCTACTCGTTTTTGTCAGCAATCGTCTGGTTTCTTTCGATTGGTACTGATTGAATACCCATGCCAGGGTCAGATACGAATAGTTTTACTGATCGCTAAATATTTAGACGAATGAAATCGCATATTTTATGTAATATTGTTCAATTTTTAACCGTTTTCATTAGGTTGGTTTAATTTTATGTACTACTTAGGGATATATATATATATCCCTAAGTAGTTTAGGGTTCTGAAATTAATAAGAAACTCATAGTTTCATATGACCGTCCATCCGTCTGTCCATCCGTTCGTCTGCAGCTTAGCTCAGAAATTCTTAGTACTAGAAAGCTGTTTCCATTCGATTGTTTTCGTTTTATGTACTACTTAGGGATTTATAGGGTTCTGAAAAAAAAAGAAACCCTTATAGTTTCATATGACCGTCCATCCGTCAGTCCGTCCGTCCGTCCTCAGCTTAGCTCAGAGATTCTTAGTACTTGAAAGCTGTTATTTGGCATTTATATTATGTACATACATATTAGTAATGCCATCAAAAACGATTAAAAAAAATTAAAACATATATTTTTAGGATACCAATACCGAGGGATATTCTATTATATGCTAATTACAATTACTAATAACTGATTACGATTTCTACGCTAATTACTAATTACTCGGCTATGAATACGTGTTTTTGCTTAATACTAAGCACCTGCATTAAACACTCGCACTCGCGCTAACCAAAGTGTAACGGGGACCTAATTCTTCGAACTTTAATACTAAACCAAATTGGGGATTTTCCTAATAAATAGAGCTTATAGCGCATAGAACATAAAATAAACAGGGTTATAATAAAATTTCATAAATCCTTATTGCAGCAAAAAAAGTCAGGCGTGTTGAGCCACGCTCAATGTGGGGTTTATTAGTTGCCCTTCACAATAATGTAGACTAGGAGGGCATTTTTGTTCTCGTTTCGTACTATGAACATTGAACCTATTGAAAGTCAATGATATATCCGCACTACAGGTTCACAGCCTATAAAAAGTTATTTGGATAACTTTTTATAGGCTGTGAACAACAATATAGGCTGTGAATAACAAACGAAATTCGGTAGTCTTATCGTACCAGGAATCGAATATTTTTCATTCTTTTTTTCTTTTTTTTAATAGCGCCACCTGATTTTTCGCATTGCAGCATAGCCAATTCGTATTCTCCAATTAACGACGAATCTATGTATATACCATCCGGTAGTCTTATGGGACTATGTTTAGTGTCGTGGGCTCCCATATTAATAGAAAAACGGGTATGGCGGAATTAAGTCGTGCAATTCCGCAACGCAGTATCCATAGTGTATCCGATAAAAGATCGATAGACTAGCCACTCTACGGCGATGAGCGAGTTTCTGGAGTTTTTTGCCTACCAGATCATTGCTTCAAGCGTCTCCAGCTGGTATTTGGCGGATCCATCCCAGAGGTGAGTACAGTATTACATGCACTTCTGCTTAAAAGATTATTTCACAGTTTATTGTTACATACGAAAAATATGTATGAAATCCATCCGGTTACATGAAAATCATTTAAAATTAATTGTATTATTTCTATTTATGGCATACAATATTTTTTGAAAGAAATAAATGTATCTAGTGAGAATTAAGTGTGAGATCCGCTGGTTGGAGTACAGTTCTATTTTAAGAAAACTATATTTTCATGGACATTTTCTTACAACATTTGCAAAACCACCCTAATTTACCACCCTATCGATCTACGATTATTATATATTATTTTATATCATAAGACAGCAAATAAGCAGATGGCTATCCTGATGAAAAGATAAAAGCTTCGCCTATAGACGCCAAAGCTGTTAATGGTGCGTTACTATCCTTGTGGTGAGATGTTAATTCTATATGCACAACTTTATCAGATACCTTACTCTCTAGACCAGAACATGATAGTGACAAGCACTAAAATATTGAGGTAGGAATAGATAAGGTGGTGGTACCAGATCCGGGCGAGGCAATACAAAACTCTACCATGGCCACGATGTGACTCGTATAGCCAATCGTTCGCCTCTTAAGAACTGCCCGGCAGAACGGCACGTGGTCTATTCTTCAAAGAGAGCCCCGACCAACTCGGGGGAAAATAAAGAAAAAACGAGGAAGAATAGAAATATTATTATCAAGACCAGATTATAAAACTTCATTTGTACTTTTACTGAATACATCATCATTTAGGTCAGTGGGACTGGCTAGTATTATGGTAGAAGGAATATTTAAGGTGTAGGATTGCTGCTCCCGACCATTACATAAACATAAATAGAATCGTAATTAGCAAACTTACAAAGTTATAATGCTGTATTTTATCGAATTTCATTCACAGTTGTAATAGCGAGTATGATAAAGTCCTTCAGTGTGAAACTTTGCATCGAGCACAGAGCGTAAAACAATCCATTTGTTCGGGCAAAATTTGATTGCGGCTTCGGGGACTGCAGTTAAATATTGGTATATCGCAATACTGCTTTGTTGGAAAAAACTTGAAACACTTTTAATTACATAGGGGATTTGAAATATAATGGATACGCGTTTATTTCATCACAATATATTTCCATGTCCATTTCCAATCCTCTTTCGTCAAACATTTCTAAATTTTTCACAAGCTTTTATTTTTAACTTGCAATGTTCCTACATCTGTTTTCTACGTAATCTACGAATTTGCTATATCAATTTTTTAAAACAAAAACAGACTGTAATAATGTGACAGTTGGTTAACATTTATGTACCTAATTAAAACCAAAAACCAAGTGTGTCAAATTTTCGTTGGCTAATGTAAGGCAAGTAGATAACAGTGTACATCTGGATGAAAACGAATTGGATCTGGTGGATTTCGCAGTGTTTCTATTTATAACTTTAAACAAGAAATAATAATGGGGAACGCACATTAATAACTTAGGCAATAGGCTAATTAAATCAGCAGTTCATGCAGTTACAAAAATGAGACAGTGACTGACTGACTGACGTCGACACTGCAAGAATTGTGTACATTACTTATTTCCACAGCATTATGTCATACGAGATTCTTCTCTGAGGAAATTCGTCTAAATACTATATTTGTATTATAGAAAAGAGCTATGAGACCCATTTAGAATCTTAGCAGAGTTTTCCTGAGAGAAAATTCCAAAGAAATCAATATTCTTACTGTTATCTCCCAATACATATACGAAAACTTAATGTATGTTCGTAAACATATTTGCCCGTTTAAGAAAAATGGTGATATACCACTCTCCAATACAAGGAATAAAAACAATCTCTTAAAAAATTATTTATTTTATGTGCCCCATTAAAAAGTTACTTATTTTATGGAGACGAGAATGTATCTCGTCTCCATAAAATAAGTAACTTTTTAATGGAGCACTTTTAAAATAAACTTCGCGATGTTTTAAGAGATCTATCGATAAACAAATTAAAAAAATGTGTTAAAACAAAACTGTGAAAAATGGTTTTATATAATCTCAGATTACTTAGCAGACAAACAAGCCTGGGATTAATTGATCTTCATAGCAATTTCTTATATTTTTTTGTAATATGACATAATCCTTGCAATGTTGTAACGAATTTATTTTAAAAAAAAACAAGTCCATTTAGTTACTTCCGCCGGATCTTTTGTGTGTGTGGCCACGTTTCAATCCGGTAGTAATTTAAAAAAAAAACTCCAGTCGTCAAAAAGGCCTGTAGGCGTTTACTTGAGTAAAACATCTTTACAAAATTTTAAAATATTTCCTTTGTGTCAAAGGATAAGCAATAATATTTGTTTTAACTAAATGAGAGAGCATCATAGCAAATAGTATAGACCCGATTGACTACATGTATCAGATACTCCCATAGGAAAAAGCAACTAAATTACTCGTATGGATATTTTCAGGCTCAGTACTTATTTTCTCTTCAATGGTAGTTTTAACAGTTTTATTACTTTACTTTCGACATGACTCTGATTATCTTGAATTTGAGATTAGTTACTAGAAATATATTTTATTAAATAATATTTTTTTTATAGAAGAGGGGGCAAACGAGCAAGAGGTGCACCTGATGGTAAGTGATCACCGCCGCCCATGGACATCTGCAATACCAGAGGTCTTGCAGTTGCGTTGCCGGCCTTTTAAGAATGAGTAAGCTCTTTTCTTGAAGGTCCCTATGTTAATGTAATTATTTAGTTATGTAATGCGTTAGCATCAAATAAAATATATTTTTCCGATTCGATAATCACGACGGATAAAATATTGACTTGGTCGTCAATAAAAATAATGCGTTTATATATTACACAAGCTTTCAGCCCGCGGCTTCGCCCATGCGAACTAAACCATTTTGGTTGTTTCAATTTTTCTAGTTCTGGCGGGATATTTAAAATATCCATAAAAATTATTCCGCCGCCGGCGTGTTTATTCGTGTAGGCCACAAAATTTGCAGAACTTTAGTGTTATATCGAAACATAAAATGACATTTTAATTTATATGAAATGAGTAGGTATAAACTGTTCCAAATTATGTCATACTAGCGGCCCGCCCCGGCTTCGCACGGTTATAAAATATGTCGCTATGTCACTCAGTGAAAAAAATGACTAAAATCGATCCAGTAGTTTTGATTAATTCATTACTGCGCGTGGCCCGCACGCGTTAAATTTGGGGTTCTGCTATCTTTGGAATATATAAATTCATATAGGTACTACATTTTTTGGTTTTTACATTTTTACCTATTTCTTTTATTTTTACATTTAATATATTACAGGATGTCTTTATATACAACGTTCACAGCTTTCTTGCCATTAGACAATACAAACATGTTTTCTTTAGAGGTTACTCTTGAAAGAGTGATATATAGTTGTCCGTGTGAAAAACAGTCAACGCTCAAATCTAAGCCTGCAACGTTGAAGATTTGACCCTGTGATTTATTAAGGCGAGGCATCGGGACAAACGGGAAAATATGTGTAAATGGTTGACCCTACGGGCCATCCCTGAAACTTCTCATTAAGTTAAGATATTTTAAACTCAAAAGGGCAAAAAATATAAGCATAGATTTTTCAGTTCAAACGTCTATTTTGTTAAAAATGGCAGTACCTATTATTAATTTTTAGAAAAGCTGTATATTTGAAAACGATGATGGCATTCAACTCAATTATTGAGATCTAAAATATTGTTTTAGCTAAATAATCGGTTATAAAAATAATAGGTTGAAAAATTTCGATGCTATGTCAAAAAACATTTTATTTTTAATTTTCTTCATTGATCAATTCCCAAAAAAATTGACCGATTTTAATTAAATTAACGGTATTTGACGCAGTTTTTAAAGAACAAAAGCTGATAATATTTTTAAGTCAATCGGTAAATTAACTTGAAAGTTATTTAAAAAAAATAAAGTAAGTTTGCTAAAAACAACGTAATTTTAAAGTTTGAAAGCTATAAGTTTTGAGAATTAGATTCGATTTTGATTTTTGAAACGGCATTTGACGTAGTTATTTTAGTACTAAAATATTGTAGAACACCAAAAAATGATTGGTTGAAAAATTTTGTAGCTATGTCGAAAACACACTTTTTCAAAATTTTTCGTCAACGATTACTCCCGAACGGATTAACCGATTTTGATGCAATTTATGTTTTAGACATAGTTTTTTGAGGAATAGAGCTGATTAGTTTTTGTACTCAGTTGGTACATAAGTCTGGAAGTTATATTAAAAAAATACTGTTTTACTTGCTATGGGTGGGCATGCTGTTTAGTTTTTCTTGCATATCTCTTCTATTATCTTCTTCATAGAGAGGTGGATGTATGATATGACATAAATCATCAAATTATATCTTTACTAAGTTTACTAAGAACTATTTTATATTTAATATTAATTTTTCTCATCATATATGATCGCCAACTATCACCTCCTTAAATATTGAAGGTAACTCAACAGTCAGTCTGTATAAATAAAAACTAATGTAAATTAGACGACTTGATTCCAGATTGATTGATAGGCGCTGGTTGTGAAACAGATACATCTCCATGTTGGAATAAACGAACACCTAAAATGACTAGATTAGAAAAGTGGCCTGACCGCTACCAGTTTGCATTGATCACCATGGATATGAAAATGGGACGCAACGCCAAATCCAATTTTAACTTTCCTGTAGCTGTTACTATCACGATCATGAGCATCATGAGCATTAGCAGCCCTGACTACGCAATCGACGGGGCTCGGGTTCGATCCCCGACGGGGACAAGCATTTGTGTGATGAGCATAAATGTTTGTATTTCCGGGTTTGGGTGTTTATTATATTATATATTCTGGTATTTATATATGTATTTTTATGTATTAGTATCGTTGACTTACACCCATAACACAAGCAAATATTTGCTTACTTTGGGGTTAGATCAGAAAGTGTAATTTGTCCCATGAATATTTATTATTATTTATATCCAATTGCCATACATGAGACAGAAAATAAATTCTCAAAGACATGATGCATCATCTCCTTCAATATGATATGAGGCATTCACGACGTAATTTATATAATGTTTATATTTAATACCTACTTACCGATTCAGTTAAAAAAAATTTTGTAAACGGTTGACCTTGCAGGCCATCCCTGAAACTTCCCGCTTGATAAATCTCAAACAAATTGACCGATTTTGATGCAATTAGCGGTATTTACCGCAGTTTTTAAAGTAGAGAAACAGGTAAGATTTTTAAGTTAATCGGTGAATTAACCTTAAAGTTATTTCAAAAATATTAAGTAACTTTGCTAAAAACAATTTAATTTGAATATTTGAAAAGCTGTAACTTTTGAAAATTAAATTCGATGTTTGTTTTCGTAACGGAATTTGACGTAGTTTTTTTAGTACTAAAATATCGTAGAATATCAAAAAAATGATTGGTTGAAAAATTTCGAAGTTATGTCGAAAAAACACTTTTTTCAAAGTTTTTCGTCAACGATTGCTCCAAAACAGATGAACCGGTTTTGATACAATTTATGCATTAGACGTATTCTTTTGAAAAATAGAGCTGATTAGTTTTTGTAGTCAATCGGTAAAATAATCTGGATGTTATGTTAAAAAAATTGTATTTCACCAAAAGCTTTTTGGGTTTATTTTTAAATTTCTCAAAATCTACTTAGCCAATTTGGTTTAAATTTTCAGAAAGTCTAAGTTGGGTGAAATCCAATTTAATGCAATTAACCGCGTTTCGATCAGTCCAGCCGTTCAAAAGTTATGAGATGTTTACACACATACACACACACACACATACACATATACATATACATATACATATATACAAACATACTGACGTCATCGCGAAAATAGTCGGAAAAGGTTCCTAGGACCTCAAAACGTGGAGATCTGGTGAAAAATCTATTTTCGAAAATCGAGGCAAAATCAGTAACTTCCTTATCTACATACGTAACGGGAAGTTAAAAAATATTAGTTTCAAACGATTAGGCATCAAATCCTAATAATGAGATAATACATATAACATATCTAATTGCATATTTGTAATCTTTATTACGACTAAAGTAACAAAAAAGTCACATAAAAACGTGGTCTTTTACACGTAAACACGTTTACGATATTGACTGAGGTATAATATTAATTTGGAAATATTCGTAAATTATAGTAGCGGTCGGACGGTACAATCGGCGGCCAGCATCCCTTGGATTTTACTATTTTGTATCTCTGCAGCAAGTAATGGTGTACCGAAAAATTAAAAAAAAAAACATGCCAGTTTTACGTTCTAGTCATGATGTCAATTCCTTTTTTTTGTGGGAAATACAAAATTGCGTTTTATGAATTTTTATTATTTTTATGACATCCAATGTAAAGCGCACATTGCTAGGATTTGTCCCGCCCGGCGAACTCTTGAATGAGCTGTTTATTTTAATCTTTGCTTTTTAATTAAACTTGTATTCGTTAAATTGTCCTCGTTAATAAATTGTGCCGGCCCAATTCAGCTAAGCATGGCACAACCACTTTTTGAACTAAGCCCGACTGGTTTTACTATTTCTAGTCTAATTGTATGCGCAATTGTTTGTCGATAAAATCAAATGCATAAAACTTTGTTAAATTCACCTTAAAATTTAAATGCAATTTAAATAAATCAATAAAATTTTGTAGAAAGCAAAAACTTTGTAAATAGTGATAATATTTTGGCAAATATGGTATATGGCATATTATGGTAGAATATGCCATATACTATATACTCGTATCTTAAAATTATTCATAATAACTTGTTACTAGTACTTTCTAGTAACTTTATTCCTTTTTTTTCAATTCAGCCGAAGTCGTTTACTACTAAGCACTATCTTCGAAATAAATGGACTAAGCCAAAAATTTTTTTTTTTTATTTTTGTATACAGCATGCTTAGAATAAATTTGCTCCAAATGGAACAGAAGACAAAAGGCAGCTGATATTTAAATACCTTGCACATGAGTTAACTAATAAGTGTTTTATTTAACAGCATAACTAAAACTAAGATGAAAGCAAGAACAATACCCAAGTTAGGGAAATTAAAGCGCTAGAATTAATTGCTGCACCACAGCGAAACATCATCTAGTTTTAACCATTGCAGACAATGTTGTGCAAACACCGACTCTAGGTTCGTTAGTGAACGCGCCTGGAATCACGCTGGCTTGTAAAATAAAGTTGCTACAACAAGCTATATTTTCCGCTTATATTTTCTCAACGAAATTGATGGTAAGAGAATGTATCTCGCCCTGGGAATAGGTGGGTTATATTTCCTGTATCGTAAAATATATACGAGCGTAGCATTTTTGTAATGCCGTAAAATATACAATTTACACGTTTACCCATTCATTATACTTAGTAGAAGCATTTTGTTTTTATTATAATAGAGTTCATTGTGATTTATTATAATTGAAAATAGTAAATTGAAGTAGCATAAAATTGTAGGGAGTTTTAAAATAACCGCATTCGAAGCAAGTATATAGTACCGTTGCATACCCTACTGCTAAAGAACACCACTATTTACTATACCACCATAATTTAAACCACTACTGCGTGCGACCAGAACTTGATTCGGAGTATGTACTTGTGAACTAAAGAACTGATCGGAATATAATTGTGACTCAGCGTACACGCAATTGGCAAGTTTTCAATTTCAATCTCAAAAAATGTATTTTTGGTAAATATTTCCTTTTTGTCGATTACAAAGTACCAGCAATACCCGTGCAAATAATTTGCCCTAAATAAGTTTATTAAATATAATAATTATAATTTAAATTTGTTTAGTAGTTCTTGCGTGATTGCGTAACAAACAGCCATTTATCCAAACATCCATCCATCCAAATATCCAAACTTTCGCATTAAGATTAAGATTAATGTAGATTACCAGACACCTAAAACATTTCACGAAAGTTTTCAATAAATGTATTCAATATTTATTTATTTATTTATTTAATATTTTATTATAGTACACAAAGAGATATTAAATATCTTAATATTTATGAAACTTTAACTAAATATTCAATCTAAATATAAGCTCAAAACCACATTATCGACAAGTAAACTAATGTGGCAGTGATTGATTTTTAATCAACGGCAAAAAGTTTTAACGTATGTACTAAATGAAAAAATAACTACGACTTTTGTTTTCTATTATTATGTAAACACGTTCTTATAATCTCTTGATTCTTCCTTAAGATGTACCAACTATTTCGCGGAAACAAAAATAGCATGAACTTCAGACCATTCTTACATCTAATTCTTATTTTCTTTATCTTGTTAAAATCGCGAACCGACTTCTATATTTTACGTGACATTGTTCAGAATCACGTATTTGCTATTATCGCGATCCTTTTGTGGCTGCTTATGTTTCAATTGTAAAATTCATTTCCGTCTTGTTTATGATAAAAATGTATCATTTATTGGTTGGAAAATTGTTTTTTTTTTTAAATTTATTTTAAGTAATTATACATTATATTGCTGAATCTAAAAATTATTTATTTATTTTTTTGTACACATAGAAATACAAAACAATACTTATTTAAAAAGAAAATACAAGTAAAAGGCGTGCTTATATCTCTTTAAGAAATTTCTTCCAGTAAAACCAGCAATACAGATATCTTATTTTTTCTAATATCTGAGAAAAATTTGGGCGAGACTTCTTTCATCTTTTATCAACTCCTTAACTTATCTGAATTTAATAAATATATTTTAAACTTGGGGAATATTAGCCAAATAAAGTTGGAATTTAGGTAAGGTTAATGTAAACATTCATTTCTCTACTTAGTTGTCTGTACTTAGGTACTTATCTTGTCATTGGGTGTCATTAGTACAACTGCTTATCTCAGAAATATAGGTTAGGTTGACAAAATTCTTAGCTAAGATTTTGCCAAGACTCTTTTTAGATACTTAAAATAAAAAAAATAATTGGCTTTAGACTTTTTTTTGTATAAAAACAAGGAGAAATTTTATTTGATACTTATAATGAAAATTATGATATATATACTTATTGCTATTTGGTGATAGGTGTCAATCAAATTAAAGTCTCAATATTTTTTGTATGATTGTTCCTAGCAACATATTTTATTGAATTAACTTAAAAAACGTAGAAAATTATTCTAGTTTAAGTATCTAATATTCGTCAGTCAGAAAGATACACAAGGGATGTATAAAACCAAAATCGCCTATGTTCGCCTATTTGTATAATTACATTTATCATAAGGCAATCAAGTTTGGAATGATACTGCTTGTCACATAGAAAAGACTCCGCATAATGTTATTATTTTACAGTATTCAGTTGAAGAAAGTTTCGAACGGTTTTTTTTTTCTTATATCATAAGATAACAAACAAGCAGATGGGTCTCCTGATGGAAAGAGTCAACCATCGCCTGTAGACACCAAAGATGTTAATGGTACGTTGCTATCTTGTAGCGAGGACTAATGCCATATGCATAAGTTTACCGGCTACTTTACCCGCCAAACCGGAACATGACAGTGACCAGCACGAACGCTATTGCGGCAGGAACAGGTGAGGCGGTGGTACCAGACCCGGTCGAGCCGATGCAGAACTCTACCACCTAGTAAATGTTTCAGTATTTAGTATAAATAAACCAGCATTATTGTGATTTACTATTACGAGGAGACATGCATACATTGAATTACTTTGTTTGCAACTCCCCTATTATTCACCTCGATCTCGAGGAAAAGGGACTCCCTAAAGATATTGAATAACAATTTCACTGAAGAAAGGAAATCATTTTTACAATACATATTTTTACAGTACTTAAAAACTACTTCAAATGCCATCTCAAAAATCAAAAATGAATCAAGTTTTCTAAAGCTACAGCTTTTCAAATATTGAAATTATGTTTACATCAAACATACTTTATATTTAATAAATAATAATTTTCCGACTAATTTAAACTAATTTACCGATTGATTTAAAAATCTAATCAGCCATTGCCGTAAATCGGATTAAAATCAGTTAATTCGTTCGGGATTTATCGATGACGAAAATTTTTTTTTTTTTTTATCATTCTTCTCTATTTTCAATCTATCGATTTTGTAGCTATAACACTTTACAGCTCGAAAATTGGGTTGAATGCCATTCGCAAGATAAAATCGATAATCATTTTAAAAATATACGCTTTTCAAAATTTTAAAGTACTTGTAAGGAATACCTTATATTTAGCGATTATTATGCTCTGCCACAAATAAGAGAACACGATGTACTATTTCATATGGACAACGGCCCTTGTTTTAAATGTTAGGAACTACCTTTACTAATTAAAACCACGTAATCAATTATATTACATTTATATTTCTTTTCACATTGCTATTATCACTAACAACTAACAACCTTATTTTATTCTTTCCAATATTTTATATTTTATTCGTTCTCATAATTCTCATAATGAAATATAACTTAACATAATACATTACCTTAAATTACTTAGAATGCACGCTCAAGAATGATCTCAATACTGTTACTTTTACAGTTTACTGGAGGCCAACTGTTCGGCACGACTTGCTCTTTCGAGCCTCGTCGTTAAAATGCCATATCTTTAACAAGTTCTAACTGGTCACCCTCACGTTTGGGGATACCAGTTTAAAATAAGTATTTCGATTATTTATAATAATTTCGGAGAAATCTTTCTTTATTAAATAAAACCTAACATACTGATAATTAAGCATACACTTTTTAACTCTATAAACTCAAAAATCTAAAATGTTTGGGTATACTTTTTGCTTCTTTGAGCTTAAAATGCCTCAATTTAGCGGGAAGTTTCAGGGATAACCTGCAGGGTCAATCGGCTTACAGATTTTTTATTAGTAAAATCAGTCTATAACAGATTCATATTAATTAAACAAAATGAATTAAAATATAATAACAGCTTTTCGCCATATTGTTGGATTAGCAATACTGGAGCTTAGACAAAGTAACAACATAAAAATCTTAACAAAGTTAGAAAAGAATAAAATGTATGAGATTGACATAAGCCGCGCAAAATCACGTAGTCAATCGTCATTGGGATCATGGAACTAGATTGGGATCGTTATATTCGAAGAGTATGAAAAACTTAGATACCTATCGTTTCACTACAAAGCGCACTCGCTCACTTCATATCAAACTTCTCTGAATACTCCAATCGCTGACTAATTGTCAGACTGTAATCAGTATTATCTATTTTTGGAACCGGCAATATTTCATGTTCTCCGAAGCGCAGAGGTGCTTACGTGTAATTAAACTAACGATCATTTTGTCCTATGAATTTATAAACAAATTCTGCGTACATAAACGTGATCACGCTTGTAACGAGAATGATCCCTTTCAATATTTAATTATCATTATAAAAATAGTCACAGAACAAGAGGCAGTTGCAATATTTTTCAAACACGCGCTACGGAACGCGACCCAAAAGCAACTACATAAAAATGATAAAGAAGTTAGAAAAGAAGGGATCTTAATGCCATGTAGGTACATAAGTAAGTGACAAGCACTGAGAGTATTGTGGTGGTACTAGACCTATGCCACTCAATACAGAACTCTACCAGCTAATAGTCACGATGATAGTGACTCGTACAGTCAATCGTTCGCCTCTTACAGACTGCCTGGCAGAACGGCAGATAGTCTATTTTTCCAAGGGGGCCAATATTAACACAGGAATGAAATGATGCAGTGTTTGAGACTGTTCAGAAAATATTTTTAAGGCATAGCAAAGAATAAATAGTTAATCCAATTTAAATTGAATTTGTAAACTACTAATAATATGATAAAATATACGAAATGGATAAAATACCTTCGTGAAAATTCGAACTGTGACTGAGGACTGCCGGACGAGAAATTGATTGAATTTTAAACTTTGCTACTTGTAGATCTGGTTCCCTCTGACTGAAACTAGAGTTAATTACTGAGCAAACTTTACACGAAGCAGTGATATATTGTCTAAAATTAGTCCGGAAACTTTCATATTATTAATCTATCTCTGAAATGTTCGAAATGTTAAGTAATAAATGTAAATGGTATTGTAAGGTATTGTTAACGTAGTGTTAGTTATTTTAAAATATTATCTATGTATTATCTATATATTAATACGTGAAGGAAAAACTTTGGACCCCTTTTTGAGACAATTGCGCGAACGGTGGAGTTTGAAATTTGGCACTGTCAAGTTTGCATTGCGAAGGACTGCAGAAACCCAATCAATATTTTTAAATAAAGTTCATTAGAAATGATTAAATTAAAAAAAATAAACATTACACACACTACTTTCGTGTGTCACACCTGCTAATATGGACAGAGATGTAAACTTTACTATCTTCTTTACGAATCGGTCACTATTTGTATCCCTACCAAAGTGTCGGTATGGAATACAAAAAGTAGGTTAGTAGATAATTATTTTATTATGAAATGTCATATGTACGTAGACGAGAAATGTGTTTTATTGGAACGAAGTTCCTTATCGCGCGTTCTGAAAGGGGGCTAGACGGAAAAAATTCTTACGAAAAGTTGTCACGACACTTTTTGCTATAGTAAGCTATTGTAAGCTGTACGGCGTGCGCATGTTTCTCTCTCTCTCTCTCTTATAGAAAGCAAGCCAAATATTTTCATTTCTATTTCGCTGAACAGTGTGGTGTCGCGACGATTATTTTTGTTGAGTGTATACAGGATTTTTGTATCGAAAGAAACTTCGTTGAATCCGAGTGTCCCTTGACACCTCTCAAGTTTTTATTTATTTATTCCAATGTATTTTATCTATGGAATAGGGATTATAACCCTTAATTTTAATGTTTGTATTAATAAGTAAATTAATATATGACATACGTAACGTTACAATTTATCGTTTATTCAATACTCCATTACATTTTGAACGCAGGACGACCGATTGGTAAAATTGGGAATGTTAAATACATTACCACCCAGTGGGTACGGGGTGTAACGAATATCGTCTAAATTTAAAAACAACAATTAATCATATTTAAAAAAGGAAAAATCGCAAACATTTCCACTGCAATTTAATTATTAAAACTTCCGTTTTAATAAATAAAAAAAGCGAGATCCGAAAAAAATTGATAAAGTAATAACTTAATTCTTGTTTTGCTCCTATTCATATTTTAATAGACAGAAGTAGGCACCTTGTCGTCATGATAAGCAAAATAGTCATTATTGCTTTACAATAAAACATTTAGTCGTTCAATCGGTAACATTGTCATCGTGATTCTTCGACATTTTCGCTCCCGTCAGTTTTGAAACCACTCGCAAGTGCCAACTCGTGAGCGCCGAACACTGACCGAATACCGAGTGTCCGATTAACAGAATCAACAACGGCAACCGTCTTGATAACCTCTGGGTTGCGAGCTCAGGGTGCCTCAGGGAAATTAATCAGAACTATATAGGAGGAATAGGAAAATACATCCTGTTTCCCTCCCCTCTTAGCAGGAGACAGCAAAGTGTTAAAAGCATAAAAAATGCTACGAAATGAGACTTTTACAAGGAGGTTAAGCCTGATTGCTATTGCACCACGGAAGTTTGGAAGTTAGGGACCTACCAGAATGGCCTACTTAATTTTGCTTCCACTAGTAAATATGACAAAATCGCTTGAAGGCACGGAAATTCCCACGTGTACTCACAAGGTCGAAGTAATAAATTACACCGTATATACATTGGATACTATCAAACATTTGGCGACGTTCGTTTTGCCAAAGATTACACTCCCAAAGAATGCGATGTGCAGTTTGATCATATTTATAATTTAATGTAGAGCGCTCGCAAAAAGGAGAAGGAACTAATTTAAACGAGAATAATTTAGCTTTAAAATTACTGTGGCTAGTATGAAACTGTGCAACACAATGATCTATTTCTATCCAAGTTTTACTCAAGCGATCCCGGACGCATGAGAAAAAGTTATATAAATGCCGTACTTTAGTTGAACAACACCAACGCGACTGCCATTCATCAGTTAATTCATTAGTAACGTCGATTACGGGATTAAAAAGGCGATGTATTTTTGTTTGAGATTGCGAGTTGATAAATTCCGGGTTGGTAAAATTCCTAGAATTGTAATAAATTGAAGCCCGACGCTGAATTTCTAAATCTACTGGTAAGACGCCTGATAAAACGGGTAAATCTTCGGAGCTTACAGTGCGATATGCTTTGCATAGAAATATTAGTGCTAGACGCTGATTTTGAAGTAGTTTGCGCCGGATCGCACCACTCGTAACTTTATCAGCCCACGCTGAACAAGCATAACAGATACAACCTAAATACGTGGCGTTATAAATTATCTTTAAAGTGTTAAACGTTAAACCCCATGTCGAGGTAGATATGCCCGCAAAGGATAAGACATTCCGTTTAGCCTTTTCACCGATATAGTTAATATGATTTATAAAAGTATAATTTTTTTCTAAAATCAACCTAAATAAGTTAGCGATTCTGTTCTCTTTATTGTGCTATTATTTATTTTTATACTAGGAGATGATAGGAGCGTACCTTTTAATATTAAGTTTTATGGGGCGCTAAGCTTAAACGATTTCTCAAGCCCCAGTTGATGATCAAATTAAGACTAGTGTAAGCCAGCGACTCTATCTGTACTCATGTGTTAGCTAGTATCTTAAAGCAACGTCGTCTGCATAACCTATAAGCGAGCATCCTTCCGGCAAGGTTAATGAGAATCAATCGTCAAATTCTGAGTTCCATAGATATGGTGAAAGTACTGATCCTTGTGGGCAGCCTAGAGTAAGGCGTTTAGACACTGCGTAATGCCCTAGCTGCAATTTCGTATGACCGTTTTCTATGTTTGCTTTTGAATCTTCTACTACAATGGCTACTGCGAGTATTTAAACAGGACAAACGGAGACTACGTCAGCCAATACGGCAACAGTTGCAATACCGATTACCACTGTTCAAGGATCCGTTTTTACCACTAACATACCTACAAAACAGCAGCCTATAGAGCGTTATAGCATGACTAAGAAAATTTCAGGCGAACTGGAAAGGAAGACAGGTAGCGATTTCCTAGATTTATTTATCGACAACTATCATCTGTTCACGCTAGTCGAAGAAAGAGCTTTTAAAAATTTATTCGCTGGATTCCTGGTTACCAACCCCCTACTAGAAAAACGATTTATTTACTGCTGATATCTTCTTCCTGCCTTATATAATAAAAGAAAAGAAACGTTGAAAACTGAATTGGGTCCGAGTAGTGGTATAGAGTATGTGTGCCTTATAGCTGACCTATGGACATCAAGGGCCAATGAGTTCTATTTGACATTTTATCTCTGACTACTTTGAATCAAAGACTATTTTACTAGATTGCCTACAGTTTGACGACTCGCGTACAAGTGGCAACATACAAAATGTGTTGAAGAATATTATAAACGAATATCAGTTAACTGAAAAAATTAACTTTATAGTGACAGATAATGCTGCCAACATTCAAAAGGCGATCATAAACATCGGCTCGAAACATTACGAACGTTGCGGGCACAATATAAATTTGATTGTTCCACATGCCATTACAGCTGCTCAAGAAAAAATTGGCGATAGAAAAGGTAAAAAAAAATTATGCGCTTTTTCAAAAGTAGCAGCACCGCCTTAAATAAAGCGGTGCTGTTACGTTACTAAAGGCACAAATCGCAAACGAATCAAATTGTGTTCCAAAATGCTTAATTCAAGAAGTTTCAACGCGCTGGACTCTGCGTTAATTCATATGAATCAGCGTTTCGTTGAACTATAAGAATTTATAAAGTACGCAGTTGCAGGTCTCCAGCGTGATTTGCTAATTATTTATAACTAGCTGTTGCCCACGACTTCGTCCGCATGGACTTCGTTTACTCCGCACAGCTTATCCGCCTTCGGTGATAGCGTGATAATATGTAGCCTATATGTTGACCCAACCTGTTAGTAATATTCATGCAAAATTTGAAGTAAATACATGCAGTACTTTTTGAGGTTACCCCAGACATACATACAGATAAACAGACAAAAATTCTAAAAACTATATTTTGGCTTTGATACCGATTGTAAATCACGCCCCAAGTATTCTTTTAAAAAATATTCAATGTACAGTTTTGACTTTCCTACGATTTTATTATATGTATAGATTCTTAACGTATGTGTTTTAACTAATATTAGTTAAAACACGTACGTTAAGAATATATATTTTTAAAAGTCTCATAGCCCTGAAGATGCCGTAAAATATGCATATGCATATTTTACGGCGGATGCATAAATGACAATAATATTTATTTATAATCCCATTACTAAATATCATAATATTTATTTATAATCCCATTACTAAATAATAAAATCAGAGGATGCGACTAGAAAAAATCAGGAGATGTATAGGGAAGTTTTTCAAAAAATCAGATTATACAATTCTTTTTTATATTATTTGATAGCAAACAAGCAAATGGCTCCATCGTCGAGAAACCATCGCGATTTTGACACCAAAAATTTTAATAGTGCGTTGCTGTCGTACCTATATATCGTTGCTAAAGTGCAACGGCTTCCTTACTTTCCGAACCGGAACACGACAGTGACTTTCCAAACCGGAACACGACAATGACAATTGATGCTTTTGTGGCAGGTATGAGTAAGGCGATGGTACCAAATACCCCAGCGAGACGTTGTGGAACTCTACCTACCAACTAGTAGTCAATACGGTAGTGACACTTATATTCTCTTTTTACGACCTGCCTGGCAGTACGACAGTTGGCCTATACTTGAAAGGAGCCCGGACCATCACGGGAGAAAAATAAAATAATGTCAGGCATTAAAGTAACATTAAGTACATTTTTAATTTAGTTATGTAATCATCTTAGCTGGGTGTATGTCAAACCGATTTATTTCGCTTCTTGTACTCGTAGCTCTACACTATAAAGACTCATCACATAAAGTCCATTTTACGATGACAATTTACAATGCCAACCTAATGTCACTTATTTGTCACTTATCTTAGTTTAAAGTAGTATGTGAAAAAAATAGTAGATTTTGAGTTAAAATCGGTAGATCAGTAGAATTCTGGGAAAATAAGTAGATCCCCCGAAAAATCAGGAGATCTGGCATCACTGTACTGAAGTAGGTGAAGTCAATTCACATTGACGAAGTGAAGGAGTTGAGTATTATGAGACATTCTGCGCATGTCTCATAATACTTTACACTGCCTTTCATTCATACATTAGATGGACTAGACAAAATTCTAGTACTGAACTAAACCAATGAAGTTCTTCATTGGGCGAAAAGATATACTTCATTCAATTCATTTCATTGACACATTTTGCGCATGTCTAAATTATTGATAGATATTATATATAGAGATGAGTCGTAAATACTAGAACAGGTACGAATACTAAGTATTTTACGATACTAGGCGGCACCTATTCCATTTTTCACAAGACTAAGTTCGTGTAGTCCTGCACTCTGTAGTCTATTAGTATTATATTATAATCATAACATAAAACGCTCATCGCATACGCTGTACCGTTTCCTTTACTCTTAAGTGAAAACGTGTTTTGCTATCTTGCTCACCCATGACAAAAAATGCTAACGAGATGAGGCAATATGATTTGTATACTTTTTCTCGCTCTCACAAGAGAGAGATACCGCTATACAATATGTATGCCCGTCCCGATTTCTCGCTACGTATGGCTGGGCTAACAGCCGGCTTATACGTCATATTACGTGTTGTTTTGATACTCGATCAAATACTTCATTGAGAACAGAGTGCTAAGTGTGGGTTTTTCTTTTCGCATTCGATCGTGAGCGCGTTTAGAGTTTACTAGGAATTTGTATGTGATTTGTACAGCGCCACCTAGTGGTAAACGTGAGAAACCAGTTTCAGACCAGAAAAACTCGTACTTAGCACCCAAGTAACAGCAAGATATAACTTCCTTGGGTAACAGAGATCGCGTCCGATCAAAGTATTCATACTTTGAAGTATCTAGTATCATAGACTAACCTAGTATCGTGGTCCGTGGACGTGATCCATCAAAAAGTTTTTTCAGATTACTTGTTGGTTATTAGCATACAAGGTTATTGTTAATATTTAATCGGTTATTCTAAAATTTTTATTTTATGATTATAATAGTGGTGCCCAAAGGTATCGCTTTTAGGAGCATTTTGTAGATACAAGATAAAATATGGCAGACAATGGCAGAATGTAAAATATGTAAGGTACCTATAATTAAGTTTTAAAGTCTCGGTATCGAATTTAACAAAACATTTAACGAAAAAACGTCTAACGTCGGGGTATAAAAATCAGAAAAAAACGCGATAAATAGCGTAAAACCTAGTTTTATTTGTGTAAATGTCTAGCGTAAGTATTAGAGATTATTATTATATTCTATTACGTTTAAGTACACATACGTAAAGGGAGATTAAATACTAATCTCTTTCATTGAAGTCTGATAGATACTTAGTACCTAGCACGCATACTTATTGTTCATAGCATCAATTTAACAAAATAATATCATTAGGACTAGGTGGAATAGGTATTTGGATCACGTATGTTTACAGACTAGGACTAGGTGCACCTAGTCTCTGATTTACCTAGTCCAACCCATCTCTATTAAGGTACAGCCTACTACACTCAAATATATAAAATTGGTTTCAAGACCAATTTTCAAAAATTTTCCATTTGTCCGTCTGTCTTTTTCAAGACAGAAAATGCGTCCACCCGTTACTTGCATTATGGAGTAAACTTATTATGTTCCAGTTCAAAAATCTAAAGCGTGATCTAAATGACAACTAGCGCCATCTGTTATACCCACTTGGTATTAAAAACTTATGATTCAACTTTTAATCATCATCATAAATTAAATAAAAATGGATCGTTATATGTGAGGGGTGTGCTTATACGAATAAACAAGTTATTACTATCACGCCAGTTCCCTTGAGGGATAGGCAGAGTGAATCGAACGATCGCAGACGTTAAATTCAATTTAATTCCTTTCAATGAATTTCACCATCCATCATCCGCGTGGTTCTCAGGACTTATGAGGAAACGTTCAAAACGACGATTCATCGGTTTGTAAGCTTTGGTTGGTTGTTTGGTTTTTTCATATAATAAAATATCAAACAAGCAGAGGGCTCTCCTGATGGAATGAGAAACCATCGCCTATAAACATCAAATATGTTAATGGTGCGTTGCTAAAAATACGAAAGCGCTTTTCTAGAGTGTCTGAATCGTATTCTTTCGGAAATATCTCCTGAGAATTGGCACTAGGTCTGGTTTTGGTTGACCTTTTCTAATCAAGTTGCCTAATAAAATGAATATTTAATGCTTTCTGGACCATCCCTTCATATTTCTTCGTGTAATTAATATTTTATAAAATCAACGATATTTTATAAAATATAGAGAAGTAAAATTTAACAAAAATTAATAGGGTTGTCACCCGTATACAAGGAGTATAGCTGTTTTAGAATAAACGTTAAAACTTGCCTTATTGCTATGGCAAACAGTTTTCACGACAACTAAGTGAAAAATAAATAATTTTTTTATTAACAATAAATTTCCCACGTTTTGGCCCGGGCTTCTTTGAAGAATAGACCAACTGCCGTTCTGCCAGGCAGGTCGTAAAAGGAGACCAATTGGCTATACGTGTCACTACCATCATGACTATAAAGTGGTAGAGTTCCGCAACGTCTCGCCCGGTAGTTTGTGTTCCTGCCGTCAATCCTTGTAATTGGCATGTTTCGGTTTGGAGAGTAAGGTATACGTGCAGACAAATAGCATCTTTGGTGCCTATAGGTGATAGTTTCTCTTTCCATCAGGACAGCCATCTGCTTGTTTTCTATCTAATAATATAAAAAAACATAAATATCTAATTAATATCTTATCTATACATATAATAAAATCGTAAAAAGTCAAAACTGTACATTGATTATTTTTTTAAAAGAATACTTGGGGCGTGATCTACAATCGATATTGAAGCCAAAAATATAGTTTTTAGAATTTTTGTCTGTTTGTCTGTTTGTCTGTATGTATGTCCGAGGTAAACTCAAAAAGTACTGCATGGATTTACTTCAAATTTTGCATGAATATTACTAACAGGTCGGGTCAACATAATACCTACATGTTATCACGCTATCACCTACGGGGGAGGTGCGGTGGGGAGTAAACGAAGTCCACGCGGACGAAGTCGCGGGCAACAGCTAGTATAACATAAATAGCCTTTTGAATAAAATAAATAAAATGTCCTACAGACGTAGTAAAAACTTACGTGTTGGTTGTATGAATATTAAACGTTCACTTTGTTAAATTTGTTAAAATCAAAAAATGTCATGTTCAATTCTAGCATACGCTTTGAATATTTAATAAAAATAGCTATGGAGAGATTTCAGGTGGCAACTCTATTACGTTTCAAATCATGAAACTATTACAAATAATTACTCAATATATTGCATAAAAAATATTTTCATAAAGAAATTAGATGGCGTAGGACAAGTGAAGAAGGATCACCAGTTTCACAAATGTTGATTGCGGGGTCAAAAACATCCCAAGGACCACACGGATGTAGACACGGATCGTAACAGCGAAACCTGTAATTTCGACATGTCATTATAAAAAATTTAATGACAAGAATTAGGCCACATAGCTCTCACAGTACTTTCCGTGATTTATTAAATTGCAAATATAAGGCCGAGTGATAAAACCGATTAGAAACAGGCCTTCGTCTTCGTCGCAATATCTTTTATGCTTACTACTTATTATTATTTGAAAAATGTTAGTAGCAACTCGGTGTCCAATGTGTATCACACTTTTTTGTTTTGGAGAGCACTCAAACCTATCGGCTTAGGTTATCGAAGTTAATGCGGCGAATGCGGAAGAAAAGCCAATATATGTGGCTGAACAACTCACTACGAAGGCATCCAGATTATTTACCTTGCAAGAGATCTCGTTAGATCAAAAAATTTAAGTACTGCTGGACATCTTATGGTCGTGTATATGTGAGAAAATCTGAAAACACTCCAATATTAACTATAAACAATGAAAACCAAATCAATAGCCTTTTATAAGCAATTTGACTATTTCTGCTTTTCCATTTTCTTTGTTATTCTGTTTTATTATCTTTAGGAAACAAAAATCAATTTCACTTTTCAGTGTGCTACTAGTTGAAATTAATAATAATATAAATGCTTTAACACTTAACACAGTTACAACTCTACTCCAATATAACAACAATTTTAATATTATACTAGCAGTTTGCATATTTTATAATTATAATACTACATTTAAGTCTCATAATCTTATGTTGTTGTACTATATACCTAATAATTATGCCCGAAAAAAAATTTTTTTTTCGCATTTTACAAAATTTGATATAGATATTTTTGCTATATTTTTGTTCTAGTAATGACAGATATCTCTAAAATCTTATACTATGTCTGATTTCTACATACTATTAACGAATTAGATAAAGTTTAAACAGCCCGTATTTTTGAGTGTGATAGTTTTGATTTATCGAGGCACATTCATGTAAATAAATCGGATCTAACTATACTAACTCAGCACATCCGTATACTACGGATGTGCTGAGTTAGTATATAGAGTTAGATATGCAAATTTTGATGATTTTATGGTAACAGTATTAAGTTTAAAATTAGATATTGATGTTATGATTTTAACAGAATGTAGACTTGACATAAGTGAACCTTTACCTCAACTTAGTAATTACCAAAATTATTTCACTCAACTTTTACTTATTCATGGAAAACATAATTTTGACTTAAAACAGTTGTCCTATAACTGTACGGAAAAACTTTTACAAACTATTACTTAAGGTATAAATGTAATACTTTTTTTACTTTAAATAAGCGTAAATAGTTTAATAGTTAAAGCAAATTGCATTTACAAAAGCATTGTAAAATACTACTTACCCGAGATCGACCATGTTTATTTGTTCATATGCTCAACTCTTATACTTAGACCTCACACCATTTAAATTTACGAAAAATTTTGCTGCATAGCGTGTAGAGTATGTATCATATTTTAGTTTGCTTGATTAGTTTTATTTTAATTTACTTAATGTTTTTATAATAATAATGTATTACTATATTATGTGAGTTGTAATTTATAGGCACTAATGTTTTGTTGTTATATAACTCTATTTTAAATAATATAATTGTAAGATAGAAGAGCGGAGTCCTCTGGAACCGGCATATTGTTGCCTAAAAGTGGACTCCAGCCTACTTTTGTAATTTAAAATTATGGTTAACGCAAATAAATAAATTTATTATTATTATTATACATTTTATTATTATATTCACAAATATTATAAATATGAGTATATAATATTAAATAATATTAAATAGAAGTAAATAATTAAATAAAGTTTACAATTTTAACTAATTTATTCAAATAATATGTAGTAATACTCATATGTAAATTAAATAGGAAAGAAATTATTAAACTGACAAAATTGTAATATCTTTGCACACTATATTATGGTGTTATATGTTGGCACAATACATTTATATGCATCAACTGGTAACACCCATATTCTTGCAAATAAATATTTTTCCTTTACCATTTTACTGCAGTTAATAAACAATAGACCTCCCCGTTTATCGAGTGGTTAGCGACCCTGGCCTCGCAATCGACCGGGCTCGGGCTCGATCCCCGACGGGGAGATGCATTTGTTGAAGAACATGTATTGAGCATAAATGTTTATATTTCCGGGTTTGGATGTTTAATAAATGTATTCTAGTATTGATATATGTATTTATATATGTATTAGTGTCGTTGACTAACACCCATAACACAAGCAAATAATTTGCTTACTTTGATGTTAGAACAGTAAGTGTAATTTGTCCCGTGAATATCTGTTATTTATTATTATTATTTATTAGATCTTACCAACTATATTACTCTCAAATATGACAACACTGACACTATTGTAGCAGAAAAAGGCAGTGGTACCAAACCCGGGCGAGGAGTTGCAAAACTCAGCCACCAAAAAGACACGACGGAACGACACGTTTGGTAAGTCACTAACATTTTGCGAAAAAAGACAGATAATATATTTAAAAAATAAGCGAAGTTTAAGTGCTTCAAGATTCGAGAGAATTAGAATTGTCAAATAAAGTCAAATGTTTTTTTTTATGTCATAAAAAAAACATTTGACTTTATTTAGTATAATAGCAAACAAGCAGAGCAACTTAACCTTAATGTTGAGCAATGTTAAGTTGATCATGATGCATTAATACATCCAAGAATTAATGATGATGAGATGGATATAAAATGTAATATAAATTCAAAAAATGTGTAATGCTAAAATCAACATCTGTAATTCAGTTTTATCGTAAATGTAGCCCGATGACGGTTCTCTCACGTCCCAAGTCCCGAAAGACTTCGTGACACTTCAGCTGGATGGAAAATTGAGTAAAACGCTTGATTGACAGAAGCAGAGCACGTTCGATACACACTTTCCATGAAACGGTACGAAATATTTTTCGTATTTTTTATATATTTTTGGAACGCCTATGGTATAAAAATATTCGTATCATTAGGTGAGACATCCTTTACAACAACTGTCAAAGAAATTGTTATGTCAGTTGCCACACAAATATTATTTTTGACATTAGATTTTTTTCCCCTCTTTTACAACGTTTTAATTTTTAAAATTCTTTCTATCTCAACGATTTCCCGCCAAACATTTTTCACAACGCAGTTCCGATCAACGGTACTCAAATTATCGTATAACATATGCAACTACATACATACATACAGACGCTGGATTGTTCCAGTAGAATTGGAGAGCTTTGTTTACTTATTAAATTAAGGTTTTAAAATACAATCTGTAAGTTTTTTATGATAAGATAGCAAACAAGCATATGGGTTATTTATTTAGTAAATAAATAAATGACATCACACCAGTACTTTTGCGATGAAAGCTGAGTGAACCGAATCTTCTGGTTCATCTCATTTTAACGGATTGTAGTTTGGAGATTCGGTAATCCTTATCGCCACACTGAATTTATATATCATAAGATAGTTAATATTAAGTAGATAGCTCTCCTGATGGAGTTCTATTGACACTTTAGCGTCAGGAACAGATAAGGTGGCGGTACTAGACCCGGGCAAGTCTTTCTAAAACTCTACAACCTAGTAGTCATGATGGTAGTGATACGTATAACTAATAGTTCGCCGTTTATGAACCGCCTGGCATAATGGCATATGGTCTATTCTTCAAAGGGGACTATGGTCTATTCTTCAAAGCGGACTAATACAGGGCTAATAATATTAATCTTAATATATATAAATTACGTGTCACGTTATTTGTCCGCTATGGATTCTTAAGGCTGAACCTATTTCAATGATATTTTGTAGATACCTATTATTTGGTCCAAATTAAGAGATAGAATAGTTTTATTTTAATTAGTTGAAAGAAATAGTTTGAAACTGCATGTGTCTAGTTAAAGACAGTATTGACAAAAAAACGTACATATTGTATGACAATATATACGATAAATTTCCTAATAGTCTTAAAACTTTACCTTTATATAAATTCCGCAAACAGCTATTTGATTTATTACTAAAAAATCTTATTATAATGTGTGTTTTTTTCTGTAATCATAAAATTCAGATAGTCTGTTACTAATTAAATCGATATAGGTAAGTATCATATTTGGTACCACCGCCTTACCTATTCCTGCCGCAATAGCGTCAATGCTGGTCACTGTCGTTTTCTGTTTTGGAGGGTATGGAAGCCGGTAAACTTATGCATGTGGTGTTAGACCTCGCCACAAGATAGCAACGCACCATTAATATCTTTGATGTCTATAGGTGATGGTTGACTCTTTCCATCAGCAGACCCATTTGCTTGTTTGCTATCTTAGGATATAAAGAAAATGTTCGCGATAATCCGTTGACACAGGCAAAATATCATCCGAGCGAAGCTCGGTCGCCCAGCTAGTATTATGTAAAACCAGCATATAGGTATAAAACACAAAAATCGTTTCTAACTATGTATGTTAAAGACTTTGAAACATAACGATGTGCCCCAAATTGGTTTCATTTAATAGAATTTCATTTAATGTAAAGATGATTTTAGATATAGACAATACAGATAGTTTTTTTAGACCACCATAAGCTACTTTTTATCCGACGAAGCAAAAGAAAGTAAGAAGTTGCAGGCTACAGCTAGTAGATTATAATGACTTACCTGTAAAGAAATAAAAATATTATGTCATACTCATCTATATTAATCTATATTAATATTATAAATGCGAAAGTTTGGAGGTTTGGATGGATATTTGGATGGATGTTTGTTACTCAATTACGTAAAAACTACTGATCGGACTTGAATGAAATTTGGCACACGGGTAGACAATGACCTGGAATAGCACATAGGCTACTTTTTTCCCGCAAAAATTAGGTGATCCCGCGGGATCCACCAAAAACTCATATTGCAGCGGGCTGCACGCTGCAGCTAGTAATCTATAATATACGGCTCCCCCGTGTTGGTCTCGGACTTCTTTGAAGAATAGGCCAACTGCCGTACAGCCAGGCAGGTCGTAAAAGGCGACTGATTAGCTATGCGAGTCACTACCATCGTGATTACTAAGTGGTAGAGTTCTACATTTTCTCGCCCGGGTCCACCGCCTTATCTACTCCTGCCGCAATAGCGTCAGCGCTTGTCACTGTCGTGTGCCGGTTTGGAGGGTAAGGTAATCGGTAAACTTATGCATGGGGTATTAAAACACCACCACAAGGATAGCATCGCACCATTGGCCCCTTATAAGCGATAGTTGTCTCTTTCCATCAGGAGAGCCATCGGCTTGTTTTCTATCTCGATATAAAAAAACCTATTTGTGATACCACTTACAACAATTACCGTAGCTGCTTTTCTAATAACGATAAAGGAACAAAATTTTATATGTATATTGACCGTGGTCCCACAAACAAACTTTTTTTTTAAATAATAACAAGCTGATTTTTTGTGAACGGCTTCGTTTTGACAGAAAACCATCTTTCCTATCTTCGAAAAATCTCGAATCAGGTAACTAATAAAGATAGATAAAAAAGAAGTGTTGGACTAAGAAAATTTTCCAATCTACGTGTAGGACAATGTTACCCTTGAATGACAATAATAATTAACAAGCTATTGTGAGAAAATTAGGTTGTTTTTAAATTGATTAATATCAATTTAAAAATGTCATAATTCCGAAACTTTAGAGTAGAGGGCTCTTCAGAAAAACCATAGAATGTGTAGGACAAAAGTTTCGTTGTGTTTTTCATAATATAATCAAGCGATTAAAGTTGAAAAAAAATATTGTTATTTGTAAATATTTTTTCTTCAACGGATCAAAATTTTCAAAGCCTCATAACTTTATTCTTTTAGTTACCTGATTTGAGATTTTTCGAAGATACAAAAGATGTCTCGTCCAAACAAATCTGTTCACAAAAATCCAGCTTGTTATTTATCAAAAAAATAGTTTGTTCGTGGGACTACGGTCTAACATGAATACAGAAACCACAAAAATTGTAAGGCTTCCGGTCAAATACAATTCTAATTTAACAAAATTAAAATAAAAAAATACTGGTGACTGTTTCTGCCCAATAAATGGCCTAACGAGAAACTAACTGTTAATAATCTATAACTAGCGACATGGGTAGCGATCACATCGCTGCAATTGCCACTTTTGACTTCCTCGTGTTGGTCTGGGTCCCCATTGAATAAAAAACCATCTGCCGTACTGCCAGGTAGTTCGTTAAAAACGGATGGCTGTACATTTCACTAAAGGACCATCTGCCATTCTGCCAGGCAGTTTGTTAAAAACGAACGGGTGGCTATACATGTCACTACAAACTAACATGTTTGCTATGTGGCGGAATTCCACAAAGTCTCACCCAGTATTTGGTACCACCGCTTCACATATTCCTGCCGCAATAGCATCAATGTTCATCATTATCCTAATCCGCTTTGTAGAGTAAGGTAAGCGGTAAAATGCATGTGGCAGTACCATCCCGACACACAGATAGCAACGGACTATTAATATCTTTGGTGTATGTAGGCGATAGTTTCTCTTTCTATCACGAGAGACATGTGCTTGTTTGCCATTTAGATATTAAACCCGTGTTGTTCCGGGTCACCTTTGAAGAATAACTAGACCATCTGCCATTCTGCTCGGTAGTACGTAAAATAAATAACCATAACAATACTGAGAAAAGTACACGAATTGATCTAACCCCAAAGAGAATTGTTTTGCTTGTGTTATGGATGTTAGCCATATAAACATATAATTACATGTATAAATACTGTTTTAATTTGTGTGATATGTACAGATGTTTGTTTTTTGTATACATATACAAAAAACAAACATCTGTGCATATCACACAAATGTTTGTCCCTGTCGGGAATCGAACTCGAGTCCCATCGATTCGCAATTAGGTTCGCTAACCACACGACCAACGGGGCGGTCGAGGGGGAGAGGAGTACTTAAAAGGCGGCTGATTGGTTATAGGAGTAACTACTATTGCGAATACTGATGATAGGGTTCTGCGACGTCTCATCCGGGTCTGGGACCACCGCCTTACCTATTTCTGCCGCAAAATCGTCAGTGCATGTCACTGTCGTGTTCCACTTTGGAGTAGGTAGCCGGTAAATCTAATTAAAAACGTTTCTTTTTGTTACGAATCAATGACGATGATAACTTTAAATATTGTAAAATTATTACTCTTTTTCAAAACAAATAAATTAGGCTTATTAAGCAAATAGTATACGGTTTTTATTTTTAGTAACTACTTACATATATTATACACCAGCATTTTTCTTTTCAAAAATCACTATTTTATTAACTTTGCACCAATCATCATTTTTAATAAAAAACATTACAATATATTCATTAATCACGGTAAAACACGAATTCACTAATGGACACTTAAAAAAATCAAACGATTTTATAAAATAACAATTCATTATTTTTATTATTACGATGTAATTACCTAGTGTGATAATTACCAAATAAACTTAATGCGTCTTAACTTTTACGGAACGACTTCTTAATTTTTAAAAATCGAATTTATTTTTTATGTAACGGCCAGTTCTAAGAAGTTTTATTTGGTATCAAAAAGGTTTTAAGCATCCATCCGTTCATGGAATGAAATCCCAATATATCTATACTACATTTAAATTACTTGTCAATTTCGTGATTATTTCAATATTTCATGTATTAATTACATTGGAAATGTTTGTCTGTCTGTATGTCTGTATGTCCCACTATAACTTGGGAATGGCATGACCGATCTTGATGAAAAATTTTATACACAGTGAGAACACATAATTGCACAAATGTAAGAGTATATATTTTTATCTGTCTGTCCGTTTGTTTGTACGCCTTGCTAAAAATCAAGTATGGCTTGACCAATCTTGATGATAATTGTTATATGTATATTGAGAAAACCTGATAGCGCAAACCATAAGCTACTATAATTTGTATACGTTTGCCTCTATACCAGTTTATAACTCAGTTACTTTTTATATCAATAAATATTAGACCAGGAGATGGTGACACAAAATATTACATCATTTGTACCAGCATGGCGGTTCTTCAGGGGTCTAATTACGCCATGACATAAAAAAATGGAGGTCGTAGCACTAGTACCGGCAGCCCAATCGCAAATATAATAATAGTCACATTGTATCATATAGTTTCCAAAAATCCAAATGCCATACCGGTACAATTGGGCCACCGGTACCAGCGTTACAACCATCACTTTCCTTTTTGTCATGACGTAATTAGACCCCTGAAGAACCGCCATACTGGGACTAATGATGTAATACTTTGTGTCACCTTCTTCTGGTCTATATGTCAGAAGATATTATAAAATAGCAAATGAGCAGATGGGTCTCCTGATGAAAAGAGACAACCATCGCCTATAGACACCAAAGATGTTAATGGTACGTTACTATCACACATGCATATGTTTACCGGCTACCTTGCCTTCCAAACCGGAACACAACAGTGACAAGCACTGAATTGCGGCAGGAATAGATAAGGCGGTGGTACCAGATTTCGGCGAGACAATGCAGGACTCTACCAACTAGTAGCTACAATGGTAGTGACACGCATAGCCAATCGGTCACATTTTACGACCTGCCTAGCAGAATGGCAGTTGGCGTATTCTTCAAAGAAACCCGGGCCAAACAGGGACAACATGGGTCTCTTGATGGAAAGGGCAACCATCGCCTATATAATTTACTAATACTGTAAGTTAACTAGCACTTGTAAGTCTACCAAAATTATGTAATAAAGATTGCTGTTAAGCCATTTTGTACACACATATATCTATATACACATAGATGTATTATATGTGTGTAACTTATTTTATTTATATATATATATATATATATATATATATATATATATATATATATATATATATATATATATATATATATATATATATATATATATATATATATATATATATATATATATATATATATATATATATATATATATATATATATATATATATATATATATATATATATATATATATATATATATATATATATATATATATATATATATATATATTCCTTACGTAGTTACTCCAGAAGCAATAGCAGCAGAGTATGCGTAACATTTTAAAAAAAAGCATCGCCTATAAAAACCAAGATGTTAATGGTTCGTTGCTATCCTTGTGGCAGAGTGGTAATACCACAAGCATACATTTACCAGCCACATTACCCTCCAAACCGGAATATGATAATGACAAGCATTATCGCTATTGCGGCAGGAATATGTGAGGCAATGGTATCAAATATGGGGCAGATTTCTACCATTTAGAATAAAACCTAGAATTACTCCTTATAAATGAATTTATCCATTCTTTTTCACAATTTGCTCCAGAAGTATCCGAGCCGTTTTTAAAAATATTTTTATAGCTGTTTTTATTATAGCCGTACATAAATGCCACTTAAAAAATTTTAAAGTATCAAGAATATCAAAATCGACTTTCAACAAAATCAACTCACTTCTGTTGACCGCAGGTTTGTTGACCGAGACTTTCTTACTTTCCCATCGTTATAAGTTCGAGAGATATTTGAATTTTAAATAATACCTAGTTTCCATTGCCAAAGAAATGGTAGAAAAAGCTTAAAAAGAATCATTAAAATGTAAGTGCTAGTTTCCAGTTAGTTTTATATGTCTTTTCTTGCGATAAAGTCTCGACTAATTTATTTTCGGGTTGAGTATTTGGCTTTATGATCTAATAAGTTTAGTGGCGATATGATATATTTATTATGTCAGCCAGTTTGTTTCTATACTTGTAATATTGAACTCCATAATGTTTTTTTTTCCTCTTACAGAATTTTTTATATAAAAACGTATGGAATGTACTCGTATAAGGAATAACTATACTAGCAAAATGAAATTTGTATATATTGTGGTCTCTGTAATTTAGTGGTCTGATGTCGACGTTGAACTCATAAGATCCTCGGTTCGATTCTCGGTTCAGGCAAATCAAAAATGTGTTTTTCAGTTTTCTGATAAAAACCACGTTGTTTGGGATTAGACAGGTGCCGGTTGGAGATAGGTTTGGTGAAAACTCGATTTTCGAAAATCGGGGCTAAATCAGTAACTTCCTTATCTACATACCTAGCCTGAGGTTAAAAAGATTTCGATAAAATAAGAACCTCCTTCTTTTTGAGAAGTCGTTTGAAAATATGTAATCATGAAATCAAATTCAAAAAACATTGTTTATCTGTATATTAATAGGCGAGGTGAAAGCTTTGAATCCCTTTTTAAATAAATACGCGCACAAAGGAGTGAGATAGAATACATTATACAGTATTTTATGTTAAAAATATAATCTATTTAATAGTTTCGAAACCAACCAGATGCAAACAGTATGACTAAAGAGATTTTACTGTCACATTTTACTTCGACAATTACAAAAAACCTTTTTCCTCGACTCGTTCTACGTATCTCCCTCTCATTCTTTCCTACTTAAGTCAAAAGTTCCACTTCTACCGCGTGTAAGCTCACAATAAAGTTTTTTTTAAATATTTTTTACAATATTGTAACTAGCAATAGAAATGATTAATTTCAATCTAAAAAAATAAGTCAATTAATTTGGTACTTGAATGGCTCGCTGCCGATATTTTAAAATTATAATATACCTTTTTAAGTTGTAAGTAACCGGGCTTAGGTGCGCCTAACTATCTAATTAATTGAAATTATTTAATTCCATTAAAGTATACAGATAATGAGCATTGCAGGTCAGGTTACATTATTTATATTATAATTAGATATATAATTACTATACTTAGCTGAATATAATTTGAAAAATGTAATGGCTTGAAAGGTCAATTGGTAATTAATTATAATTATTTAATAAATGAAAATAAAATATTAAATTTTTAGTATAAATTAATATATTAAAATAAGAGAATTGCATGCTATCTATAGCGAAATTGGTTAAAATCAGTTAAGAGATCTTGTAACCCTATTTCAGTAAATTAAAAAAAAATTAATTTAATTTAAATATCTACATCAAATTAAACGGTCGAATTTCGACCAAAAGACGGTCACTTGACATACTTGAAATAATATGTTAACTCATAATATTATTGTAATCCATTACCTTCTGTAAAATTTTTTCCACCTACGATTACCGATTACTCCCAAAATGAAAGATTTTGGCACCCGATGTGATTTGAATTCAATAAACGGGATCGACTGCGAGATCGTTTTCCATGGAAATGAAGGGGTATCTTTTTATTTTTCCGAAGAAAGAATAATTCCATTGGCAAGTAAACGTAGCGGCGAACCGAGATATTAAAAGTCAAAGTAAATATACGTTTAATATCGAAACTTGGAAGATTAATATTTTCTATCAAAATTTTTGCGTAATTTAGGGTCGTTATTGGCTTCGTTACTTTTAACCTGAGCGGAAAATTGATTATAGATTTTAAGGGTAGGAATAAAAGGATTTATTTTAATAGCAACACAAGACCTAGGTGAAGAACACAATAGAAATTTCCTTTTTTTTAACCGTATATATATATATATATATATATATATATATATATATATATATATATATATATATATATATATATTCGCAGAAGAGAATAAATTATAATATACTACCATATAGTCGTCTTATCACTGAATCAGTGCGCACGTTAGGCACGGTCGGTTCTCTAGCTGTGAGTCCTCTTATAAACCGATCTACTGACTCGGATTTCGTTACGACAGGCGATTGTTGATAGATGCTGGCCGAGGGATGACTGTTAAGATATAAATGACGTAAGTGACGTATGCAACGTTCAAGTAAACTACACTTTATTCTACTCTAGATAGCGCTACGCTACCTTAGGTTGCAAATACTCTCATACTTCCTCACACGGCCATTCTGACAGACAACGCGCTCTCGCGTGTCGCACAGTCATCTTTGTAACTTTACAAGCCTGTAGGCAATACGTAATAGAAATTTCCACTTCGTCAAAATTTACTGTCTTTTGGTGTGATACAAAGCACACAAAGCTCGTAGTAACGTCGCACAAGAATATTAAAACGACACACAACGCCGACCTGGGAGCTGTACTAAGCACTGAGCTTACTTTACAATTAGAATTGCTAGTTATCGGAAGCGCGGAGCTTCCAATACACTTTCTTATTAATTACACGAAGCGTTAAGCGTTAAGGTTCCAATGTACTTCCTTAATTGTTACATGAAGCGCGGAGCTTCCAATACACTGACTTGTTAATTACACGAAGCGCTAAGCTTCCAATGTACTCCCTTAATTGTTACATGAAATGCGGAGCTTCCAATACACTGATTTGTTAATTACACGAAGCGCTAAGCTTCCAATGAACTCCATTAATTGTTAGGTACATGAAACGCGGAGCTTCCAATACACTGACTTGTTAATTACACGAAGCGCTAAGCTTCCAATGTACTGACATGGTTATTATATGAATTAAAGTGAGGCATGGAGCATTAACACAAAAGTAGTTTATCTTAAAACCAACAATTTTCATTATTTTTCACTGCATTTCTGGAACAATATTAAGAGATATCAACACAGTAACATTTAAATGTTCGTACATTTTTTTTATATAATGTAACAGTAATTAAATAAAATACAACAAAATAACATTACAATAAAAATGAAAGCAAAAAAAAAATGTTTTTGTTCTCATTTCTTTTTGATACGTTTTCCTATTTGGATAGATGTACAATGAATGTGCAAAACAAACGGAAGCAGGCACAGAAATCGCATTACGAGGATACAAAAGGAAGGTTCAATACATCTATTAATTCTCATTATAAACTCTTATTTGGCTCACTTTCTTTATTACTATTTTAATCGTGAACATCTGTTATTTTATAAGAATTTGAAAACTTTTCCCTAATTTATCAATTAGCCTAGGATTTTACTCAACTAAAACTATATCGCTTACATTAAAAAAATGTAATTCGTTCTAACTCTTATTAAAGCGTGCTTTATCGGCACAAGCTAGTTCGTCCATCCTGGCTTAAGCTAAGCAGCTAAACTACCCGATGGTATTTTATCAACTATACATGTTAAACTCCGGTGAACATATAATGTTCTGACACACCCGGTAATGTTGGAATACCATATATGTTTTCGTGTTTTATTTAACGTAACGTTGTATCTAGAACTATATGTTTTGAATCCTCATGAAAGTGTTGAATAAGTTGCCTATTATAATTTTTAAGAACTATTACGTGATATAACATATTTTTATAATTTGAAAATTTTTATGAAGCTAGCTTATTCTCCATAACATATAATGCCCGCAAATTTACTTCCAATGTGTCGTTTACTAAAACCTGGATAATCCAGTTTGTGCCAGGGTCTAGCCTCTGGTCGACTTGAAACCAACCATATTGACGACTAAAATAATAGACGTGTGGTATTCCTTTCCGGTACTCCACATCAAAATGCCTACCTAGGCCCATGTATTATCTATGTATTCAAGGAGCCAAATCTTTTTTTTGTATGATGAAATGCCTTAAGGCTGTTGTAGTTTATGACATCCTTAAAACTTGTCCTGAGAAGAATAGTACCTGAAATGCTTCGGGGCTTTGGCTTTTTCTTTATTTAATAAAATTAACTTGAGTGTCGATTTTTGCGATAGTACAGTTCCATAGCCGTAACGGCCGATGTCTAAATAGCTACATTTTTAGAGTCAAATATTGATAATATTGTCATCAGATATTCATCGAAAAATAATTATCTTGAATGGTTTTAGCTTTTAAATCTCTGAAATAAAGCAAAGGCTATCTGTCCCATTTTTTTTTACAAGAATAACAAGGCAAGTAGAGGATTATGAACTTATATTGGAAGTGATATCCTTTAGCTATAGTATTTTTTTTGTAGAGATTAATGGTTAAGGGTGGTGTAGTACCACTACATTTACATTACGCACATAGTAACGAAATAGCGGGAATTGCCCTTTGTGCAAACGCAAACCTTTTTAATCAAGTAATATAAACGGGCAATATCATCGTCGATTAGAGGTAGCCGTTTCTAACGAAACGCTGCTGACGATCGATGTCGGTCCATGGTGACGACATCCGTTACCGAAATGCCTAGTAACGGATGGGAATAACACCCAAATTTAACGCGATGGCAGACGTCGAATAACGACTACTGTAATCGACGGCAATCGATATTAATCATAACACGTCGATGCCCGATGGCCCATACTGTAAATATCCAACTGTGAATAAACAACGGATGAGCGCAACGTTACCAATTCTAAGTGTCAACCTTACTGCGTGCTTGAGTAGAAAACCATCCTTTCAAATGCGTATCCAAATTTTAACTAACTAAACTAAAAAAAACTTTATATTTCAATATTTTGTTTATCTATTTACATCAACTGTCATTTACTCTCCTAAATGTTTTTACGTTGATGCACGACAGTATCACAGCGTTTATGAAAACGGCAAGCCATCAACGTGCTTGACGTTTCCCAGCTAGTACGCTAGTTAGATGTCCAACACCGTTGTCGAAAACAACGATGTTGACAATGGTAACGTTTACGAAACAACGATGTGCATCGATGCTGAAAAATAACAAAACACCCATGTCTATCGTCGATAGTAATATTGGTCTCAATATCATGTAAGTCTGCGCTCTGTAAAACATAAACAACCACTTGAACTTTTTTGTACTGTGCGTACCTTTGTTTTTATAATGAAAGGTTCATTCCGTGTCGACTAAAAAAACATCCCGCCCGATAATGATGTCATAAGGTAGAGTGAACAATCAGAGCCGCTAACTAAACATTAACTTAAAACTCTTGAGATCGATTCCATCGCGTAAATTTATTGATTTGTCATCGCTGTGGTCTAGTGGTCCGGTACCGGTGCCAACCACGTGAGGTCCCGGGTTCGATTTCCGGGTCAGGCAAATCAAAGAATGTGCTTTTCACCTTTGCAAAGCAACGCTGCGGCCGGCAACAGGCTCGCCACCCATTGTGAGACCAAACATACTTGGCCAATTGCTGGCGCACCGGCTGCACCTATACCCACCTCCTCGGAGATACGGGTATGAAAATACTTAAAATGTTTCTAATTGTGAATATAGACTTACTAACACTTGATTTTGTATACTTATCATCTTTTCGTTTAGAAAAATACACCTGTTCCGTATGTCCCACTTTCAGACAATAAGATCATTGAAAACTTTCATCGCTAGAATTAAGGCTACAAATCTAAACTTTTATTAAAATCTTGCGGCATTTTACGCTATAACTCGATTTATAATATTTGTAACACTATACGATCGTTCTGTGGCCTTAGATCAGAAAGTGATAATTACAAAAAATAATTTTACATGTATTATACACAATGCATATGTATTGTTATGATCAAATGTAATATTCTGTTTTTTAACTTATCTTGAAATGTTCATAGACAGAAGAGTACAGTGTTGATGGAGATATGTCTAACTGATTAAAATATCCGTTTTTCGCAATGCTAATTTAATAAATGCAAAACAATTGCGATCAACTTTCATAAAAATAATTTACCAAAAGTGTCAAATGTTTATCTCGTCTTATCCAGACACTTTATGAACTATAAAATATATGCCTTTCTGTCAGGCAGTTAATAAAAGGCAAACAATTGGCCAAATGTGTCACTGCCATCGTAACAACTAGGTAGTAGAGTTCTGCAATCTTTCCCTCGGTTTTGGTCCCAACGCATTACCAATTCCTTACGTAATAGTGTCGGTGTTTGCAATTGTCGTGTTCCGGTTTGGAGGAAAATCTAGCCAGTAAATTTCAGCTTGTTGAATAATATCACGCTACATCGATGGCAACGCACTATTATTTGTCCGTAGGCTATTTCTGTATTTATAGAATACTACCTGTAGCGTGCAGCCCGCTGCATTATAAAAGTTTTTGCGAATCAGAATAACCTAATTTTTTCGGGATAAAAAGTAGCCTATGTTCCATTCGCGGTCATCATCTACCTGTGTGCCAAATTTCATTTATATCCGTTTAGTAGTTTTTGCGTGATTGAGTAACAAACATCCATCCATTCAAACATCAAACTTTCGCATTTATTATATTAAATATCTGGTTGACCGAGCTTTGCTCGGTTTTTCACATGCCGAGATTCCAATTATATACATATATATATATATATATATATATATATATATATATATATATATATATATATATATATATATATATATATATATATATATATATATATGTATATAATTGGAATCTCGGCATGTGAAAAACCGAGCAAAGCTATGTATATATTCAAACAATATTTTCAATATCAATAAGAAAAAAAATAATTGTCGATTTTTTTGAATCAGTCCAATATATATTCTTATTGATATTGAAAATATTGTTTGAAATGAGTAAAATTAGAGCTCTTAATATTAATATTAAGAGGTGCCGAGTTGAAAATTTCAATTTTCCATTTGATTAACGTGGGAATTTTTTTTTCTTACTTTGGAATTTTGTAACTCTTTAACAAGTCATCGGACTAGTTGAGTCAGAAAATATTTTTGTAGAGAATTGAACGCTCTACAAAAAAGCTCTCTTATAATTTTTCGATAAACCGATGCGATTGGTGCCATTCGAAAGGGCTTGACTATGCTTAGATTTTGAATACACTTTGGACTGATTCGGACCTGTAAATTTTGATAAATCTCAAAAAACTACAAAATTTTTGTTTTAAATGTGTTTTTTTTGGAATAACTTTTAAACGGCTGTGCCGATCAATTCCAAAAACTAATCAACTCTTAACATCAAAAACCACGTCGATCGCTGCTAGCCCGGTCAAAATCAGTTGATTCGTTCGTGAGTTATCGTTATCGAAAAAAAACCGAAAAAAATGTTTTTTCGACATTACATCAAAATTCCTACTTGAATCGACTTGAGAACTCTTTCAAGACCTAGAAAACTGTGTTGAATGCCACCAACCGCGTGAAAATTAGTTTATTCATTCAAAATTAATGAGGTTTGAAATTTCAAAAAATAGTGTTTTATTTAACCTCTACCAGACTTTTGAGTTCGAAGAGCTCCAAATGACACGAAAATTATATTTTTGAGCTCAAAGAGCTTAAAAACGTAGTAAGTGCAATTTTGAGCGTTTTAGTATGAAATTAGCGGGAATCAGGAATAGGCTTTAGGCTTAACTGTTTTTCTAATTTTCTTTTCTTAACTTTGTGACATTAGAGTAGGTTTAATACAATTCTGAAATATTTTCCTGGACTTTTAAATGAAAAATTATCTTTTGGTACAACTCCTAAAAAATTCTCTATAGTCACTCCTTGGATGATACTTCTGCAAAGAAGTTAAAGTTCAAAATATTGATTAATAAACTGTTATTTTAAACTCATCGAAAAGAAAACAAATGATGAATATAAATGAACCAAAATACAAATAAATTTTGAACCGATAAAGAGAAAAGTAAAATATCTTCATATTTTACAATTCTTTTTCTATCATTTTTAAGTCAATAAATTATTCAATCAGCAAGTAACATAAAATATTTGTGAAAAACTTGAATTAATACATATTTTCTTTATATGTTAGAAGTTTTTGTGGAAAATTATTAATAAATCCACGCCGACCTGATCATTTCTGGGCTAACAATAATTCATTTCTCTCTTCATTTAAAGTTTTAACTGCTATCTTGTGAGCAATATTAAATAACTCCTTCAACTTATTCTTATAAACAGTTTTATTTTTGATTAGCGTGGATGATTGTTTTCGTTTACAACTACGCTACAACTTTCTACTTTTCGAAAATTCTCAATAACTTATTGGTGGCATTTAGAGTTAAAGAAGTAGGAATTTGAGCCTTTTTCTATTTTTCTTGAACCTCGGTCACAGTAAATAAAGTACTTTCTTCAATACTACATTTTTGTACTTAATAATCATAGAAAAATAAATCTAAAACGTCCCTAAAATTTGGAAGTTTACGTTCAACAAGACCATTTATTGGAAAACCAATTAAATGATTTTCTTTATCCATTTTTTATAATCGATTTCATTCATTCAAAAAAGTACTTAGTTACGAAATAAATTAGAGAAAAATAAATATCGGTCCACAAATAATTGGAAAAATAATCTAGGATAAGAATTAAATAATTACAAAAAAATGAATTTAAAATACACGCCAAAATATTCACAAAAAACAATGAAAAACTATAGCAACAATATAAGACCGAATTTGGAGGTAAGAAAAATGGGTAATTATTACCCAAATCTAAAAAGCTCGGTTAGAACGTCGCGAAACAATGAACGTTGCAATGCAAGGTGGTTAGATACTAAGGGCGGGGGCGTCCTTAAAGCATTTTTGATGATATAGTAGTAGCGAAGTTAATTAAGAACAAATAGTACAACCGATGTCTTCTTTGTTTCGCGCTTCGATCATTTTAACTGTGAAACTAGCTTCGATAAATAATAAAATTATATTAGCACATTTTTATTAAAATAATAAAATTAATTGCATAACTTTAAAATACATAATATTATGAACTTATAAAATCCAATAAATAAAAGATAAAAATAATTTTTAGTTGAAAAAAAAATGAATTTATTGGCAAATCAAGGTATGATAGTACCAGAAATTTGACAGTTAAATAAAAGGATCTGTGAAACCAAATAAAATTTAAAATACAAAAAATTTGAAAAATTTGACAAAATTTGTTGATAAACAATAGTTTCGTCAAAGAATTGGAAAAAAATGAGAAAATATTATAAATTATATTTTAAAGTTGAATATCTTTGAGACGCATCGGTTTATCGAAAAATTATAAGAGAGCTTTTTTGTAGTGTTCAATTTTCTACAAAAATATATTCTAACTCAACTAGTCCGATGACTTGTTAGAGTTACAAAATTCCAAAGTAAGAAAATAAAAAATTCCCACGTTAATCAAATGGGAAATTGAAATTTTCGACTCGGCACCTCTTAATATTAATATTAAGAGCTCTAATTTTCACAGGATTTTTTTTTCGTCATTTCAAACTATATTTTCAATATTAAGAAAAAAAAATGTTTCGATTTTTTTTTTTATCAGTCTAGTATTATATATATCAGTCATTCATTATCAGTCTAGTATTGTATATATCAGTCAGATTTTATCAGTCTAGTATATATATATATATATATATATATATATATATATATATATATATATATATATATATATATATATATATATATATATATATATATATATATATATATATATAATTGGAATCTCGGCATGTGAAAAACCGAGCAAAGCTCGGTCAACCAGATATTTAATATTATAAATGCGAAAGTTTGATGTTTGAATGGATGGATGTTTGTTACTCAATCACGCAAAAACTACTGAACGGATATAAATGAAATTTGGCACACAGGTAGATGATGACCGCGAATGGAACACAGGTTATTCTGATTCGCAAAAACTTTTATAATGCAGCGGGCTGCACGCTGCAGGTAGTATTCTATAAATACAGAAATAGCCTACGGACAAATAATAGTGCGTTGCCATCGATGTAGCGTGATGTTATTCAACAAGCTGAAATTTACTGGCTAGATTTTCCTCCAAACCGGAACACGACAATTGCAAACACCGACACTATTACGTAAGGAATTGGTAATGCGTTGGGACCAAATCCGAGGGAAAGATTGCAGAACTCTACTACCTAGTTGTTACGATGCCAGTGACACATTTGGCCAATTGTTTGCCTTTTATTAACTGCCTGACAGAAAGGCATATATTTTATAGTTCATAAAGTGTCTGGATAAGACGAGATAAACAACGTTTTAAGGTATTAGATATAGATTAATAAAAGTACAAGTTGACTGTCAAGATTTATATACACTGTGTTTGCTTGGGTAATTGTTTGTTTGGCGAATATGTAAAAAAATGGGTTCTATACTTTCTATCGTCGGCATGGTAAAATTTATAACACTATTACTGAAACTAATTGCACTTGTAGGTACTTAAATAACGCGGGCAAGACTTAATACATCGTTTTTTTTAGTTATTATCTTAAAGCTTAATATATTCCGTAAGATTCTATATCAACTCCTTAACTTATCCGCATTTAATAAACACTTTTTAACTTGGGGAATAGTAGCTAAATAAAGATGGAATTTAGGTAAGTTTAATGTAAAAAATCAGTTTTCTCCTTGTAAGTCTGTGGTTAGGTATTTACCTTGTCATTGGGTGTCTTCAGTATAATAGCTGCTAATCTCAGAAATCTGAGTTAGATTGATAGAATTCTTAGCTAAGATTTTGCGAAGATATTTTATAGGTACGTAAAAGAACAAAAAAATAAATTCGCATTAACTATTCTTTAATACAAAAACAGAGAGAATTTTTATTTGATACTTATAGTGAAAATAATGCAATAGAAACTTATTGCTGTCTTAATGAAAATGTAAATTAAGTTTTATACAGTGGTAACACTTAAATATGATGAAAGAATTCAATCAAATTAAAGTCTTAAAATTTTTGTATTTCTAGCAATATATTTTATTTAATTGATTTAAAAATCGTGGAAAATTCTTAATACTCATCACTCCGAAAGACACGCAAGGGATATACATAAAAATAACTACGTTAAAAAAACCGACTTCAAAAACTAAAATGTAAAAAATAATAAAGATTTAATGTTAATTAAATACTACCTATTATTTATATGTGCTATTTACTAATAGGTTTGAAGTCGGTGCCAAGCCAATTCGGCACGCACGCGCAGGCTGACGTCGTTGATGGACGCGGACGTCTTGAATACATAATTTTTTTAAAGAAAGAAAGAAAATATATATTTGCAAGAATATGGGTATTACAAGTTGTTAAAAATAAATTAAGCTACCAACATATTCTACCATTATGTGGTGTAAATTCTAAATTAAAAATTTCGATGCGTTTTAGCTTAATTGATAAATCTACATTAATTCACATGACCATTCAGTTTAGAAACTCTGTTGAATAAATTTTAGTATTTTTTTTTTATTATTCTTTGTATTGATTGAAGCTGCTTATAATATTAACATTATGTTGCTCTTTATTAGGTATATTTACGCATTTTAATCTCTAAAGTAGTCATTTTATTGTATTAATTTGCTCGTATTCATTTCAGTGATTAAAATATTAATATTTGTTTAAGGCTTGGCACCGACTTTAAACCTATTAGTAAATAGCACATATAAATAATAGGTAGTATTTAATTAATATTAAATCTTTATAATTTTTTACATTTTAGTTTTTGAAGTCGGTTTTTTAACGTAGTTATTTTTATTTAATACTTTTTAGTGTATTGTTGTATTGTCAATTATTTATGGGTAGACCTACAACAGATGGTGCGCGCCTTAAATATATAGATCTCAAGAAACCGGAATTGATGAAAGTAGTCGTCTCCGTAAAAATGCTATTCGACACACAATGTCACGTTCTTATGAGGCTATTAAAGATCATGAAAAACGTTTGTTGGCCATGAAAGCATTACGCTAACGTCAAGAAATTTTTGTACGGTATAATTCTAAACTCGGTAAGATCCAAGAGCGTATAGCGAATGAGTCTTTTGAGCGGAGAGCTAATAGACTTGGTCTCAATAATGAGCGTCTAGCGAACGAATCTGCCTAGCCAAAAGCTCATAGAATTGGTCTCATTAAGGAGCATTTAGCTAAGGAGTCCGCCGCCGCCGCTACGACTCCGTACAGCAACCGAGTCTGCACAGCAACGCGAGAACCGGCTAGCGGCAGCGCGTCAGACGTCACAAAGGCTTCGTTCAATGACTGAGCGTAATTTTATAACCACCGTACGTTAATATGTTAAAGTACCATGCACAATCTGTAAGAAATTATTATATCCAAAACAAGACACGTCATTAGCCACAGCACATTTTGATTTCCTTCCGGAGGAGCTACCGTTGCTCGACTACCATAAAAAAAAGAAAAGTTACTTCTCAGAACTGGAACAACATGGAAGTTATGTCTATCTCCTGAACTGACCCAATTGACAGACGTAGAACAAAGACTTTTGTGTCAAGAGTAGTTCCTTTTATAACTAGTTACCACCAAGCACCAAAGTGCTCGTCAACACCAATCAAATGGGCCCAAACTCGATAGTGTTGTGTCATTTTAGTACTGAGCTCCTACGGTCACCTTCTGGGCTTCATCATCGGAATTTGGAGGATCCTAGTTACCACCAAGCACCGTACTGCTCGTCATCACGAATCAAACGAGCCCAAACTCGATAGAGTTGTGTCATTTAATTACTGAGCTCCTATGGACAACTTCTGGCTTCGTCATCGGACCCTGTAGGATCCTAGTTACCACCAAGTATCAAAGTGCTCGTCAACACAAATCAGACGAGCCCAAACTTGATAGAGTTGTGTAATTTAAGTACTGAACTCCTATGGTCACCTTCTGGCTTCAACACCAGACCCTGGAGGATCCTAGTTACCACCAAGCACCAAAGTGCTCGTCGACTTCGATCAAACGAGCCCAAACTCGATAGTGGTCTGTCATTTAATTACTGAGCTCCTATGGCCACCTTCTGGCTTCATCATCGGACCCTAGAAGATCCTAGTTACCATCAAGTACCAAAGTGCTCGTCAACACGAATGAAACGAGCCCAAAGTCGATTGATTCTTGTTATTAAACGATTTTTAACCATTTATTTACTGAGTTCCTGTTGTCGCCTTCCGATTCCATCATCAGATCAGGTCTATCTCATAATAAGTTTTCATTGTCATCCAATTTACATACGTATACAAACTTTTAGCTCAATCGGTAACCGGGAAGTGGATCAAATTTACTTGCAAGATTTGATTTCAGACATCGGCATAGGTAAAATAAATAAAAAATGCTCATAAAATAAAAACTACTGGGCCTACCTGAATCAAATTTTTATGGGACCAATTCAAAGCTATTTCGCATCAAACAAAAAAGAATCACGTAAATTGGTTCAGAAACCTCAGAGAAATCGATGTACATACATAAAAAAAATATACCGGCCGAATTGAGAACCTCCTCCTTTTTTGAAGTCGGTTAAAAACCAAAATGGCCTATGTTCTTTCGCTTCTAAAATTAGAAGTGAAATTTAAGTACAAGTTCAATAGTGGTAGAAGGGGAGCACATGAGGGAATTTTGGCGTCAGATTAACATAGGGGTACCTCGCATACTATTGAGGCTCCCCACCAAATAGAAAATAAAATTTAGACGCGCACGAAAATGTCAAAACATCGTTTTCTTTGCAAATTTGTGGCCCTTGAACTCTCTTACGCTACATTTGAATCATCAGATTTTCTAAATTTTAGATGGCAATTAACCCACCAAATTTTAATCTGACGCGGCTTAGATAAGATTTTATTTTATTTAAATTTATTGTTTACTAGCTGTGCCCGCGATTTCATCGCATGGAAAATTTTCAAAAATAAAAGTTACACCTTATTACATCAGCTATATGCCAGTGAAAGTTCCGTCAAAAACAGTCCGGCCGTTTCAGAGATTAGCTGGAACAAACAGACAGATAGACAAACGAAAATTGCAAAAAATGTTATTTTGATATATCTCCCATGTATTATTATTTGGTAAAAGACATATCACATTCTTATCATTTGGTAAAAAACGGTTATTTTAATATTGCAAATAGACACTAATTTTATTTATTTGTATAGATAAATGCGATTTACCAAACTCGGGATTGCCCTGGCGCGTTGCTGCCACTCATACGATGACCATACTTTTTGAATTTTATTACCGTATGTAATTAATTTAAGGTTTACTATGCACTTACGCAATATTCTCCTTTTATTATACTTTTATTAGCTCCATATCCATATCCATAGCAAACAGGCAGATGACTCTCCTGATTGAAATAGACAACCATCACCTATAGACACCAAAGATGTTAATGGTGTGTTGCTATCCATGTGGCAGGATGGCAGTACCACATGCGTAAATTCACCGGCTACTGTACCCTCCAAACCGGAACATAACAATGACAAGCATTGACACTATTGCGGCAGGAACAGGTAAGGCGGTGGTACCTACCAAATACCCAGACGAGACATTGCGGAAATTTATTACGTAGTCAGGATGTTAGTGACACGAACAGCCAATCGGTCGCCTTTCATGATCTGCCTGGCAGAACGGTAGTTAGTCTATTCTTCAAAAAAGCTCAGAAGTTTATTCAATTGTTGTCAATAATATGCAATAATGTATCCCTACACATTTTCAAGATAGTATCAATATTTATATAAGAGTAATGGAAATTAAATCACATAAAATTATGCAGCGAACCGGAAATTTAATTAAAATGTTAAGGTCCAACAAATTAAATGTAACGTTGATTAAAATTTTGACAATTCGTTTAATGGTTACCACTGAATTATGACGAGACTTTTTAAAAAGTAATCTCATTTAACATTTATATCATAGTACATGATCGTAACTACATATTGTGTTAATGTTTTAAACGGTGACCTGTTGCGATGTAAAATACCGTATTAACCTTAACCATTACAGTAAACATAGCTAGTTACAATGTGGCACTAGCCAACTTTATGAAAAAGTCTTCAAAATGATATTTTTTTATATATCATAAAACTGCAAACAAGCAGATGACTCAAAGTGTCCAATCGTCGCTATTTTCACCAAAGATATAAATATTTTCACCAAAGATATAAAAAACACTTGTTGTGCTCCTGCTTACCTCTTCGGGGATATGGGCGTGAAGATATTTTATTTAAATATTGCGTTGTTATCCGTGTGGCGAGATTGTAATGGCACGTACAGGGGTTGACCGGCTACCTTACTCTCCAAACTGGAAGACGATAGTGACATACACCGATAGCAGGAATGCGGCAGGAATAGGCAAGGGGGAGTAACCAAAACGTGGACGAGACGTTACCGAAATCTATCACGTAATGGTTACGATGGTAGTGACAAGTATAAGTAAACGTTCTCATTTTACGAACTATCTGACAGGATGGCAGATTGACTATTCTGTAAAGGGAGCCCAAGCCATCAACACGGTTAAATTGTAAAGTGTTAGGGCCTCTTCCTCCATAAAGATGAAGGAAAAGGATCCCCGTCACAAAAGTGAACACCAGATTCCCTGAGACTCTAGAAACTGGATGACACAAAGTGGAAGTTAAATAAAATACTTCACAAACGTATACACTTAAAGACCAGGAACTATTACTGAGAGAGGATATACTCGCCATGTGGTTCCATTTTAATTTTGTAAAGATCTAATCCTGTATCAGAGATATAAGAAAAGGAAAATCGGTTGCTGTATTTTTACTGCATTAAAATTATTTATTTGATCGTTGATTAAAATTTTACAAGTTGTTTAATTGTTACAACTGAATTTTGACAAAAAAAATTCAAAAAGTAATCTCACTTTTATTTATATTATAGTACAGGATTTTATTTTTAAATCAAAATATAATTATTCAGATAAATTGTATATTACACTGAATTGTAAAATCACTAAAAACTATCTTATGATCTAACAACGCATCTGCCTGAACTAGGTTAACCTGTGTTTCAGGAGATAGGGGCTAGTGAAATACAATAATTTTAATAATCACTAATAAAAAAATCAAGTACGCATAGTTGACAGTGTTATGTCACTTATGTTATTAAATTAAACTCTTAAACTATATTACTAACTTAAGTAATAATATAATATATAACTAGGGAAACAGAGTAATTCTTTAAACTATCACAAATAGATACATTATTAATTTCATCTGAAATGTAAATTGTATCACGGACACTTTTTATAATACTAAAATTCACGAAACTCCTTCAAAGATTAATAACACTTGATTTTACAATAAGTGTTACATCCCATTTTAAGCTACTCACATCGCAATATATCGTCAACACAAATATAATTAATTCATTTTTGTATTACTTATCAATTATCATGAAGATTATTTGATTTTAACCATTTAAATGTTAAAAAACGATAAAACTTTTGTTTACATAAAATGTTTATTACTCGCTCACAGCGTGAATAGATGACACTTGTTTTTTTTTGTTTCTTTCGGATGATACGAAGAGTGCTTATTTATACGGCCTTCTATGTTGTAGATTTCGATTATAATAATAAATATTTTCATTTTTGTTGCATTTTATACAATAGTTTGTTTAAAATTTTCTCTTTCTATTATTCTATTATAAAATTGCTCTTTCTATCCTAAGTAGCAGAGTCTTGCCCACTTCACACCATGACGTAATACAGTACGTTATTATTGATTGACAAAGAGCAAGGTAATAATTAATTTTTAATCTAAAATATTGCGCAGAACGACACATACTCCTATTAATTTTAAAAATTAAATTTAATTAAATAAATAAAATTAATTAAATTTAAAAATTATAACGACACATACTCGTATTAATGATATGAATTGTAAGCTTACGCGAAATTAAAATAAAGTTGACGGTAAACATAGCTAGTGACAATGTAGCATTAGCATGAAAAAGTGTTGAAAATGATATACGTAATAATAACAATATAATACGTAGTAATGATATATATGTTTTATTTTACACAATTTCTTTTAAGAAATCCTTACACAATGGGTATTTTTAGGTACTAATACCTGTGCCAAAAAGCATTGCTCTTCTGTATTTGTATTTGATATACTTTGTATATTTAAAATTACGAAATGCTATTTTGGGTTAGATTTAATTAAAATTTCTTTGTATAAGAGTATCTACACTTGTATGTGTTCAAAAATTTAAAGATTCATGTATGAGTGTGCGTAATCTAATCGCGATTTAATAAGACATTCGCTCGCTTTTACACTGCCAGTTTATTAAAATTTAGTTTGAACAAAATTGAGTGATGTTTGGGCACAATGAACAAATCATCATTTGAACTTGACAGTACTTATAACATAAAGTTCGATAAAATTAAGTAAATAAAAATAAAATTATAATAATAAAGTATTAAACAATATATCATTGCCATAATGCTAGGCATCTCGTTAAATGCGAGAGAAAGCTTAAACATATCAATAACATTGTGACTGGAAATAACTAGGTGGTAGAGTTCCGTTACGTCTCGACCGGGCTACCACCCGGCTACGAGAACCGGCGGCGGCAATTCGCGCGGCGCAATTCGCAAGCCACGGGATATTGCGTTCGCCACTGCGTTTCTTCATTCAACTTCATCTTCATCTCGATATTGCCTGGAAGGTAGATTATTTACTTTCGGCTGTGTTTATTTCGGATGTATGTAGATAAAGAAGTTACTGATTTTGCCCAGATTTTCGAAAATTCAGTTTTTACAAGATCTCCCTGTTTTGAGGTCCTAAGAACATTTTCCGACTGTTTTTGCAATGACGTCAGTCCCAAGCATCATGGTAAGCTGTATGCAGGCTGCATTTAAGTTCATTTTTATAATTAAAGCTGAAGCTAAGTCATACAAAGGCTGTATAAGCGCTCCTACAGCCGATATAATACCAAAAAGGGCCCCAAGTTTATTTCTTTTTTTTATTTAATACTTTATTGTACACTATTTATTATATTTATATTATTTTTTTACATTATATTTAATATATTTATACAAGTTATACAGCTTATTGCGTTGTATAGGCTGCATAATAGCTGCACAAGCAAAAAACAAGCTGTATATAGGCTGTACAAGGGCTGTTAATCGATGTATAAAGAAACTATAGATACTCTCTTGTAACTCTCTTTTACAGCTAAATGTTCTTAATAGGTGTTTAAAAATAATAAAAAGTAACAATGTGTTTTTGATATTGTATAACATTATATTATCACATAGTATCTGCAGATGCCATAATTAAAAATGTATTAATAAACGATAAATTCTTGGACTTGAAGCAGTATTTAACGGTATATTCAAACTGCAAATTGAGTGTGTGTGTGTGTGTATGTGGTGTGTGCGTGTGTGTGTGTGTGTGAGTGATGTATGTGTATGTGGTGTGTGTGTGTACGTGTGAGTGAAGTGTGTGTGTGCAAAAAACTGTGTGTGTGTGTGTGTGTGTGTGTGTGTGTGTGAAATAATCAAAATAACACCAAAAATAATTGCAAAATGCGGTAAGTTAGTGTTTATGTTTATGGTTAGAATACACAAGTATTAATAATACAATATAATATAAAGGCATAATAATCATATTAATAAAAGTTGCGTATTACGCTAGCTTTAGCTACTGTTAAACATGTCTTTTATGTAACAATATATTTTTAATGTACAATAATGTCTGTTAAAAAAATACCTAGTTTGTGGGAGGTAAAAGATGAATTAAAATAGCCAAGAAAGCGACTTCATAGGACGAAGTTGATCAAGAACAACAAATAAAAGACCTTCAACAATTGGGCCATCTCACAATGTCGCGTAAACAGGTTAATATTGTTATGAAGAAGCAGTTGAAGAAATAGATTTAAAGTTTTTTTTAAGAAGAAAATGTGTTTTATAATATGTGATGATCGTTAAAATATTTTTTTAAATTATTGATATGATAAAAACGAATCCGTAGATTTGTGTTTATCCTTAAAATAGAGAACTGTGTGTTATAAAGGCAAATAATATACAATTTCTAAAAAATGCATTTTGTTTCAAGAAATGTGTGATTGCCCTTAAAGCACAAATATATTTTTTAAGAAGAACACGTTACCTCGAGCTTATGATTTAATATTATTATTTTTTAAAGAGAAACACATAATCTTCTCCCTGTATTTCTCTTTAAGGCACAGAATTTTATATGATTATTATTAAGAAAGACATGTAATTACTTGGCAGTCCTTATCCCTATGAAATAATATACATTATCACGCTGTAAACGGATATAAAGGTATCCGGTTAACTTCAACATTTGACATATGCATATCACAACGTGGATAACAATGGACTAGTAACATCTTGGGTGGCTATAGACGATAGCTGCCTTTTTCTATCACGAGTATAAATACCTACTTATTTGCGTTCTTGTTAATTTATTGGCAAAACCTTGAAACTATATTCAGCTTCGTAATTTACAGCATTTATCATTATTTATTCAATTTTTATAGTTGCTTTTAGAGTGGATAATCTTATATACCTAAAAACAATGTTCCTCGAAATCACCACACTCTGATTTTTATTCATCGTTGAGTGGATACTTTAATAAATTATAATATTTTGAGTCCTGTACTAGGATTGATTGAATTTGTAAGGGTTCTATTACAAACATGTATAACTTAATATTGATTTTATATTGATTACTAACCCGAATCGATTCGTAGTTCACTGGTTCGCTAGCTACTCCAACAACGGGGCGGTCATTATATTTATAAAATTGAATAAATATCTCTATTGTCAAGCTTTGTATCTTTGGAGTCCTTCCATTAATAATTTTCTTTGTTAATTTCTTGCATTTGCAGTGTTAGTGGGGTTAAAATTGCTTTCAATATTCCTTATAATTGACAACGTGCAAATTCATAATAATCTGTTTTTGCACGATTTTAGGTTTAGTTTTAAACGTGTTAAAGACGGTTGTTGCTTGAAGTGTTTCCATATTGAGTAAGATTATCTTATCGTAATATATCATGGTATTAAAGCCGCAAGGGAACGTTCGGGTGATTAACATATTTGATTTTACAACGTTATTTAATGTTGAACAAAGTAATATTATTTATAGATTGAAATTTCAATTTGTATTATCAAGAATTTTCAATTATCTATGGTTGCGGTTTTACATTATATTAAAAGATTTAACTACAGTAATCTTATTTTTGAAGTTAATGCGGTTAATACACTTTTTAACATATGAAAGGACCATGTAGAATTTTGTATGGACTTCGTTCCCACCCTCCAACAGTCAGAGGATATATTTCATTGTGTTCATTAGGATCAAAAAAGTAAAATATACATACATGTTTTAGTTGCATAAATAATTGGGTTTATTTTTTATAAAAACAAGATCTTTTCGAGTAAAATGTGTTAATTTTTGAACAAAAATGATTTTTTCGTTCACAAAATCATGTTACATACGTATCGCCTCTGTGATCCGGTGTCAGCGTTGACCACATAAGGCCCCGGGTTCAATTCCCGGATCGGGCAATTCAAAAATGTCTTTTTTCCGCCCCATTGACCGTCCTATTGTTCGTGTAGTTTGCGACCCTGACTACGCAATCAACGGGGCTCGGGTTTGATACCCGACGGAGACAAGCATTTGTGTGATAAGCATAATTGTTTGTATTTCCGGGTTTGGGTGTTTCTTAAAACTATTCTAGTATTTATATATGTATTTCTATGTATTAGTTTCGTTGACTAACACCCATAACACAAGCAAATAATAAAATTTGCTTACTTGGGGGTTAGATCAGTAAGTGTAATTTGTCCCGTGAATATTTATTTATTTATTTATTATTTGAGTTTTCTCATATAAAAAACGTTTCCCAGAAGTCCAAAAGTGTGGAACGAAGTACCTTCGGCTAATCGTGAGCTAATTTTATGTCATATATAGAAAAAATAGACAAATGATCGTTCTATACAAACATAGTTTATTTCTGGAACTGAAGAACCACTGAATGACTATAATAATGTGTAACTTAATATTATTAAACTTGTATCATGTGGAAGGCTGTAGATACAAAGGGAGACCAAAACTGATATTTAACGATCTATTTAACTCGGATAATGTCTGTGCCGTTCACCGTACTAAGCAAGTAAAGTCGGTTGCATGTATTATTCCGAGTGTATTCGGTACGGAATTATCTCCCCTGAGCGGGTATATTCATATACCAGTTATCTTAAGGTCCTTAGGCCCTAGGTCCCTACAACCCTAACCCTAACATAAGGTATAATATAGTTTTCTATATAGTTTTATAATATATATATATATATATATATATATATATATATATATATATATATATATATATATATATATATATATATATATATATTGTCTCGAATTTTATTGTAACTTTGAAGACTAATTATAAAAAATATTTTTATTTCAACATTATAATTTTATTGCTCTACTTAGAGTATTGTTGATTAGTAACTATAAAAAAAGTTTTTTTTTTTTTACAATTACTATTAGTAAAAAATGTGTAAACAGTTGACCCTACAGACCATCCCTGAAACTTCCCACTAAATTAAGGTATTTTAAGCTCAAAAGAGTAAAAAATATAAGCATACATTTTTCAGTTGAAACATCTATTTTGTTAAAAATGGCAGTATATTAATTTTTGAAAAGCAGTATATTTTGAAAACGATGATGGCATTCAACTCAATATTTGAGATCTAAAATATTGCTTTTGCTAAATAATCGATAGGTTGAAAAATTTCGATGCAATGTCAAAAAATATTTTATTTTTAATTTTCTTCGTTGATAAATCCCAAACAAACAGACCGATTTAGATTAAAATTAACAGTATTTAACGCAGTTTATAAAGAAGAAAAGCTGATAAGATTTTTAAGTCAATCGGTGAATTAATTTGAAATTTACTTAAAAAAATAATTAAGTTTGCTAAAAACAACGTAATTTTAATATTTGAAAAGCTATAAGTTTTGAGAATTAGATTCAATTTTGAATTTTGGAACGGTATTTGATATAGCTTTATTTTCTATTTAATTGAATGTATTGTAGTCCATATTATTTAAAAATGTTAGGTTGCTGCAGTTCAAATTACATACTCTGCCGTTCGCGGTTTTTTAGTTTGAAAAAGGGGTACAAAGTTTTTACTTCACGTTATAATATAAGGGTTGTTTGGTAAAATATTGTAAACAAAGTTTGGAAAATCCAAAAGTGCACGCCGATAGGGATCTATTCTGAGTGGATTAGATAATATTGATAATAAAATAAAGTGAATTCATAAAGACAATCAACCTGTTTCATGTTTACAGACATTACATAATCAACGTAACGGCTATCAACATTTTTAACGAGATTTTTTTAGAGTAATTAACTCTCTTCAAAGGCACTACATAGTATAAAACAAAGTCGCAATCTTTATCTGTCCCTATATATGCTTAAATCTTTAAAACTACGTAACAGATTTTGATGCGTTTTTTAAATACATAGAATGATTCTTGAGGAAGGTTTTAGTTTATAAACCTTTCTAATATTCCTACGGGAACAAAAGCTACGCGAGTGAAACCGTGGGCTAGGATCGCTAGTAAAGTTATAAAGAGTTTGAAGAATTAAGGTTTCTCTTTATAATTATATACTTTTTATATCAAATTAGTGTATGCATTTAACACTGAGTGTGATTGAAGTTGGTTGAGCCCTGGGAGGGCTTAGGTTAGGATTTTCTTTCAACCGATAATAATGTGACCGATGATAAAAGTGCAATATTAAAGATCACGATAGTTAACAGTCATATGTTACTAATATAAATAAATAAAAAGAGAAAATCCTCAAAGAAATTAGTGTAGTATTATTAAAAAGTATGTACACCGCACTTTGCACTAACAAAAATTAAATTTATTTCCTTCCGTGCTAAACATTTTTATTGGATAATTATTTTCTCGTTATCTCCTCCTTTAGTACGTACATTGTTTTATTAGTCAACCTATATATATATATATATATATATATATATATATATATATATATATATATATATATATATATTTTCGCCGTGTTGGTCCCGGCCTCCTTTGTAGAATAGGCCAACTGCCGTTCTGCCAGGCAGGTCGTAAAAGGCGACCGAATGGCTATCGAGTCACTACCATCGTGGCTACTAGGTGGTAGAGTTCTGCATTGTCTCGCCCGGGTCAGGTACCACCGCCTTGCCTATTCCTGCCGCAATAGCGTCAGTGCCTGTCGCTGTCGTGTTCCGGTTTGGAGGGTAAGGTAGCCGGTAAACTTATGCATGTGGCATTAGACCTCGCCACAAGATAGCAACGCACCATTAACATCTTTGGTGTCTATAGGCGATGGTTGACTCTTTCCATCAGGAGACCCATCTGCTTGTTTGCTATCTTATGATATAAAAAAAAACTGTGAAATATTCATGATTGCAAATGTATAATAATACTAAAATCGCGAACATGAGTACATTTTATTTTATCTCTCAAAAGAACACTACAATCGTTCACTTATCAGCGAAATTTTAACAAAGGTTGTACATAAACATTTATAAAGTATCGTCGAAATGTTTGTACGAGCATAACTAAATATATATGTTTATCTGAAGATAATTTTTATTTTATTTTAAAATGTCATTTACCCTTCAATTTCCTTAAAAATTTAAAAATATTTTAAAGTGGATATAATATCACAATGTCGCGTCAGTAGCGGCGTTGCTTTCTTTTGTGTAGCTGCCGCATCTGCGTTTGTTTTTTTAACTTCCCACTACGTAATACGTAGTGTACGTATATAGCAAGTTACTGAATTTGCCCCGATTTTCGAAAATCGAGTTTTCACCGGATCTCCACGTTTTGAGGTCCTAGGAATCTTTTCCGACTATTTTCGCGATGACGTCAGTATGTCTGTATGTATGTATGTGTGTGTATATGTGTATGTAAACATTTGATAATTTTTGAACGGCCGGATCTATCGAAACGCGATTGATGGCATTCGATTGGATACCGCTCAACTTAGACTTCCTGAAAATTTTAACCAAATGGGTCCAGCAGATTTTGAGAAATTTTGAAAAAACCTCAAAAAAAATTTTGGCGACACAGTATTTTTTAACATAACTTCCAGATTAATGTATCGATTGAGTACAAAAACTAATTAGCTCTATTTCTCAAAAAACTACATCTAATGTATTAATTGCATAAAAATCGGTTCATTTGTTTGGGAGAAAACGTTGACAAAATTTAAAAAAAAAGTGTTTTTTCGATATACCTTCGAAACTTTTCAACCAATCATTTTTTGGTATTCTACGATATTTTAGTACTAAAAAATTACGTCAGATGGCATTTCAAGAATTAAAATTGAATCAAATTTTCAAAAGTTAGGTACAGCTTTTCAAATATTAAAATTACGTCATTTTTAGCAAATTTACTTTATATTTTTAAAATAATTTTCAGGCTAATACACCAATGGATTTAAAAATCTTATCTGCTTTTCTCCTTTAAAAACTGCGGCAAATACCGTCAATTGGATCAAAGTCGGTCAATTTGTTTAAGATTTATTAATGATGAAAATATTTGAAAAAAATGTTTTTTGACATTGCTACGAAATTTTTCAACCTATCCGTTATTTAGCTAAACAATATTTTAGATTTCGAAAATTGAGTTGAATGTCATTCGAAAGATCAAATTCAATCGGCGTTCCCAAAATATATAACTTTTCAAAAATCAATATACAGCCATTTTAACAAAATAGATGTTTGAACTGAAAAAATCCATGTTTATAGTTTTTACTCTTTTGAGCCTTAAATACCTTAATTTAGCGGAAAGTTTCATGGAAGACCTGTAGGGTCAACCGCTTACACATTTTTTTTAACAAAGACGTTACACATCGTGTCAACATGTATGTTTTTATATACCATAAGAAAATAAGGTCAAAAAAAGGAAGAAATAATGAAAGAGAAGTAATAATAGTGCTATCCGAGTTGCGGAGTATTAATGTCACATGTATATTAAAAGACGACCTTATTCTCCGAACCGGAACATGACAGTGGCGAGTGTTGACGCTATTGCAGCAGGAATAATTAAGATGGTGGTACCAGGCTCAGTAAAGACGTAGCAGTCAACTGTCCCACCTAGTAGTCATGATGTTAGTGAACAGAAACGGTTTCTAGAACCTCAAAACCTGGAGATCTGGTAGAAACAGAAATTGGATTTTAGATAGATCCGGCAAAATCAGTAATTTCTTTATACTACTAACATAGCAAGAAGTTCATAAATATCGAAGAATTAAATAAATAATGCAATAATTCATATTATCAATAATTAATGACAATCGTAAATAATCGGCACAATGGTAACAGAACAATACTAGCATACTTCATTTATTAACACCATTATCTGTATTGTACGTATAAATATTAGTTTTTACTCTGTGTAGCACGTTTTCAACTTTTATTATCTGTGACAATTACGGAGCGGTGGAAATTTGATTTAGTGGTTACAGCTGGCATGAATTCCGCGTGCCGTTATATTTAACATTGCAAAATACGTATGTCAAAATATTAAAATTTAATATTGGCCCATTCATTTTATACTATAAAATATGAGCCTGTTTGCATTTATAAGGTTGTACTGACTGCTGAATAATTAACTTTACCAAAATATGTTGACAGTGTTGTCATTTTGAAAACGGTTGTAAAATCGATCTTACGTAGTATTGTATACTCTTTGAAAATCGAATCGATGTGAATTTTTAGTCAGAACTAGTTAGCTTCTATAAGATTTGCTTAGTAAGGATTTATATTAAATGCATATCGTTAGACAAAAAATAAACAATAATCTCTTCGTCTATTCCTGTCATAAGTTATCTTCATCTTTTCCGACATTGTTTTAGTTTGGAGGGCAAGAAGGCAGTAACATCAAATAGCATTAAATTTTCACCACATGGATAGAAATGCACTACTAATCACTATGATGAATCTTTTATATATATTTTTCCTACCAAACAGATCATGGAAGGCAAGCAAATACTTAACGTATAAATTTATCAATACCTTAATTAGGTACCTGCCACCGAATTATTTAATCCTGCCGCAACCATGAAGCTATATTAAATCTAAGGACAATACTTCTAATACCTTCTTGAAACCAAAACGCTAAATTGTTATCACCTTCTAGAGTCTCACCTTCTCTTGCTTTTATTTTAGTAAGTAGGAGAAAATAAAACCTCAGAGTGAGACGCAGAGACATTAAATGCTTTAGTACATAATTCAGATGCCTATTAAAAATGTTAACCCCATGTTTTCTTAGCACTTCATGGAGGCAACAAAGCATGGAGGATAAAGTGACCGATAAGCTTATGTTCATAATACTACATTTTTGAAGTCTATTGGCACAAAACAAACAGTTACAGAAGTCAAACTCATGTATGTACTTCACTCTTCATACCTACACTCGGTGATCGCGCTAGTGCTATCAACTTTGGCTTACACACAAAAACTGGTAGTGGCAATCGTATCTAGGTGTTTGATTAATTGTTCAAAATGAAACAGTAAGAACGGAAATATAAACTAGCTGCAGCGTGCAGCCCGCTGCATTATAAGTTTTTGGTGAATCCCGCGGGATTACCTAATTTTTCTGAGATAAAATATAGCTTATGTGCTATTCCAGATCATCATTTACCTGTGTGCCAAGTTTTATTCAAATTCGTTTAGTAGTTTTTGCGTGATAGAGTAACAAACATTCATCCAAACATCCATCCAAACATCCAAACTTTCGCATTTATAATATTAATATAGATATATAGATCATAACCAAAATATTTTAATATTATAGTGAATAGAAACCGTTCCTAGGACCTCAAAACATGAAGGTCTGGTAGAAATAGAAATTCGATTTTAGAAAGTATTACTATTACAAATTTTCTGCACAAAAAGTTTACTGTTCAAGCGCGTGACATTCGCACTTGCACTATTCCCAACTATTCCAAGATTTCATGTCCGTAAGGGGTCAAGGGTCAATTTTTGCGTTAGTCGAACATCCTTTGTATGTATGTTGACTTCTGCACCTATTTGTTTTGGCTATAGGTAACGATCATCTCTTTCTAATAGCCATCTGCTAATTAGCTAACATATGTCTTTTTTAAAGATAAGTAGAAAAAAACATACTTAATTCTTAAGCTTATACTGTCGGTGATATATATATTTAAATATTTCCTATTTCAGTGATTTAACAATATTAATTAGAGACGTTGTAATTCTGTGTATTTGGATATCAGAAATGATGTCAAACAGATTTTGTGTGTACATTGAATAAAGAAAAGGAATAAAATACCAAATTCACATTACCAGTGTCGGTCTACTAAAAGGTATTTTAGATTTTTCAAGTCAAAGTCGAACAGCTAAAGTAGTGACGTTTGCCAAGCTTTTCTCAAGATAGTTTGTGTGGTACAAGACTTAAGTGATGCATATTTTATTTTAAAAACAAGATCAATGTAAGTATTGTGCGATTTTTGAACGTTTGTAAGTAATGTTACCATGTCTGACATAAAATTAAATTAATGTGTTTATATGGTTCACCAACAGGTTTTACAACATGGCAATTACTAAAGCTAAAGACAATAATTTAAAGCTAATTGTATAACTACTTTTATTTCAAATTTTTAAATATTTGCACACCATATCTATACATATAATAAAATCGTAGGAAAGTCAAAACTGTACAATGAATACTTTTTTAAAAGAATACTTGGGGCGTGATCTACAATCGATATCGAAGCCAAAAATATAGTTATAAAAAACAGACAAAGAGACAAAAATTAGAATTTTTGTCTCTTTGTCTGTTTATCTGTTTGTCTGTCTGTCTGTTTGTCTGTATGTATGTCCGGGGTAAGCTCTAAAAGTACTGCATGGATTTACTTCAAATTTTGCATGAATATTACTAACAGGTCGGGTCAACATATAGGCTACATATTATTAAGCTATCACCTACGGGGGAGGTGCTGTGCGGAGTAAACGAAGTCCGCGCGGACGAAGTCGCTGGCAACAGCTAGTGGTAGAATATGTTCGTAACTTAATTAATTTTTAACAACTTGTAACACCCATATTCTTACAAAAAAAATATTTTTATTTCATTTCATTATAAGGAAAGGAAAGGAAAAGGAAAGGAAAGAAAGGAAATAAAATTTACATTAAGAGGTAAACACAGGAAGTATAGCATCATGTGAGGAAAGTATGAGAGAAATAAATTAAAGTTAAAAAAGATAAAAAAAGTATCTTCACGCCCGTATCCTCTAAGATGTAGGCAGAGGTACAACAAGTACATCCTCGATAGCGGAAGATATTTAGTCCCACAATGTGATACGTGGTAAGTATATCGCCAACCGGACACTTATCCAATACCGGGCAAAGTTGTTTTATCAGAAAACTGAAAAAAAACACATTTTTTAATTTACCCGACCTCCGATCGAGTTTACTCGACCAGGAATCGAACCTGAGACCTAAAGTTAACGGTTATATAAAATATATATTTTTTTAATTTAATCTTCTAATTAACAACTATATCAAAACAGTCATAAAAGAAATTTACTAACTGGAAATGCGTGGGAAAGGAGAATTTGCACCAAACACAGTTCTTCGTAAATTAGTCTAGTCAACAAGTGCCTTTTTGGTCAACTTTTTTCAGCAGTCTCCGAAAATTATGATTGAGGTGTCATTCGATTCGGAATGGCACCTAGATAGTTTTCGAAAAACAATGAAGTTCCGCAAATAAAAATTACAAAAGTTATTAACAATTAACTAAAAAAAAGGGGGGTTTAGTTTTTTGCAAATATCTCATAAACTAATAAAGATTTTTCAAATTTGAAAAAAGATTCAGAAAGAGGAGGAAATTTCCTAAAAAAAGTTCCGACTCCCGGAATTGTAGGACTAATATTTATAATTTTCCCAGAGGGTTGAAATTACGCCCGAAAACGGGTACTCCGGCTTGCGCAAGCCACGCCTCCTTCGGACCTTTAATGAATAAATATTATTTAAACTTATTAAATATGAAAATTAAAATTTGAAAAAATTCAGGTGCCTACAGGACAGATCAATAAACAATAATCCGTGGTCAAAAAATTTTTATCGCGATTTTTCAATAAGTTATCCATTAATTAATTAACAATTTTTTGTAGCACGAACATTAACATTGCAAGTGCGATAATTGTTAAACTATTAATCTAGGATTTTTTTTTCTTTCGTGGAGCTATTTTTCAAAGGTCTTAGAATAGATTCCCGTTGGAAAAATTAAAAAAATGTAAATTTTCATTTTGTAATTAACAATTTACTAAGGTGAAAAATTATAAAGCTTTATTAAACATTGAAAAAATTTTTTTTTTCATAATATTATTATTGATCCGTTTTCTTATGATCAGAAGCTACTTAAAAATGATTTTTTATAATTTTTATCTCCTATTGTTTAAAAAATTGTTATAAACAAATGCGTTGTTTATGAGATAATTTAAAATTTTTTTTCGATAACATAATCTTTGATGGTAATTATGATTTTAAAAAAAAACCGTTTCTTAAAAAAATTTTTTTATTGCTGAAAAACGCATTTGTTGATTAACAATTATTTTCTACCACTTCTATTAAGGAACCATTTTTTTAAAAAAAATCATTATTTATTTTTCTTTTTGATATAAAAAAATAATAATTTTTCATTGTTTATGTAATAAACAATTTGTTATAAACAAATAAATTTTTACCTTTTATTTTTTTTTTCTTATTTTACTTAATGTCACAAAAACTGACATGATTTATTTTTTCTTTTTAATTTTTTTTACTATTTTTTTTTAATTTTTAAATATTCGTTGTCTGTAATTTCGTCATTCTTGCCTGGTTTCTGCCTGCCTTTCGTCTTCTTGCTCAATGATGAAATTACAGACAACGAATATTTAAAATTTAAAAAAAAATAGTAAAAAAAATTAAAAAGAAAAAAATAAATCGTCGGTCGGTCGTCGGAGTCGGAACTTTTTTTTAGGAAATTTCCTCCTCTTTCTGAATATTTTTTCAAATTTGTAAAATCTTTATTAGTTTATGAGATATTTGCAAAAAACTAAACCCCCTTTTTTTTTAGTTAATTGTTAATAACTTTTGTAATTTTTATTTGCGGAACTTCATTGTTTTTCGAAAACTATCTAGATGCCATTCCGAATCGAATGACACCTCAATCATAATTTTCGGAGACTGCTGAAAAAAGTTGACCAAAAAGGCACTTGTTGACTAGACTAAATTAAGAGCTGAAAGAATGTTGGCATTACATGCAATTCATGTTATGTTGTATTGTGGAGACCTCTTCCACTTCATGGGAGCTTAACTCAGTAATTAAAAAGTTACCGGTGAAACTTATAGTTCTTTAGAAATAAAATATATATTTTTATTGGATCTTACTTGTGTTACTACAGTCTCATAGTGAGACGTCTATTCCTAAGTACAAATTTTACAAGACTCTCAAATCAAAAAAATTCTATACATTTTAATCTAATGTCTTGTGAAAAATGACAACAAATAACCAGCGGCTGTAAAAAATCACGATTGCTATATTTCATTTTCTTTTAATGCTGCGGGTATTGATTATAGAATTTACTTTAATAAATCTCTACTAATTGATAGCTATATTTTTACTCAACATCAAGAATAAGAAATTAATGGCCAGCTTCCGAAACGCAATTAATTGTAACATGCGATTATTCTGTGTCTAACATATTTTTATAAGCGAAAGATCTGTTAAACGCAGATCGATTTTTGCATTTCGGCAAAATCGATCATGTCAGTTGTACATAACTACACTACCTATTTATATAATGTTAAACCCTAATTCTTCTATTTTTTTGTATTTTTAACCGACTTCAAAAAAGGTTTTTTTTTTAAATTTGATCTGTATAATATATATAGGGTTGTTGGAATTTTTGATAATATTCGAGTAACTACAATGATCTATATAGCCCTTAATTTTGTGCTAAATTTTATGTTTTCATATTTCTTATGAATTTCTCAAAACTTGAAGTCAAATTATGGAGATGATCTTTCTTTATTTAAATCAGGATTGAGAGATGATCTTTCTTTATTTACACTTAAGGAACAATATGAATTTTATAACTACATATATAGGACATAAAAACAACTTTTTGAAGTTTTCATGGTTTTTCTCATCATATACGATCGCAAACTATTACGTCCTTAAATATTGAAGGTAACTCACTAGTCAGTCTGTAGATAGCAACACACAATTAATATATATATATATATATATATATATATATATATATATATATATATATATATATATATATATATATAACGTTAGATTTGGGTTATTTCTTTCTATCAGGAAAACTATCTTCTATAAAAATTAGCAATACAAAAGGAGCAGTACAGACAGCAGGATGAGAGAGTTAAAAGTTAGATACATTAGTATCAAATAATTCTGCATAATTTTGGAAAGCGCGTCATATACATTGTACATGAATCTAACGCGATTACGTTAGTCACGTAACTTGGATATTTTTTTATCGGTGTGTCGAAAAACTTTGATAAAATGAAAGGTTTGCTGGTGAAACCAAAAAATTAAAATGCCTGATCTAACAAAAGGTTAGTTGACTAAATCTTAAAAACTGATTAATACTTTTATTTAAAACAAAAAAAAATCCTTTTTTTAATTTCGTACATTTTTAATAAAAAAGGAGGTACCTTTTCAAATGTAAAAAAAATACTGCGAAAATGCTCTGGACTGTCATGGCATAATGAATGACATCTTATCGTGATCATATATACATTAGATACTCTTTGGTCTTTATTAAAATGTCAACAATGACATGACGTTTAACCACGGCGTGACGTGATTCTTCCAAATATGCGTTCACGTTAGTTGTCTTATTATTAGACACAAGACTATTAGGTTTTTTCAATTACATAATTACACAACGAGTATTAATATGGTTTTGCGTAGTTGTTGTTAACTCAATTTGTGATATTACTGATAAAATCCCAAAAAATAATCAATTATCACATAAAACTTATGACTTATTCCTCATTTTATATGAAATCGTTAAGTCGTTTCAAGACATTTGAAACCTTCAGCCTCGAGGCCAAATTACCCTTTGCTGTGGAATCCTTCATGAAACTAACTTTGCTTACTGAAATTAATTTAGTGGACCCGCCATTGTACACCATTTTCTCAGTCGCAGACCGTTAGTATCCTAAACGAATTTATCCCATATTACATTACATTAATTCTACAAAGATAAATTTTCACATACTTACATATAATTAGACTTTTAGTGTTGGCATCACTTCTTTTATATAATTAAAACTACTGAAAAAAATTTTTGCTTTCCATTGGTGATATTGATATCAATTTTAATAGCCAAATACAAAGTACTACATGTTTTTTGAGACTTGTGTTTATTACCATAGACTGGAATAGGTAGTGCATTGTCCGGGATTACGTGAAATTACCTTAATATAGACATGCAATTAGAGAGCTACATATGCTACTCAGTCGCTCCACTGCACCGGGCACACTTGCAATAATGCTGATCGCGACGATCAAGTTGCTAGTTGCCGCGACTGGTCGCTACACCCGGCACACTTGCGGATGCCGGTCACGACGATTGGCTTCCGCGATTTGAGAGTTAGTGTTGTATTTAATATCCACGAAGCGACACCCTTGCTATAAAAATATAAATAAGTACTAAGAATATTTACTTGTTAAAAATAACCTAAAGAACTAAATAATTTCTACTGCTCAGCTATTATTAAATATTAAAATTTCAATGCTGTTGAAAGAAATTCTACAAAATTCAAAGTACGTACAAAATTTACGAACGAAGTAAAAAAAGGAAAAAGAAAATAATAAAAATTTATAACTATTTTAGTTTTAATTTGAAATTAATATTGAACAGGGAATAAAAGTAATTTAAAAAATTAAACCGACTTCAAATATCTGTCAACTACCGATTCCCCGTGTCTCAAAAGCTACTAAACCGATTTTGATAAAACTTGGTCAGTTCCCTAAGTTGGAACATTTATTGAACATGATTTAAATCAAAAAGAATTATCTTGATATGACTTTTAGTTCCCAGCAAGTTTGTAGACAAACAAACATACAAACATGTATGTATATACATTTACGAAACTTAATACATATGCTTGCGCACCTAAACAGCATTCAAAAACATACTCAAATATTATCTAATCCCAAAAATTACATGTATGCATATATTACGTCAAACTAACAACCTCCGTTGTTTCGTCTGTTGAAAATAATTGTGTTTTTTGCATGTTTTTAAGATTATTTTTGCATGTTTAATTTTTTTAGGGTTCCGTATCTAAAAGGTAAAACGAGACCCTATTACCAAGACTCCGTTTTCTGTCTGAAATAAGGTTGTATCTCATAAACCGTGATAGCTAGAAAGCAGAAATTTTCACAAATTGTGTATTTCCGTTGCCGCTATAACAAAAAATACTGAAAATAAAAAAATTAAAATATTAAGCAGGGCTCCCATACAATGAATTTATTTTTTCGTATTTTTTTGCTAAATAAATAAATAAATTAATAAAGGTAACAGGTAGACGTTTAAAATTTTCACAGAATATTTAGTTATATATTCTGTGAAAATTTTACCTTTCAAAATATATAATTAAATAAAAATAAACTAATTATTAAAGGGGGACTCCCGTACAATAAACATAATGTTTAAGCAATTTTTTACTCAATCTATTGATATTTAAGTATACATACAACAAACGTGATTTTCTTTTGTAGATGATGGTACGGAATCCTTCGTGCGCGAGTCCGACTCGTACTTGATCGGTTTTTTATATTGCTGCAGCCATTGATCAAATCTATGTTAATCGAAATATAACAATGATACACATAAAAAAATATTCTAAGATAAAATCTAGCTAAATATCGCGGAAAAAATATATATGACTTCGAAAAAGTATGTAATTCATACCATACCATAACTAGTGGGGTTCAATGATATTCCATACTAAGATAACGTCACTCAATCCCAGCCAATTGCACTACCTGTTCTAACCTAAGCTAATTAGATATTTTACATCCTTTTAATATTAAACTTACGTTACATTGAAATATAAAGGTATAAAAAATATTTTATAGCAAACGAAAAGTTTTTTTGTACATGTGCATATAAAGATGTGATCACGCTAAAAAAAGTTTATTTTAGGCAATTGATACAGTATCACTATAATTATAGAACCATTAGCGTAAGCATATTAGGACGATCGTTTTATTACCGTAAAGTATCTATCAAGTGTCAATTTTAGGTAAGGTCCAGTCCTAGTCGACGGATTTTTCTAGGTGTGGCACCTAAAAGCAACATCTCAAACTTACTTCGTATCATATAAAATATATTGCTACGAATAATCTAGAAACGTGAAGAGTTGGAACGCTGGAGAGATTTAGAATGCTATGCTATAATGGACTTTGTGGCATAGACATCCTAGTACACGCTATGAAAATAGCGTGTACTAGGACTTGTTTATCATAAGTTGCTTATTGTTATTGTTTACGCAATAAATTTAGATTTTTCTAGATCCAGGTAGAACGGGACCCTGGGTATAAATAGAGATGTGTTAACAAATAGAAGGCAGTTTTTATAAAGCAAAGCGATCGAGAGCGATACTTGAAACGGCCAGTGCGCAGCGAGAAGTGTTTTATTATGTAGTCAGTTAAGTTTAGTGTTAGTACAGTGAGTGACTAGTGTTTTTCAGAGTATTTAAGTATTACATTGTATTGTGTTGTGTTGTGTGTATTTGTGTTGTAAATACACGGTTTAATATAAGTGGTCTTTTCTTACAATTACGAGCCCGAAGTACGTAACAATATGTAACACAAGCCGGGAAGCGGCTAACTTGCAATTATTTCAAGACATATTCTACTATAATCTAATTTGCGACATCATGACTGATGGGAATAAAGACGTGCCGTTAGCGGTACCCGATATTACACCTAATTGCTTGAACTAACTAGTCCATTAAATGGTGCATTGGGGGTCGCAAAAGTCAGAGCACGCAATTTTAATATTTTGGATGTCAAATCGGGATAAGTGTTATGTAAAACCAATTTTTGTGTGGTTGCGACCCTTATCTTGCGGCCGCAAGGTCTTAAAACGTTTTTACACAATATCGGGCAAATTATTCGTCACACAGAATATTTGCAAGAACAATTTTTGTTGCAAATTAATTTTTTTTCAGCTTTGCTCTGTAATATTAGCTGTAGAACTAAAAGTAACAACGTAATTAACGATAATAGATAAAAAATTGTCCACAAAACTTCGTTGACATTTATAAATTTAAACTGCATGTTCTGTTTTTTGCACGCTACGTCAAATAAAATTAAACATTTAATGAACTAAGTATACGTTGCTAACACTAAAATTGCTTTACGGTTTCGTTACGGAGGTTGAAATATAAAAATAAATCGCACGCCGTTTCCCTTTTGTTAAAAACAGAGTGAACCGACGTTCTTAGAAATCCTGTCCACTAAAATTTATCGGTTTGCCGGTTAGTGCTTGTTACATTTGATAACCGACACTTTTTTTTTCTTGAAGGTTTATGTACTCTCAGAGGCATGAAAATTTTCGAGAGATGAAATAGCTAGCAAAACATTTCAGTAGAAAAACCTCAATAATATTTTTGTTCAGTACAAGATTTTACGTCGATTCACAGCCCAAATGACAGCATGACAGTTATAACTATATTTATTGAAAAAAAGTATATAAATATAGTCATATTAATGTTAATTATAAAAAAAATAATGTGTTTAATTTAAATAGTTAAAAGCTTAGACAGATATTCTGTGGCTAAAAGCATTTACAGTTCTGTAGAACTCATAATTTGTTGATATGAATTGAATAAATATGTGAACGATATCATAATATATGAAAGTATTTTATGAAATGAAATGACTTCAAATACCTACATGTCAACTAAACCCATATTTCAAAAACTGATGAACCGATTCTTATGAAACTTGACCTGTTCCCAAAGTTGGAATATTTTATATCTTATTTAAATCAAATCTCAATATGACTTTTAGTTCCTGTGAAATTCGTGGATAAATATACAAACATACATAATTATACTTACGACATTTAGTAGGTAAACTTACTTGATGCGCCCAAATAGATCATCATAATCAAATATTATCCAATTTCAACATCATTACATATATATACATACAATATCAAAACAGGAACCTCCATTTTTTTGTTTGTTAAAAAATATAACTATAACATATTAATACCAGCGAGATATTTAATTAGGTGACAACATTCTCATGATTTCCCATAAAGTGCTACGCCTCATTAGTCTTACTTGTTAAACTTAATCCATACGGGAAGGGACGTTCAAACCAAAATGGCATTTTCATTAGTAAATCAAGGTTGAATTAAGCGTGTGGAGATTTTCTGTTATTAAATTTATGTATATAAATTCATCACGCCTATGCTAGAGACAATCTATGCATTTTTGTGGTACATTTTACTAAAAAAGTTTTAGGTTTTAACTTTAACGTGGTAGGTTAAATTCGTGTCTAGATGTGTTATATACCATAAAAATGCCATTTTATTTACATTAAAAAAATAGAAGATACATTTTATATTAGAATCTTATCACTGTTAACACCATCTATTATAAAACTAACGAGTTAAAATCGATTGAATCAAAGGCGCCTCCAAATTTTGAGCCATCACTTTTTCCAGATTAGTGATATAAAAAATAAGTAAGCAAACTGTAACTAATAATACATATTGTACATACAGATTGTATTGAAATTTAATATTTTACCATCTTGATGTTTGGTAAGTTATGATTTATAATCATACATTTCTAAACGCAATATTTATCCTGCACTGCTCTTCTGTAGCAGCAATTCGGTTTCAAATTTTCAAGTAATTATCTATCTTCCGTTAAAATAACATTTTATAAACATTAAAAAAAATAGAAGATACATTTTGTATTAGAATCTTATTACTACTAACGCTATTTATTATAAAACTAACGAGTTAAAATCGATTGAATCAAAGGCGCCTTCAAATGTTATTATTAACCGCAATTTCCAAAAACCCGGTTTTCGTCAGATCTCCACGATGTGAGAATTTTTTTGATTAACTACCTAAAAGAAGCTCTAAAAAAGTAAAAAATTAATGGATGTAAGAATCAAAGTTGGAGTTAAAAAAACAGTCCAAAACTATATTGCGAAAAATAAAAATAATGGTGAAAAAAAAAAGTTTTTTAAATTTTTACTCCACGATAACTGAGGTTTTATCGCATACATACCTACAGACATACGTCATTATCGGAACTCAAAACGTCGAGATCTGTCAAAAACTCAATGGGGACCGCACTTTAATAAGTTAAAAAACATTTTTTGATTTTCCTTACTCGGGAATCGAACCCCGAGGGTAACTCTGAAAGAAAAATTCAAAAAATTAATTCGCTGAGTCTCTACCACCAATTCTTCATGGCTACTGTTAGTCCAATATTAATTCTAAAAATTTTGAAGGTTTATTTTAATATAATATTTTTTGATTTTGATTTGGAAAATCAAAGGAAAACAAAGAACTTCCTAATTAAAAAAAAAAACAATTATCTTAGCGGAATATTAAAAATATGTTTTTCTCTATTGGAACAACTTTCATTTCTAATACCCATTTTCCTTGAAACCTATTACTTTTACAAGAAAATTACCATAAATGAAAATTGATTTCTATCAATATTAGATTTTAAGAGCGGCGTGGTGGCGCGAAATGGATCTTGAGTTGCTACACATATTATAAGTACTATACTATAATCATACTGCATTAAACATTATCAAGAATCTAAACTTGATAAGACAGACCATAAAATATGGTGTGTAATATGGAGATAATATTATAACAACTATAACAATCATGTTTTTAATAAATCAAGAAAATTTTAGTAAGTACTAAAAAAATGTAGTAGAAAGTCTTAGAAATTTGTTTTTTTAGTTTGGCGTTATTTTTCTGCGCTCCACTAGACCAAAGCCTGACGACGCCTTTGATACGATAGAATATTTGGTTTAAAAATACGCTTGATTTTATTAGGTTAGATAACTATGCACTAATTCCATACATTAAAAGATGTAATTCTCATAAAAATACTTTCCTAACAATATTACTAGGTAGTAAAACTTTGCGAGCCCTTAAAAAGCTTTGCTTTTTGCTAGTAAATAAAATATCAAGGAAATACTAAAATATTTTGAAATTTAGGTCCAGTTTTCTAATGACACTAATATATGGGATTTCAAAGATTGTGTATTTAGAAAACTGGACCGAAGTATTTTAGTTTTTCCTTGATTTGTATACTAAACACTAATTGTGTTCTAAATTTGACGATTCTATGTATACTAGAAGTACCTAGGACTTTTGAAGATCAGCCAGTCATGCAGTCAATCAGTGACAATATTAAGAAACTTTGACTAGTTCTATTTTTTAAACTACTGGTTTAAATTAAGTTTGAAATATACCGTGTTTATACAATGCCTCCTGGGATGCTGAAAATTGATGCTTCTAGTTTCATACACAACGAAGTTGCAGGAGGACCGTAAATGGCCTAAACTGCTCCGAGAAAAGGACAGTACGCCCGATTACTCGATTTGCTTAACTTGGCGAGTGTATGGTAGTACCCCCAGATAACACAGTAGATTAACTCTAGATTGCGTCATTATATTCCACTTAAAACCTGGGACTTAGATACAGTATCTATCTTCATACCAGTATCCTCCAAGAGGTAGGCACCCACGATTAGCCGAATATACTTAGACCCATAATGTAATAAGTAGCAATCCTAACGCCAACCGGACACTTATTCAATCCCAGGCAATGTTATTTGTAATCAGAAAACTTAAATAACACATTTTCCGATCCGAGAATTGAACCCGAGACCTCATGTAATCACCTACAGCGGACCACAAGACCACAGAAGCGATAATTAGATGCAATATATTATACCAAATACTCTTTACGACCAAAACCAGGAAAATTACCTACAATCAATTTAGATACCGAGGTAGAGTCAAATAGTTAATAGACAGTAAGACTACATAAAAAGGAATTTTGTAAACATGTTTTATTAGGACAGTATTCTTCATGATAAAGTCATCAACATATAGCCAAGTTAGACGCCACAATAATATAGTGTCTAGCAGGGTTTACGTTGCCTATTGATCTTATACTCGGATATGTGTATCCAAAATCTAAGGTCGATTAATGTAGAACTATGTATAAGTAATATTTTGGCAAATTGTTTTAGGCATCATAATATGGTGGTTAGAGTTTGTCTTTTTCAAATAATCTTCAAAACTGTTTTGAAGATTATTTTAAGAATGAGGACTTGCTAATGTGACGCAATATAGCAGATAAAATATTAAAATAATATATATGTATACAATGCAAATGGTTTTTTTTTAATATTTTTGTATTGTTGTATTGTAATATATTGTATTGTATGAAGATTACAAAAGTAGGCCTCTGAAGTTTTGGTACTACCGTTTTACCTATTCCTTCCGCAATAGCGTCCATGTTTGTGACTGTCGTGTACAATTTGTAACAACATGTAAGCAAACAAGATAAGGCAGGGTCGTCAAACATTGAAATGTACAGGACCTAAACAATTAAATGTAACGGGTCACTTGCTTCAAAACGTATTCTCACGACCCTGAGGCTGTATCAATATTTAAATATTGAAATTGATTTTATGAAATTGTATACATAAACGCTGTTACCATAGATTTTCCGTTCACCGGTTACCACAGTGTTACAATATTTTCGCTTACTATACTAATGATAAACAATCAATATAATTTACATATGACGTAGGGAATGTGGGGGTATATACGTTCTTTGTCGTTCACCTCTTCATCCATCGTAGATCCAGAAAATAAGACTACTATAATAATACACTCAATAAGTTTTAATTAAAGAAATTAATTGACTTTACAATCACAATATGCATACACGGCTCGGATGAAACTGATTACTTTTTGGAACGCGATAAAGTCGGAGTAGATTGGCTACACTTGCGTTTACCGTTGTGTCTGTCACAACGTGGTCACAACTCACAATAATGACCATTGGCAGCTCCACGTGTGCATATATGTATGGTATTAGAACCAATTGACGTTTACTTAATATGTCAGCTGTCAGTTGTCAACCTCAATGTTGTCCACTACCGTATCCGAATACGACCAAATTGATTAAGATTTGACGTTCAGTTTTTCAACCTCCGACGTATATAAACTTCAGCTTCTGTTGTATCCGCAAATTATAAAAGTAATAGATTAAATGGCTTGACTTTTAATCTACGAGTATATTTCTATATTAATTTATAAATGCGAAATTTCGATGTTTGGATGGATGGATGTTTGTTACTCAACCACGCAAAAACTAATAAACGGATTTGGATGAAATTTGGCATACCGGAGGTAAAAGATAACCTGAAATAGCACATAGACACCGAAAACTGTTATAATACAGCGGGCAACACGTTGCATCTAGTTTTTATAAAACTTTAACTTGTAACATTACAGTTTTAGGGTTACAATATTGGAAATATGATAGCACGCGGCAAAATTATCGAGGCGGTAACATTCCTGCTATTTTTCTCGATATATGGTAGTACATGTTTATTATCAGGTTATATTTTTAATTGTGTAAAATAATTATTATTTAAAAGTAGCTGACCCGGCAAACATTGTTCTGCCTTTTTCACTACTCTTATTTTTTCTATATTTTCTCGCCTCTTAAACCTTACCTGGACTTCAACAATTAATTCTAAACTAAAATTAGCCAAATCGGTTGAGCCGTTCTCGATTTTTAGCGAGACTAACGAACAGCAATTGATTTTCATATATATACAAATGCCTATGTAATTCATAATTGACATTTTACTGTTCTTCATTTACTACAGTTCGCGTTTTCGTTTTCGTGTTCATGTCCATGAAAGTATGCGTGTGCATATACGTGTTTGTGTGCACTTAGGTGTATGTGTGTTTGTACATACGTGTGCATGTTACCATGTTTGTTATATTCACGACCCAATAAAAATATCATACGAGGATTATTTTTCTCTTATAGATAATTGCATATAAATCCGAATCCATGTATGATCTGAACATAGAGCCTCGTCAATAAAATGTCACCTAGTAAAGTGATTGGGGCTTTTTTTAGAGGAAAAGGTTCTTTGGTTAGTGACGAAACGCACAAATACATATATACATACATGACCGTCCCGTTGGTCGAATGGTTATAGACCCTGACTACGCAGTCGACGGGGCTTGGGTTCGATCCCCGACGGGGACAAACATTTATGTGGTGAGTATAAATGTTTGTATTTCAGGGTTTGGGTGTTTATTAAATACATTCTAGTATTTATATATGTATTTCTATGTATTATTATCGTTGACTAACACCCATATCAGGAGCAAATAATTTGCTTACTTTGGGGTTAGATCAGTAAGTTTAATTTGTCCCGTGAATATTTATATTTGATCGCCTCACAGAGGCGATCAAATATAAATATTCACGGGTGTCTAGTCTAGTGTCGGAATTCACCACATGAGGCCCTGGGTTCGACTCCTGGATCGGGCAATTTAAAAAAATGCGTTTTTTCAGTATTCTGATAAAAATTGGTTTTGATTGATTTCTGATTCCAATTGATTGGAAAGTGCCCAGTTGGCGATAGGCTTGCCACCTATCACATTGTGGGGCCAAGTATCTTCGGCTAATCGTGGGTGCACTTGTTGTACCTCTGCCCATCCTTTCGGGGATACGGGCGTGAAGATACTAATATTTATGTTTATTTATTTATATTTATATCTTCACGTCAGATCCCATAAAGGATCGGCAGAGAAAACTAAATGTCATATGTCAAGATCCTTGCAGAATTGTTTTGATTCTTTCATATTCATTACTTTCTTCATACAAACACTCTGGATTCGAAGACTCTATACGTCACCTTTGGAAAATACCTGATTAACTTAAACCAGTTTTGGTCTTCTCCGGTACCTAGGTATATCCATCCACATTAGTATTATATACATTTCTGTTAACCTTTCATCTACCATTCTTTCTATATGTCCAAACAATCGAGCATGCCCTTTCTTATTTTTACACTGACACTTTCTTTCAGACCAAACCTTTTACTTCAATAATGCGAAACCGGACAGTAAGTGTTCCGCCATATATTTTTCTTAGTGATGTTATTTCGACCGCATTGATTATGCTTTCCTAACTTACTCTCTCTCTCTCTCTCTCTCTCTCTCTATCGGTCATGCATTGCTTATCGTTTGGATAAGCACATAATTATGCATGGCAAAACCCCGATTTAACATTGTGTTTTGTGGAAAAAAATGAAGTTGGGAAAATTTCCCCACTCATATTTCCACTTCGTACTCTGGATTGGATTTTATAACTTTTAAGTAGTGGGAGAGTCCAAGAGGGAATTTTGAGTTTTACTCGAGCACCGCAGATCTAATTAGGGGGGATACCTGGCATACGGTTTAGGTCTTCATCCAAATATAAGCCCTTTACAAAGAGCCGGGCATCTAGAGCAGCAAAAAATATTATAGCTTCAGCTTGTGTCAACTATCGAATTATATTTTTTTGGATAGATATCTTACATCATTTGCTTCAAAATAATATGTAAAATTGAATCATGTTCGATAATATCAAGACAACGTTTCCTTTTCCTTGGAATTTCGTGACCCTTACCTCAGCATCATCAGATTTTCAAAATGTATCTACACTTTTTAACTTGCAATAACTTACCATACCTTAATTTGACGCGCTTCAGTAATTCCATGTCACTTTTTTACTGTTATAAAAAATCTCTAGACGTTTTCGTAATATTACTTTTTATTTTTCCCATCATCTTTATATATACAAATAGATAAAATTGGAGTGTCTGTTTGTAATATTAAAATAACCGCTTTTTACTAAATGCATATGGATGTATACACATATACCAAAATAACATTTTTTTTTAATTTTTGTCTGTCTGTCTGTTTGTTCTGGCTAATCGTTTAAAGTTTTTGAAAATTGTATAGTGTCATTGTAATATATTTTTAAAAATATATAAACGGGTCAATAACGCGTACATATATAGAACTTACTTGTAAAGCTCGACGTTTCGGCTAAGTTACATTGACCGTGGTCACGAGCAGACGAGAGTCTACTCGTGACCACGTAGTTCTATATATGTACGCGTTATTGACCCGTTTATATATTTTTAAAAATGATAGTAGAACGCGTTAATTTAAAAGTTCATATTGTAATACATACTGATAATAATGACCCCATGAGGTCCTGGGTGCGATTCTCGGGTCGGGCAATTCAAAAATGTGTTTTTTTTTTGTTTTTTTTTCAGTCTTCTGAATAAACAACGTTGCCCGGGATTGGAAAAAGTGCCCGTTTGGCGATAGGCTTACCACCTATCACATCGTAGGACTTAGTATCTTCGGAAATCGTGGGTGCACTTGTTGTACCTCTGCCTACCACTTCGGGGTACAAGCGTGGAGATACTTTTTTTTCTTGGATAATAATAACAATTCAATTTTTTTTTGACCTATTTATATCCAACTTGATGACAGGCATCGTAAAAATATCTCATCTTAATAAACGTTGTACGTAAATGAAATACGATAATTTTTTATACCTCAATATTTTTATGAATCGTTTTGAACGTTACCTTAACACAATCGTTTTAAAGTAGGCCAATGGAACGTCAGACTTCGTATAAAAAGCAAATTGGAAATTCGTTTAAGCTTCCCTTTATTACACATTTCCAATAAATCCTTTTCACGTTTCTATGTGAAGAGAAATAAGTGCCTCTATTAATTTAACATATTATATGTTCCGTCTCTATATACATAATAATTACATTGTTCATATTAAATTTATTTAATTTTAGAACATATAATAACGTATATACAAACTTTTTCAAAACACACAGATTTGTTGTGATTGATTGTTCTTCTAACTAAAGGTGGTGTCAAGAGTCTTTGCAACCGGCGTGTGTATATAAAGAGAGTAATGAATGTGGAGGAAGTGAAACAAGCCTGCAAGGATCGTGATATATGGCACTCGGTTAAAATTTCATTAAAATTGGTTTAGCATTTTAGCCGTGAAAGTGCAACAGAGAGACAAACAAACAGAAAGACAACCGAATTTCGCATTTATAATATTAGTATAGATATGGAATTAATTTACAATTACTAATCATTTTAACGCCAATCGGTTTCACCTATTACAGCATCATCAGGGATTTAGTTTATATGGCACGGATGCAGTACTTAATGAAAATAATGAGATGAAGATCTCTCCCACTACCTTCTGTCTTAATCAGTTTTTATATTATGACATTTAAAAAATCCCATATGATTTTAAACATTTTCTTTCACACAAACCTACTCCTGTCAGGAATACAATAAAAAAATAAATATCTATTATTTATTTAAAAGCTATGTGCCTACTTACATTACGGCGATTTATTTTGATTTATTTAGGTGTAAACTATTTATTTTAATTTTTAAATCAGTACTAAAAATTATAGTATAGCATAAACATAATAGTATGATGCCGATATGTAGACGAAGGCAGTAATTCAATTTAAGTAATCTACGTAATAGAGATGGTGAAACACACAAAGATCCAATATCGAAAAATACTTTAGATAACAACAGTATCTCGCATTGCGTTGAATTTTTTCAAATCAAATAGTTCACTTTACCCAAAAACTTTCCCTAAAACTAACATTAGCTTTACATAGCTTCTGAGGATTAAAATTATCAAAATTTATTCGCCCGGTTCTGTGACTCGCTTCAGATAAATCGTCTCAATTTCCTTTTTTACATTAAGGTATAAAAAGCAATCACATATAGTCCAGTAAAAAGTTTAACGAAACCATGATCGACCAGTTTTGGCGCAATGAGTAAAAATGTGTTCATTAATACTTAAATAATGATATTATGAAAGAAATTTTGATTAAAATTAAGGGGAAAGGGATGAAAAAAATAAAAAAAGGGTTGAAAAATGCCTTTTTTTAAATAACTTAATAACGGTAAGAAATAGAAAAAAAAGTTTCAAGTAAAAGTTGTAGAGAAAAAAATTCTACACAAAAAGTTCCTCTTCATTTTTTTATTATCTGCTTTAGTTTAGCCCCAAAAAATAAAAATTAAATTTGCTTTGTAATTAATTATAAAACCTTACCAGAATTATTACGGCCCTGTACCATGTAGCGCGCGCATCACATTAGTATGTACTAACACTACTACACATGTATTCCCATATTTATATGTTTTTACATATTTTACTACAAATTTTAATCAAAATTTCTTTCATAATATCATTATTTAAGTATTAATGAACACATTTTTACTCATTGCGCCAAAACTGGTCGATCATGGTTTCGTTAAACTTTTTACTGGACTAATAGCTCTTTTCATTAAAAGAGATTGCCATTGCTTTTAAAAACAAAATAAATAAATATTGTATTGTCATTCATATGACAAAGATTTATCACCGGCGTTGAGTTTACCACCTCCTTACCTATTACTGTCAAAATGTCATCAAAGTTTGTAATTTTAAAGTAGGCGGTAAACTTATACATGTTTCATTACCATGCCGCCATCCAGTTAGCAATAAATCATAAAATTTTTGTTGTTTATAGGCGAAGCTTGTCTCTTTCCGTCGAGAAAGCCATCTTATTGTTTGTTATCCTACAGTGTAAGAAATAATGCGTAAGCCCAGCCCCCTCACTCTCTAAACCAGCACGCGATAACCAAAAGCACTTGCTCTATTGTTGTTGAAGCTTTGAGCATTACAACCATGAAATATTACGTATTAATTAAATTTTTTTTATGTCATAAGATAGCAAACAAGCAGATGGGTCTCCTGATGGAAAGAGTCAACCATCGCCTATAGACACCAAAGATGTTAATGGTGCGTTGCTATCTTGTGGCAAGGTCTAATGCCACATGCATAAGTTTACCGGCTACCTTACCCTCCAAACCGGAACACGACAGCGACAAGCACTGATGCTATTGCAGCAGGAATAGGTAAGGCGGTGGTACCAGACCCGGGCGAGACAATGCAGAACTCCACCACCTAGTAGCCACGATGGTAGTGACTCGATAGCCAATCGGTCGCCTTTTACGACCTGCCTGGCAGAACGGCAGTTGGCCTATTCTACAAAGGAGGCCGGGACCAACACGGCGAAAACAAATATTTACGTTATATCTCAGTCTATGAAGTCTCGCTATCTCTTTTCATACAGCTGTGTTATAGTATTGGAGCCCAAGAGGGGATATGTACTCGAGCGCGTCAGATTAACATAGGGGAGGTACCTCGCATACTGTTGAGGCTCTCCACCAAATATAAGACCTTTATATAGAGGTGGAGGCTAGAGCAGAAACAAAATAAAATTCCAATAACTTCGGCTTATGAAAATCGTCAGATTATATTTTTTTCGTCATTCTTACATCATTAAGTCTATAATAAAAGAAAATTCAGACGCGCTCGAGAATGTCAAAACAACGTTTTCTTTACAACTATGTGACCCTCCCACTCCCTCACGCTACACTTGAATCGGCAGATATTATAAATTTTAGGTGGCAATTAACCCACCATGCCTTAATCTGACGCGATTTAGTGTTTCCATGTCTCAGATTTTTTCAAACATTTTTTATCTGCAGATTTGTTCTCCACCATTGAAATGAAAAACATTATTAATCTTCTATTTTTCCTATATTTTAAACTACAAAATCCAATAGGTCGCTACGACGCTCGAGTAACTGCTCATTTATCATCTTGGGCTCCCCTACTATTAGAAAGAGAGGAACCTTACCTACCTTAGAAAATGACAGGAGTATTTAATTAAAATTTGTTTTCAAGTAGATATTAAAAGTTTTGCCTCCAGATAAATGCTTCATGTTTCATGATTACAGCATATATTTTCCTGCCACTGTCAGATATACACGTCGACTGGTTAAAAATTATAGATATTAAAGGACGCGATAGTTAATATTCATAAACCAATTTGGCTAATTTTGGTTTTGAATTAATTTTTGAAGTCCAGGGAAGGTTTAGAAGGTGAGGAAATATATAAAAAATAAGAGTAGTTAAAAAGGTAGTTAAAAAGAACAACGTTTGCCGGGTCAGCTAGTAAACAATAAAAATATAATAAAATGAGAGTATTGCTTAACCACAGAGTAAACCTCAACAAAATTAGTGTAGTAATATATTTAGAATGTTTGGTCACCGTACGTTCTCGTACTAAAGAGTCTAGTTACAAAATATATAGGTACAAAAGCCAATCTCAGGTATGTACTTCACTTTTAATACCTACGCTCGGTGATCGCGCGAGGGTTTGGCTTGTGCACAAAAATCTGGTTGTGGCACTCGTATCTAGGTGTTTGATTTATTATTGAGAACAAAACAGGAAGAACCGAAATGTAAACCAATAGTAACTAAGTAATTTAAAATTGACTGCCCCGTTGGTCGCGTAGTTAGCGACCCTGACTACGCAATCGACAGGGCTCGGGTTCGATCCTCGACGGGGACAAGCATTTACGTGATGAGCATATATGTTTGTATTTCTGGGTTTAGGTGTGTATTATGTATGTAACAGTATTTATATACGTATTTCTATGTATTAGTTTCGTTGACAAGCAAATAATTTGCTTATTATGGGGTTTTATCACTAAGTGTAACTTATCCCGTTAATATTTATTTATTTTATTTACGTAGGTTACGTAGGTAGTGTGACCTAACACTTATAAGTTTTAGTAACTTAGTTTTAGTAACTTAAAAAAACAACGTGTTATAACCAAAATATTATGTTTATTGTTTTTCAAAATAATCTCCTTTACATTTTAAACATTTTTTCATGCGATCGAACTTTTTTTTAAAACAGGAGGACCACAGATCGTAGGCATGTTTTTTACGTGCTGATTGAACGCTATCACTGCCTCTTCAGAGTTGGTAAAAGTAAAACCTCTCATCTTTGATATTGGGGAAAATACAGAAATTACAGGGTGCTAGGTCGGGGCTATGCGCAAGATGAGTGACGAGATATACTTTTTCGGAAGCTAAAAATGACTTTGTTTTGTTGGCCGTGTGTGAAGAAGCGTTATCATGGTGCAGGATAATGCGGCTTTTGGGTTGTCTTTCGGGAACTTTTTCTAACACCCTGGGTAAACAAATACCACTCGGCATTAACACTCTTTTAACCGCTTAACAGTAGCCACATTATTTCGGTTGACGGCAGTTGACGGCCGCCCTTCACGAAATTCGTCATATAAAGAAACTCGACCTCTCTCAAATTCAGCAAACCATCGCCTCACGGTGCTCAAACAAGGTGCTTCTCTCCCAAAATCATTTTGAAGACGAGCGGCACAGTATTGCAGAGAAAGAGAACTTTTAAAATCATAAAAAATCATCGCTCTAAAACCTTTTCGACTTAATTCCATTTTCGTTGCGTACGTAGAACTTTGATGTGTGATATAAAAACAATTGACAAATCATTTCCCGCCAGTTTTTTTTATTACTAAGAAGGTTGCAACGTTTTAAAAATATAATATTCGAAATTCAAATAGCTCCGATTAGCTAGAAGTGCAAAACTTTTAGTGTGACCCATGTATTAAAATATTTTAATGTTATCATTATTTCAAATTTTCTGCACAAAAAAGTTCACTAACCTGTGTCCAAGCGAGGCGTATATGGAATCTATACCTTTACACAATGCTCTATAGAGTTGAGCTCGGCTATAAAACAAAATATGTACAGCCTTGTTAAGGATTTTAAAATATACCCGATCGCAACATTTTTCTGGGGTATATTTTTATGTTGGATATTCTGTTTGGTTGTACTGTAAAGTATACACATTTCAATGTCCCTCAATTTTTGATGTTGTTAGTGAATACAGAGACAGCAAAATGCACGTTTTGTTTTGTATGTTAGGACTGAGATTATATAAAAAGAAAAATATAAAAAACTTTTATTACAACAGGAAATGAACTTATTATAAAAATATAATTGGCAAGGACTAATACAAATTACAAATTTCAAATTAAGATACCGCCCAGCTTGAATCCTAGATTTATTCTTTCCTATTCCCTTGTCTTTACATCGACTCAGGGCTGTGCTTTCAACTTTAATTTTGATACATGCATTGCAGTTATTATTTGATATGATACTATACATTTTATTTTCGTGTTTTTTTTTTTCAAATTACCTAAATGTACTCGAAATCATATAATTTAGACAGTAATGACTTGCATGTATAATAGAATGACGAGAAATAAAATTTTGGGTTGTTGTGATCGGATAGGTTAAAATATCTGCGCACGAGTATCATAAGGCTGAAAATATACCCGATGTAAACTCGCGCCAGTGACGTTACAAATGTTAGGTAAAGGTACGCTTTAATTAAATGATTTTTGCTTTTTGGATTTGAAAATATACCCGATGATAACACAGTGTCTGACGTCATGAGCGTTATGTAAAGGTATAAATTCAATATACGCCCAATCGAGTGGCTGGTGGCACTCGCGTTTGCACATTTCCAACGATTCCAAAATATCGTTTACGTGAGAGGTGTCTGTGTGTGCGTTGCTCAAGCGTCCTATGCATGTAAGTAGATTGACTTCTGTGCCTATTTGTTATGTGGTCTAGTCACGAGTTCAGTAATTCGCTGTTGTAAACAATGAATTTCCGTGCGCCGTGTGTGGATATCCTTAATATACTTTTTTGATAATTTAGTCAAAATTAATCAAAAAGTTAAAACTAAGTACCTATTTTTTTACATATTCCGTATTAAATTCTGTTAATTGAATACTGAACAGTATTCATTATGTACCGTCATTTACCGATCAACCTCTATATTTAATTCATTAAACTTATATCAAGTCTTGATTCCATAAAGTAACGTAACAAGCGCTAATATGAATGTGAATAAATATTTGAAAATTAATTGAACTTTAGACAAGTTATACTAACTGTATTTTAGTAGGTCAAACATAATACGTATATATTACATCTATTTATAAACGGCTAATGTGTATTTGAAATCAAAAATACATTTAGCCTTCCTAATCTATATCTGTCCGATCCGAAAGAGATATATAGGTAGGTCAATGACATTATCAAAATAATAATAATAAAATAATTCTTGTTATTAAAATAAACATATCTCGTATTTTAAAGTGCCTCATTTCAGTACTAAACTTCCCCTTAAATCAAGCAATAATTTTGAAAATTTATTTATCAATATCCATAAAATAATGACACAGATATGATTGTACTAGCTACCAAATAATGCTTTTGACGATCGGACAGGGACACACTATATGCTATTTGGTATTGTATATATACAGAACGACTCGTACCAAATATCATATTTGTATAGCTATTTGGTAGGAGTCGCTCTGTGGTCTAGTTGTCTGGTATCGGTGTTGACCGCATGAGATCCCGGGTTTGATTCCCGGGTCAGGAAATTTAAAATGTGTTATTTTTTAAATTTCTGATAAAAACAACGTTGCCCGGGATTGGATAAGCGACTGTTTTGCTAATTTCTTCGGCTAATCTTGGGTGCACTTTTTATTAGTGGTGGGCGTTTAATGAACGAACAGTTTTTTATACTGTTTCTTTAGCGTAAACGAATAAACAGTCTGACGTTATTTGATAAACTAGTTTATGAATGAACTATGCAACGCATAGTTCATTCATAAACTAGGTTATCAAATAACGTTATATACAAATAACGTCTTCATAACGTTCGCGTATGGACTGTTGGTTTCGTGGAACGATCAGCGCAACAAAATAAGTTTCATATTCACGACGCCGACGAGTGGAGTGAAACTTGAAAGTGGCCGTGGGATTATATGTACCACATAAAATGAAATGAATTTCTAAATACGCCAGGTTTATGTATTTATATTGTGTAATATTTAATTATATAAATGAAACACTTTTAAGAGTGTAAATTTTATAATAATAAATAAACCACTACTAGTTAATACAGCGTGTGTGCTATTTCTATAGCACACACGCTGTATTAACTAGTGGTGAAAACTTTTTTGGCTTATGAACTAACCTAAAAATGATTGTAATCACATGTGTTATAGTAAGCTGTATGTTTTCCTTAATAAATAAATAAAAAAATAAAAAAATAAAAAAAATAAACCTGCCAGTCCTACGCCTGAAAAAGTATGAAGGGGAGTTCAGTTCATTTCTATAAACAGTTAACAAGTAAATATAATCTTCATAGAACGATAACTACAACGTAATAATCATATTCAGTCTAGGAAGTAAACTAGTCGAAAATTAAACTGTTTTTTCAACTAGTTTATTGTTTACGATAACCAGTCTCGTTGCGTCGACGAAAAATACGTCAACGACACACCACTACTTTTTATACATTTGCCTACCTCTTCGGGGATACAGGCGTGAAAAACTTACTTAGTTTTTTTTTTTTTATCATAAGATAGCAAACAAGCAGATGGGTCTCCTGATGGAAAGAGTCAACCATCGCCTATAGACACCAAAGATGTTAATGGTGCGTTGCTATCTCGTGGCGAGGTCTAATGCCACATGCATAAGTTTACCGGCTACCTTACCCTCCAAACCGGAACACGAAAGCGACAAGCACTGACGCTATTGCGGCAGGAATAGGTAAGGCGGTGGTACCAGACCCGGCCGAGACAATGCGGAACTCTACCACCTAGTAGCCACGATGGCAGTGACTCGATAGCCAATCGGTCGCCTTTTACGACCTGCCTGGCAGAACGGCAGTTGGCCTATTCTACAAAGGAGGCCGGGACCAACACGGCGAACTTACTTAGTTACTTGGTAGGAGAGTATAACATAATATGTAATAGAGACAAATCGGGGATCATGCAGTAACAATGTAATCAATATGAAAGGATAAAACATTTTAAAGAGCAAAATAAACAATTCATTAAAGTGGAAGTTACAATTATTTCGAGATACACAAGAAGACCTACATTTGTTAGTACGTAATTTAGATATATTCACGTTCAATTTGTAACAAGTTAGAAAGTCCTTGTAGCTAATATTCAGGTTGCGAACACTTGTACCAGGGAAACAATTACCGCGGACAATGTCGAGACAAGTTGGAGCTTTGATTAAATCGAGACCGCATCTCAACTCGTCACGGGCTTACTGACAGAACAAAATGGGTTTAGCTAGCTTAAATCACAGCGACATGAGTGTTTCAGAATTTTGCTAGTGGTAGGTGTCTGACTTTGCGAATATTAAAATGGTAAAATAAGCTTCCGATATTGTCTGAAATACCTTTTTCAAAGTTTAAGCTGATTTTTGCATTATTGCTAACGCCTTAGGGTTCTGAAATAAACTAGGAACCCTTACAATTTCGCTGTATCCGTCCGTCCATATGCCTGTCCGTCCGCAGTCTAGCTCAAAGATCCTTAGTACTAGAAAGTTGTAATTTGGCATGAATAAATAATAGTTACAGCAACAAAATAGTGACATAAAATCTTGACTTTTTTTTTGGGGTAGCTCCTTTACATGTAAAGTGGAGATGTTATTTTTTTTCTCGCTTACCCCATGGTGTGGGGTAGTCATGTGTTTTTTTTGTCATGTCATTTGTCATGTGTGTTCAAATAAACTATGATTTGACGCGTTTGACTATAAACTATATTTTTCTAGTTTTACGATGAGTATACATAGTGCACTATAATATAACGCTATGCGTTATAATAACCACCACAACTCTAGTGTGGGGTACCATTGGATAGGTTTTTAAAAATGTTGCAGGTTTGTGAAAACAATTTTTCGACTAAGGAACTCATTTGTGAAATATTAAGCTTTAAAGTGTTAATTTTTAGTTATAGGTCCCCCCTTCTGCTAGCTAAACGTTTGGTATTAGGAGTGGAAAAAAAACCACGGCAGTAGAAATTATAATGAGGTTCAAAGAAAAACCACGGCTTCACAAGCTTTTGAGTAATAGTTAACCAACCTATAAAATGTACTTGGAGAAGATTTTATAGGCGGTGAACCTGTGGTGTGGGTAAATATTCGTCATTGACATTAAATAGGTTAAATGTTCATAGTATGAAACAATACAAGCCCGTTTCTTAGTCCGCATTATTATGACGGACAACTTCAGAACCCTACATTGCGCGTAGTCCGACACGCACTTTACTATTTTTTCTTCTTTTATGTCAACAATTTGCATTTTTAGTAGTCAATCTCGAAATTGCAGCAGTACGTAATATTGCAATATTACATTGATTACAATTGCAACAGATCCGAATCCGATCCAGTTTAAATTGAAAATTTAATTCTTCATTTTCATTCATTATCATTTTACTGTACTGAATGAATATAACACTACTTCACTATCGATCGAAGGCAATATATGTGGAAATGAAATTTCCACATATATTGCCTTCCATAGGGTATTATTATAAATAACTGACATATAATAATACATATTTTTTTTAAATTATAAGATAGGAAACAAGCAGATGGGTCTCCTGATGGAAAGAGTCAACCATCGCCTAAAGACACCAAAGATGTTAATGATGCGTTGCTATCTTGTGGCGAGGTCTAATGCCACATGCATAAGTTTACCGGCTACCTTACCCTCCAAATCGGAACACGACAGTGACAAGTACTGACTCTATTGCGGCAGGAATATGTAAGGCGGTGGTACCAGACCCGGGCAAGACAATGCAAACCTCTACCACCTAGTAGCCACGACGATAGTGACTCATACAGCCAATCCCTTTACGACCTGCCTGGCAGAACGGCAGTTGGCCTATTCTTCAAAGGAGCCTGGAACCAACACGGGGAAGATTTTATTAAATATCTTCCCCCGTGTTATTATAATATGTTAAATCTTTAATTTTAGTGCTGTTTAAATTTCGTTCAATAATCACTTATCAAAACTAAGTTCAGTTTAAACTTGTTAGTGTTTTTATTGGAATATATAACAAAATACCTTATAACTTTAATATATATCAGTTCATTTGACTGAGTTTGCGATCCCACGGAACATTTTTTTTAATTATTATTAATAGAAATATAGGTATGTGCGCGACGTCTAATGTAGAAATACATTAGACGTCGCGCACCTCGTAAAAGGCGAGAAAAAGCAAATTACTTGTCAGTTACATCGTGATGGTCAACTAAACTAGGTGTTAGAGTTCTACAAAGTCTTGTCCGGTTGATACCACCGCGTCACCTATTCCTGTCACAACGGCGTCTGCACTTGTCACAGTCGTGTTATAATATATAATATATAAGCCAGTAAACTTATGCACCTGGCAATTCAACTCAGCCCCACAGATAGCAACGCACAATTGCGAAGGAGTGCAGAAAACTAATATTTTCAAATAATATGCATAAAAAATGCATACATGCATGACACTCACTACATTCATTTAACATACATGATAATATACAAACAATTATGCTATTTTCCTTACGGCTAAAGTCAGTCGAAATATATAAAAGATTTTATTTTTTAGATTATAGTCAAATTTCGACCACAGACCGATCGCTAGTTTATTTTAATTTATGAAATACCTATTAGCCACGCAACTTCACCCACGAATGCAGTAACATATATTATCAATATAATCTATCATACAAATTTTCACCCCCAATTAAAGCCTATGTTAGACTCCGGGTCATCCATTATCTCCTTGCTAAATTTCATTAAAATCTGTTCAGCGGTTAAGCTGTGAAAGCAAATAGACCGACAAATAGACTTAAGATCCCAGGTTTATTGCTCGGGTGACGCAAAGAATGTTATCAGGGTGAATTTCAGGATAAATCATAGTTTTATAGTATGCTAATTTTAAAAGTTTACACAATTTATTATTGCAATGAGGATCACCACTTATTTCGGCAATTAACAAACTTTCATCTTTTTCAAATCATAAGACCATGAGTTCGATCGATTTTTTTAGCTAGATCGAAGTATTTTAGATATTATCCTTGAAAATCGAAATCGCAGGATCAGCTCAAAATTTTCTGGTGGTGTTGTACCACCTCCGTGCCTCGAAATAACACGTAAATCTGTCGTGCATCATCATCATGCCCTGATAATTTTATTAAATAATCTTACCCAACCACCAACGACAAACTAATAAATTCTACTAAACTGGAACGTAAGTTAACGTTTGTATCATCACTGTACCTACCGCACATGGAAACTGCTGTGCTGATATTTATTTTATAGTTATAATAATATAAACTTGTATTCGGCAATATAATGTACGAAATATACACCGCGTAACGCTATTAAGCACCATAAATTATTCAATATATTTAGGAAATAGCATTTGTGTTTAGGTGAAATATATTAAACAACTTTGTGTACTCCAAAGTTGATCAAATACCGGCTGAGGTTAAGTGTGTCTCAATTTAAAGGCTCTAAATATTTTATGGGATTTACGTAAGAAATTATAACGGTTACTTGCGATCGCCCTGTAGTCAAAATATGTCTATAGACTAAACAATAAAATTTCTTCTAAGTTTATAACAGGCTTTATCCGTAAAGAAAATTGTGTACATGTGTGTATATTATCATATGTCACATGAATGTAGTGTCTGAAATGTTTAATTAATTTAACGTATTTGTAATGCATATAAATTAAAAATATTAGATTTCTGCAATGTCCTCAGCAATATAAACTTTAACTGTTCCAAATGTCATACGCCTTCGTTTACATAACTATCGCAAAAGGGGTCTAAAATTTTTTTTCACAGTAAAAATTAATTTTAAGTAGGTAATATGCACTAGAAATATATTAAATTAGTAATAAATAAACATTACCTACATATTATACTACATTCATATAACATACTCGTACATCATAAAATACACATGAGGGATACATATTAAATGAATCCACAAAATCACTTTTACTGGTTTTAATGGAATTAGCACAGGAACCAGAATACAATATAATATACGTCTTTATCGCTCGTGTTCACGCTCCGAACATAACAGACCGACCCTCTCTCATTCATTCCTCCGACAATCTCAATCATTCTCTTTTTACATTCTTTACTTCACTGATACTCACATTTACGTTCCCTTTTATGCATTTGACAATAAAATTTACATATCCCCCACAATCGGCTACTCGTAACTGCCAGACTGGCATCATGCTCTATATACTGTACATAATGACTTAAAACTAACACATAACAATACACGACAGCAATATAATAACAATAATACAGTGAAATTGATCTAGCATAGTAGCAACTTTCCTTTTCTTACTAACCCGCAACATGGTTGTACAAAAAAAAAGGAAAATAAAATAAAGGACAAACAATACTGACTTACTTATATACTTTCCTCGTCACTGGTGTCAATCATCTCCCAGGTCATCTGGCCATGGTTTCATACAGGCTGCAGTATTAGATGTCTTTACGGGTCCTTCGTTATTGCTATTACATTTCACAACATCATACCTATCTTTATCCTTGACTCTATTCATATTATAGGGTCTTAGGTACTTGAGCTTAAACGTCATACCTACACCAAATTGTGTTCTTTTTATAGCCACTATGTCGCTTTCTCTATACTTCCGACTTTCCTTTCTTTTATTGTTAAAATTTTGCCAGTTTTCTTCCTGAACTTTAAGGATTTGTTTTTTAGCTTGTATTCTCAGCTCATCTCTACTGTTAACAAAATATCTTTAAATAACCGACTTTTAAGAATCAATTTGAAATGCCATATAGTAGTAATTATTTATATTGTTCTATAACGATTGTGGAGTGATATTTGTATAGCTGAAAAATAAAATACTAATTTATTTAAATTAAATCGCTTCTAACACAGACCATGGTAAAAATAATTGTTTTAGTTCTCTCACACTTTGACATTCAATTATACTGGAATTGGTTTGTTTGTTCTTGTAGTTGAACATTTGTAATCAGTATCGATTGACGACTGTTTAATGCACATACTGGCATTGCAAAATTGAGGCAAAATAGAATATCCGTTTAAACTAAAAAGTGTTTATTATGGCTTTAAATAACAATAATTAATTATAAGTAACATAGTTTGAAGTATTTATTTTTTATATATCGTTAATTCAAGAAATATACGGTTTCGGTACGACGGTTTTTTCATGTATTTTTTTATTTCATGTTGTATTCTCATTTATAATTTAGATATTGTAATAACAATACTCAAGGGATGTGTTTACTTAATTCTAAGAGAGTTGTTATTGCCTGTAACTGAGACAACATTTGTCTTGCTTTGTGATGGCTGTCATAGCGAATGTAATAATGTATGTCTTGTTGGCAGTACTTATTATAATAAATAAATAAAATACAAAAATACATTTCTCTTTTTTCGTAACACCGCAGGTTGTAATATACTTATGTGTAATACTTTTTAGGGTTCCGTTGCCAAAGGGTAAAACGGGACCCTATTACTAAGACTCCGCTGACCGTCCGTCTGTCTGTCTGTTATTCTTTCTCCAGGTTGTATCTCATGAACCGTGATAGACAGTTAAAATGTTCACAAATGATATAGTTCTGTTGCCGCTGTAACAACATTTTTTTAAAATTATCGATAGGGTATTAGGAATAGGGTGCTTGATGGTAAGCTAAGATGTGGCCTAAGATAGGACGCGCTTCACCTGTAACTGTTCACTCTTGTCTTGAAGATCCCTAGATAGTACGCGCCGGAGAACACAGACTTAGGAAGCATGTTCCAGTCCCTTGCGGTTCGAATGAAGTATGCGGAGTTGAACCCTGTTTGTCCGGGTACGTGGAACGTTCATGATATGGCAAATACAAAAAAAATAAAAAAAATACATACATATATATGTGTGTGTATATATATATATATATATATATATATATATATATATATATATATATATATATATATATATATATATATATATATATATATATATATATATATATATATATATATATATATAAAAAACAGGATAAAATTTTAATAAATAGAGGCCCTATTACTAAGACTCCATTGTCTGTCCCTCTGTCTGTCTGTCCTTCTGTCAACAGGCTATCTCATGAACCGTAATAGTTAGGTGAAAGTTGATATTTTCACAGATGATGTATGCCGCTATAACAACAAATACTAAAAACAGAATAAATATTTAAGGGGGCTCCCATATAACAAACTAGACTTTTTTGCATTTTTTTCTTGATTTTAATAACGACAACTGGTAGACGCTTGAAACAAAATATTTATTTACATATTCACTTTAAGAATAATAATTAATTAAATTGAAATAAAATAAATATTTAAAGGGGGCTCCCATAGAAGAAACATGTTTTTTGGCGTTTTTTATATTATATTATTATTATTGTCCTTCTTGACGTTTTCGTCAACTGTGAATCCTGACGTATTATTCTTTCTTTTTGCACATATGAGCGCGATTGTGGTTGGCGAAGCTAAATTTTGTTTTAAAAAACTATGTCACACGGAAGGCAGTGTAAAAGATAAGGCGCATCAAGGTGTTCTGCTTTTCTTCAAAACTTGTTTCGACCTTTTAACAGAGTTGCGCCATTCTCGTCTCTGTTTTGCGAGCTCTTCCCAGGTTTTACAGGGTAAATTGCGTGCACTGAGATGGCATTTCAAGACATCCTTGTAACGTAAGTACTGGCCTATAGGTGTGCACTTTCCTTCCTACAGCTGTGAGTAAAAGACAGCCTTGGGCAACCTAGAGTCACCCAAATGCACAAGATGCTTGCACGATTTAAGCTGACTTGTTATGAGCATAGACTCTATCCCACATATGGATCACACTCGATTCTGCCATTTTACACGCAGGATAGTTCTCCAACAATTCATGTGAAAACGGTCCAGTCTCTTAATATCACCCTTGTATAGGCAACAGGTTTCATCGGTATAAAGCAGAATAGGTAGTATTATTATTCTAATGACAGATAATTTCGTATGCAGCCTTAAATCATGTGTGTGTCGTAAACTCTTTTCCGTAACATTCCGAAAGTTGCAGCAGCTTTTGCAATACGTGACGAAATTTTAGTTCTAAGATGAATTACGAATATAATCCCCAAAATACCAAATTCATTTTATTTTCTAGAGTGCTTTTCTATTTAGATGTATCGGCGTTGGATCTGTCATTTTACCACGTGCAGGTTATTTGAGGGCTTCAGTCTTAGACACACTTATGATGACTAAGGCCAAACCATTCGCATGATTCATTTAGGTAACTATGACAAAAAGCTCTTGTAATAATTTTTCGCCTTACATCGACTTAGGTCAAAGACATCTTTATCTGTTCTCACGTTCAAGCATATCTGCTGGCTGTTACTATTGCTAAAGCCTTCTCTACGTACGGCTGCAAAGTAAATGGTAAAGAAAGCCGGAGCTATCACGAAACCTTGTTTGATGCAGCTGATTACTAAAAATAAGTCTGTGAAGTCGTTTAATGCTGCCCTCTGGCCATCATACCATCATGGAACTGACGCCCTAAATTAACAAACTTCTCAGGACAGCCAACTTTAGTAAGCACTACCCAAAGGGCAGATCTTAGTACTTGGTCGAAGGCTTTTTCCAAATCAATTAAACACATGTTAAGAGGACAATTTTGTTCAAGTGCCTTCTCTTGTAACTGTTTGATGACGAAAATAATATCGACCGTACCTCTATCGGAGCAGTACCCACACTGGCTTTCAGGCAGAATACGTTCAACCAGCTATCCCAGCCGACTATTTATAATATTGGCTAGAACCTTTCTAGACGCACTAAGCAATGAAATACCTCTGTATGACCCACAATCAGACATATCCCCTTTCCATTTGTACAATTTACAAATAGTTCCATCTTTCCAATCTTAAGGAACTTCACCAGTCTCCCGTTTTTTACAGATGATGGTACGAAACCCTTCATGCGCAATTCCGATTCGTACTTGGCCGATTTTTATTTATATCTAATTTGATCCTTAGTTATGTTACAAATGTAAATGCGTCATATTTTTTGAAGTCTCGATTGAAGAATTGAAGTATTGATTGAAGTCTCAACAAGAATAAAAAAAGTTTTCATTTGAAATGACTATCTTTAGCTATACATGCCTTCAATTTGTCTGGCCATAAATCAATAGATTTACTCACTCTTCCACGGGAGATTTAGAAATTACTCCAGAAACTAAACTGACAAGCAATGACGCGATTTGAACTTTTAAACTAACGCGTTCTACTATCATTTTTTTTAAATATATAAACGGGTTGAAAACGCATACATAATATATAGAACTTACTTGTAAAGCTCGACGTTTCGGTCAAGTTATATTGACCGTGATCACGAGCGGACTATCCGCTCTATTTTTAAATTTATTATTTTTAAAACTTTATATATTTTTAAAGATGAACCGATGCCGCAGGAATAGGTAAAATGGAAGGATTTCTTTTAATTGGATAGACGTTTATATGAAGACGAAAGTTTGTACACGCCCATCCGAAAGAAACCTGTTCACTCTACTATTTAAGGTTCTAATACTGTTTTTGTCATGAGAAATAGACCCAGGCAGTTCATTCTGATCCTTTCAACTAAACTAAAAAAGAAGTTGCCAAATTTTTTGTTTGATTTTTTGGTATATTATAACGTACGGTGGAATTTCTTTCTACGTCTAGTAGTCTAATAAAGTAATGGTCAGGTGCCAATGAGTTCGAAGAGAGCTTTCACACACTTACCGAAAAACTTACTTAATGTTAAGCTGGCGACCTAACGACGATTCTTATTGTGTGTAGTTTTCTATTTGTGAGCTTGTTGTTTTTTATTAGCCAACGAGCTGTTCAGTCGTCGTCATTAGATAAACGATAAATGGAGATCATTAAAACTTATGTTCACCATGGTTTTCTGCTTTTTTGGCTGATGAGAGAGTCACTGAAGCATTAACCAACAGTTTTCGATCTTCTCGAGATATCGAGGTCTACACACTAGCAACAAACTTCCAGTAACTACTAAGTTTACTGTCCAACCCAGGATTCCAACGTGGGATATTTAAATCCATAACTGAACAGGCTCCTTGATGTACTAATGTAATGAGGCAGTAAATTTAAAAATAAACATTAACTAATCTAATATTTGCGCTGGTCTTAAATGGTTTTTGAGAAATTAGTTGAAGATCCAGAGACAAAACACATCCCATTGTTGAATAAGAATAGAAGACAATTAATTTACTCAACATTCAACGACAGACTTGTTAATCCGCAACACTTATTTATGCTGTAAACGACAGGCCACGATAAATCCGGTGTCAGGATTCAAGGTCTTAATTAAGCGCCCCGAATACGGACCCTTCTAGCCAACAGCTTTTAATCTTGATTATGTTAATAAACTTTGCATAGTTTCAGAGGTTACATAATAGTGGGATTTGACTACTTTAATCATGATAGTCTAAACAATTACGAATTATGTAGATGGAAATATTTAAATATTACAAAAAAATATTCGCTGGATAAATCACACAAAATGAAACAACCCAAACAAAAAACCCAAAAGAATGTAAATCATTTGCTTGTGATATGGTGTTAATCAATGACATTTATTCATATAAATATTGAAATACATATAATAAACACGCAAACCCAGATACACAAACACCTATGTTCATAAGACAAATATTTTTTGTCCATGTCGAGAAACGGACCTGGGCACTTCGACATCATTGTCAGGGCTGCTAACCACTAGAAGCGATTAAAAATAGATATGTCGCAGTGAAATTGTCAGTACCGTTAGATCTACCTGATATTATCATTTAACTGCTAACCTAACCTAACCAAATTATAAATTCCCTAGGTAGAATATAATCTAACGGCTATTGACAATTTCACTGCGACATATATAAGCGGTCGTAAAGACTGAATCTTAAGTTTCAGCATATAACCAGGTAATTTTCCTGAAAATGAGAGATAACCATCGCTTAACGCAGCCTTTTGCACAGTGGGCACTTATCCAATCTCACGCAACGTTGTTTTTGTTAGAAATCTGAAAAGAACTCATTTTTGAATTGCAAGAATCAAACCCTGGACCTTATGTAATCATCAACAACATCGGACCACTAGTCCACACAGGCGACGTCTACTGTATCTATGATAATAACTAGCGCTGACGTTACAGAGAGACAAAGCTTGATGTTAATACTTTAACATTATTCTGATTATCAACAAACAGCAGTAACTTTGTTCCATCCACATAAAGCTGAATTTATGGATGGCGTTCGTAAAAGTTAGTATGAAGTATGAACCATATTATGACAAATACTGTAACATAAATCTATTCATCTTATCATGTGATATCATTACACCAATACTTGCTGAATTAATAATTGAATCTGTCGAAAGCTAGAAATTGAATAAATCAGTTTTTTATGGAATAGGGAGTAAACGGGCAAGAGGCTCACCTGATGGTAAGTGATCGCAGCCGCCCATGAACAGCTGCAACACCGGAGGTCCTGTAGGTGCGTTGCCGGCCTTTAAGGAATTAGTATGCTTTTTCTTGAAGGCCCCTAAGTCATATCAGTTCGGAAACACATCCACTGGTAATTAGTTCATGAATGAAAATGTGCCGCCTCGTTGGTCGAGTGGTCAGCAAACTTGACTACACATTAATGGGGCTCGGGTTCGATTCCCGACAGGGACAATCATTTATCTGATGAGCACAGATATTTGTATTCCTGGGTTTGGGTGTTTATATATATAATAGTCTTACTATTTGATTTTTTATATATGTACCTCTATGTATTAGTATCGATGACTAACACCCACATCACAAGCAAATAATTTGCTTACCTTGGGGTTAGATCAATTCGTGTAATTTTTTCTGTGATATTTATTTATTCACTTTATTTTATGATATGATACGTTAATGACATGATCATGAATCGATTTCTATATCCACAAAACTCATACATGCAATTTTCATCAAGCTTTTGAAAAAGCAATTAAAAGGGCGCCGAGCTTTTAGAGCGAATCGATACTTTGGCCTTTTCCAGGACAGGTTACAAACAGCGAACAATGAAGTTTGTCGAACTGGTGACTAGACTTGTTAGCAAATCGCTATCCCGTGCGGTGACCATGCTTTTTGAATGTTACTACTCTAATTTCTTTGAGATTTCCTATGTCATTAAGCAACAATCTCTTTTAATTATTTTCTAATTGGTCATTTAGTATAAAAGAGAATCACTCATTTATAATAAGTGGATTTCAATGAAAAGGAAATGGATTCACACTACAAAATGTAATAAATCATATTTGAAACTCGCTCATTTCATATTAAAGTCACATTAAAATATTTAATTTAAATGCCTAAAGATTAAAGCACTGCGTATCGCTCTATTTCAGGCTTTTAATTATTCAAAGCCCCGTTGTGATGTTAAATTAAATAAATGTCATGATTTAAACATTTTACAACAGCATTTTGCATTTCTTTTTACCTACCTGCACTTTAAAGAGGACTATAATTTTCGAGTGTATGTATGTATTAGGGTGATTCATTTGCGACAAATATTTTTTTTTCAGGTGCTCAAGCAAAATTTTGTTCTACATATTGAAAAAAAAATTTCTACCAAGTTAGTGCTCTTAATTCGAGTATGAAGTGCTTGCCGTTTTAATTTGATTTTTTCCCATTAGAAATGCATGTAAATATTTTTCTTTTTTTTCAAATTTCTAATGCTTGGACACATTTAATGATATTGGCATTCTGATTGCTGAAATATATCCAGGATTCCACGCTCTTTAAATGACTTTTCGTCAATTTTAATGTCGCCTGCTTTGGTCCACTGGTACCATCTGTCAAAGTTATGTTTTCGAATAAAATGCACATTTTTTTATTTTTACAGCGAAAATTGATTGATAGATGGAAAAAATAATACATATTTTTATAAAAAATTTGATTCTCTTCAAAAAAGGTCGTAACTTAAGTCTCTCAGACTCATAGTTTTTAACTTGCAGTAACTTTTGTAACTAAAAATGTAGAAAAATGATAAAAAAATTACAAATTATGATGTTTAAATTCAAGTTTTTGTTTCAAATTTATTTTTTTCATTACATTGTCAATTTTACTTTTTGTACTTTTATACCTGACATGTTACACATACTGACATACAGACACACATACACACACAAATAAATAAATAACACAATAAGCGGGAAACAAAAAAGTTAATACAAAATTTTAATAAATTTGTAATTTATCATAGTTTATATTTTTATTAGAAATACAACCGAAAGAAAATGAATTGTTATTTTATAAACTTTAAATGAAAGCTCTGTTTACTAAATATATCTTCACATAAGTTAGGTATTACTTTGTTGTTGAATAAAGTTTTTTGGTACATGTTGGGAATTCTTTTCTATAATTTTGAACAGTTAATAATAGGCATTGTTTTTGATCTTCGTCGTATGTGCCAAACTCATTGAATTTTTCAATGAGCGCAACACCTGTAGTAGTATTTGAGCAGGTAAAAGTTGTAAACGACACAGCCGAGCGATGTGTTGCGCTCATTGAAAAATTCAATGAGTTTGGCACATACGACGAAGATCAAAAACAATGCCTATTATTAACTGTTCAAAATTATAGAAAAGAATTCCCAACATGTACCAAAAAACTTTATTCAACAACAAAGTAATACCTAACTTATGTGAAGATATATTTAGTAAACAGAGCTTTCATTTAAAGTTTATAAAATAACAATTCATTTTCTTTCGGTTGTATTTCTAATAAAAATATAAACTATGATAAATTACAAATTTATTAAAATTTTGTATTAACTTTTTTGTTTCCCGCTTATTGTGTTATTTATTTATTTGTGTGTGTATGTGTGTCTGTATGTCAGTATGTGTAACATGTCAGGTATAAAAGTACAAAAAGTAAAATTGACAATGTAATGAAAAAAATAAATTTGAAACAAAAACTTGAATTTAAACATCATAATTTGTAATTTTTTTATCATTTTTCTACATTTTTAGTTACAAAAGTTACTGCAAGTTAAAAACTATGAGTCTGAGAGACTTAAGTTACGACCTTTTTTGAAGAGAATCAAATTTTTTATAAAAATATGTATTATTTTTTCCATCTATCAATCAATTTTCGCTGTAAAAATAAAAAAATGTGCATTTTATTCGAAAACATAACTTTGACAGATGGTACCAGTGGACCAAAGCAGGCGACATTAAAATTGACGAAAAGTCATTTAAAGAGCGTGGAATCCTGGATATATTTCAGCAATCAGAATGCCAATATCATTAAATGTGTCCAAGCATTAGAAATTTGAAAAAAAAGAAAAATATTTACATGCATTTCTAATGGGAAAAAATCAAATTAAAACGGCAAGCACTTCATACTCGAATTAAGAGCTCTAACTTGGTGGAAATTTTTTTTTCAATATGTAGAACAAAATTTTGCTTGAGCACCTAAAAAAAAAATGTTTGTCGCAAATGAATCACCCTAGTATGTATATTTTTTTTGGCACGCTCGAAAGCTTAAACAGCGTGATATATTAAAGCATTAGATTCGTTCTAACTGTAAGAGAAACATACGCTTTATTTTTTTACCCAACTGCGCTTGAAGGAGGTATCTATTATTTTCTGATCGCAGTTGGGTTGTTTGTTTTTGTAAGAATTTTTTGTCTGTGTTAAAATCTACTTACGTCTATTGAATTTAAATTTTTGATGCATCCCACGGGGGCAATATTTATTTTTGACAATAAAAAGAACCTTACGTATTAAGTAATAATAATAATATTATTACGTACGTACTTTATTACGTATTAAGTCTATATATAAACTACTATTTGCCTTATGTCACCAAAAAGATGTTGTCGTTATAACGTAGGGTACCAAACGAACACGTACTAAACCTTTTATTGTAAACAAATTTACAATACAGGATTTCTACGACTTAGCAGAAAACTGTAGTATGTAGAGCACTGTTAATCGTGGTTGAAAAAGCATTAAACCATTTTTTTAATTAAAACAAATTATCAACTTTAAATTAATAGTGAATTTTTGTAACTCATCCCCATTGTATCGCCTTAAAAATAAGATTTTAATTAATGTCATAAAAACTATAAACCCATACCACAATACTTGTGAAACGCAATTGCGCTAATTATACACATTCTGTCTACAAGTTTACTTGCAATATATATATATATATATATATATATATATATATATATATATATATATATATATATATATATATATATATATATATATATATATATATATATAGGCGAATGAATTGTGTCAACACATCTGACTTATTGTTCCGATGTAATGTCCACGCGCCAATGAGTAGTGATTGGGCAATCAGTGTCGACCAATCAGATGCTCTGTACATTACTATCTTTCACTGTGGCCTTGAGTTACCCAATTACGACATTGCAGCTAGTTGCCAGAATGCATTCAATACGGAAAATCAAACATTAGCCGTCTATAGGCAGTGTGGTCGGTGCAAACAAGTAACTGGCTTTATGATAGAGAAACCATCGTCTGTAGACACTAAAGATGTTAATGGAGCATTGCTATCCGTGATGAAAATATCACATGCATAAGTATACCGGCTACCTTATTCTCCAAACTGGAACATGATAATGACAAGCATTGACGCTATTACGGCAGGAATAGGTAATTCGGTGGTACCAAATAACGGACCGAGATAACTTTTATAATTAAAGTTAATTTGTTAAGAGTGTTAAGAAAGTTAAGGAAACAACGCAGTTTTGTAAGGAACGTGATTTTAAACACCCGATTCTCCCTATATAACCCGTAAAGAACAAAGCGTACAACAATATGCATGTGAATTTAAAAAGTAAAAAGGATACAGTGAATCAAAAAGCAGTAGATGTTGAGTAGATCCCCATCCAGGCTCTCTTTGAAGAATAGACCATCTGACATTATGCCGGGCAGTTCGTAAAAGGCGAACGATGGGCTATACGAGTCACTACAATCGTGACTACTAGGTAGTAGAGTTCTGTAACGTCTTGCCGGGTATATGGTACCAACAACTTGCCTATTCCCGCCACCATAGCATCAGTGTATGTCACTGTCGAGCTCCGGTGTCGGGTGTCGGGCTTCCGTTGCTGTCCCATTGGGATTGATAATCGTAACCGGAAATCGGAATGTAACGGATAATCGTACCCTTTACTAGGTGTTGATGCTATATTTTGCAAAAGAAATCTAATACCTATTCGTTAAAATTTTGCAAATATGGCGATGGGAATTACCGCTCAATTCGTAAGCCAACTTTTTATATATTATAAGACGGCAAACGAGCAGATGCGTTTCCTGATGGAAAGGGAAAAGTGACAACCATTGCCTAAATACACCAAACATGTTAATGATGTGTTGCTATCCGTATAGTGGAGTGTTAATGCCACATGTATAAGTTTACCGTCTACCTTACCCTCCAAACCGGACCACGAGAGTGACAAGCACTGACGCTATTGCGGCAGGAATAGGTAAGGCGGTGGTTTGGAAAAAAATCTGCCGGTAACTAGTTCCCCATAATAGTGCGGGCAAAAAGTACTTCGAGATCTTGTCCTTGAGGGTGTCCTTCGTAGAGATGTCCTATGGTGAAATTCGACGGCAAGAATCAATCCAAACAGTTCCTCGAAACATTTCCCATGATAGAGGCGATAAAAGTGAAGACTGATGCTACATCTCTAAATAACGCCAAGGAATCAAGCCAATTTGAAATAATCCTGTCATAGACAATTCGGGCCGCTCTACGTTGAATGCGATCAAATGGAAGTAGCTGTTACTGAGGAGCCCCTGCCCATAAATGAGAGCAGTGCTCCATATGACGCCGGATTTGCACCTTGTAAAGCAGTAAATGATGGGCCAGTGTGAAGTACTGCCTGGCCTTGCTGAGAACTCGCAGCTTTTTAGAGGCTAATTTAGCCATGCCTTCAAGTGACCGCAGAACTGAACGTCGCTTGATATGTCAACTCCAAGTATTCCAATACTGGCTGAGGATTTCAGGGAAATATTTTCAAAACGAGAAGATACAACAAAGGGTGATTTTTTAGCGGTAAACGCGCAAAGTTGTGTCTTAATTAAGTTAAACTGAACCAAGAAAATGGACGACATTTGAGTTCGAGTGGAGTTCCCTCTAATATTAGGTTACGCTAGTGGTACCCCCGTTAGGTAAACTACTACCTTTAAATTGTGCTTCCATAGTGTTTTTAGGGAGAGGGTGAAAATAGCCTCCGTGAACCTCTCGGACCAAACGAAAGGCAACAGCAATGCTGTTACTTTACGTTGTTTTTAAGTGAGGTAGTGGTATTGGCCCGGCCGTACTGACCCATTCAACTAACTGACTGCACCAGTGGAATAATTTCACAAAAAGAAAATTATCCTCTAGCAGACGATGGGGTCATCACGTCCCGATGCCGGCAAGACGCATACGGCATAAGGTTGAAATTAGCGTGTACTATGACTGGTTTACGTTCAAACTGTTTATGTATCTACGATTCATTGCTAATCTCGACTACTGCAGTACTTTCGAGAACATTTTCAAAACTTACTTGGTATATAGGACATTAACAAATTAGTTTTGTAAAGCGAATAGATCAGTACAACTGCGATTAGTAAAGTGAAGAAAGTAATATAACGAATCAGTCTGCAGTGTAATATAGCTTATTGATTTAGTCGGTTGGTTTTAGTGTGATATATATTGTATTATGTATATAATTGGGATTTTATTATACAAATATCGAACTACAAGCTCGTAACAATATCTCTTTAAGTATATCTAATCTAAGTATGTCAGATGTTATTAAGACTTAGTCAACATTTTACTAGTTAAACTAGGATACATTAATATTTCCATATAGCAAACCGCAAACTGTAAGTAATTTAGCACCATGTATTTACATTGCAAATTCAGTTTCCCGATCAATTTCATTCAATCTGATTGTGGAACTCCAAAGTTACTGTTTAGTTTACTTCTCGCCAACACATCTTCGTGAAGCTAGAATTCGTTCCAATTTGAAACTTCCGTGGAATCCCTCTGAGTAGTTTCACACATTTTACAGAGGCTCAATACGGTATAAAGACAAAGAATTTCAACATTTTGTTTCGAAGCTGTATCCAAACAATGTCTAACCTTATTTGAGTTTCATACAATGCACAAACATAGAATTTAGGAATTGTTTTCTCTTGTTATTACTGTTCACTAGATCATTCGAATCTATTGTTAAAGTATAAAAATTTTGCAAAACAGGAATTTAATACGGCTACAGCACAATAGGAAGGCAATATATGGCTTGGAACAATGGAATAGTAACTTCTATATGATGTTATAACTTTCTGCTGAACCAAAACGGTCAGATATAATAATGGTTTCTTTTGACAAATAGAAAGCAGGCTTAAAAATGGACAATTTTAATATGGCAATAGGGAATATAAGAAGGTTGTAAAAGCATAATTTTCTCATAGTTGCCTCATAAATTTCCATGTCCAAATTGAAAACTACATTTATTGCACATAATATTCCAACTTATATTAAAATTTTGTACAAGTGGGTTGAATACTCAGGTAAGTTTCAAATTATGTCTACAAAATCGTGAAGTTAGAAACTTCATCTGCGTAAAGTTTTATATTTTCGATATTTTTTAATAGCTAACCTATAAAGGAGCGATGACTCTCCTGATAAAAGGAGACAAACCATCACCTACAGACACCACAGATTTTAAGTATTCATATCATCCTAATCTGTCTAGCAGGGGAGTTATATATAATAATATTATAAATGCAAAAGTTTGGATGTTTGAATGGATGGATTTTTAAATCAACCGGTATATTAGCCAAAAAGTTATTTTAACAAAAAATTAAACCGACGAATAGTCGCAAAACTTTTCGTCGGTGGTCATACGTTAAAATTAGTGATTGAATAATCAATCATCCACCGTTTTTGTACAGTTTTGAATGGTTGTTTTTTTTTTTTCAAAAATTATAAAAACAACCCTCGGAGTATATTTTATCTCATTAAACAAGTATCAAAAAAATCAGATCACTCTGTGAAATGTGAGGTGTGTGACACATTATAAACCGTGGATGTACAAATAAATCAGCCCTTGTTTTTGTACGCTTATAGTCGGAATTAAATAAAATAAGATGGATCCACCCTCCGAATATAATCATTCCATTAAAAAAAGAATAGTCAAAATTGAACTACTCCGTAAAAAATTATGCGTGGTCTAACAAAAAAAATATACGCGTCGAATTGAAAACCTCCTCCGTTTTTAACCAGTTGAAACAACCGCAAAAATGTCGGCACAACAATGTTTTTTTCTTCAAATAACTTAATCTGGATAGTACCTATTGATTATAAAATATAACAGCTCTTTTCCTTAAAAAAATCATCCAAATCCAAAAATTGCATCAAAATCAGTTTATCCGCTGGGGATAACTGTTGTTGACGAAAAATTTAAAAATATTATTTATTCGACATAGCGTCAATATTTTCAACCAAGCGATTTTGTAGCCACGAAAATAATTGTGGAGTCAAAATTACGTTGCAAGCCGTTCGAAAGTTTAAAATCGATTATCATGTTCAAAATATGCAGCTTTGAAAAAATAAAATACTATCATCTTTAACAAACTTTAGATTTTTATACTCTGAGTTTAAAATATATCGGAAAGTTTTTTATTTAGCGAAAAGTTTTATAAAATAGCAGGAATGACATGATCAACTAGTTTGCAAATTTTTTTCGAAACAGCCGTTTATTTTGCGGGGCATTTGGAGTATTCCTTAAATTTTCTTTCCTTAAATTTTACTATTCTTTTAGAAAAAGCCCTGTAGAGTATTACGGTAAATCAAATTATACAAAATTAAGGTAAAAAATTATCAAAGAAATCGAAAATTTCCAACGCAAATTTCCAGCGGTTTTTAGCATGTGTATAATTATGCTAAGTTTCTATCTACACAAATAAATAAAATTGGAGTGTCTGTTTGTAATATTAAAATAACCGCTTTTTACTAAATGCATATGGATGTATACACGGTACATATATCAAAATAATATTTTTTTACAATTTTTGTCTGTCTGTCTGTCTGTTTGTTCCGGATAATCTCTGGAACGACTGGACCAATATTGACGGGACTTTCACTGGCAGATAGCTGATGTGATAGGGAGTCACTTAGGCTACTTTTTTCGAAATTTTTCGACGCGTACGAAGTCGCGGGCTCAGCTAGTAATATAATACGTATTACTGCTGCTGCTGCAGCTGCAGCCCGCTGCATTATAAAAGTTTTTTGCGAATCCCGCGGGATTACATATTTTTTTCCGGGACAAAAAGGTCTACGTGCTATTCCAGGTCATAATCTATCTGTATGCCAAATATCATTCAAATACTTTCAGTAGTTTTTACGTGATTGAGTAACAAACATCCATCTAAACATCTAACCATCCAAACATCCAAACTTTCGCATTTATAATATTACTAACTACAGCGTGTTGCCCACTGCATTATAAAAGATTTTGACGAATCCTGGGGGGTCACCTCATTTTCCGGGATAAAAATAGCCTATATGCTATTCCAGATAATCACTTATCTATGTGCCAAATTTCATTCAAATCCGTTCAGTAATTTTTGCATGATTGAGTAACAAACATCTATACAGACATCAATGAATCCAAACATCCAAACTTACGCATTTACAATATTATACTTAATATATAGATACTGTACTTCTTGCCTACACACACACACTATTACAATATTCTCACACATTGTTACAACTGTAAATAATTCTTATAAAAAACGATTGTCTTTCAGTTTACTAAAATTGAATTTGAATCAAATTAAGTGAAAAAGAAGTTAAAAAGTAATTAAACATTAACCGCCAGCTTCCTTCGCCGCTGCAGAATTAAATACGACTATTTTATGCCATGTTGTGCTAGAACAGCTTAAGTGATACAAACAGACAAAAGCTGGTAATTTATTACTGACATTAATTTCTTCCCGGGGTGTAGACAGAATGTAATTATTTTGTTTGAGCATTTTGAAATGAGCTGAGAATTTCTACTTTCCGAAAGATATTTCGAAAAGATACTTCAGTAAACATTTTTCTCGGTATTTGTCCCGTACCCTTTTGACGGATAAGCTGTTTGCCTGCTGCCAGGCAGATCGTTAGTAATGTACAATTATCCAAACATCCATTACAATCATGACTATTGATGATGGAAGATTTTTGGCAATTTCTTACCGGGTTTGTTCCCATAGTTACTACTTATAGCTATAGTATTCCTGTTTTGAGAGTAGAGTATCCATTTAAATTTTGCATAATACATCTACATCACACGGATGGCAAGCACCACTAACTTTGTCTCTATAAGCGATGGTGATATCTTTCCAACAGGAAAGCCAGCTATTTGCTTGCTATATGATAGGATATCATAGGAATATTATTAATTTATAAAAATAAAAATAAAACTACGATGAAAATTTGTATCATAAGAAAGACTAAATCAGACCCCAGTTTTAAGTTATTTTTTTTTATTTAAAATTTTCAATTCAGGTACCAGGCCCATAGATTTCATATTACATAACAATAACATGCTTATAATATTAACAAGATTTATAATAATAGGTACACTTACTAATAATATATATATATATATATATATATATATATATATATATATATATATATATATATATATATATATAATATATACCTCTGAGGCCCAGTGTGGTCGGTCCTTAATACAACAAGCTTTGTAAAGTTTGCATAACTAACAACGGTCCGGGCCGCATCACAAAAATCCGCCTAAATCGCTTTCATACATTTTATATTTATATGCTGGTGGATTTTTGCATTGCGGATTTCGGTGCATGCGACGAGCTAAATCCCGCCCGGTCCCAGTGTGTGTTGGCAAGCGTAATTACGCAGACATGTTCCTCCATGTTTTTGAGTACGACGACGACGCTTGAAAAACGCTAGAAGGAGGGGCTCTATATGTTACACAACTACTAATAACTTAAGATTGTTCAACTTATTCATTATTTGATTTGAAATGTTTAAACTTAAAACTTTCAAACAAATCACTCAATCCTTCAATTATAATGTGTTTCTCCATGTTTTTGAGTATTAATTTATAAAATCACGTAATGTATGGATGAACAACGACTAATAATTTTAGTTTACTGCTTCAAAAAGCTATATGATTTGCAAGATTCGTAGGTAATAATGACCAACTAAGGAGAATAACATTAACAAAGAAATTCGCCGCGATGCGAGAAGGCCATTGCAGCTCCGCTCCACGGTGACCCGTCCTGATGAGCTATGTTGCATTTTTTGTTATGATGCGGCCCGCTTTGGCCCACTACGGCACGTCTCAGCGTGCTCGGTTCTATAGGGTGAAACGGAGGCAACTGTTGTAAATTAATGTAGGAACATAGTTAGCTTCCATCGTAAATCCATCGTAAGCCGCAATACGTTATCAATTACCTAACATAAGGCTACTGCAATAATGCTAGATTTTGTAACTGTTAAATTTGTCTGAAATTTAAACAGGCGAATAAATTTTTAAGTCACGCTTAACAATCCAGTCTAGTGGATAGGAAAGCATATGCCTTTAGGTGATCGTAACTAATATTAATATTTTATAATCTTTGCTTATTTTTTTATGATAATTCTGTCTCTTTTTTATCCCCAAAGAGGTAGGTAGATATGCACCTAGTGTACTCACGACTAACTTTGAATGACCGTGAGTGAATCTAATGAGATAGAAATTAAACAGATGGCTTTCCTGGTGGAAAGAGAAACCATCGCCTATAGACACCAAATATGTTAATGGTACGTTGCTGTCCTTGTGGCGGGATGGTAATACCACATGTATAAGTCAGCTGGCTGTACCTTTCAAACCGGAACACGATAATGATAGACCTTGACGTTATTGCGGCAGGAATAAGTAAAGTGGTGGTAACATATACCCGGACGAGATGTTGTCGAACTCTACCACAATAGTCATGTCGAAAAAGTCAAATATTTTTACTAATTTCAAATTTTATAGACGTCTGGGTAAAACGTAGTGTTTTTTAATGTCGTAAGTACAATTGTTTAATAAGTAATAAACAACCTGTGATTGACTAAATTTTTATGTTTTATTGTAATAAAAGTATATAATATTATGTTTATAATGAAACTTCAAACTAACTAAAAGTACGATAACTAGTTAATTGTTGGCCAAATCTTAGGCTGAATACGCTGGTCTGTGAGACCGGCTTCACCAATGTAAAATGAAATTGACGTGACCAATCGCGGGTTCAGTCCAATAATGTGTCAGGTGGCTAATCTATAGATAACTTCCATGTCCAATTGCCCCATATTTTATATGTTACCTCATTTTTGCGCTAAAAAATTTAGAAACCCGTAATAAGCAAAATTAAATACGAGGTAAATATTATTGCTCCCGTAGTTTTACAAATTCCGTCATGACTAACCATCGCGAAACGCTTTGTCTGACACATCGAGGCAGTTTGACTTGTTTGTTCGTGTGTTAGCTTGTAGTGAACCGCCGATCGTTACATGGGGTTTCTCTGCTTGCAGCCAGTAATTGGAGTTTTCGAGATACACTCCCGGTACCGGTGCTGGATTTACTTTATACTTTGAAATTATTTTAGAAGAAAAACGAATATTTAATATCAATTCATTTGTTGGGACTTCACGTCCGAACTATTATGAGACTCTTTTGGTATGTCTTTTTAAAAAAGGAAATAAGTTATAGCTAGAATAAAAGACAATAACTGAATTTAGAAAAGCAGCCGTCTAACTAGGATGTAGGATTAAGACTAAGGAGGGCTTGGCTCTACTAACCGACTGTGGATATGGGAGAGTGATGTGTCGGCAGTAAAAGGGATGAGGTTGGCATATTAGCCTACTGTGTGGCAAGGTATAATAGAACGCACTTATAGAACTATCTACGTATTTTATTTTAAAAGATTAAACATTCTGTTTTTTATAAAAATATATAATTTAAAATGAAACAAGTGGCCAGCAGTATTTTAATTGTAACACAATAAAGGTGTTACATCAGCTACCCCCCAAGGTAGGAGCAGTCGAGGCTTGGCACATACTTGCCCAATTTTAGACAACCTACCTATTCTAATCCCGATTGCCCTACCCAAGCCAGGCAAGTACATTTTGTGGAGTTGTCCTTTATTATAGGACAGTTTACCCCATGTGTGGTATTGACTATTTTCTTTTAAAATACAACTGTAAACATTCTTTTACTTCGACCACACCATGTCACAAACTTCGGTACACCTAAACCCGTCAAACATGTGCACCGCAACCCATAACCTAAGCTTTCCTGGCACAAACATTATTTATTTAATTATTAAACTTTAGCTTGAAGGGCTCTTGCTATATTATCTCATTATAGGGGATATCACGGGATGAAAAGGCTTAACAATTCAAACTTTGATTTCTTTGATGGACCAAAAGAAAATGATTGAAGTATTAATTCCTCTCATCATCGAGCTCGCCCCAATAGATATCTCGAATGTGACTATTCCTTCACCCAGAACCATATTTATTTATTTCATCAAAATAAATCCCATGACTATCTGAGTTCATAAATATCTTATACAGATATTCTTTGTGTCAACTATGTCGTAATACTAAGTTGAACTCTCACTTACTTATCTCTTAACCCCATCTCTATACTGACTTTTCGATTTCATATTAAGGCGATTAATTCTTATTAAATTTATTAAAAGAAAACATTTCAGAGGAAAACATAAAATATTTATACATATCCTGGTCATTTCTTTTTCTTTGGTTTCAGCTCCTCATGGTGCAGGACGCACCTTGCAGCATTACATGAAAACAAACACAGCGATTAATCATTATATTCATTAATCTGACAAAAATAATGGACTAAAATGTGACAATAATTGACTATAATGAATGACCATACAGCTGTCACGAGACTTTAGTACTGAATAGCTAAAGTTGTTTGCTTTGCTTTTTATATAAAGATTTTAAGCGCTGTTTCCTCTGTTATGGAATATGCATTTAAAAGATTTTTATTAAAAAATGCCTTTTAATTATCTTCATCCGTAAATACATTTAAAATCCGTATTTTCATTGCTGGCAACCCTTAAATTAAGAAGAGGCAGGTGGCAGTCCTAGCTAGTCCACATATGTACATTATCCCGTAAGTTAGAGCATTTGACGTTTTTCAGACCCAACTTGTTACTTAAACCCTGACCTCAGGCGTCCATACCGAATGCGGCACAGCTAGACCATTGAGGTGATAATTCCGGGTTGCTTGATATTTTTATTATTATTTAATTAAATATTTATTAAAAATTAAAAGTTGGAACATAAAAATATATCAGTTTTCTTAAAACAAACTTAAATTTTCAATTTATAATCGTGAAAGTGAACCTTTCTAAGAGAGTTGTTTTCACGATGATATTTTATCATTGACTTATTGTTTGCCATAATAGAATCCCAAGAATAGACCGTTTTTCTAAATAGGACTTAAGAGACAAAACTTTACGAAATATTTAAGTCCTCCGTACTTTTCGACACTTAATCAAGCCATTGCATTTACGAGAACAATAATTATTTAAGTAAAACTGTAGTAAAAGTTTAAAAGTTAAATGAAGAGCACTCAGTGGCTCGGAAATTGAAACAACGGGGAAGAATGGTAAAATAAGTTTTAAAGATAATGTCATGAAAAAACATAACATAAAAAATGGCGTGATATGAATTAATATCTTTTTTTACGAAAATTAAACCGACGAAAATTTATGAAAAAAATTCATCATACATTATATATATATATATATATATATATATATATCATTGAAATAGTTCCATATACATTTAGTAAAGGTCATGTGGTGGTAGAGTTCTGCATTGTCTCGCCCGGCGGGGTGGTCACGTAACTCGCAATGCGAAATTATCGTAATTGTTTAGTTATTGCAAGACACATAACAGCCTTGTACATTAGCGGTAGTCATTGCCGCTTGATTATTGCAAAAAGTGCATCCAGTGACCAGCAAGCAATTGGCGACGTTATATATATTGTTGTGGCCTAAACCTAGGCTGGGATGGCTGGTCCTGGTTTTCGGGTTATATATTTTATCACAATTATATCACGGCAAAATGCAAGGAAAAGGTCACTCACCTTTAGGTTGCGCTGCGCTGGTGCTTGCCACGATGTCTTTTCGTTGGTTGGGTAAAGTAGCCGCCGCCGACCGATCCGCGTACAGTACCGCCGCCGTGGAGGATTGCGAGAGCGCTTCTGTTGCGCGGCAGTGACGCTGTCACCGCGACAGACGTCAACCGCCAAGGGTTTCGCGACCTACCCTTCTGCCGTGATATAATGCCCGAACATATATATATATATATATATATATATATATATATATATATATATATATATAGTGATTTGATTGAAAGTTTTAAGTTTTAACATTTCAGATCAAATAATGAATAAGTTGAACAATCTTAAGTTTTTGGTAGTTGTGTAACATAAAGAGCCCCCCCCCCTCCTAGCGTTTTTCAAGCGTCGACATTGTGTCAGCGAACGCACATCGCCCCGATTTGAAGAATGTAAGCTAAATATATATATATATATATATATATATATATATATATATATATATATATATATATATATATATATATATATATATATATATATATATATATATATATATATATATATATATATATATATATTTAGCTTACATTCTTCAAATCGGGGCGATGTGCGTTCGCTGACACAATGTCGACGCTTGAAAAACGCTAGGAGGGGGGGGGGGGCTCTTTATGTTACACAACTACCAAAAACTTAAGATTGTTCAACTTATTCATTATTTGATCTGAAATGTTTAAACTTAAAACTTTCAATCAAATCACTCAATCCTTCAATTATAAAGAGAATTGCGCCTCGTTTCGCACGAATTTCTCCCAGACGTTGAATGCCAATCGACTCAACACTCCCGGGTAAAGAACGTACGAATCACGCTTGCTCTGATATGCCGTGAAATATTGATGACGGATTGGCCCGGGAGAACTATTACGCGAACATGATTGCTTTTCAAAGTATCGGATTCCAAATCGACTTGCTCTATAGTTATAGAAATAATATATTATAATAAAACAAACGTATTTTGTCATGAAATAGGTAATACTGATTTTCGATATTAGCCGGATTGTTTATAAATACTAAATCTATACCTATGTATTTTAGTACATGAAGCAAAAACTTTGTACTCCTTTTAACGAAAATTACGTGAACAGCTTTTCCATATAAATAATTATAGTAAATAAATACAAGAAATTACAATTAATTATATTTCATTCAAAATAATTAATAAACTTAGAATAGATTTCATCGTTTATCAATATTTTTATATTATTATCTACATTAGATATACTTATGTACATTAAATTTAAAAAAAATGTAAGCGGTTGACCCTGCAGGCCATCCCTAAGCTAAATTAAGGTAATTTATACTAAAAAGAGTAAAACCTACAAGCATAGATTTTTTCAGTTCTAACATCCAGTTAGTTAAAAATGACGGTATATTGATTTTTGAAAAGCTGTATATTTTGGAAACGATAATCGATTTTGATTTTTCAAATAGCATTCAACAAAATTTTTTAAACCTTAAATATTGTTTTAGCTACATAATTGATTTCCAAGCAATGTTAAAACTTTTTTTTTCTAAAATTTTCGTCATTGATAAATTCCAAGCAAATTGACCGATTTTGATCCAATTAACATTATATAACGCAATTTGTAAAGATGAAAAGCTGATAAAATTTTTAAGTCAAGCGGTGTATTAGCCTGAAAGTTATTTTCAAAATATCAAGTAAGTTTGCTAAAAACAATAAAATATTAATGTTTAAAAAGCTATGTAAAACTTTTGAAAACTTGGTTCGAATTTAATTTTTTAAATTATTGTAGGTCGAAAAATGATTGGTCAATAAATCTCAAAATTATGTCAAAAAACACTTTTTTTTTAATTTATGCGATACGATAGCTCCCAAACGGATAAACCAATTTTGATGCAAATCATGCATTGGACGCAGTTTCTTGAGGAATAGAGCTGATTAGATTTTCTACTCGATCGGTACATTAATCTGGAAGTTATATAAAAAATACTGTTTTGCCAAAATTTTTTTGATGTATTTTCAAAATATCTCAAAATGTCCTGGGCCGAATCGGATCAAATTTTCAAGAAGTCTAAGTTGAGCGGAATCCAATCCAATGCCATCAACTAAGTTTCGATCAGTCAAGCCGTTCAAAAGTTACGAGATGTTTACACACACATACACACGCACATACACACGCACATACACACGCACATACACATACATACATACATACATACATACATACATACATACATACATACATACATACATACATACATACATACATACATACATACATACATACGTACATACATACATACATACATACTAACGTCATCGTGAAAATAGTCAGATAACGTTCCTAGGACCTCAAAATATGGGGATCTGGTGAAAACTCGATTTTTAAAATCTGGACAAAATCACATAGTCACATATACATTACATACATTGCAATTCATTTGACATACACCAAAGTATGCACACATATAATTTTTTTGTAAATGCTTAAAGTCTGTTGCGATTAAGAAGAAATTTCATTATTTAGCTTATGGTAAAACGCAGATTTAATTTAGAACGAATAGAAAACATAATTATAGTCATATTTTGTCCACAAGGCGATCCCTAGTATTGATACATATCCATATAATATGATATTCATAGATAAATTCACGTCGTGTTGGTCCCGGCCTCCTTTGAAGAATAGGCCAACTGCCGTTCTGCCAGGAAGAACGTAAAAGGCAACCGATTGACTATCGAGTCACTACCATCCTTTCCCTTACTATGGAATCGTACTGTTTGCGGATGACACTTCACTTTTATTCAAAGTGAGGCTATTTCGGAACAGCTCGACTCTTTGGCATTACGCAGAGATGTAGGTTTACTCTGCGTCTTCTATCGTCTTTATCATGGGGAGTGTTCCGACGAGTTGTTTGGAATAATTCCTGCCACCGAATTCCACCATCGGACATCGCGTCAAAATTTAAAGTTCCATCCTCACCATCTCGATGTCTGGAAATTCACAACTGTGCGTTTCTCCCGACACTTTTTGCCTCGCACTACTCTGTTGTGGAATCAATTACCGGCAGGGTATTTCCGAACGGATACGACATAGGGACCTTCAAGAAAAGAGTTTACTCATTCTTAAAAGGCCGGCAACGCAACTGCAAGACCTCTGGTATTGCAGATGTCCATGGGCGCCAGTGATCACTTACCATCAGGTGCACCTCTTGCTCGTTTGCCCCCTCTTCTATAAAAAAAAAGTGAAAAGACGAATTGGTAAGTATAAGTAAGTTAAGTGTGTTAAATTTTCATTGCCTAATGTAAGGCATGTAGATAACAGAGTACAACTGGATGGAGACAACCTGGGTCTGGTGGATTCCTTTGTGTTTTAGGTATTACTTTAAATAAGAAATTACAATGGGGACGGCACATTAATAATTTAGCAAATAGACTTAGTTCAGCAGCTTATGCAGTTAAAAAATGAGACAGTTAACTGATGTCGACACAACAAGAGTTGTATACTTTAGTTACTTCCGCAGCATTATGTCATATGGAATTCTTCTCTGGGGAAATTCTGCTGAAATAAATACTATATTTGTATTGCAGAAAAGAGCTATTAGGGCAATTTACAATCTTAGCCCGAGGGTTTCCCTGAGAGAAAAATTCAAAGAAATCAATATTCTAACTGTTACATCCCAATATATATTTGAGAACTTGATGTAAGTTCGTAAAAATATTTGCTTTTTTAAAAAAATAGCGACGTACATTCACTTAATACAAGGAACACAATAATAATAAAAACAATCTTGTTGTGCATGCATCTCGTCTCCACAGAATAAGTAACTCTTTTATGGGGCAATGTATACGCTTTTACAATAAACTTCCCGAAACTATAAGAGATCTACCACTCAATAAATTTAAAAAATGTGTTAAAACAAAACTGTGTAAAAAAGGATATTATAAAATCTGATTATTTAGAGGACAAAAAAGCCAGGGATTAATTGCTCCTCATACCGATCTCATATATATTTTTTTGTAATATTGTGATAATGTAAAAAAATCAATGATATAAAATAAAGACAAACCCGCTGAGTTTCTTCCGCCGGATCGTCTCAGTGTGTGGCCGCGTTTCCGATCCGGTAGTAGTTTTTAAAAAAAATATGTTGACGTGTCAAAATAAATTGTAAAAAGTTTTATTGAATAAAGTATTTCTGATTTCTGATCGTGGCTACTTGGTGGTAGAGTTCTGCAGTGTCTCGCCCGGGTCTGGTACCACCGCCTTACCTATTCCTGCCGCTATAGCGTTAGTGCTTGTCGCTGTCTTGTTCCGTTTTGAAGGGTAAGGTAGCCGGTAAACTTATGCATGTGGCATTAGACCTCGCCACATGATAGCAACGCACCATTAACATCTTTGGTGTCTATAGGCGATGGTTGACTCTTTCCATCAGGAGACCCATCTGCTTGTTTTCTATCTTATGATATAAAAAAAAATGTTTAACTGAACTGAATTAACGTACTATCTTCTTTACAAAGTATAAAACAAAGTCGCCTCCGCTGTATATTTTATTGTGTTAAAATTACGCAACGATGTTAATGCGGTTTTCATAAGTAGAAACAGTGAATCAAGAGGACAGGTTATATGTATAATACGTAGGTTATATGTATTATATTAGAAAAAAATCGAGAATGTCAAAGATTTGTCATAAAAGAATATTTTTGTGTGCTTCATTACTTACTGGCAAAATTATTTTTAGATTTTTTCGAGAAACCATCTCTGCAGCACGAAATCTTATGATACAGGTTTATTATTATTTTTACCGTTGGTCGAGTGGTTAGCAAATCTGATTACGCATCAATCGGGCTTGGGTTCGATTCCCAATAGGGACAAACATTTATGTGATTAGTATAGATATTTGTATTTTTGGGTTTGGGTGTTTATTAAATATGTCGAAATATTTATATATGTATCTCTATATATTAGTATTGTGCACTACAGCCGGGGGGCCAGCGGACTGTAAATCTGGTTCTTCTTCTTCGACGTCCCACCAGCCGTAGTGCCTTTTGGCCGTGAGCCGGGTGTCGCCGGGAAGATGAAAGGAGACCACAACTGTTCGTTGCAAAGGTGCTTTATTGTAACGAAATAGCAATAAAGCTAGCACCGTTGCAAATATTTGACCTATTTTAAGGAGAGCCACTACTTGCCCTAACACTGCCCTACTCTAAAGCCTGTACCCTATAGATATATACTAAAGCCCAGGAACTTGTCTGGGAAACTTATTGAGTCGTAACGAAACTGAACGGAACTGGAACGGAACTGATTGTATGGCCGCGCTCTCCGATATTTATAGTGCGCGGCCAGACGTGCGGCGGCAATCTTCAAAGGAAACCGGCGCCGGGTGTGGCGCCACAATGTCTAGGATTTGTTAAATCCTACTTTTCGCAATCTAATCTTAATAATTTTATCTTAGGTAGTTTCTTCTACCTCTAATTAACTAGTGTGGCCCTCTAGCGAGTGCAACGGTACTACCTTTTTACAGATATATACAAAACAAAGTACGTAATGCCCTAAGACCTACCGGAAACGAATTACAATGTGTTATTTCTTATTTACATACAAGGATCTAACACAAATAAACTTATATGATAATAAACAAGAGCGTTATATACATCGTACGTTCTTACAGGACCTCGGAAACTCTTACAATTACAGAGTTGTACGCCTTTTCAGGTCGTACTATCCTGTTAACTATCTTTATAGTACCGAAAAGTGTCTAAACATATGCCTAAGGCTCATACTTACATTATACATACTATTTACGATCATAAAACATTTGTTTTAACAAAGAATTCTGCGCTTTTCGGATTTTCGTAATAGCGAGTTCCCGCATATAAATACTATCTCGCAAGAGTCGACTCGTAGTGTCGTCGACTGCGTGGAACTCGCTTTATTCGTAATATGCCTAATAGGCAAAGATCATAGCTACATAAAGCCTTATTATTTCTATACAACAAAGCTGTATGTAGGTCTTAGGGCGAATAAAAGACGAAAACGAACATTATTTATTACAAAAAACTTACGAACTAAACGAAATATACATTCTATCCTGCCTTATTATCTATTTACATTAATATTTACAATAAAAACGTGTTTGTGCTGCACATTCTCCCGCCTATAACACGCAGTGTTATACTAAATATGGTGCAGCCAGACTAACTTCTTAACCGGTCTTCGCATGACTCCCGCAGCCGTACGTACGTCAGCCACTCGTACCACGCCGTCTGCTCCAGGGTGTACTGCCTCGATGATCCCCGTTGGCCACGTATTTCTTGGCAGCGCGCCGTCAGCGATGAGGACGATGTCGCCGACGCGCAGCTCTGCTCCTCTTCCATGAGGCTCCCGCCGCTTTTGGAGTAGCGGAAGCGCTTCTCGTACCCAGCGTGACCAGAAGTGGTTGGCCAGCTGTTGTGAGTGCCGCCAGTGGCGGCGGCCGATGGTATCGCCTTCGGAGAACGCGCCCGGGACAGGCACGCGTGATGGTCCGCCCAGCAGGAAGTGATTGGGCGTCAGTGGTGCCGGGTCTTCTGGTGAAACCGACACGTGAGTGAGAGGTCGGCTGTTGAGCGTGTGCTCGACCTCTACCAGCAGTGTGTGCAGTACTTCTTCTGGTGGATGCCGCTGTTGCAGCACGGCGAACAGTGCAGACTTGACAGAGCGCACCATGCGCTCCCATGCGCCTCCCATGAAAGGCGCGCTCGGCGGGATGAACTTCCATTTGATTGCGTAGTTGGCTGCTGCTTCCTTAGTGGCGTCTAGTGCGGCGCGCCTCAGCTCTGCATCAGCGCCGCGCAGGTTGGTGCCGTTGTCGCTCCAAACCTCGGTGGGGCACCCGCGGCGCGACATCATGCGCCGCAGTGCCATTACTGCGGAGTCCGTAGTCAGGTTGGCGGCTATCTCCAGGTGGACCGCCCTTGAAGTAAGGCAGGTGAAAAGCGCCACGTATCTCTTCTCGTGGCGCCGCCCGATGGTCACGCTGTATGGCCCAAGAAAGTCCAGGCCCACGTAGGTGAAGGCTCGCTGATGGTGCGCGACCCGGGATTTCGGCAGGTCGCCTGTAGGCGGCTGTGGCGGGATAGCGCTTCTTCTTCTGCAAAGCGCGCAGCCTTTTACTATGCCGCGCACGGTGGGGCGAAGCCGTAAAACCCAAAATTTCTGTAATATTTCACTCGTAGTTGCTTCCACCCCGCTATGGTGAAGACGCCGGTGTTCATGTTCTATGTAGAGGCGGGTGTATGGGTGACGGCCATCTAGTACGGCCGGTTCTCGTAAATCTTCACTTATCTCTTCTGCCGCCGCTATTCGTGACTTTATTTTCAAAATGCCTTCTTGATCGATGAACAATGATAACTGCTTCAACCGGCTGTCTCTTGCTATCGCGCTCCCGCCCGTAATAGCTTCTATTTCGCTAGCAAAGCTTTCTTGTTGTGATGACTTTATTAATAATTTCTCGGCGCTAATGATATCAGCGCCATCTAGCGGCAAGTAACGTCGTTTTTCTTCCAAACTTCGTGGCTTCTTAATTTTCTCTATTTTCTCCGAGCTTTTCGTATACTTTTTTCCCCAATCTTCATCATTGGAGGCTTTCGTAGCTGTGCGCTTACGCACACCGGCGATACATTGCTTATTTGGTCTGCAGAGCTCGATGAACTGCAGCACGCGCGCTGTTGCACGCACCAGTCGAAGCCACGACGAAAATCTTGTCACATCCGGAAGTGCTTCTGTAATACATATAATTTTTCTAATGTTATTTACAATATTTACACTATTTACAGCTGCCGACGGTTTTTCTTCGCCTGTTATTTCGCTACTGGTAGCGACATCTTGCGGCCACTTGTCCTCTTCTAAGTATAGGAAGGCCGGACCAACGAACCATCTATGTCGGTCTCCAAATTCTTCCGGGATATGGCGAGTAGCATCATCAGCTACATTGTCGCGAGACGGCACCCATCGCCACTCTGCGACCTTCGTAATATCTTCAATCTCTGCTACTCGATGGGCAACAAACGGCTTGAATGCTCGCGAGCCTGTGCGTAGCCACGATAGAACTGTGCGGCTGTCTGTCCAGTACACCCTGCGGCTTGGCTGATACTCGTACTCCTCCATGACGTGCTGAGCTAGGCGGGCACCTAGTAAAGCTGCTTGAATTTCTAACCTTGGTATGGAGGTAAACTTGAGCGGGCTTACTCTTCCTTTGGCTGCTGCTAGGCTGACGCTGACTTCGCCGTCCTCGTTGACTATGCGCCAGTAGACCGCCGCTGCATAGGCAGACTCACTGGCATCCGTAAAGATGTGCAGCTGCCGATCTCGCGCTCGCGCCAGGTTAGAGTGTGCGCGAGGTATTTCCAGATGTTGAAGCCAGCTTCTCCACGTCTTCTCTAAGTCCGCAGGTAAAGGCTCGTCCCATGGTAGTCCGATTCGCCACGTTTCTTGAAGTAGATGTTTCGCGTGAATGGTTACAGGTGTAATTAAACCTAAAGGATCGAAAATAGACATAGCTACCCGTAACGCGTGTCTCTTCGTAGGTGTTTTATCTTCATCGTACACCGCTTTAACATTGAAACTTAGCTTATCGTTGTGAGGTTTCCATTTTAATCCCAAAACCTTCTCGCTTTCTGTGCTTAGTTCCCAATCGCCGCCCAGAGATGGCGCTACTAGTAGCGTTTTAGCTACGGCCGAGTTATTAGTTTTCCATCCGCGCAGCTGGAAATGCGCCTGTTGATGAATGAGGCTAACCTGCGAGGCTATTCTGATGGCATCTTCCTCACTATCGAAGCTCTGCAGGTAATCGTCCATATAATGGTTTCTTACCACGGCTGTAGCGACGTCGGGGTAGATGTGGGCGTATTCTTGTGCGTTCTTATTTTTAACGAAGATAGCGGTGCTTGGTGATGACGCAGCTCCAAATACGACGCTGGTCATCCTATACTCACGTGGCGAACCTTTTCTGTCGCTTCCTCGCCATAGGAAACGTAATGCGTCCCGGTCTTCTTGTCGTACACGTATTTGCAGAAACATTTCTTTTATGTCTGCTGTCACGGCGATAGGCAGCTGTCGAAATCTCACTAGCACTCCGGGTAGGTTTTGCAGAAGGTCTGGACCAGCTAATAACATGTCGTTGAGACTTACTCCATTGACCCGCGCAGCTGCGTCGTACACTATGCGCGGCTTAGGTTTTGCAGGATTCACTACTGCAAAGTGAGGCAGGTACCAGCTGCTTTGGCTAGGTGACTCGTTGGCAGGTTCGGCGTAACCACTATCAAATAAATGTTGTACCTGTTTCTCGTATGCCTCCTTTAGCGCGGGGTCCTTGTCCAGACGTCTCTCTGTATTATACAATCTTTTAATAGCCAGGCCGCGGCTATCAGGAAACTCGCGGCTATCTTCTTTCCCTAATAGGCCGGCCTCGTAGCGCCCGTCAGGTAAGCGCTTACACGTATTTTCTAAAATTTGCAGGGCTCGCTGCTCGTTCTGGTTGATGGGCTGGCGCGGAGTGATGCCGACACTGTCCAAATCGAAATAATTTCTTATTACCTTTTCTATATCTTCATCTTGTTCGGCATAGGCAGCTCTCTGCACTAGGTGGACTCGCTGCTTGTGGCGGTAGTCCACACCATGTAGCACCCAGCCAAGGTGCGTGAGCGATGCTACTGGTTGTCCACGTCTTCCGCTCTTCACAGCCCTCGTCACGATCAGGTGCCAGTTGTCCTGGCCGATGAGCACGGTTGGCACGGCACGCTCCATGATGACATCTTCTTCTATATCTTCCAGATGTCTGCAGTTGTTGACGATGGATCTACTAACAGACTGTGGCGATAGGTTAAGGTTACCTATAGTTCTTCCTATTATCCAATGTCGCTGATGGTGATGAAGACCCTTGATGGTGACTGCGATGCGGCGCGACCTCTCTGCGTTGAGTCGCGTGCCGCCAACTGTTTCTATGCGGAACGGCTCTACCGGCCCGCGAGCTCCTATTCGTGCAGCCACCTTCTCTTCTACCAGCGTGACTGTGGACCCTTCATCTAATAGTGCGTATGTGTTCACGCTGCCCCTGGAACCTGTCAGGACAATCGGTACAACTTTAAGATAGGCGCGTGGCGCGCTTGACTGTGCTGACGTCACCACGGCGTCGCTGTCTTCTGCTTGATCTTCAGGTGTCCTCTTCGTATAATTGTTGCGGCTATTATGTAGCCGCCGATGGTGCGAACTCTAACACCCGTCGATGCCGCACTGCCGAAACTTGCACTCGTGGTTTGGCTTTCTTTTTTGCAGACACCTGAAACATAAATTATTACGTTTTGCCATAGCCCACCTATCGTCAACACTAGCTTTCGTAAACTGTTCACATATAGAGCTAGTATGTGCATCTTGACATATCGCACATTTATCTCTCTTCACTTGCGGTTCATATTTCTGTGTGTGTGTTCGCTGTGTTTTCTTAAAAACTTGTTGATTTTCTTTCGTAGGTTCATGTGGCACCAACGCAGCACACATCTCGGCTTCTTTCATTAAAAATTCACTAATCATTTGTAGATCGGGTTTTCTATCTTCCCGTCTTGCGTACTGGAACCAACTGTGCTGCAACGTATAATTAAACTTCGCTAATAAACTATTCACTGCCACCGTATCGTGTAGATAGCTCTCTCTGTTGAGAGCTCGAATCGTAGCGACGATATTATTCACTTTACTGGCGAACACACACGTTTCCCGTGCACTTTCTTTCACTCGCGGCAATGACTTGATTTTTTCTAATTCTGCGTTTACTAGTGCGTCGGGCCGACCAAACTGTATTTCCAAATGGTCGACGATATCACTTGGGTCGGTTTCCCCGTAAAACATGCAGGCGACGGCTTCTTTGGCGTTTCCACGTAAACATCTTCGAATTCTTGCCCGATTTTCCGCCTTGCTAAAATATTTCTCTGTATCTCGATACGCCGCTTTAAACTGCAACCATTCTTCACCAGCGCCATCGAAACTTGGTAACTCCATACTATAGCGCGGCGCCCCTCGTGATGCTTCTGCCAGGGCGGACGCGAGCGCGGTGATATCTGCGGCCTTCAATGCACCAGACTCTTGTTTTGGTGCCGTATTTTCAGTAGGCGTCGAAATCTTCGCCTTCTCTACGACGGACACATCATCTTCCGCCGGACGTACAGCGCGCGCTGAAATGCCCGCCGACTGCGCGGGCGACGTAGCTTGTGGCGCCTGGGCCACCTCTCGTGGTGCGGGCGACTCATGGCCCGCCGAATCTTCTTGATGCGGCGCGTGCGCCGCCTCTTCGTATTGCGGCCTAGGTGCCGCCTCTCGTAGTGGGTGTGGCATAAGTGCCACCGTACTGGTGATTGCCAGCGGCTCTGGTACCGGCTGGCGATCCGTATGGGTTGGCCGAGCGGAGTCCATCCAATCTTCGACCCTCGTAATGGCAGTTGCTTGCCCTTCTTCGTAAACAGCGCGCGCGAGTTCCGTCCGTAAGCGCGCCTCTTCTGCTCGTAAGCGCGCTTCTTCTAATTTGGCGCGTAAGTAAACTATACGCGGCGACTCGACTGCGGATGGTACCGGCTTTTCGCTATTTGCAACGGTGCTGGTTGTGGTCTCGGTCGCCTCGGTGTTTTCCGTCGTAACGCTAGTCTCCGTAGCGGACGTGGTGGTACCGCTCGTTTCCTCCTCGCGACTAGCGGCCTCTTCTTCTCGGCGACTCGACGTACTCCTCGTCTCGATCGGCATGGCTCAGTGATCCGGCTCGAATGCGACCAGAAAATGTGCACTACAGCCGGGGGAGCCAGCGGACTGTAAATCTGGTTCTTCTCTCTTCGATGCCCCACCAGCCGTAGTGCTTTTCTGTTGAGCCGGATGTGTTGGAGAAATAAGCGAGACCACAACTTTTCTTTGCAAAGGTGCTTTATTGTAACGAAATAGCAATAAAGCTAGCACCGTTGCAAAATATTTGACCTATTGTATGGAGAGCCACTACTTGCCCTAACACTGCCCTACTCTAAAGCCTGTACCCTATAGATATATACTAAAGCCCAGGAACTTGTCTGGGAAACTTATTGAGTCGTAACGAAACTGAAACGAACTGGAACGGAACTGATTGTATGGCCGCGCTCTCCGATATTTATAGTGCGCGGCCAGACGTGCGGCGGCAATCTTCAAAGGAAACCGGCGCCGGGTGTGGCGCCACAATGTCTAGGATTTGTTAAATCCTACTTTTCGCAATCTAATCTTAATAATTTTATCTTAGGTAGTTTCTTCTACCTCTAATTAACTAGTGTGGCCCTCTAGCGAGTGCAACGGTACTACCTTTTTACAGATATATACAAAACAAAGTACGTAATGCCCTAAGACCTACCGGAAACGAATTACAATGTGTTATTTCTTATTTACATACAAGGATCTAACACAAATAAACTTATATGATAATAAACAAGAGCGTTATATACATCGTACGTTCTTACAGGACCTCGGAAACTCTTACAATTACAGAGTTGTACGCCTTTTCAGGTCGTACTATCCTGTTAACTATCTTTATAGTACCGAAAAGTGTCTAAACATATGCCTAAGGCTCATACTTACATTATACATACTATTTACGATCATAAAACATTTGTTTTAACAAAGAATTCTGCGCTTTTCGGATTTTCGTAATAGCGAGTTCCCGCATATAAATACTATCTCGCAAGAGTCGACTCGTAGTGTCGTCGACTGCGTGGAACTCGCTTTATTCGTAATATGCCTAATAGGTAAAGATCATAGCTACATAAAGCCTTATTATTTCTATACAACAAAGCTGTATGTAGGTCTTAGGGCGAATAAAAGACGAAAACGAACATTATTTATTACAAAAAACTTACGAACTAAACGAAATATACATTCTATCCTGCCTTATTATCTATTTACATTAATATTTACAATAAAAACGTGTTTGTGCTGCACAAGTATCTTTGACTGACACTCACACTACAAGCAAATAAACAGGGTTAGATCATGTACATTGTCTAATGATATTTATTATTATTAATTATTATACTTATCTTTAGGTTAAATCCCTTACTGGTACGGTTACACTTAACTATTCCCCAGGACACCGTAAGCTAGCTACTTAATGTTCAACAGGAGGTTAGCGCTGTTGATTCGTATTTACATAAATTATAGTGGTGAGCACGAGAGATACGTTGGTGGTTATTCCTATTTGCCATATTCCTTTAAGATTAGTTTGACATCCTAATCTATACATATAATAAAACCGTAGGAAAGTAAAAACTGTACATTGAATATTTTTTAAAAGAATACTTGGGACGTGATCTACAATCGACATCGAAGCCAAAAATGTAGTTTTTAGAATTTTTGTCTGTCTGTCTCTCTGCCTGTCTGTCTGTCTGTCCGTCCGTCCGTCCGTCCGTCCGTCCGTCTGTCTGTCTGTTTGTCTGTTTGTCTTTATGTATGTCCGGGGTAAACTCAAAAAATACTGCATGGATTTACTTCAAATTTTGCATGAATATTACTAACAGGTCGGGTCAACATATAGGCTATATATTATCACGCTATCATCTACAGGGGAGGAGCTGTGCGGAGTAAACGAAGTCCGCGTGGATGAAGTTGCGGGCAACAGCTAGTAACATATATTATTAAAAAATTAACTTTTTTACGAGGCGAGGGTTGCACTGATGGATTTTTACTTAAAACGACAGCTAGGCTAACAGTTGTGATTAAAAGAGTAAATAAATAAAAGATTATTTATTTACTCTTTTAATCACAACTGTTAGCCTAGCTGTCGTTTTAAGTAAAAATCCATCTTAGGCATAATCGCACTAAGCGTTGCCTGTCCAAAATTACCGAGCCAGAATACGTTACACAATCTGCAAAATAATATTTTAAAATAGCTCTCAATTAGCACTGAATTGAACTCTTTTTAGCGGCACTGTGGGACATAAACATGGCATAAACACTATAGTACTTTCGCGTGAAGAATGCAGTGAGTCGACGTTATCCGCTGACCTATTAACCAATCAAATCACTCATTATTAGAAAGTCAAGTTCACAATGAGTAATTTGATGGCCCGCGGATAACGATGACACTGCATTTTTATCGCGTACCGTGTACTGTAAATTCACAACCTATGTTTTTCAAATTTCATTTGCTTAGCTCTATTGTTTTTTGTATGTATTTTTTTAAGTAAAATCTTGTTTAACCGCGGTAGACGATTTTTGACAGGAGAAAATCAAATGAATTCGCGTCAGCAACATGCTATCCTTAGAGGAGCAAACAGGAAATATGATGACTATGAAATCAATGGGGCTAAAGTTCGAATCTTAACAGCTATTTGTATAATTAATAATTTAAGTATTTATTGTTTTTTTATTATTCTTTTGCATGTTCTATTTTAACCAAAATTTTAAAAATATTTTCAAATTTATTTAAAAAAACTAAAAATTATAGAAATATAAAATAAGACAGAGAGGTGGGAGGAGACAGAAAGTAAAGGAGGGAAAATAGGGGTAGATGGGGCTAAAGTAGAAAGTACTACGAGGAAGGGAGAGAGAAAAAGATAGGAGGAAAAGGTAGATGTGGATAGGGGGAAATTTTCTGTATTTTATTTTTACTTATGTTTATAACATGTGTTCTCTGTGTATCTCACTTTTCCGCTGAATAAATTTATTTTTCTTTCTTTCTACATAATATTTTGTTTGTTTTAACTAAGCTATGTAAATAGTGTTGCGCAAAGAAAAACTAACCCGAAGAGCTAATATGTTATATATAAGAGATGATGATGTTCATAATAATAATTGTAACTAGCGATTGGATGTGGCCAGAATTCCACCATAGACTAAACAATAAAATCTCCTTTAAGTTTGACAACTGATTTTAGCTGCAAAGAAAATAATATAATGCATGAAGCTGTATTATACATGAAGTATTAGATATAATACAGCTTCATGGTATTATATCTGGAAGCAACACTTCTAATACCTACTTGAAACAAAATTTTAAAAACTGCTGTCGTCTTCTGTCTTACCCTCTCTTTTTAACATAGCTGTATAAAAAGAAATAGGGAGACCGCATAGACAGAGATATAACGTAAATATTTGTTTTAATTAATTAATATGGGTGCTAGCTCCACCTTTACCTAATACTTCATGGTGTAATGTGTGTATTATCATGTATGTCAGACAAATGTAGTATGTATAATGTTTATTTTATGAAATTAATTTATTTATAATGATTTTTATTTAAAAAAATATGTTTTTACAGACTGCAGTCATCGCCGGGAACTTGTAACTAAGAGTATCAGGAAGAAGTCTTGAAGAAAGGTCTTGAAGTTGCAGTCTCCGGAGCCTTCTCTGCTGGTCCAGAGCCAGGACAGTTCGGGCCAAAGCCATCACGACGTCCACTACGCGCGTGCCTGAGCGTGCGCCACTGAGCGCGCGCATTTCGACGTGCGTGCCAGCTGAGCGCGTGCCTGAGCGTGCGCCCTTATATGCACGCTGTGTCTACTGAGCGCGCCCTTCTATGTGCGTGCCAGTTGAGCGCGCACCCCTCGACGTGCGTTCCAGTTGAGCGCGCGTCCTTCTACGCTCATGCCTGAGCGTGCGCCCTTCTACGTGCTTCCTACGTCTTGAAGTTGCAGTTTTGAAGACTACGTCCTGTACTACGTGTCCGTACTCCGTGCCAGTACTACGTGTCAAGTTCCTCGTATTCCTCCACGTGCATCTACACTGCGATGAGTGCGACTCCGACTTCTACACTTAACCCGGGGGGTCCAATAAATATTTGGTGCCGGACTTTGTCTTCTGACGTCGGTGCTTTTTTTATGGAAAAGAAGGCAAACGAGCAGGAGGTGTACCTGATCACTTAATAACTGTCGCCCATGGGCATCCGCAATACCAGTGGTCTTGCAGTTGCGTTGCCGACCTTTTAATAATGAGTAAGCACTCTGCTTGAAGGTCCCTAAGTCGTATCTGTTCGGAAAAATCCGTGCCGGTAATTGATTCCGCAAAAAGTGCGAGGCAAAAAGTGCTGGAAGAATCGCATGATTTCCAGACATCGAGATGGTTGAACTTAACACTGTGCTTAAATAGCATTTAGAGAGCATTTGGTGAGTAGTATAGCCGGTAAACTTATATATTATACATAAGTAGACACCAGTTTGTGGAGTTGTCACCATGGCAAAGTTCTTGTGTAATTACTCTCTCCGTCATTATTGTGCTACAGATATTGTGGATATAGACTGGTAAATTTTCCCGATTAAAATAATTAATCTTAAATGGAATTTTAAAAATTAGTACGGCGACACAAAATGCCGGTCAAAAATGTCGGCAGATACAGAAGCGACTACTTATGACCGCGATATCAAGGAATCCTTAAATGTGACGGTCGTTGACTCGACGTGGTGTTATCCAGTTTAAAATTCACAAATTTAAACAAAATTGTAGATTAAGGGCGAGCATTTTGAAATACTATAATATTTTTATTTAAATAAAAGAATCATTCAATTACTTTTGTTGACAATGTTATCGACCTACCTATATGCCCCTCGGGTCAGACAGGTTTTTGTTTCAGAGTAGATAAAATAAAAAAATACAATTAAAATATAAAAGGTTTTTAAAACACCACATGATGAAACATCCCTTTTAGAAAATTGAATGCTCACTCACGAAGCGTAAAATTTTTCATATAATCCGAAAAAGCGTCGGATAAACGTACCGGTGGGAGAATCACAATAAATTGCTCACGCCGGTCTGGGTAATTGGCAGGTGACCGGCACGATTATTCAATCACGGCATTGATGAATTTCATGAACGCGTTTACGATACACGGCCGGCGCACGTTGTCATTGCAAGAGGTTACGTTAACCACGCGTGGATTTGTTTTGTATACTTACTTGTTTTTGTGAATAGATGTTTTACATTTTGCAAAAATGACGTGACCATATTTTTATAACTAATAAATATCATGCAGTCTGTTTCCTTTACCATCTAGCCATTTCCCTTGACTGGTGTGCAATTTTTGAAGTGAAATATTTTTGGCGTCGTTGTGATTTAAAATGCGATTTAAAAAATGTGTCACGATAAAAGAAAAAAATAAATGAACGAATAGTACTAAATTAACGAGAAAATGAGATGGAATAAATTACACAGTATTTTATATTTAACATATCGTCTATTAAAATGTATCTTCACGTCCGTATCCCCGAAGAGGTAGGCAGAGGTTACAACAAGTGCACCCATGATTAGCCAAAGATACTTAGTCTCACAATGTGATATATAGGTGATAGATAGGTGGCAAGCCTATCGCCAACCGAGCACTTTCCAATCCCAGGCAACGTTGTTTTTATCAGAAAACTAATTATCTTATTTGCCTGACCTGGGAATCGAACCCGGGACCTTATTAGGTCAACTCCGACACTGGACCGCTAGACCATAGAGGCGATCATGTATTTAATGGTTCCAACACCTGCCAGATACAAACAGTACAACCAAAGAGATTTCACTGCAACTTTTTACTTCTAAAATACAGAAAAAACCTTTCCTCCGCTCCTGCTCATCTCGCGCTCTCTTTATTTTTTTTTTTTATTTCTTTTTGTTATTTTCTATTTCAGTCAAAAATCAAAAAAATCAATCAAAAATTACTTTTATCGCGTGTGAGCTCACACTTGATTTTTTATATTATTAGATAGCAAACATGCACACGGCCACAGAACACTATTACTCCAGAGAGTAATAGTTGCACACGGCTTTTCTGACGGAAAGAAACAACCTTCGCCTATAAAAGCAATGATGTTAGTCGTGCGTTACTATTCGTGTATCGAGTTATTAATGCTACGTGCATAAGTTTACCAGCTACCATACCTTCCAAACCACGCACGCACACGACACGCATTGACGTTATTTCAACAGAAATATGTATAACGGAGGTACTGAACCTGGGCGCGACATTGCGGAACTCTAATATGCAGCAGTCACAATGACAGTGATAACTGATATGTATGGTTAATCTTTCTCGTGTGCAGCGGAAAAGCAGTTTGCCTTTTCATTAAACGAAGCCCCACCAACACGGATACCTAGTTCAGGCTGGTTTTGTTTTGTTTTTCTTGTCGTTATTTACGATGACGAGGTACTGATGCCGCAAACTAAAGTAAACACGCTGGTGGTTACACGTTTAGCCAAATATTGAGCTTTTACAAACTGCCTGACAGAACCGCAGATAGACTTTCTCCAAAGCATTTTACTGACTTGATAATGAGCATCAGTTATACTTTCGTTTTTGCTTCCCATTGCTGCATTTGCTAATATTTAACAAATATCTCATCTTCATTTAAATAAATAAACTTTACCTGTAATTCAAAATACGGGAATGATAACACAACACCATCAGACTTTTAGCTACTCAGAATTTTTATAATACAAAAAAAGGATTTGTAATAAAAATAATTCGATTCACTTGTAATAGTTTTCCCCCATAAATAGCGATAATAATTTATTATTTGTAAAATGACAAAATAAAAGGTGTTTATCAAATTATTATACCGTTCTGCCAGGCAGGTCGTAAAAGGCGATCGATTGGCTATACGTGGCACTACCATCGTGACTACTAGGTGGGAGAGTTCCGCAACGTTCCGTTTGGGTATTTGGTACCACCGCCTTACCTATGCCTGCCGCAATAGGTCATGTTCCCGTTTGACGGTAAGTAGCCGATATACTTATGCATATGGCATTGCCATCCTGCCACACGTACACCACCATTAACATCTTTGATGTATATAGGCGATGGTTTCTCTTTCCATCAGGGGAGCCATCTGCTTGTTTGCTTTATTATATAAATTTTTATAATAAAAATATTTTTAATTTTTATAATAAAATAATAAAAAAATTATAACCATAAAATTCTATCGGTCAATAAAATAAGTAGGTACTGCCAAAACAACAATCACAGCCATTTTAATTTAATCCGATTGTTTTACATTGATAATAATTAATTATTTTTGCATATTTTAGCACCCACAGTGCTAATGGTTAGAGATTTCGAATTAATCTCTCTATTGTAATCCATTTTGGTCAGTTTAATATTAACTAAATATATTAATTGTTTGTGGTGACGTAGTAATTTAATAAAATTTAAATTAAATCATGTAAGTACATTTACAAACAAATTTATTATTTTATTAGCTTTATCCATCATACTGGCTTTGGCTACATATTGACTTTTTTTGTAACAATGTAGCTGACCCGGCAAACATTGTTCTGCCTTTTTAAGTACTCTCATTTTTTTATATTTTCTCACCTTTAAACATTCCCAGAACTTCAACAATTAATTCAAAACCAAAATTAGTCAAATTAGTTCAGCCGTTCTCGATAATTTACATTTTATAGATAAACAAACAGATGGCTCTCCTGATGGAAAGAGACAACCATCGCCTGTCGACAAAGATGGTACGTGTCAGTCTTATGTGATGGCAATACCTGAATAATTCCACCAGCTACCTTACCTTCCAAGCCGGAATACGATAATGAGGAGCATTGACGCTATTGCGTTAGGAATAGGTAAGGCTGTTTTACCATACACCCAGGTGGAACGTTGCGGTACTCTACCACCTAATAGTCATAATGGTAGTGAGACTTATTGCCAATAATTCACCTTTGACGAATCGCCTGGCACAATTTCATATAATGGTCTATTCTTCAAAAGGGGCCCGGACAAAAGTATCTCACGTTGCATATTCTAGGCGGGCAGATTTCATCCTGAATCCTTCATCATATATAATTGAAATCACTTATGACTGAAACCAATAAATCTATAGATAACAGTTTTTATCGGAAGGTGTGACTGGCAATATTCCGGTGCTGCCTTCAGTCCTTCGTCCTCGTATGTAATGAAATGTACAACAAAATTAACCTCGTATGGAATGTACAATAAAACTAACTCAGCCCAAACTAGGTAGATGACCAACTAAGAGGTAGAGCTCTACACCGTCTCGTTTAATTTTGGTAACACCACCTTACCTATTTCTGCTGCAACAGCGTCAATAAATCTCACTGAGGTGTTCTTACTTGAAGAGTTAGGTAACTGGTGAACTTATGTATGTAGATTTTCGCTACACGTTTGGCCGCCAGATGTTGGGGCAACCTTAAGATTCTGATAAATATGACCTTATTTATGCGAAAAAAAATATTTTTCAATTGCATTTTGTAAAAGAATAAAGTTTGTCTTTTATCCGATCTATGAAAAAAAATCGGATGAATTAGGAAGTCAATCGAAAAGGAGGATAAATAGATACAGTTCGACTTCTTATGTTGAAGTAATTTCAGAAACTCAGCCGTATCTAGGGATATCCGGCGGAAGAAACTCCGTGAATTGTCACGACGATTTCAGGTTTCCGTTTCGTTTCTCAAAAGAAATAAAAATAATCGTTATAAATTTCACTCAGACATTTCTTTAAAATGGTCCTCAAGCGAATTTTGAAGACGAAAAGCTCAATAAAACGATATCTCTCATGAAATTTTAAATATGTAATTTAAAACTTGGAATGAAAATACATCAAAATACGCAATGTTTAACAATTCTCAATGTAATAAATAGGTGGCATACTTTTTAAAAGAAGAATTAAAATCAACTAAATTAAATTAAATTATATCAAATCAAATCGAATCGAATCAAATCAAATCAAATTAAATTAAATATTAATTTAGGTCCTATTAAACCATTTACACATTTTTTAAATTACTTTCCAGCTTATTCACCGATTGATTCAAAAATTTTATCAGCTTTTATCCTTTAAAAACTGCGTCACGCTAATAAAATCAGTCAATTTATTCGGGATTCATCTTATTAATTAAAAAAAAAATTAAAAGAATGTTATTTTGACATTGCATCGAAATTTTTTGACCTATCGATTATTTAGTTAAAGCAATATTTTTAAACCTCAAAAATTGAGTTGAATGCCATCATCTTTTTCAAAATATACAGCTTTTCAAAAATTACAGCATATTAATTTTTAAATTAATATACTAAAAATAGCATGGTTAAAAATCGCAGTATATTAAAAAAAAATAATATACTGCCATTTTTAACAAAATAGATGTTTGAACTGAGAAATCTATGCTTATATTTTTTACGCTTTTGAGTTTAAAATACCTTAATTTAGTGGAAAGTTTCAGGGATGGCCCGTAGGGTCAACCATTTACACATTTTTTTATTTCATGTGCATAGCAAACAGATGGTTCTTGTAGGAAAAGATTAACATCGCATATTAACACCAAAGATGTTAATCGTGCATTGCTATCCGTGTGGCAGGGTTAGAATGCTACATGCATAAATTATCCAGCTATCTTACCCTTCAAAAGCGACACAATAGCGACATACACCGACGGCATTATGGAAGGAATAGGCAAGGTGGTGGTATCAGACCCGGGCGAGACGTTGCAGTTCTACCACCTAGTTAGTAGTCACGGTGTTAGTGACATGTGTTAACCTTTTCTCGCCTCTTACGAAATATAATAGGTCAACAGCCTGCGGCAAAGCAATCGATCTATTCTTCAATAAAATGGTAAATTGCGTGTCGGGTCATGCGCAATTTATGGTTCCGAAATGGCCCATCACAATAATGCGGACTAAGAAGGAGGATTTTTTGTTTCATACTATGAACCTTTACCCTATTTATCGTCAATGACGGATTTATCCGCTCCTCTGCCTGTAAAAACTTCTCCAAGTAGATGTTATAAGTTGGTCGACTATTACTCAAAAACTTGTAAAGCCTTCTAAGCCGTGATAGTTTTCATTTTAATTTCACTATGTTTACTACTACTTTGAATTTTGTCCACCACTAGAACCAACCGTTCAGCTGGCAAAAAGGGGACACTTGACTCTAACAGAAATTAGCACTTTATAGCTTAATATTTCACAAACTAGTCTCTTAATGAAAAAAATCTTTATACAAACCTACAATATCATTAAAAACCCATCCAACGATACCGCGCTGTGGGTATATGAGAAAAAAAATAACATCCCCACTTTACATGTAGAGGAGCACCTTAAAAAAATACGAGTATGTTTCAAAATTTTATATTACTACTTTATTGCCGTGACTAAATGTATATTCGTGTCACATTACAGCTTTCTAGTACTAAGGATTTTTGAGCTAGAGTCTAGACTATGAAAGGCAGGACGGACGGACATAGCAAAACTACAATGTTTGCTAGTTAACTACGGAACACTGAAAAGGGATCCGGATTAACACAAGGCAACTGAGTATATTGTTGTTTTTAACATCTATATTATATATATAAAAATTAATCCCTATTTTCCGTGTTCATGGCATCACGCGAATGGCTGGACCGATTTCGCTAATTTTTTTTTGTTGTGTTTGTAACTGCCAGGAGAAGGTTCTTATAAAATAAAATATTAAAAAAATTCTCGGAAAATTAGAAAATTTAAGAACGCTTAACCACCACATAAAGTTCAATGCCTTTTTGGCAGCCTGGAAGGACAATCCCGTATACTTATATAAATCACGTGTCACGTTGTTTGTTCGCTATGGATTCCTAATATGTATCGCAAAACAACGTTTGCCGGATCAGTTAGTTTTTAACAAAAATAATATATTATCTTTGTTAACTAATTAGTTATGTACTTATCTTAAATTTAAGAAGAAAAACTGAAACAGCAAAAACAGCAATCAGTCGCCTTAATAATGTGCTCATTTCCCCGAAAACGTCCAATGTTTGTTGAAAAGATCCTTTTATTAAATTCTCCTTGTAATACGGAGCAAACATTGTAGCCTACACAAATATCTTAGGACGCCCACTAGACCCTTGTAATGCCGTAAAATTCTCACAAAAGCATATCGCTCGTACATTCCGACTATTTCTATTTTCCGTTGCATTACCTAACCGTTAAGCGAATTCTGTAGCACTGGGTTATAATGAAATTTGTTTTTTGGTTTAATGTTGCTGGTGCCATAGCCTACCATTCTAATCTCATTTGTATAACAAAGATCGATACAATTAATAATTTATGCTCTTCCTCGTCGCCACACGGTACTCGGTACGGTACGGAAACTTCTCCGTAATGATTATTTTACAAACTTATGGCGTTTCCACTGTTTCATGGCTAGAACCTGATAATGCAGTAAAATGTGAAACCCGTTAACTATCAAATTAATTGGAAATGTATGACGCGTTAAACAGTATAAGTGCACAAAATAATCACAATTAAATAATTCCATTCCCCGGTAACAGATCCCTGTAAATCTCATTAAAATTATTTTTTCTTGTTTTTGAATCTATAATATAGACTTACTACTTCATTTAAAATATTATTGTCACGATGGTTTCAAAAATCGTTAATTTTTATTACTATTTTTCTATATCGTGGTAAAATCATGTATTTTTATAAACTTATTTATACAAACAAATATAAAATTCGAAGTAAATTAAGTCAAATTTTTAGTAAAATATTTTGTCTTCTCGTGTAGACAGAAGCTCACTATACTTTCTTTGGAAAACATCAGTCGACCGCAGACCGCAGTTGGCTCTAGAGTTACGTGTAATCCTAAAAGGGTAATATTTTAACTGAAAATAGCTGCCGCTCTTGAAGTGCACTCAAGTATTTACCGGTCCATTAACCCCATTAACGCTAGTGTTTGACCGCAATGACAGCATTAGAGGTTCGTATGAAATATAAACTCTTATGGCAGGTTACCTTTAACCCGAACGTGTCAAGAGTTAAATACTAGAACAGGTTCTATAGCCGTTGTCCTTGGTCCTTTCTATATTGCCTTGCTATAATGTCCCCTATCTTAACTTAAATGATGAAGCTTAGCTGAAAGATCCCTAATTAAATAATATACTCGTACTATGTTTATTTCGGCTGCGTGTTCTTGTCATTATCTTATATTATGAGAATAAAAGGTAAAGCACGAACAGCAAAATTAAATATTTATTAATAACAACATATTTTGCCGGGTTTTGTTTCGATAACATTACATTAAAATATATAATGTTCTAAAAGGTTGTCACAGAATACAATGTTTCATGATTCTAATGTGTTATCTTTACCCCGAACTCGGCATGTGCTAATTATCTGAGTATTTACCTAAACCTAATTGTACAATAATAAAGTATTACAGTCTTGTGAACCATGTCAGCCCTGTATTCTGGTGTTTAGCATAATTGACTTAGATCACAAGGTCTCAGGTTCGAAGTCGATGTATTTTTGAAGATCTTGCAATGAAACAGCCAAAACCAAAGCAGCAGATCAGTTGTTCGGAATCTGGAAGTCTGGTTTATTACGTAATAACAACCCATTGTCTCTAATAAGTACATAAGCTCTCGATCCTGTTTATAACAAAAAGCAAGCGACAGCCGTTAAGAGATCAGCCAATTGCGGCGATAGGGATCACCGCTCATCTTACCAAGCGACAAACTACCGAATCGTGACAAACCGGTGCCTCTATTAGGGTGGCTAAATGCCCCGTGTCTTACGGCTTATCCCGTTTTTCGTGCTATGACAATTTAGGAACCCGTAATTAGTAAAATTAAATACAGGAGGAATAAATAAAACTTTCGTATTTTAAAAAATTCCGTATAGATTAACAAGCGCGACTAAACGTGACTGTTACCAAATTCACTCAAAAAATCGTCAATCGAGTCGAAGCACGTAGGGCTTTTACACACGTAAATACGATACAACATCGCATCGTGCTACGTTGCAGCATAATGTGTAAGAAAATGTGTATGACCCCTTGAGACTTGATTGACGTTTTGTTACGTGATCGGTCACCTGTTCTATCTTACCCGCTGCGCCTGTTTGATATTTACCTATCCCGATGATCCTTCTACCATCAATTCAGATAAAAACACACACATAACGCTACACCGTTGTCGCCGGTCTCGACGATGAAGACTTCTGAAATGTCAGTGCCACAACCCCGTCCACTACATTTAGTCCGAACGCCGCACTAAGCTGAGGTCCGGTCTAGAAGGGGGAGGCCCTTAGCGCGGGCGTTATCAGCTCTCATTTTAATTTGAACTCTGGCTGAGCACTCTGCTTGCACCAAAATTTGGAGCAAGCAGAGTGCTCAGCCAGAGTTTAAATTAGCCATTTAATGTCCAGTGTCGTAGTGAAAACCCGCACGGTTAACTGTGTTAGTCATTTCGAAAAAAATAATATTTGACTTAATTAATTTTTGTGTTCATATAGCAAGGACGCACGCGCGTGTTGATACGTGGTGTTATAGAGTTTTATAAATTCACTCCATAAAATGAAAATCTTTTAGAAGCTGTTTCCTATGACATAAAATATATATTTGAATATTAAAGATGTTGTGGAAATAATGCTGCCTTATGTGTCATAAAGTTTAGAATCCGTATTTTTTGATGTTCGTAAGCCTTAAATCAAGAAGTTGCAGGTGACAATGACTTCTATCAACATTCGATTAACTCCATCTACCCCGCAAAGGAACTGACGTGATGAAAAACAATTTATAATCCCTCGGTATATAAGGCAGTTGGTCCCTATTTTTATATATATACTAGCTATGATACCCGGCTTCGCTCGGGAGTTGATATGAAATTACGTGGTAGTTGAAATATAACAAATGTAATTTAAGACTCTATTGAAATTGGAATTTTAAATTTCGCGCCATTACTACACATGCTGCAATTGCAACCCAAATAATCATTATTCTGGATTAAGTTCAAATAATCGCTAACAGATGGCGCCACTACACTTAATTTTTAAGTTGAAGGGTTGGAAAAGCCCTTATATATTGAAAAACACGCCCTTTAGGTTAAAACGGGAGCTTTCTTGTTCGAGGGGGGATAAAGGGCTATCACACTATATAAGTCCCTTTATCGTGCCAGGACTCCTTTTTAAGTTTTATCGGCACGCATGTTTTATCAACTTAGTTTTATTATATACTAGCTATGATGCCCCGCTTCGCTTGGGAGTTGATATGAGATTACGTGGTAGTTGAAATATAACAAATGTAATTTAAGACTATTGAAATTGGAATTTTAAATTTCGCGCCATTACTACACATGCTGCTCGCAGCGCCTTTCGAAATGCAACCCAAATAATCGTTGTTCTGAATGAAGTTCAAATACTCGACAACAGATAGTGCCACTACACTTAATTTCCAAGTTGAAAAGTTGGAAAAGCCCTTATATCTTTAAAAACACGCCTTTTAGGTTAAAACGGGAACTTTCTTGCTCGAGGGGGGATAAAGGGCTATCAGACTATATAAGTCCCTTTATCGTGCCGGGACTCCTTTTTAAGTTTTATCGGCACGCATATTTTATCAACTTAGTTTTATTATATAATCTTATATATATATATAAAAGAAAGTCGTGTTAGTTACTCCACTTATAACTCAAGAAAGGCTGAACCGATTTAGCTGAAAATTGGCAGGGAGGTAGTTTAGAGCCAGGAGAAGGACATAGGGTACTTTTTTTTCAATTAAAAATAAATCTGATTATTTATTTTTATTATTTTATTATATTTATTATCATTATAATTATCATTATCTATATCTATATTATATAATAAAACTAAGTTGATAAAATATGCGTGCCGATAAAACTTAAAAGGAGTCCCGGCACGATATATATATATATATATATATATATATATATATATATATATATATATATATATATATATATATATATATATATATATATATATATATATATATATATATATATATATATATATATATATATATATATATATATATATATATATATATATATATATCATTGAAATAGTTCCATATACACTTAGTAAAGGTCATGTCGTGGTAGAGTTCTGCATTGTCTCACCCGGCGGGGTGATCACGTAACTCGCAATGCGAAATTATCGTAATTGTTTAGTTATTGCAAGACACATAACAGCCTTGTACATTAGCGGTAGTCGTTGCCGCTTTATTAGTTTTGATGCTGTGACATTGCAAAAAGTGCATCCAGTGACCAGCAAGCAATTGGCGACGTTTTTGATGATTTTTTTCATTACGCTTAAGAGTCATCGCTGATCGCTTGGGAATTGCAAACGTTAGATGATACGCCTACGGGTCTGGTACCACCGCCTTACCTCTTCCTGCCGCAATAGCGTCAGTGCTTGTCATTGTCGTGTTCCGGTTTGGAGAGTGAGGTAGCCGGTAAACTTATGCATGTGGCATTAGACCTCGCCACAAGATAGCAATGCACCATTAACACCTTTGGTGTCTATAGGCGATGGTTGACTCTTTCCATCAGGAGACCCATCTTGTTTGCTATCTTATGATATTAAAAAAAATGTACAATGTCGTACCAAAGATACAATGGCACCCAAACTTGTGTTTAAATTCATAATTAATATCACAACCCTCTTATTATCAATACTATCCTATAATTATAGGTACTTGTAACAAGCTATAATCAGAGCTTTTTGAACTTACGCTATAAAATTTAATGTAAAATGTTCGATCATTAGTCATGATTTAGCAAGTGTTTTTAGTTTTTATTTCCATTATTTGAATGAAAACTTCATACCGCGTGCTAACAGTTTTTTACAAGTGTCACCATTTATATATACAACTGACTGGATAATTTATTGAGGAAATCTTTGGTTGCAGAAGCATGAAATTTAACACAGAATTTCTTTATAAACTGTAAATATGCACGAAAATCCCTTTTGAAAATTCGACTTTAAGAGATTAAAAAGCTATAAAACATTGGTGCACAATTTCATGCTTCTGGACCAAGAGTGTTTCTAGACCAAGATTTCATTTCCTCGAAGTTTTATTTTTAAATTACGTGATGGCGAACAAGCAGATGGCTTTCCTGGTGGAAAGAAATATCCATCGACGATAGAAATGTTAAAGGTGCATTGCTATTCTTGTAGCAGGATCTTAATGCCACATGCATACGTTTACCGGCTACCTTACTTTCTAAACGGGAACACGACAATGACAAGCACTGACGCGATTGCGGCAAGAATAGCTAAGACGGTAATACCAGACACGGGCAAGACGATGCAGAACACTACCATCTAGTAGCCATGACGGTAGTGACTCGCATAGCCAATCGTTTACTTCGTACGAACTGCCTGGTAGAACGGCAGATTGTCTATTCTTCAAAGCGGGCCCGAACCATCACGGGAGTACTTGAAGGATTTCTCGCTTCAGCATGTATTAATCTCATTTCCTTTTTATCGCAATCATATTAGTGCTTGTCACTGTCTGACTTGAATACTAAGGTCGCCTGTTAACTTTCTTAAATTACAATATAACTAGGCTCTACAGATATATTTGATGAATATGGACGGCGATATATATATTGGTTGTAATATACCCCATCGTGCAAACGTTACGCTTTATTTAAAAGTATCTTCACGCCCTTGTCCCCGAAGGGATAAGCAGAGGTACAACTGATGGACCCACGATTATCCGAAGATACTTAGTAACACAATGTGATAGGTGGCAAGTCTATCGCCAACTGGGATTTTTTTCAATCCCGGGCAAAGATTTTTTCTTACAGAAAACTGAAAAAATATTTTTAAATAGGCCGAACCAGGAACGGGATCACACGAGGTCTCGGGTTTAAACCCGATACCTCATGTGGTCAACTCAAACACCGGACCACTAGACTACAGAGGCGACTAAACAACAAAATCTTCAAGTTTGGAAAACTTAAATTTTTGTGTATTAGAGTAGAGCCCAGGACCTCATGTAGTCAAAACTTCGACACCACCATGGACCACTGGACCACATTGGCGATTTATTTATCAATATTATAATTTTTGTTTTTTCTTTTCGTAATGTCTGAATCACTGCTGGCCTTAACGGCCTTCACAGCTTCACCGGTCACGAGGCGAGCAGAGTGCTCAGCCAGAGTTTAAAGTTGTAGCGCTGTACGCCCTCCGCCCTAAGGGTGTCTCCTGTGAGACCGATCATCACCTTAGGGTAGGGTCGTGATTTACGATGGGAGAGTTAATGTAATTATTTTGTCCGTCGGCTGATCCTTGCGATTGAACTCAGTTCGCTGATGGGTGAAACAGGGGTCTTTGTAGCATGCGGCAGTGACGGTGTCGCGTGTATAGGTTTATAGTATTTTGGTGTGTTCCATTGACCAGAGTTGTAGTGTCGTCAGGATGGATGAGAACGCGGCACGGCCTACGTAATTCGGGATCGGGATTAGTATCTGGAATATAATCTATTGCTGCTACCACCAGTGGCTTAGGGTGTGAGTTGGTGCGATCGAAATATCATCAATAATAAATGTAGATCTTCGTTACTTATTGCGTATTTCAACGTTATTGGTTGGCATAGTTATGTTGAAAAGCCTTCTTACCTGTACAAGGATTTGAATATAATTTTATAATATTCTCATTATTCCTGAACCCAAAAAATCTCTCAAAATCTCTTCAGGGTAGTTTCAGATTCAGATGTTTAGTAGTTTTGGATGTTTAATATGTCTAATTATTATTTTTAACGATTGCCCAATTGTCAAAATTCGACCATATACTAAAACATAAAAAAAAATCTTCACGCCCTTATACCCGAAAATGTAGGCAAAGGTGCAACCAGTGCACCCACGAGTAGCCGAAGATACTTAGTCCCACAACATGATAGGTGACCAGTCAATCGCCAACCGGGCACTTTTCCAATCCCAAGCAAACGTTGTTTTTATCAGAAATCTGAAAAAACATTTCTTGAAATGCCCGACCCAGGAATTGAACCCGAGACCTCATGTGGTCAACTCCAACACCGGACCACTAGACCAGACCAGAGGCGACTAAACAATAAAATCTCAGTAAAAAAATTTAAGTTTGAAAAACTTACATTTTGTATATTATCATGTATGCTATGTAACTGTATTGTATTTAATGTTTATTTTTATAAGGCATATTATTTAAAAATATTAGGTTTGTACAGTCCTCAGCAATAAAAACTTTAACTGCGTAAAATCTATACTTCACCGTTCGCGTAATTGTCGAAAAAAAGGAGATAAAGCTTTTACTTCACGTATTAATATTTAGATCAACTGAAATTTTCTATAATATTTTAATTTAAAAAAAATATATTATTCTTATTATTTTGCCTAACAGACATCCGTATCAGATGGTATTGTACCTCATGATGTGCAGAGATGAGAAATACGTAGCGTAAAAAACATTGCATCTAAACATAAGAGCGGTAGATGTCAAATTTCCAGTTGTGGTAACCCATAGTGATGAAACTCTCAGCTGCGGAGGAACTCTCAGCCAAGCTGAGCATTATCAGCCCGTCAACCTGCCCCAAATTGTCTTGACATCATAAATTAAGACAGAGTATCTTTAAGTGTAATACGGCTTGTGTAAATAAATGTGCTTTATTTTTATTCATTATTAATAAAATTGACTTCTAAGACAGACCTCAAACATACATTTGAATTAACTTATAATAGGTGTACCGCAATATTTCTCGACATCAATTTTATGATCATTAATTGGATTTTAAAGACAGAAATATGAGTTATTTTCAGGTATTTATTTCCTTTAAAACATATATTTTTTTATAATTAAAGTGATTATTTTAAGTAACTTGTAACTGCTTTTTTAAACAATGTGACTTAAAACGTATTATGATTTGTCTGGTTGTTTTTCACAACAAAAAACAATCGATAGTTTATATTTAATATGTATTGACTAAACTGCACAAATGCGAGTAAACTTGCCTGGAGTATTTTTGGAAATATTTCCTTTAATAAGTAATGCAAATTGTAAAAAAATATTATATTTAAAATTCTTACTATAAAGGCTTATTGTTCATTTAAAAATGACAATTTAGTTTGGAAACCTTTTTTAAATTTTCTAATTAACCCCTATTTTTAATATGAGTTTATTTACGTAAGAAGTCCTTGTTTGAGTTACTGACATACATATTATCTATACATCTATCTATACTGTTACTGACATACATATTATCTATACATCTATACAAATAAATAAAATTGGTGTGTCTGTTTGCAATATTAAAATAACCGCTTTTTACTAAATGATACACGATAGGTACATATACCAAAATAACAAGTTTTACAATTTTTGTCTGTCTCTCTGTTCCGGCTAATCTTTGGAACGGCCGGACCGATTTTGACGGGACTTTCACTAGCATATAGCTGATATGATAGGGAGTCACTTAGGCTACTTTTTTTCGAAATTTTTTCACGCGGACGAAGTCGCGGGCTCAGCTAGTGTGTACTAAATTTTAACATAGTCCATCGATAAAAAACCTTTTCAATTTCTTAGTTAGCACGTGACAATATATTTTTTTTTATAAAATAACACTATTTTCACAGGATAATTAAGATAATAGTGAAAATAGTATGCATATTATGATTATTATTTCAGACCTATTCAAATATTTTATCAAGATTTATGAAAATGTTATCACTAACGAATTGTGTTGATTTAATTATATAAAACCTCCTTACCCAGTATCAGCCATCTTCTTACAATGGAAAATATAGGTTTAAGTTACAAAAGATCAAATGTTTTCAATTATTTATTTGATCATACTCTGCAAATTGAATCCACTGGCGTATTATTAAGTTTCAAATTTCGACAAAATGTCTGTAAAATGTATATATATATATATATATATATATATATATATATATATATATATATATATATATATATATATATATATATATTAGGGATGGGCCGAAATTCGTTTCACATTCGGTTTAACCGAATTTCGGCAGCTTGAACCGAACTTCGGCATTCGGCCGAAATTCGGTTTAAATGCCGAATGTTCGGCACTAGAAACTTGCACTATTATGACTGAAATCTACACTAATGTTGTAAAGAGGAAAGATTTGTATTTCTATATTTTTATATCTTGTATCAACTAAACTCAAAAACTGCCGGACCGATTCGAAAAAATCTCTTACCATTAGAAAGATATTAAATCATCCCCGAGTAACATAGGCTATATTATACTTACCAAAATAATCTGTAAATTGCTTGACCCTGCAGGCCATCCCTGAAACATCCCGCTAAAGAAAACAACATAAAAACAAAAATAAAAAACCTCAGCATAGATTTTTGAGTTTGAAGAGATTACAAAGCATGTAAAACGGTTGACCCGGCATCGGCAAGTCATCACTGAAACTTCTCGCTAAATCTTTATCTTTACGCATATCACATTTGTTACAGAGTTCAAAAATCTTTAATTTGTTACAAATGTTCGTTACTATATAAAAGTCGTTGTAAATGACAGTAATTTTAAAATTTTTTAAACGCTATATATTTTGAAAATGATGATTGATTTTGGTTTTTCGGATGGCATTCGGCACAATTTTTGACCTCTAAAATGTTTTCTAAACGTACGTAACGTAATCTACAGGCTGAAAAATGTCGAAGCAATATCAATTTTTGATGCAATTTACTTATTTGATGCAGTTTTAAAAAGAGAAAAGCTGATTAGATTTTTAAGTCAGTCGGTATATAAGCCAAAGAGTTATTTTAAAATTATTAGGTTTTCTGTAAACAACAAAATATTAATATTTAAAAAGTTGTAACTTTTGGAAACTTGATTCGATTTTGATTCTTGAAACTATATTTCACGTAGTTAAGTACCACAATATTGTAGAAGGTCAAACAAGTTTTGGTCAAAAATCTCGAATTTATATAAATAAAACATTCTTTTTTCAAAATTTTTCGTCAACGATAACTCCGAAAGGGTAAACCGATTTTGATACAATTTACGATATTTGACACAGATTTTTAGAGAGAAAAGCTGATTAGATTTTTAAATTAATCGGTGTATTATCCGGAAAGTTATTTTAAAAATTTTGTGAAGTTTTCTGTAAACAACAAATATTAATATTAAAATAGTTGAAACTTTTGAAAACTCCGTTCGATTTCGTTTTTTGAAACTAAATTTGACACAGTCTTATAAGCACTAAAATATTGTGGAAGGTAAAAAAATTCTAGTTAAGAAATTACCAAGATATGTCAAAAAACACTTCTAAAATTTTTCGTTAACGATAACTTTTGAACGGAAAATTAAAAATTTTTGATGCAATAATGCATTGAACGCAGTTTTTGTAGGAATAGAGCTGATTAGATTTTATAAATAATCTATACATTTATATACTTAGATTGTACAAAATTATTTATGTATGTATGTTACAAAGTTATGAGATGTTTACATATACACATACACACACATATACATACAGACATGCTGACCTCGTTGTGAAAATAGTCGGAAAAGATTTCTAGGATCTCAAAACGTGGACATCTGGTGAAAACTCGATTTTCATAAATCGGGGCAAAAAGAGTTCCTTATCTACATACGTAAAGGGAAGTTAAAAATAAAGATCCGTGCCTAAATTGGAACAATGTAACTCAAATGTATCAAATTTATGCCGTTACGTCATTAATTCACGTGCGTTGCGAAAACTATTAACAATATCCTATATATCCATACTAAAATTATAAATGGGAAAGTGTGTCTGTTTGTTTGTCCGTTTTTCACGGCAAAACAGAGCGACGAATTGATGTGATTTTTTAAGTGGAGATAGTTCAGAAGGAATGGAGAGTGACATAGGCAACTTTTTGTCTCTTACTTTACGCGAGCGAAGCCGTGGACAATAGCTAGTATAAAATAATCTAAATTTTAAGTAAATTCGTAAACGTGTCGCTTTCAAGAAAGCGCCTACTAAACCGAAGTTCGGCCGAAATTCGGCCGAATTTTTTATTTTCACCGAATGTTCGGCCGAAGTTCGAATTCGGTTCAAACCACATTCGGCCCATCGCTAATATATATATATATATATATATATATATATATATATATATATATATATATATATATCGATCCATCTGAGGCCGCATCTTAGCTTACCATCAGGCGAGATCGTGGTCAAGCGCTTCCCTATCGATAATAAAAAACAAGATAAAATTCAAAAACCCTGACACATATTTAGACCGCTATTCTGCTACATATGCATCATTTTAAGAGTAAAACGTGACAGGACATAATGATCTTCGAAAAAATATCTTGCAGCATCAGGTTAAGGTTACCACGGTTCCTTACTCAATGACCTTGAGTTATTTAATTGCAAAGCCCACATGGCATTCAGCTCATTTTGATTCAGAGTGTATATAAAAATATAACAAATGAGACCACACTCAATAGCTTATTCGGGGATGGTCGTCGCAGTCTACACGCAGCCAGAGGATGGATAGGTCCCTATAGCCTTCAAGGCTGCTGAGACGTCGAGAGCAGATATCCTCTCTGACATAAGCACAAACTCCCGCCCGGGGTACAAATGAATGCTCGAATTTGTACTCCGGGTAGGAGAGATATGAGGTATCAGCCGGAGAAGATATCTGCATCTCAGTTAAAAAGAACAGAGCCGGCTTAGCCATCTCAAGGTGGTAGTGGACGGCATTTAGGTTTGAGTGAAGACCCCTAATATTAGTATAGTCCACGTTGAGTGTGGTAGGGGGTGCCTTTCGATTTCTGTTCGATTTGTCCCGAGCAGCGAAGTTTGAGAGCGCAATTGTGCCCCCTCAGAGTACGCCGGGCAGCCTGGGCAACTATGATTAGGCTGATTACAAACCCCTGAACATGAATGTCCAGAGGGGGATTCTCCACCGCTTACGCTAGTGGTACCCCCCGGGGTAAACTACTACCTTTAAATTGCGCTTCCATAGTGTTAGGGGGAGGGGGGAAAGGGCCTCCGGGAACCTCACAGACCAAACGAAACGCAACAAAACGCAGCAAAACGAAACGCCGAAGTTGCATTTTTAGTCTGGATTCTTGGAGTTCCAATTCGATTTAACCTTCGGAGCCTTATCATCATGAGAAAGGACTTACTATAACAAATGAAATGACTCCAAACTCCACTTTATTAGCAACTTTTATCTGTGAGTTACAATGACACACTTACGGATCTATCTTTAGATCTTCGATGTTATATACCGGAAAATAGAGTCATCAAAAATCCATCGAGTCCGAACATGACCATCTTATCTCTTTCTACATTCTACGCGTGTGTTTTGGCAGCACTTTTTCAGCTCCATCTTCAAATCCTCGTCGCCATGAGCACTAATCAAACTTAGTCTTAGCAACAAGACCAATGAGTCCAAACAAGGTTGTCTTGTTAAAACTCTTCATCAAAGAGTTCCAGTCCCTACGTCCAGGCTACATCATGAGCTCATTTGGATGATACCATAGTATTGCATTGTCACTGAGCTTTTACAAGTTTGCCAAGTTTTTGTATAAAAGGATATCAGAAAGTCGTTAAAAAGTGGCTTGCAATATTTAGAAAATCTGTTATTTACATACGAAAATTGCCAGTTAAATAGATCCTGATGATCATCAGACGAGGATATTAAAGTATCACGTCAATGTTACCATGTAATCGCAATATCAATAAAGTAAGAGAATTTAAAAATTTAGCATTGGTAAAGCCTTTACAGGTTGCTTAATTCCTTTCATCAATTAGAAAAGAGCTTGTGATATTGAAATGACTGAACCGATTCTATTGAATCATAGCTAAGAACCATCTCGCAAAACAGAGCTTTGAATTAAAAAAAACCGTAACCAAATCGAACCATCCGCCAGGGTGATACAATGCCACGGACAGACGCTCAGATACACAGATACACAGATACACACCTGAAACTTATAACACCTCTCGTTTTGCGTCAGGGGTTAAAAATTACTTATATTAAATAGTAGATATCCATAAAATTTCATTGAAATCGGCTCAGTTGTTTCTGAGTCCATTGCAGACAAACAACGTAATACGGAATTTATATATATTAACATAAAATATATTTCATAAAATTTCAGACACTAAAAGACTTAAAAAAGAACTAAACCATCCCTCACAGAAACTTAAATATTTGGAAATTTCATGGACTCGCCTTCTCTCGTGAATCGAGCCTTCTTAAATAAAGCAAGCTCTAGGACTCAGGCGCGAATCATCGTCACGTATCCAGTACTACGTGAGAAGGAAACTCCTCCGAAATTATATTAAGATCGTATACCAGGATGTATATTTTAGAATTAGCCAATATGGGTTACGTTGTGCTTAGGGAGCTTTGTTAACATTGAATGGAATTAAATTAACTATAACATTTCCGATAAAGACAATATTATAGTGTAAGTTTGTCTATTATTGCGTAGGTTTCTGTATAATGCTAAGGTAAGTGATTCCTTATAGAAAATAGCCTACGCACGTTACCGTTGGTCCTGTAAAGCGGTCATCTCGATACTCCTCAGTTTGACAGTCAGCCACTGTGATGCTTGCTGCCGCTGGTACTGTAAGCGGGCGTTTCGATGCTCATCTGTTCAGGCAGCCTGCTACAGAGGCGCATGCTGCCGCTGCTATTGTAAGCGGTGTGACACACGCTACCGCTAGCCCTGTAAGTGGGGGTCTCGACACTCGTCTATTTCGGCTGCTACGAGAGCTGATTTATAAGTATCCGAAACGACGTTCTTAAGAAAAAGATACGCAAAAAAGCCATATTTTTAAAAATAATATAGTACAGTACTTAAAATATTGCTACAAGCTTTGTGTATACACAATTATAAAACAATTTGACGGTAACGGAGTTTATAAGTAAAATCCGCGTGCATTTGTTTGCAATGACTTGTATTGTTAATAATAATTAGAAAATTTATTTACCTATGTAAATTTCACTGGACGTGACTGTAAACATAACTAACATTATACAAAAGTGAACTGCATTTTCGTCCAGTCAACCTTTATCTTAGAATATTTTTTTTACTTATTATCAAAGGATAACAAAAAAAAGAAGAGATAGCGGCAGACTATAGTCATTATTCATTAAATTTAAAATTAATTACGTGTGATCATAGCCTATCCAGCTTAGATCATAAGGTCTGGCAAAAGTGTTATGGTAGTTTTTCAGAAGTTCTCTCAAAATGAAGAATCTTGCAGGAGCAGTCTTCCCCATGTTAGTCCCAGGCTCCTTTGAGAAATAGACTAACTGCCGTTCTCCCAAGCAGATCGTAAAAGGCGACCGATTGGCTATGCGAGCCACTACCATCATGGCAGAGAGTGGTAGAGTTCTGCATTGTCTCACCCGGGTCTGGTACCACCGCCTTACCTATTCCTGCCGCAATAGCGTCAGTGTTTCTCACTGTCGTATTCCGGTTTGGAGGATAGGGTAGTCGGTAAACTTATGCATGTGGTATTAGAACTCGCCACAAGATAGCAACGCACCATTAACATCTTTGGTGTCTATAGGCGATGGTTAACTCTTCCCATCAGGAGACCCATCTGTTTGTTTGCTATCTCATGATATAAAAAGTCTTGTGAAGAAGAGCTAATAGGTACGGGGCTACCTCTGATGAGCATGTAAAGTAGTAATATGAGTACTCTCAATATAAATGACTACGATATATAAATATAGAATCAGTTGGCACTGGAACCTCGAGCGTTTAATTTCTCTCCCAACGTATACACAAACACCTACACTGGTGATCATGTCAATCCTAAGTATCACAGAAACTACGATAGTCACTATCAGGTAGCGACAAGATCACTACCTGCCTCGCTAACCGACAAACTAGAATCGTGGAGAACTAATAGATCTTCGATTTAGTCTGCCTACTGCGGAAGAATATTTCCCTTATATTCATTTACTAGCTATTGCTTGCGACTTCGTCCGCGCGGACTTCGTTTACTCCACATTGCTCTTCCCCTGTAGGCGATATCGTGATAATATGTAGCCTATATATTGACCCGACCTGCTAGTGTGCAAAATTTGAAGTAAACCCATGCAGTACTTTTTGAGTTTACCCCGGACATACATACAGACAAACAGACAAACAAACAGACAGACAGGTGGACGGACGGACGGACGGATGGACGGACGGATGGACAGGCAAACAGACAAACAGACAAAAATTCTAAAAACTTTATATTTGACTTCGATATCGATTGTAGACCACGCCCCAAGTATTCTTTTAAAAAAATATTCAATTTACAGTTTTGACTTTCCTACATTTTATTATATGTATAAATTTTACAAATGATTTTTTTTTGTTTTTAATTTTCTGGCGTTGTTTAATAACAATTTTTGAATTTTAGAAAGTTTAATGTGTGCAATGTCTTGTTAATCGTTGAAGTTCTTAATAAACACCTATTAGGATAACTTGGCAAGTCTTTAAATACAACGTCATTAAACCTTCACCATCAAATTAATGAATTTAATGGTGGAAGGTTGAAATAAGTCCGTTTATACTAATTGCCGTAAATGGTTATTACAACTCAAGTTGTTCTAATTGAAGATACAAAATCACTTAAATTACACCTATTTGAATTGCGTGGTTGTTTTTAAACGCAAACATACTTCGACCGAAACTGTAAACTAAATTATTATACAAATATTTACATATCCATGAATCAAACTCGGCAAGAACTTTTATCTTGTATAAAAGACCTTTCAACGTTTTGAAAACTTTGTATGAGTCGTTTCCAAGGTCAACAAAAAAATAAATTTACATTAAGTCCGGCTTGCACTAAAATTCAATAGTTTTTATATGACTTTAGCTATGGTTAAATATATAAATATAATATAAATATAAATAAATATTCACGGGATAAATTACACTTATTGATCTAACCCCAAAATAAGCAAATTATTTGCTTTTGTTATGGGTGTTAGTCAACGATGCTAATACATAGAAATACATATATAAATACTTTTACATACATAATAAACACCCAAATCCGGAAATACAAACATTTATGCTCATCACACAAATGCTTGTCCACGTCGGGGATCGAACCCGAGCCCCGTTGATTGCGTAGTCAGGGTCGCTAACCACTCGACCAACGGGGCGGTAAATTAATTTAAAAAATATTTAATAGTTTGGTGCAAGCAGACTTAAGGGTTGTATTATGTTTTATGTCATTTTGAAAATTATCTGGTACCTGTATTACTAGTAAGACAATCGGTACTAGTAAGTATTATTGCTCATATTATCAATTTTAAAATAGTTTGAGAAACCTTTTCCGGTTTACACTTTAAGCTAAAAACAACATATCTTTTTATTCATAGACTACTTATTAAATTATATTTCTTGAAATTTATTTCGATGCCGCCGCACCGTCATCGCCTGTACACAGTACACACACCAAAGATATTAAGTGTTAATTGACACCAAAGTAAGCTATTGTGCTATAATAACTTAAACACCGCCTACCTGTTCCTGCCGCAATAGCGTTAGTGCTAGTCATTGTCGTGTTCCGGTTTGGAGGGTAAGGTGGCCGGTAAACTTATGCATGTGGCATTACACCTCGCCACAAGATAGCAACGAATCATTAACATCTTTGGTTTCTATAGGCGATGGTTGACTCCTTCCATCAGGAGACCCATCTGCTTGTTTGCTATCTTACGATATACTTAAAAAACGCAGTAAACTGCAACAACCAACTTCAGATGAAATCCACTGTATTTCTCTAACCCTGCGTTAGATCTTCACCATTTTTATATGGAACAAAAAGGCAAGTTTACCCTCTCAAACAGAAAGTATTTTCTAAATCAATTTATAAATATCATAAAACAAAGTCGCTTTCCGATGTCTGTCCTAGTGTGTGTTTGATCTTTAAACCTACGCAACAGAGTTTGGATTTTTATGCAGTTTTTTAAAAGGAGGAGATTCTCAATTCGGCCGGTATATATTTTTTTATGTATGTACACCGAATTCGCTGATGTTTCTGAACCAATTTACGTGATTCTTTTTTGTTTGATGCGGAATAGTTTCAAATTTGTCCCATAAAAATTTGATTCAGGTAGGCCCAGTAGTTTTTATTTTATGAGCATTTTTTATTTATTTTACCTATGCCGATGTCTCAAATCAAATCTCGCAAGTAAATTTAATCCAATTACCCGGTTACCGATTGAGCTGAAATTTTGTATACGTATGTAAATTGGATGACAATGAAAACTTATTATGAAATAGACTTGATCTGATGATGAAATCGGAAGTTGACCACAGGAACTCAGTAATTAAATGGTTTGGACAAGACTCAATCGAGTTTGAGTTCATTTGATTCGTGTTGACGAGCAATTTGGTACTTGGTAGTAACTAGGATCCTCCAGGGTCCGATGATGAAGGCAGATGTTGGCCATATGAGCTCAGTAATTAAATGACAGAACTCTATCAGCTTGGGCTCATTTGATTGGTGTTGACGAGCACTTTGATGCTTGTTGATAACTAGGATCCTCTAGGGTCCGATGAAAAAGCCAGTAAGTGGCCATAGAAGTTCATTACTTAAATGACACAATTCTATTGAGTTTAGGCTCGATTGATCCATGTTAACGAGCACTTTGTTGCGGGTTGTAACTAGTTATAAAAGGAACTCTCAACAAAAGTCTTTGTTCTACGTCTGTCAAGTCGGCCAGTTCAGGAGGTAAAGACGTAACGTTCTTGTTGTTCTAATAGGCGTGAGAAGGAACTTTTTTTGTGGTAGGCGAGCAACGGTAGCTCCTTTGGAAGGAAATCAGAACGTGCTGTGGCTAATGATGTCTGTTGTTTCTGATAAAATAATTTCTTGACGAATTGAACGAAGTCTTTGTGACGTCTGACGTGCTGCCGCTAGTCGATTCTCACGTTGCTGAGTAGACTCGGTTACTGTACGGTTTTGTATCACTTCTAATCTATGAACTCTCTGCTCGGCGGACTTTTTAGCTAAATGCCCCTTAATGAGACCAATTCTATGAGCCTTCTACTCGGCAGATTCGTTTGCTAGACGCTCATTAATGAGACCAAGTCTATTAGCTCTCTGCTCAAAAGATTCATTCGCTAGACACTCTTAGATCTTACCGAGTCTAGAATTATTCTGTTCAAAAGTTTTTTGAGGTTAGCGTGATTTCACATATGCTTTCATGACCAACAAACATTTTTCATGGCCTTTAATAGTCTCATAAGAATTTAACATTGTGTGTTCGAAGAGCATTTTAAATAATTGACAATACAATACGCTAAAAAGTATTAAATAAACATAACTAAGTTAAAAAAACCGACTTCAAATACTAAAAAGTAAAAAGTAATAAAGATTTAATATTAATTAAATAATACCTATTATTTATATGTGCTATTTACAAATAGGTTTGAATTCGGTGTCAAGCCTTAAACCTTAATAATAGTTTAATCACTTAAATGAATACGAGCAAATTAATACAATGGAACGCCTACTTTAAAGATTAAGATGCGTAAATATACCTAATAAAGAGAAAGTAAATGTTAATATTATAAGCAGCTTCAATCAATACGAAAAATAATGAAAAAAGGAATTACGAAAATGTATTCAACAGAATTCCTAAACTAAATGGTCATGTGAATTAATGTAGAATTATCAATTAAGCTAAAACGCATCAAAATTTTTAATTTAAAATTTACACCACATAATGATAGAATATGTTGGAAGCTTAATTAATTTTTAATAACTTGTAACACCCATATTCTTGAAAATAAATATTTTCTTTCTCTCAAAAATTTTATGTAAGTGAACATAATGTTGACGGACGTCTTGAATAAGACGTTCTTCAACGACATCTGCTCGCGCGTGCGTGCCGGTTTGGCTTGGCACCGACTTCAAACCTATTAGTAAATAGACATTACGATGAAAATGAACTCTAACTATATATATATATATATATATATATATATATATATATATATATATATATATATATATATATATATATATATATATATATATGTATATAGTTAGTAGTAGGTTAGCACTGTCAATTCAACTTCTTGATGTTGTTAACTTAAGGAAAAACCAAAAGATCGCCCCATCGGTCTAGTGGTTAGCGAACCGAACTACGCATCGATGAGGCTTGATTCCCGACAAGGACAAACATTTGTGTGACGAGTATAAATGTTTGTGTTTCCGAGTTTGGGTGTTTATTATGTATTTAACAGTATTTACTACTTACATACCTATGTATTTCTATGTATTAATATCGTTGACTAACACCCACATCACAAGCATTAATTTGCTTACTTTGGGGTTACATCGATTTGTGTAATTTGTCCAGTGATGTTATTTATTTTATTAAATTGAACTGCTCATAAATTCATTGTTTAGTGCATGGCATTTAATTATGAAATATCTATCAACATTTAAATGTGCTTGTTAATAACAACTGAAACAGATCCCTTTTTCTCGAAGTTCAAATCCCGCGGATCTCTTTCTATTATAAATCACACTGTATTTAAATCAGCGTGTTTCTTTTCATTCGTTTGATCATGACCCGTTTGATTCAATCTTTGTGCTTATTTTGTAAGATCGTCAAGGAAATACCGAAACGTAATTATATTTTAAGTATATTTTTCAACATTCTTAAAAAATATTAAATAAATAAAACCTTAATAAGATAGACAAATGTCAAATTTTAAAAGCTTATAAGAGAAGGTAATCTGTATTATTATTTCTATATTAATATTATATACGCTAAAGTTTGGATGTTTGGATGGTTGTTTGTTAATCAATCACGAAAAAAATAATGAACGAATTCAAATTTAATTTGGCACACATGTATATAATGACCTAAAATCGCATATATTTTTATCCCGGAAAAATAAAATTATCCCGCGGGATACACTTAAATTTTTTATTATGATGACCTGATTTGATAAGCATGTTAATTATTACACAAAAAAATTACAAAGAGCACCGAGAAAACCACAAAGGTTTATACTGATGCAATGATGATGTATTATATATATACAATATACATACACACACACACACATATATATATATATATATATATATATATATATATATATATATATATGTATATGACGGCGTCCGCGTCGTCAAATGCAAGAATATTGTAAAGTGTAAACAACAAATGCACCGCCTGGGCCGGCAAGCGCATCGTTCGATATCCCTACTACTCAACTTGTTTTGCTACCTGTATAAAAGGCTCTGAGCGCCCGCCGATAAGGTAGTCTAGGCTCTGGCGTGGCTCGGTACACTTGTTGTATCTTGCTAGTAGCTTATCCTTGACTCTTGGATAATTAATTTGTGCAAACAAATTAATTATTATTGTCAACTATAAATTAGTCGCAGTACAATTTATAATTGACTATCTATTGCTTAAATTATGACTTATTTGTAGTAACTAGTAAGGAATAATTGTGGTTTACATTGTTAATGAGAACTAGTAATTAATAATGGAAAGTTGATCAAAATATAAAGAGCTGTTATATCACCACATCCGCATTTTATTTATCGCATCTGACCCACTTCCTACATCAGAAGTGGGATCGGATTCACTCCCACTTCAGCATCAAACTATTTCGGTTAATTATGTAGAATAGTAAATGTCTCTTTTCGCTTGTGGTATGGAAACTAGTCTTTGAAAAATAGAAGAAAATATTAATTCACGTTCTGTAAATGCATCTACTCCCATTAAGTTGATATACTTTGATGAAGCAGACTCCGATATGAGTAACTGGTGTCCTCCTCCTTGCTTCATATTGTTCATAACTGAGGCTCGTAACCTCCTCATTAGATCGTTTTTGGTAGCACAATATTACGCCATGCATTGGACTCTATCTTCAGCGGTGTGCAGAGCATCATAAAACTTTTTAGACATGAGATTGGTGCAAACCTGGTCTGACCATCGCATAGGAGTACGACCACGTGGTCTTTTGTCTTCTACTTTTCCGGTCACGATTAGCTTTTCGAGATTGTCTCCTTGCTTTCTAGAGATGTGGCCGAAGTATTGTAGAATTCTTTGAAGGCACGTAGCAGACAGTCTGGTCTTTACTCCAAGTTGCTTTAGTATGAAGGCGTTGGTCCTGTGTGCTGTCCAAGGGATACGTAACATTTTCCTCCAGCACGACATTTCAAACGCATCAATGCGACGTCTGTCTGCAGCTCTTAGTGTCCATGACTCTGCGTCGCACGTAAATATAGAGAACACCAGCGTGCGACCCAGCCTCTGATTTGTTTTTAATGAGATACTTCTGTCGTTCCAAAGACACTTTATCTGTCTCATAGCATTTTTGTGGTGTACCTTACTAGATGGTGTGCCTTAAAATTATTATAGAAAAAAAAAACAATTAGACGGGGTTGATCAAATCATTGTACCTACTCACTCACTTAAGAGTCATGCCATCACCTACTTCACAAGCTGCTGTCTTGGCAAGCCATATTTATATAACTTGAAGATCTCTTCCTTTTATACGTAGATATGAACCGATTTAAGAGCACCACTACATTTCGAAGTCAACTTATCACAAAAATTGCAAGTCAATTTTTGTGATAGATTGGAACATCGTTACGATTGCCGTGATAAACAGAAACTTATCTCAAATAATTTTTGCTTGCAGCGAAAGCAGGTCATCTACCACTATCTCTGGTGGCGTGTCCAGTGGCCAACCACCAGTGGTCTGCTATGTATGTTGTGACCCCGGCCCAGCCACATAGCTTTCATTTATCCGATGCGCTGCAAGAAGAAGGAAGTTGCCACTTCGAGTTCCGAAAACAGAAAACCAGTCAACATCTGTTCCAGAGCGTCACATGGTCACATGTTCAAAGTGCCATATCAAACAAATCTCTTGTGATTCCTTTGTAGGAGAACGGTTTTATGAACAAGAATCTAAGTAGTCGCTTGTCCTAATGTAATTTCCACTCAACAGATCAAATGTTTAACCACAGGGCAAAACGTAAATTTGGAGGTTATTTCACGTTTGACCTGATGAGTCTTAATAAAAATGTTTCGTTAGGCCGCAAAATTTTGAAGCAAGGTAGAATAGGAACTAAGCAACAACAGATTAATGCTTAACAATACTTAAACACTTAATCCTGCTCAATTTCAAAATCTGTTAGCAAGGGTGTGGTAAACACTTACCTTGTAGGTAAAGATAGAGAGCTCTTAGGAGTTTAAAAACAGTTAACAACCAATTGAACTTGAGCTTAGTACACTCCAGTCTCCAGTTTTAACTGATGAGAGGGAGCTTAGTGCACTCCAGTCTCCGGTTTTTAACTGATGAGAGGGAGCTTAATACACTCCAGACTCCGGTTTTTAACTAATGAGAGGGAGCTTAGTACAATCCAGTCTCCGTTTAATTGATCTAGTTTAATTGATGAGGGATTCCTAGCTTAGTAGGACCCAGTCTCCGGTTTCAAAACTGACGAGAAAGGTTTAATAGTTGTAGTTGCTGAAGGGGTTACCGGACCAGCACACTATTGTAACATTTCGCTAAAAGATCACGCTAATTATAGAGTTGTAAAAAAAAGATTATGTTTAGTTTTCTAAAAGATATGTCAGGATGAACGAGGCGTTCCTTGTCCTCAGATGTATAAAGATGCGCACACGAGGACGTGTGCATGTCAGTATGGCCATGACGGCGTCCGTGTCGTCAAATGCAAGAATATTGTAAAGTGTAAACAACAAATGCACCGCCTGGGCCGGCAAGCGCATCGTTCGATATCCCTACTACTCAACTTGATTTGCTACCTGTATAAAAGGCTCTGAGCGCCTTATTCTTAATCTTTATTTATCGCATCTGACCCACTCCCTACATATATATTACCGCCCCGTTGGTCGAGTGGTTAGTTACCCTGACTACGCGATCAACGGGACTCGGATTCGATCCCCGACGGGGACAAGCATTTGCGTGATGAGCATAAATGTTTGTATTTCCGGGTTTGGGTGTTTATTAAATATATTCTTGTATTTATATATGTATTTCTATGTATTGGTATCGTTGACTAACACCCATAACACAAGCAAAATAATTTGCTTATTTTGGGGTTAAATCAGTCAGTGTAATTTGTCCCGTGATTATTTATTTATTTATATGTCTAAAATGTGTGTACAATAATAGGTGTTAAAAAGTAAAACGTTCTACACATGTAGTCAAAGTATTGACATGCAAATTTTAACCAAAACATTATGGTAGTTATATATAATTTTAACAAATTATATTCAATAAGTCAAGGGGATAATATTGTTATTTAAAATTAATTTTAGATTAAATTAAACAATTTTATAAAATATTCTGCTTAGAAGCTCCATTTAAAATACATTACTTCTCAACCCTTAATCAAAATTGTTCAATGTGAATAGGTGACAAACTTATTAAATACTCAAACTATATATATATATGTATATGACGGCGTCCGCGTCATCAAATGCAAGAATATTGTAAACAACAGCGGGTCTAGCCAAGTGGCATAAGCGCTCGGAGAATAGAAAGATAAATGTATGGATTTGACATAAGCATAATCGAACGCTTACGTCAAGTCCGTACATTTATCTTTCTATTCTCCTAGCGTTTATGCCACTTGTCTAGACCCGCAGGTGTACGTAAAGCCACCGAGCGCATCGTTCGATATCCCTACTACTCAAATTGTTTTGCTACCTGTATAAAAGGCTCTGAGCGCCCTCCGTTCGGGCAGTCTAGGCTCTGGCGTGGCTCGGTACACTTGTTGTATCTTGCTAGTAGCTTATCCTTGACTCTTGGATAATTAATTTGTGCAAACAAGTTAATTATTATTGTCAACTATAAATTAGTCGCAGTACAATTTATAATTGATTATCTATTGCTCAAATTATGACTTATTTGTAGTAAGGATTTATTAAGTTACTTGGAATTGTTAAACGAGAACTAGTCATTAGTGATGGAAAGCTTTAATAGTGATTTTATGTTATTATTTGATACAAGTTGAACAAAATATAAAGAGTTGTTATATTACCACATCCGCATTTTACTTATCATATCTGACCATCTTCCTACATCAGAATTGGGATCGGATTCACTCCCACTTCAGCATCAAACTATTTCGGTTAATTATGTAGAACAGTAAATGTCTCTTCGCTTGTTGTGTGGAAACTATTCTTTATAAGTTGAACAAAATATAAAGAGTTGTTATATTACCACATCCGCATTTTATTTATCATATCTGACCCTCTTCCTACATATATATATATATATATATATATATATATATATATATATATATATATATATATATATATTGCTTAAGTTTTGCGTAACTTAAAAAACAACATGTTATAACCAAAATATTGTATTTATTGCTTTTCAAAATAATCTCTTGCATTTTAAACATTTTTTCATGCAATCAAAACCATTTTTTAAAACAGGAGGACCACAGATCTGAAGGCATGTTTTCTACGTGCTGATTGAACACTATGACGCCTCTTCGGAGTTGGTAAAAGTAAAACCTCTCATCAAATCTTTGATTTTGGGGAAAATACAGAAATCACAGGGTACTTGGTCGCGGATATGCGCAGGATGAGTGGCGAGATGTACTTTCGGAAGCTAAAAATGACTTTATTTTGTTGGCTGTGTGTGAAGAAGCGTTATCATGGTGTAGGAGAATGCGGCTTTTGGGTCGTCTTTCGCGAACTTTTTCTAACAAACTAAATGGTATTCTACCACTTGTTTACCCTGGGTAAACAAATGGTAGAATACCACTCGGCATTAACACTCTTTTGATCTTCAAGTGGAATTGTACAGATGGGACCCGTAGCTGAGAAAAAAAGCGATCATTTTTTTACCAACGTTTCTCGCCTGTCTCACTTTTGTGTTGATGTTAAACTATGGCGTAAATCAAGCGGTAAATTGTTTATAAGCCGCGAGATAAGATACGCGGTCGTCCTCTCGGTATATACACGTAGCGTACCTACATACTACTTCCTTAGACATGGCACGTGTGTATACGGGTGTTCAAACCTTTTATTATAGATTTATTAAAAAGTTTTCTTTATTATTTATTAAAAAAAATTACAATGGTTAAAAAGCCCAATTTCATCATTATAAAATTGATTTTTATTTTAGGGGAAACAATTCTTTTAATAATTTTTAATTGTAATTTGTAAATGGCATCTAGATAAGTTTCGTAAGTTCGCCCATAGCTACTGAGGCCATATTGAATATAAGAATGACCAAGAGCGTAGTAAAGCATTAACTTGACTTTATAGTTTATACGCAAGGCGTTTTTTTTTAAGGATGGTAATATTCGCTAGGAATTGCCTCAGTTTATCACAAGCTAGATCTATATGATGGCTCCAGATGAATTTTTGATCTATAAAAAAAAGGTATGTCTGTCAACAATATCTATGAGCGGACAGCTACCTACCTACCTACCCCCCCCCCCCCCCCCCCCCAGCAGAGTGGAGGCAGTTGTGATTGTGAGCTACAAGGTTTTGTACAGGGAAACTCTTTTTATATGGAGATTTAATTACTAATAACTTTGTTTCGTTTGCATTTATAACTAAACCAGTGTCATGGCACCAATTTGTCTCATGGCACGTATTTTAACGTACGTCAAAAAGTGTACTGGACCTAATACTAAACCTTGTGGCGTGCCTTCGGTTACTAAAATTGGATAACTGAAAATATCATCTATTTTCACAGAGGAGGTTCGATTTTTAAGTAAGTTTTGCACCAAGATAGTAGGGGTCCACGAATTCCACAATCGTTAAGTTTATCAATCAGTTGAGTATGCATCAACGTATCAAACGCACGCGTAATGTCAATAAAAGAAACTAAACAAACTTGTACCCTTGTTCTTATTTCTAAATCAAGCAAATATATTTCTTTTCTGCCATCAAGTTAACACGTTTTTTTTTATTTTTGACCAACTAAACAAATAATAAAAATGCTAGATCGGTAGGATGCAAAATTTTAAACAAATTCTTGTAAAAAATGCAATAAAAATGAAAATATTTATTGCTATTACATCCTAAAGAAACAAAAAAAAAACAAGTGTCATCAATTTACATTGTGAACGAGTAATAAATATTTGAATGTAAACAAAAGTTTTTTTCGTCTTTAACTTTTAAGTGGTTAAAATCGAATAACCTTTATGATGAGTGATACAAAAATAATTATATTTATGTTGATGATATATTGCAATGTGAGTGGCTTAAACTGGAATGTAGCAATTGTAGTTATATTAATCTTTGAAGAAGTTTCGTGAATTTTAGTATTATAAATAGTGTGTGTAATATAATTTACATTCCAGAAGAAATGATTAATGTATTAAAATACGGTAAGCAGCTATCATTATGTGTTGCGTTTTAGGCCAAATTTGTATGGAGCCTCATCCTTCTCTTTTTGTAATGCAGGGGGCTGCACGGTGTAGCTAGTATTTAATAAACTTTTAAAATATTGACTTATTTAATATTCTAATCTTTAAAATGTACTTTATAATCCAACGGTAATCAAACTCCAAAAAATCAAACTGCGTTGAAACCTTATCAGGAAATCCAACGGTAATCTTACTTAAGTTAATACTTAATCTTAAGAGGTGATCGATTGGCTAGACGTGTCACTACAATTGTAATTAGGTGATAGAGTTCTGCAAGGTCTCGCCTGGATATCTGATATTACGAACTTACCTATTCCTGCCACAATAGCGTCCATGCTTGTCATTGACGTGTTCCGGTTTGGAAGTAAGGTAGTCGGTAGACTTATACAACGTGCATTGCCATGTCGCCACATGGCTAGCAACGCACAACAACATCTTTGGTGTCAATAGGCAGTGTTTTCTCTTTCCATCCAGCCATCTGCGTGTTTGCTGTCTTGATGATGATATAAAAATAAATCAAACTCCACACGCGAAAAAAAAAATGTTTTGTTTCGGTCGCGCAATGTATGATACATTTGTTTGTAGCCAGGCCCGGCCATAAGAGCGGCATGCTTTAACCAACAAAGGTTCAATGTGGCGAATTGTTTTTTTTTGCTTTGTGAACGATTCCGTCAAGTATACTAGTCGCTAGATATAAGGATATATGTGTATATACTGCTTAAATGAGTTGATCATTGTCATTGACTTACAAATATAAGGACATCGGGTCCGCGCTCTAAAAGTAGATCAATTAAAAGAGAAACAAAACGTAAAAAGAGAAACAATTTCGCTTTAGTCGTCATTTACCAATGCTACTGACAAGACACTAAGAATGCCATATTGTTAATTGTATGGAGAAAAATTGTAAAAATTGAAAAAATGATAGACTATTATATTTCTTGTAAGTATAATAATTGTTTGACCTATATTATACGTATTTAGCCTTTGAACACGATATTTCATTTAATTTGGAATTATTTATTAGCTACTGATTGAAAAACCAATTAATTATCTTGACAATATATTTTCATCCTTATTCCACACACTCTTAGATATACGTAGATATAAGATGGCTATATATAAATTCAAATATGTCACACGTTTGCGACTTGCTACACAATTGTTCGCAAAAGAAATTAAGTTGCTTCCAAATTATTTACTAGCTGACCTGCGCAGGTCCGCCCGCGAGTTTATTAATAAGTCATCCAGATAGTTTTTAATAAAAATGTCACCCCCTATTTCAGCCCTCCAGGGACTGATTTTTGAAAAAAAATAGCCCCCGGATCTTCAACTATATCCATGCCAAATTTCATGAAAATCGGTCCAGCGATTTAGCCGTGAAAGCGTAACAGACAGACAGACAGACAGACTTTCGCATTTATAATATTAGTATGGATTATATTTTACTTATAATAATACTTTGATAATTTTATTTTTTAATAATAATTATTAGTTAATCTTATATAGTTAATAATATATTATAGCATACTAGGTGTTGCCCGCGACTTCGTCTGCGTGAACTTCGTTTACTCCGCACAGCTCCTCCCCCGTAGGTGATAGCGTGATTATATGTAGCATATATATTGAACCAACCTATTAGTAATATTCTTGCAAAACTTGATGTAAATGCATGCAGTACTTATTGAGTTTACCCTGGACATATATACAAACAAACAGACAAACATTCTAAAAACTATATTTTTAGCTTCGATATCGACTATAGATCACGCCCCAAGTATTCTTTTTAAAAAATATTCAATGTACAGTTTTGACTTTCCTACGATTTTATATGTATAGATAGATATTTATTGCAGTTTTCCACGAGACCCAGTACGTTGCGCAACATGGACGAGTATTATAATAGCCCGTTCACATTATAAGGAATACTTTTTTCCGAAACTATCAAATGTTGTTTGTTCAAATCTACATGTATGTATATAACACAGAAATGATTAAGAAGATTAAAATACAGTTACACCTGATTTGCAAGTAGGTAGATATTATTTAATTTACGTATTATATAATAATTGTATTAATTGTAACCATAGTTTGTGAGTTTAATTAATTTAAATATGATTAGTAATTAGTATATCGTAGATTTATATTATTTATTTGCACACAGGCATTGTTGGTAGATTATTGCGATTTAAAATTTATTTAATACTAGCTGTACCCGCGACTTCGTTCGCGTGGAAAAAAATCTAAAATAAAAACCCGCATAGTTCCCGTTCCCGTGGGATTTCCGGGATAAGAACTATCCTATGTCCTTTCTTGGGTCTCAAACTATATTTGTACCAAATTTTATCCAAATCGGTTCAATGGTTTGGCCGTGAAAGCGTAACAGACAGACAGACAGACAGACAGACAGACAGAGTTGCTTTCGCATTTATAATATTAGTATGGATAGTATGGATAAAATTTAATGAAATATAAAAAAATATGGTGTCATAAACTAATAGACGTAAGGAATGTAGGTGACATATTTTTCGCTAAAAATGATGTATTTGACATATGTATGAGTACGGAACGTATTATACGCAATTATCGTCGCGTGAGTAGAGGAAAATCAATTCAAAAAATATGATTAAAACTTTATTACTATAGAGTTATTAAAGTTGTACATTTAAAAAGGTGTGTTTCATGGAGGTAAAGAACATAATACATAAATAAATTTGTTAACATTTCTATTTCTGAGATGTGTAATTGGTACATTTTTTTCGCGATTTTAGTATGAGATCCGATGTCCATATATTAGTAAGTCAATGATTATTGTAGATGAAAATTTACATTTATAATATTGATCCATACTTTCTTGTACATAAATCTCATGTCTAGTATTGAGCGGTACCGTTGATATTGTGGTAGTTACAACTTATGAATTTATAAATTTTTAAATATCTACTGCTACGCTTATAAATTGTATTTTCAAACTCGTTAAATATGAATGGTCTTTGCATTCCTATAACGTACGACTGACGTTATGGATAGTAAATTTCCCATTCATCTACAATAAACTTTTCCCTTAATCTAAAGTCAAATAGTTTTCTCGGTTCTCGTTCAAGGAATTCAATCTGTGTTTTATTTGACGTGTGAACTTGTGGCGACATGAATAAAAGAAATCCTATAAAACCAAACTGAATCTAATGTTATGGCGACCGGCATACCAAGGAAATGCGTTCTTTCTTAAGTAAATTTTACATGAGTTATAAAAGTGGAGATGAACTATGTATCGTAAATTATTAATGATGGAGATTACTTAAATAGAATAATGTTATGCATCCCGTGATCTTTATTTTCATGACTTCCCTCTCCAGTTGGTCAATGTTTACACTAATTTTATCACAACTGGCCTCTAGGTTGTAATCCCTTTTCTCAACACCCTTTATATCGTGCTTGACGAGGCCCACATCACTTTTTAGCTTGTCTTTTTGCGCCAAAATAACTGTCAATTTATTATCAAAGCCAGATAAATGTTCCTTGATCTGTTCCTGTAGCTTTAATTGTTGTTCTCTTAGTTGTTCTTGTAGCTTTTGTTGCTGCTGTTCCTTTAGCTACTGTTGTTTCTGAAAAGCTGCCAGTATGACAGAAGATCAGTAGGGGCTGTGCTCGATGACAATGACGTGCTGGCACTACTTGCAGGTTCCTCACTTGCACGCATATGTGTCCTCTGTCGTTCTCTGTGCTTCCGCCTGGGACCTGGTGGTAACACCTTCCTTCAGAATGAATGGCATTTATTCTTACAATCTCACTTCCGACACAAGTTGTTACGTGCTTCGAGTTCGTATTGTGCAATAAAATACCACTTATATTAAAATCATGTATTTACAACACAAATATACAAAACACGACAATGCAATACGTAAATATATTGATAAACACTAATAACACTCACTATATTAACACTAGAATTAACCGACTACACTGAATCACTAAACTAAAACACTTTCCGTATTCACTGTACTACATCGCTTTACACTAGTCGCCCCAAATATCACTTCCGATTGCTTTATAAAAACTGAACTCTATTCGCCAACATATATCTATTTATACCCAAAGTAAAGGTCGACCATGTTCCCAAATGTTCCGAAAGTATCACGTAAACAATTCTAATTGTAAACAAATCCTAGTACACGCTATTTTCACACTTATGCCTTATGACAAAAGAAAGACAAAGAATAGCTGCTTGAGTAACTGTGGCTATTGTTTATCAATAGAGCAGCTATCTCTGCTTTTATTTCTAGATTTTCTAGTGTTCTCACTCTTCACTTTTCTAGATTATTCGCAACACTATTATGCAGACGACAGCGTGGGGATGTTAGAAGGATTCTCAAATAGCTACGTTTCGCTCTGGTTGAAGAACTGGGCTCCTAGGCTCCGGTTACACTTTGATTAGTGCCTGTGCGAGTGTTTAATGCGGGTACTTAGTATTAAGCAAAAAACACGTTTAGGCAGTCGTTGATTACTGCGAGTCATTAGTAAACAGCGACTATTCACATTTACTCCGCTGATTACTAATCACTCGCACTAATCAACGGCTGTTTACACGTGTTTTGTGGGCTAAAGTTTCATCATGGCTGAGTCACGCCCTACAGAGGGGACTGTCTATTAATTCCACGGCATGTATTTGTTTCTTCATTTAGCAATGGCCCGTTATCAGACCACATATTTCTCTTAATTCTACATTAAGTATTTTCTATTTTTTACAAATTAGGATTTAGCTAGATTCCTGTCACCAAACAACCAAAATAAAACTAAATTAGCTTTCCAGAAACTAGGACACTGAATCGTGCTAGACGGCACTTTACGTCTGGCTATGAAGTTCGCATTGTTAAGCCCACAGACTGCACAAATACCACGGTGTTGGGCGTGAAACGTGAAGCAGCTCATATGAGCAAATGCTTTTACGTACCAAACGTTTGTAGATATTACCTACATCGTGAAAATACAGAAATATGCCATTTTGAGCTATTTAAAAAAAGTATTTTCACGCCCCTATCTCCGAAGTGGTAGGCAGAGGTACAACAAGTGCACCCACGATTAGCCGAAGATACTTGGTCCCACAATGTGATAGGTGACTAGCCTATCACCAATCGGGCACTTTCCAATCCCAGGCAACGTTGTTTTTATCAGAAAACTGAAAAAATACATTTTCTTATTTGCCCGACCTGGGAATCGAACCCGGGACCTCATGTGGTCAACTCCGATACCGGACCACTAGACCACAGAGGCGATTTGAGCGAGTTATTTTATCGTGCCGAATAAGATATAAAGGCTGAATAAATATCCATGAAGTGATTTTATTCCATCTATAAGTAAATATAACTCGTAGTTCTGGGTGTAAGTGCCAAGCTACACTAAAAACCTAAGAAATTGTCATTAAAAGCGTGTCCAGTTTAATCCGTGGTTCAGCCGGTAGCTCAGATCTGTCAACAATGACTTATAGGGAAGTCCGTAAAAGAAAGTCACAAAATGTCTCATCGCCACAGCCTGAGATTGACCTAAAACTACATGTAGGCAAAAATAAGCTGTAGTTACGATTTTAAATTATGATTATCAGGTTATTCAAACTGAAGGTGGATGTGAAACCTATGGGTGTAGGGTTGACAGACTCTGTCGATGTCTGTTAATCAATTATTGTAACAGGCAGTATTAAACTATCTTACAATACGCGTATCTCATTGCAGCCTATGAACACTTCAGCATCTTACAACAGCACGGAACCCACCAATTTAATAGAATTAAACGCAGAACGGTAAGTCTTGTCGATAATATAACATGTTCATAGGCATCAGTGACTGCTTTCTATCATGTGGTCCAGTCACTCCTATTACCGCAGATGCAATGTAAAAAAATTTAACCTTTGGTTTGTTCGATAAATAAACTTAAAATTGGTTTACATATTCAACTAGCTGACTCGGCGAACATTATTTTGTCATAAATAAATAAATATCAATATTCACGGGATAAATTACACAAGTCACTGATCTAACCTCAAAGTAAGCAAATTCGATTTCGTAGACAGGGTCGCTAACCACTTGACCAACGGAGCGGTCAAACTAATTGGCCGGCAACGCAACTGCAAGACCTCTGGTATTGCGGGTGTCCATGGGCGGCGGTGATCACTTACCATCAGGTGCACCGCCTGCTCGTTTGCCCCCTGTTCTACATTATTTGTATTGAATATTTTGGTGGGGTACTTAAAAGGAAGAAGGGGTATCCTTATACCATCCATACTTATATATCCAATTGGAATTGTTGATCTGTTGGTCGATTAGTTAGTAAACCTACCTACTCATCGATGAGGCTCGGGTTCGATTACCGAAAGGGGCAAGCATTTGTCTGATGACTGTTTGGGAATTTATTACATATAATATTACAGTATATATATATATATATATATATATATATATATATATATATATATATATATATATATATATATATATATATATATATATATATATATATATATATATATATATATATATATATATCAATATATATAGATCAATTTGTGTAAAATGTCCAGCGATATTTATTTCTACTTATTTTTATACATATTACTTTCCAGATGTTATATTTTTATTGTATTATACGAGTGAAATTTCTGTGTTGTGCCGACATGAGGTTGAACGTACATCACGAAGTTATGAAAGAATGTTGTTTCCATATTTATTTTGTTATGTCATAAAGAAAGCAAACAAGCAGATAACCCTCCAGATGGCAATAGTTGTTCATGGCCTATAGACAACAAAGGTATTAATGTGTTTTGCCATCCGTGTGGCGGCATAACATGACGATAAGCAATGATGCTATTACAGCAGGAATATGCACGATGGTGGTAACGAATCCGATCAAGACGTTGCAAAAATCAACCGCCATGTAGTCGCAATGACCAATAAGTACATCTTAAATAGGGTGACGGCCAGAAATGCACATGATCTTTTTTTCAAAAGGAGCCGCGGACTAAAAATAAATATTTTAGGTCCCAGTACGATTTGATTAGAGAACTCAAAATAATTTTATAAGTGAATAGTTACCAAAAAGTTCTTTCAGGTTATAATAAAAATTTAGTTACTATTTTTAAGGTTAATTGAAAGCACAATTTTGATGAATTATTTATTCATACATAATTACTTTATTCCCAAACCCGTTAAATATGTATGAGTTCTCTTGAAATTTCAGCAACAGAAACTAAGCGAACTTAAGTATCACTTAGAACATGGCGAAATTTTACTAGGTACAAGTTAAACCACCCCTGCTATTATGGTTCGGAGACAATGTTCACTTTTAAGAGTATGTGTAAAAATAGAGTGGACGCATAATCGATTTGAATATTAGACATTTCTATAGATATTCTTATCTGCACCCTCATAAAAATATCATTTTTCTAGAGGAACAAAGCAAACATATAACTGGCTTAGTTGAGGGTATAAGATCACCACTGTCTATGGGCATCTGTAACATTAAAGTTCTAATAAAAAGTTTTTTCTTCTAGGCCGATAACTGGTATCACAGAACACAGAAGAGATTATAAAGACCACTATATCTCAATCTCCGTACCTTAAACTTATAAGTAAGTACGCATACGCAGACACGATTTAAACTCATCAACGGTTTTGATCTATATATATAAAAATCAATTGCTGTTCGTTAGTCTCGCTAAAACTTGAGAACGGCTGCACCGATTTGGCTAATTTTGGTTTTAAAATATTCATGGGGGTTCAAGTTAGGTTTAAAAGGTGAAAATGTAGAAAAAGAAACGGAAAAGTAGGCACAAAGCTGGCAGAATAACGTTTGCCGGGTCAGCTAATATTTTTATATTTTATTCGTATTGCATTTATTTATTTTTTAACTAGAAAATCTTAGTAGCAGGCTGAATTCTGTTGGTAAGGTGTTACTAATCACGGGCCTTAGAAAAGTTAAAAAAGTATCTTCACGCCCGTATCAACGAAGATATAAACAGAGGTACACAACAAGTGCATCCACGATTAGCCGAAGATACTTAGTCCGACAATATGGTAAGTGGCAAGCCTATTGCCAATCAGGCACTTATTAACCTTAGAAAATTGTATTTTGATTACTGCCATTAATTTACGATAAACGTTAAATTAAACATAATATGTGGAGCCTATTGCGCCAGCCCACAAATTGGTAAATTTGGGAAACCTGAGCATCTGTTGACATTGAGTGTGCTCTATCTACCTATATGGTATATTTTTTTTTATTTTGCAGGTACATACTCAAATTCCTATTTATGATCGTTAAAGGTACGATGAGCTAACTTTATATTGTGATACTCTCTAAGGTACAGTCAAATACAATATTCAGGAAAAGCTATTGTAGAGGAAAATGTCTCATTGTTCTTGGGCCATTGTTGGCAGTCGTTCAGCACTAACTAATGGAGACTGCATTGTCTTGAAGCTGAACCAAGTCAGCGTGATCCGGTTTGTACCAGATCGGATTTTAATTATATTGCACACAGATCTGTGATACACTCAGTCCTCAGCCATGGGACTATTATGGTTAGGGTGACCAACATTATGTCTAACTGGAAAAAATGAATATAACTATGACGGAACCAACGGTGCTGACAGAAATACACGTTTGACTTATGTTAAATCAAAACTGCTATCTTGATATTAGCTTTAATGTCAAAAGTTTTTTGGTTTTCAACTATATTATTATTTTTTAAACTGAGGCGGGACAAAATTACAGGCTTTTTATCTGTTAACGCTATATTGTAAATGAATAAATCTGCGAAACGATTATGACACAATATGTTTGATAGTCTAAAACAATTAGGCTGTTATTGACTTAAATTATATTTATCTCAGCTATAATATTAAATATTAAATATTAAACAGAAATATATTCCTTTTCTGTTCATTTCATCTCACCACTTGTTTTCAGCATTGTTTTCTTTTATTCTGTTAGCATATAGATATATCACCTAATTTTAAGTAATAACTACAGCCCATGGAAATTGACATGTAGAAGAATAAGAACCTAATACAATTCCTATTTTAAAATAAGATATACATTCGCTTCTAATAAAATTCGTTTAAAATCAATCAGTTTCTCAAATAATTCATGTCGTTATTTGTTCAGTAATATTTCATAAAATGAGATACCCTAAAATAAAAATAGAATAATATTATTTTTCTTTATATTTCATGCGATAACTAAAATTTACCTGTAATGAAAGATCCTGCTTTATTTCACATAACTTCAATGAATTTTCTAATCTGTTTAAATAAAATGATAAGACCTGACTGATGACTGACATATCAACACCTAGTCTAAGCCCTTAGACTTGTGGGGCTAAAATTTTTTACAAGAGTTGTTTGCACAATGTAGATAAGGAATAAGGAAGGATTATTGAAATTAATATTAAATAATAATAATAAATACTAACGGGACAAATTAAACTTATTGATCTAACCCAAATTAAGCAAATTATTTGCTTGTGTTATGAGTGTTAGTCAACGATACTAATACATAGAAATACATATATAAATACTGTAATATATTTAATAAACACTCAAATCCGGAAATAAAATCACTATGCTCATCACACAAATGCTTGTCCCCGTCGGAGATCAAACCTGAGCTCCGTCGATTGCATAGTCCGGGTCGCTTACCACTCGACCAACGCGAACAGGGCGGTCTATTAATGCCCTAAGGTAGTAAAATAGAAGGTGAAAGTTGAAAAGTGTATGAAACTCTATCATTTTTAACTTCAAATGAATGAAATTTGGTAATCTGCCTTTAAAAGTATAGTGTTACACGTTTTTAATTATTTTGAAATTTCATCCCTTAAAAGAGTAAAAAGGAGCGCTAAAGTTTGTATTAAAAAATAAATTCTTTATTGTAGAAATTACTTACAATTTAGTATTTACGTAATTCAGGATTTCTTGAATTTTATCTCTTAAAGGAGTAAAAAGAAGTGTTAACGTTTGTGTTAAAAATAAATAATTTATTAGATACCAAAGATAAAAAATATCTACTCTTATCTATATAAACTCTTCAATTCAATTAAAGTAACATGCATGTAAGGATGCTTTGAGTTTTATCCCTTAAAGGATTAAAATGGAGTGTAAAAATAAGTATAAAATATTGTCAAAATTACTTACTTAAAATTTTGTATTTATGCTTTTCAATACATTTAAGAAACATGTATTTAATGATTTTTTGAATTTCAACCGTTAAAGAGCAGAAGGAGCGTTAATGTTTGAAACGAAAATAAATTTATTATTGTAGAAATTGCTTAAAATTCAGTATTTTTTTTAATACAATAAAGTAAATACGTATTTTAAGATTTTTTAAATTTCATCTCTTAAAGAGATAAGAAGAAGTGTTAAAGTTGGTATAAAACATAAATGATTAAGTATCAAATTTCTTTCAAATTTGCTGTTAATGCTCTTTAATTCAATGTAAAGAAACACGTATGGATTTTTGAATTTTATCCTACAAAGGGGTAATAATATGTGTTAAATTTTTCATGAAAAGTCAATTTTCTATCATCAAAATTTAATATTTTTGTTCTACCGTACAATTGAAGAAACACATATTTAAGGATTTTTTTTATTTCATCCCGAGACAAAAAGAAGTGTTAAATAAAATGTTTACTACCAAAATGTCTTGAAATTAAACACAAGTACTAATAACTTATGTTAAGAAGCACGTAAGTAAGAATTTCATCCATTAAAGTGGTAAAAAATGCTAAAGTTTGCTTTAAAAAATACCTTAAAATGTAGTATTTATGCTCTTCCATACAATTGAACAAACATTTAAGGATATTTTTGTATTTTATCCCTTATAGAATTTTTGCTCTCCAATACGATTAAAAAACACGTATGAGAGGATTTTTGAATTTCCTCCATCAGCAGTGTAAAAGGGAGGTTTTCAGTTTGACAGAAATGCATATAAATTATTTTTGGAATTGGAAAATACTTGAGTATGATGACTTATTTAGGCTACCAAGCACATGTACTAAATTTCATAATTGTGTGTATTTTTGTTCAAGAATTTATTTTGAAATAAAAGATAAATTGAAATAACGCTTTTTGATTTAAATCAGGCATACTTCAACTTATAAAAATGTCTAAATTTTATTAAAATCGTTTCAGCAGTTTTTAAGATATGAGTGTAGTTGACAGACATATAAATTATTTTTTTAATACTTTTATTGTTATTAAATTTTTAGTTTATTTTTTTCGCTCCAAAAATAAATAATTACTCTATATGATCTCTATAATCATCAGGAAAGGAGAGTGATGAGATCGGCCTAAATGGACTACAAGAAAATAGCGTCAGCCGAAATTATTAAATTAATTTTATTCACAATAAGTAAATATTAGAATTCAACGGACATTTTTATTGCAAATTAATTTTAAAAGGATTTTAGTCGGGAAGTCATGAAACTAATCAAACTTGTACGCTTTTTCTTATTTCTACTTCATGCAAAGATTTTTCTTTTCTGCCGATGGTCCGAAATAAATGAAAGTGTTAACTTTATAAGTTAACACTTTCATTTATTTCGGACCATCCAAATAAACTATAAAATTGTTGGATAGATAAGACGCAAAATTTTAAACAAACGATTGTATAAAATGCAACAAAAATGAAAATGAAAATGTCGCCTCTGCGGTCTAGTGGTTCAGTGTCGGAATTGACCACATGAGGTCCCGGGTTCGATTCCTGGGTCGGGCGATTCAAAAATGTGTTTTTCAATTTTCTGATAAAAACAACTTTGCCCGGGATTGGAAAGTGCCCGGTTGGCGATAGGCTTGCCACCTATCACATTGTGGGACCAAGTATCTTCGGCTAATCGTGGGTGCACTTGTTGTACCTCTGCCTACCCCCTCGGGGATACGGGCGTGAAGATACTAAAAATGAAAATATTTATTATTAAAATGGAAATCTACAATATAGAAGGCCTTATAAATAAGTACTCTTAGCATCATCCGAAAGACAAAAAAACAAGTGTCATCTATTTACGCTGTAAGCGAGTAATAAGCATTTTATGTAAAAAAAAAAAACAGTAGCAGTCGTGGGACTGCCGATAGAAGTGAAAACGAAACTATTAAGTTGAGAGTAATTAAAACTATATAACTATATAAAGCGTCCAACGCGCACATAATACAGTCAGAAATAGTCGATGTATTAGTGTATACGTGTACACAGGCTACTGCGCGTGCGCTAGTCTGGCTCTCCATAGCTATAGATATACTATTATCATTAGCATGTCGTTGACGCGAACCAAGGATTTTACCCTCTACCAAAACGCTCAACGCGCCTAAAGAAGTTTTCACTTCAAAAAGTTTTATCGTTCTTTAACGTTTATGTGGTTAAAATCAAATAATCTTCATGATAAGTAATACAAAAATATTTGTGTTGACGATATATTGCGATGTGAGTGGCTCAAAATGGAATGTAACAATTGTAAAATCAAGTAATATTATTTTTTGAAGGAGTTTCGTGAATTTTAGTATTATAAAAAGTGTCCGTGATACAATTTACATTTCAGAAGAAATTAACAATGTATTACAATACGGTAAGCAGCTATCATGATGTGTTACGTTTTAGGCCAAATTTGTATGGGGCCTCATCAATCTCCTTTAAATACAGACGGTGAGCACATTATATACCTAAACTGCGTCGTGAGTGTCTTACATATATTTTAGAGATTGAGCATGTCTTTGCCAAGTTTTTTAGTTTTTTCCAGTAAAATGTATGGCAATTACTAGATATTAGCATTCCATAACATCTTATGATCATGATGGCAATAATGACGGCAAACTTGACATTAATTTTGCCAATATGTCCCAACTTCACAACTGGGTCACTTTTTGAATCTGTTTTTGTTGTTAATTACAATGGAAAACTATTTGTAAAATGAAAGGATACGTTTACGCATAAACATTCTGGCGGTCATTTTGACGCATGTGCTTACCCCAACATGAAGATATATCTGTTACACAACCAGCGCCGATTAATCAATCTGGAATCCCGTTGTCTAATCCACAAATCACCTCAATTTTCTTCCTTTCCTCGCTGCTTTCTAGTTGTACCGATAGTAAAAGAAGGTATGTGTATTAAAATACATATGAAACAAATGCGCATAGAGAAGCTGCAAATAATTAACTGAAAAATAATCCAAAAGTTCATAGAGCGTTGGATATAAGATATGACCCAAATCAATCTGCAAGAAAGACAAAACAATGTACCCATGTTTGACAAGTAAAATCTTATTCGGCTGTGATATATAAACCAAAACTAGATTATAAGGTTGATTATAGTGTGAGATAGACGTAGGATGCATTTTGAATGAATATTGACCACTCCGTTGGCCGAATGGTTTACCACGCTGGCAATGCACTTGATGGAGTTCGGATTCGATTCCCGACAGAGATAAGCATTTGTGTGATGAGCATGGATGTATGTATTTCTGTATTGTCTTGGACGGTATATCCATTTAATACGTGGTTTATACTTATTTTATATAAGTTTAAATATGATTTTTATGTCCAATTTTACAATAACTTCGAGCAAATTTCGTAGTCAATTGTCGCAAACAAAAACACCGCGGCGTATCTAAATATAGTTTGCAATATACCGGCAAAACTAGAAAAAAACGGAATAGCCATAATGGTTTAGTTCACGCCGCCGAACCCGCTGGCTTATGCACTATAAAACTACTAATATTTGATGCAGTACCATGAATGAATGAATTATTTCATTAATGAATGAATAAATTAATAAATGAATGAATGATTACACTTAATTGCGCACCAAAAAAATAACAAATTATAATAACAATCGTATAACTTATACACAAAGGTACACAACGACGGACTTATCGCTAAAGAGAGATCTCTGCCAGACAACCTTAGGGTAGAGGAGACATAATTATTTATTTATTTAGGTAGTGGTGCCACAAAATACAACAGACTAAGTTCCCGAAACTAATTTTATATAATTACATAATAGACAGATCCATATATTTGTAAACAAATATTAAATAATATATAAATTTATATATAACAATATACATACATACAATATATAATATACACATACATACAATGTTTTGCAATCCATATTTCTAGACAGCTATTTTAAATTAAAAATTAACCTTCTTTGTAAAAATATTATTAAGCTTTTTTTATAATTTCATTTTTATATAATTTTCTGACTTTTAAATTAGATACATAAATTAAGCAAAATACTCTAGAGACGTAGGAAAAAATTCTTTTGTCTTTATAGATATTATTAATATTAAACTTTCGCTTGTCCATGATATAAAGTAAAAAATTAAAATGTCGTGTTCTATTATAGCATGGAATCTGCATTAGAACGTGCGTGTAGAACGCATTGAAAGAAATTAAAAATAAATACGTCTTCTCTCTTACTATTATTTTCTCACCGAAAAGTCGCCTTAACATTCAGAACGAATGTTTTACTATAAAATATCCTCACTGGGAGATCGTCGCCAATGTTAGGACTGCTCTCTCTTTATAAACTATTAAAATGTTGCCCGCAACATCATTTGCGTCACTAAAGTGTATTATTTTGTTTAGCCAGGTAAATATATAAGCCTATGATATCAGTTATAGTAAGTATAGCTCCGAAATGATGTAGTACAGATGTAAAAGAATTTTATTTCAGTTAAGTTTTTTTTCATATCATAAAACTAGCGGCCCGCCCCGGCTTCGCACAGGAAAAAAATGATTAAAATCGATCCAGTAGTTTTGATTTATTCATTACTATCCGTGGCCCGCACGCGTTAAATTTGGAGTAAAACGATTCCCCTTTCTCTATACCATGAAGATTTCCTACTATCTTTGGAATATCTAAATTCATATAGGTACTACATTTTTAGTTTTTACATTTTTACCTATTTCTTTTATTTTTACAATTAATATATTATGGAATGTCTTTATAAACAACGTTCACACCTTTCTTGCCATTAGACAATACAAACATGTTTTCTTTAGAGGTTACTCTTGAAAGAGCGATATATAGTTGGTCATGTGAAAAGCAGTCAACGCTCAAATCTAAGCCTGCAACGTTGAAGGCTTGACCCTGCGATTTATTAAAGCGAGGCATCAGGACAAACGGGAAAAAAATGTGTAAATGGTTGACCCTACGGGCCATTCCTGAAACTTCTCACTAAATTAAGGTATTTTAAGCTCAATAGTAAAAAATATAAGCATAGATTTTTCAGTTCAAACATCTATTTTGTTAAAAATGACAGTATTATTAATCTTTTAAAAGCTGTATATTTGAAAACGATGATGGCATTCAATTCAATTTTTGAGATCTAAAATATTGTTTTACCTAAATAATCGATAGGTTAAAAAATTTCGATGCTATGTCAAAAAATATTTTTTTTTAATTTTCTTCATTGATAAATCCCAAACAAATTGGCCGATTTTGATTAAATTAACGAAACAAAAGATAATATTTTTAAGTCAATCGGTAAATTAACTTGAAAGTTATTTAAAAAACTTAAGTAAGTTTGCTAAAAATAACGTATGAAAAGCTATAAGTTAGAGAATTAGATTCGATTTTGATTTTTGAAACGGCATTTGACGTAGTTTTTTAAGTACTAAAATATCTTAGAACACCAAAAAATGATTGGTTGAAAAATTTCGAAGCTATGTCGAAAAAACACTTTTTCGAAATTTTTCGTCAACGATTACTCTCAAACGGATAAACCGATTTTGATGCAATTTATTTAGTAGACACAGTTTTTTGACGAATAGAGCTGATTAGTTTTTCTACTCAATCGGTACATAAGTCTGGAAGTTATATTAAAAAAATACTGTTTCGTCAAAATTTTTTTGGTGTTTTTTTCAAAATTTCTCAAAATCTCCTGGACCGAATCGGTTCAAATTTTCAGGAAATCTGAGTTGAGCAGAATCCAACCGCGTTTCGATCGGTCTAGCCGTTCAAAAGTTATGAGATGTTTACATACACACCTACACTCACACACACATACACACACACACACATACATACATACATACATACATACATACAGACAGACAGACAGACATACTGACGTCATCGTGAAAATAGTCGGAAAAGATTCCTGGGACCTCTAAACGTGGACATCTGGTAAAAACTCGATTTTCGAAAATCGGAGTAAAATCAGTAACTTCCTTATCTACATACGTAGTCGGAAGTTTTTTTTAAATAGCTATGTCACTCAGTGAAAAAAAAATGAAAAGTATAATTAAAAGGAAGTAAGTAAAGTAGTAAAAAACTGGTTTGCTAAATCACGTTTTTTTTACATTGCTTGTTAAATAACAATTTTACAAAAATTATACGACATTCCTGAAGATATTATCTAAGAAATGTGCTAACTTATGTATGATAGAATGTACTTTACTTGATCATATAAAATTCTGAAAAGAGGTTAATACTATTTCTAATCATCCACATGATTTTTATATGGTGATTTTATATGGAATTTTGGTTTTCAGCTGAAGTTCTATATTTATTTATCCGAAAATTAACACGTTTCCCAGCGGTTTCAGAACACACAGCGCGCGCGCCGCCCGACCGGCCGATAACCCCGCAACCGCTATGTCCCTGCATTTTAAATCTGTAATATCTTCGAAAATATTCATTTAAATTACATGCTGAAAACGGCCATACTGATCTATATTAAATCAACAATATATTTAAGGTATTTAATTGGATAAGGATTAGTGCTGTATTGCTTAAAATTGCTTTGAAAAAAAGCCATTATTTCTCGTAAAAAGTAAATGACAAAAAAGTGCTATTGTGGGTTATCCATAAGAGCTAGACATATACCATCGCGGACTTTTCTGTAGACCTTTTCAAGGTGTACAAATACTTAGTACATTATTTTGATAAATCTCATAGGGTTTGCAATGTATGCCTGCCTGGCCTGCCTGCCTGCCTGCAGTTGCCTGCCTGCCTGCGTTTGCAATGTAAGCGGAAAAAAATAGAATTATTTACGACATGACATCAGAAAACTCAAAAATTGCAGTATTTTTCTACAATATACTGAATGTTATTATATACATAAACCTTCCTCTTTAATCACTCTATCTATTACAAAAAACCGCATCATAATCCGTTCCTTAGTTTTAAAGATTTAAGCATACATAGGGACATAGGGACATAGGGACATAGGGACAGACAGAGAAAGCGACTTTGTTTTATACTATGTAGTGATAGCAAACAAGCAGATGGCTCTCCTGAAAAAAAAACCATCGCCTAAAGACACCAAAAATGTTAATGACGCGTATAGCACCGTATAGTGCGATGGCAATGCGACATGCATAAATCTACCGCCTACCTTATCCTCCAAACTGGAACAGGACAATGACAAGCATTTACGCTATTGCGGCATGAATAGACAAGGCGGTGGTACTAAATAACCGGTCGAAACGTTGAGCAACTCTACCATCTAGCAATCACGATGGTACTGGCACCTATAGCCAATTGGTCTACAACCTGCCTGACAAAACGGCAGTTGACCTATTTTTCAAAGGAGCCCGGACCAACACAGGGGAAAAGTGGTTTCGAGTTTATTACATATAAAAAATTATACAATCTCTCTCTCATAGAATAGGAAAATTTGCAACGGTGCTGGCATTAATTGTATTCTTTTCCGTTACAATAAAGCACCTTTGTAAAGAAAAGTTGCGGTCTCGATTTCTTCTTCCCAGCTCCCGGCTCACGCCAAAGCACTACGGCTGGTGGGGGCATCGAAGAAGAAGAAGAACAGATCTACAGTCCGCTGGCTCCCCCGGCTGTAGTGCATAATATCTGTTGGTTGGCGTTAATTTTCGGGTGCTTTTTCATATTTCACGTTTTGATAAAACTCATCTTTTTTATCTCAAGATATTCAAGTTCAATCTCAACCGGCATTCGCCACCAAATTTCAAATCAAAGAAAGTCCGCTACATATAACGAATTCATCATCTTTTATTTTGATATATTTAGTAGTGTTTTTTCTGCCTCTGGCAAATCAAATAGAAATCTTCGAATTAAAGCAAGAAAAGGAAAAAACCTCTTTATTATTTTACGTTACGTGCTGGCTTCTGCTTCATGTTTTCAAGAGGTTAAATACAGCTAATAGATGATTCAAAATGTTATGTTTGCATTTAACATAACATTTCTAAAGTACTTATATTTTTACGAGCAAAAAGATCTAAATGTGGTAATTAAGAAATTTTTAAAATACATGTTTATCAATTTAAACATATAGTATCCTGGTTCACGTCCCGGGTTCGATTCCCGGGTCGGATAATTCAAAAAATATATTTTTTCAGTTTTCTGACAAAAATAATGTTGCCCGGGATTGGAAAAAGTGTCTGGTTGGTGATAGACTGGCCACCCATCACGTTGTGGTACTAAATATCTTCCGCTAATCGTGAGTGCACTTGTTGTACCTCTGCCTATCTCTTCGAGGATACGACGTGAAGATACTTTTTATTTAGTTAAAACATAATAAGGATGGCGTTTCATATCCTTAATAATTAATATAACGAGTGTACTTTTTTATCAATGTTTTTGTATTTTGTACATGTTTAAATATTTTTATAACGTAAACTACAATTATTTTACTATCTCTATTATTTAATGCTATAAATACGAAAGTTTCAATATTTAGATGTATAGATCGATGTTTGTTACTCAATCACGCAAAAACAACTGAACCGATTTCGATGAAATTTGGCACACACATAAATAATGACCTGGACAGGCACACAGGATAATTTTTATCTCGAAAAAATAGCTTGTTCTCATGACATTCATCAAAAGGTTTTATAATTCAGCGGACTGCAGGGTGCAAGTTAGTGTTACGTATTTTAGAATACTTCGTTGTTTAATATTTTGTGCATGGTATTGAGTCATTGTATGGCAAAAATATTCATTTTTTTAGGAAGCTCGATTACAAAAGGTGAACAAATTCTGTCTCTTAAATTACACTTAGCACAGAATATATAATAGTTGTTACTGTAATCATAAGTAGCGAATACACGCATATGTAACAATTTAAAACTGTAACTTACATTATAAAAATACAAAAACTTGTTGATAATCTAAAAAAATTTAAGAAAAAGATTATATTTTGTTATATTCAGTAAAATTCTGATGTCTGTTTTCATGTTCGGTGAAACTCAGATGTTTGGTGACCACAGCTTTGAACGAAACAATTTGTTAGTCGCAATTCGCAATACGTCTCGGGACACTTTCGTTTCTTTGTCCCAGTGATTGTTTCTTGCTTCGATTTTATGCCTAACTTGTTCAGTATTATTGAAGTTGGAGTTTTGCAATAGGTAAAGAAAAGTAGTAGTTAGTGCAGCGGTTTTCCTTCTCGGCTGATATTATGAGGTCCCGGGTTCAATCCCCGCAAGCAAAGCAAAAGAGGCAAGCAAAATGTTATTGAATAGTTTTCATCTATAAAAATCTTAGTCACTACTTAGGGTATGGTGGTGGTGTATTAACATCCCCGTGTTTCAGATAAGGAAGTATTTTTGATTATTTTAAAGAAAAGTATTTTAAAGAACTAGCTAATTAGCTTTTAAAATGTTTGTAGTTGGGTGTACTTATTAAAGGAAAATCGCATTAAAACGAATGGGAAATGGAACGAAACAAACAGGACGAACTCAATGAAAGCCTATAATTCAAAAAAGGTCCACGAGACACAACGGTATTCTTTCATCCATTATACTTTCCACTGCAACAAAAAATAAGTAAAAACTTTAAATATACCTCAACGAACGTTTGATTTCACTAATAAATAAATCATCTCAAGCAGAATTAGACAGTTTTGTAGTCAAAATAGACAGTAGAACCGCCGCGCAATTTTCCGCTACGCACCTACGTGGATGACTACTCGACGCGTGTAACAAGGGTGCACAAAGGGTCATATTTTTTGTTCATTTAATAGGGTTCTGAACTAAACTAGGAACCCTTATAATTTCGCTGTGTTCGTCCGTCCACAGTCTAGCTCAGAGATCCTTAGTACTAGAAGCTGTAATTTGGAATTAATATTCACATTAGTTACGGCAACAAATGGTAACATAAAATCTTAATTATTTTTTTAGGGTAGCTTCTCTACATATAAAGTGGTGATGTTAATCTTTTTCTGGTTTACCCCATGCCCCCCATTTTTTTAAAAAACCTATCCAATGATACCCTAATCATTGGATAGGTTTTTAAAAAAATGTTGTAGATTTGTAAAAACTACCTAATTATTCAATTAAAGGATTCTTATTCCGCATAATTGTGATAGGCAACTTCAAAACCCCTACAATGTGCATGACCCAATATGCATTTTACCAATTATTAAGTTTTAACATTTCAATAACTTTAATCAACTTGTTGAAATCATAAATCATCAACGAGATTTAAGATTATTTATACAGTAATATAAATTATAACTCAAATCATTATACCTAGAAGATTTTATTAATAACATCCACGGTTAGTACGTACTTTGTATACCAAAATACATTTATATACTAATTTTAGCAGGATTTGTCTGGTTTTATTAAACTATATAACATTCCGTAATTTAATGACTTGTTTATATATCTGCCACATAATCTCAATCTCAAGGCTTTTTATGTTTTCTGGGCAATTGAAAAGTTATAAAACTTAAAAGTCAAGCAATTAAACCGATTCTTACACTAATATCATTAAACACCGTGGTGATCGCACGTACATTATTTCAACTTTGTGATCAATAGCGAGTGTAGAAACTGCTTTTATCCAGAAAAACCTCGTGTAATCCGGCCGTTATCGCACAACGGGTTACCTTTTGTTAAGTTATTGCCTATTTCTTGGTCGTAATAAAAACGTAATTCTTATTACATTGTTTGCTTCAACTCGACGTATATTTTTTCCTATTTTTTAAATTAAACACTAAATACAAAGACAACAAACCTTTACAAAAAATATTTCTTTGTTTTTCATCTTTTTTATTGAAAAATTGTTCTTCATTGATTCACATACCAACTTTAACAATAATTTCAGTTTGTATTAAATCTTTATCATAATTACTAACGAAATCTCAGTTTTCGTTAGTAATTATATTTGCGTTAAACTTGGTTTAACGCAACTATTATTGCGTTGTTTATTATAGGTTTTGTACATGTATTTCAAATTTAATACATAATTCAATCCCCAATTTTTTGCTACACCTACAATTACACACCTACACTGTAATTGTAGGTGTAGCAATATGTATTAAGGCATTAATCCTGTTATAGGTAAATTGTAAAAAAAATAAGCAAAGAACTGGCTGGCTTTTACAGAGTGATCGATCTCACTTTCAGGCCTGGAAAATTTGTACCAACTTAGCAATGTGTCGCTGATTCAATGGTAGTCAAATTCTCTGTTGTTTTATCGATTCCGCAAATTGCATTGATTGCTGTTTGCACAACGACATTTATGTTTATTACAGTAATCAATACTTTCGTTTTTAAAACCACATTATTTTATAAGTAACGTGCAAACATTCAAATGCATTTAGTAAAAAGCTGTTATTTTTACATAATAAAAAGACGCTTCAATTTTATTTATATGTATAGGTGCGGCGAGGTTTCACCCGTGTTTATTTCAGGAAAAAATACCTTAAAACACATTCTATTAGGTACGTTAAGAGTATTACTTATTGCATTAAGGTACTTATAGGTACACCAAACTATGATCAGTAAGCTTTAAACCACAGCAAAAAATCTAAACCGTTGACCCTGCAGGCTATCCCTGAAGTTGTCTCTAAATTAAGGTACCTAGGCATGAATTTTTGAGCTAAAACAGTTCAAAAAGCAATGTTTGTTGTAAACGGCACTATTTTAATATTTGAAAAGCTGCGGTTTTTGAACGCTATGTTCGATTTTTATCTTTCGAATGGCATTCAACGCATATTTATGAGTTTGAGTTTGATTGCCTTGTGGTCTAGTGGTTAGTCGTAAGTAATTTCGAATTTTTTGGAACGAAGTTAATTACAACATGGTATGAACCTGGCGGATGGGGGCTAAGCGAGAAAAAGTGTAAGAATTTTCTATCATGAGTTTTAGTCACGAGTCATGTGCCGTTTCCGACTCGGCGAACAACTGAGTCGAGCTCTTTATTGTAGACAATTTAAAAAAGAAAAAATAACAAAAATTAAATAGTCGTTAAAAAGGACTACATAATCTTTTTAACATTTTTAAAGGACAACTAGTCCTTTTTTAACGACTATTAAGACGAAAAGAAGAATTTGGATAAAAATCTATCTGTAGGATATTTAAATAGAGCTTATTTTAGTGAAAATAACTAATTTATCATTTATTTATTTATATTTATGCACGACAAAGTGCAATGGCAGACTTAATGCTTGGTGGCAGTCTCTACCAATAAACCTAACTTTATCAAATAATAAGAATATTAGTAGGTATATAGAATAATTAGATTAACATTACAATTACAAAAAGCTAAAACTGAATAGTTGTCCAAAGTGAAAATTGATTTGTAAATTAGAATACGATTGTAATAATATACAGATATGAAATATAAAATTATTAATATATCTGTATGTACCATAGTTACGCCGGTGGTTATGCCGAGAAGAAATAGATAACCTTATGTTTGCATATTCTATATGGTTTAGGCTTTTAGTTGGCATTTATTTATTAAACTCATTAGTTTAATTTATTTATTTATTTTACAGAAACAAAAAATTACAACATAATATACAGAAAAGGCTTACAATAGTATATATACTGACCATTAGCCAATTACGAATTTTCACTTTGTTTCTGACCATATTGTGTAGTTTTAACTATTAAAAGAATTAGCGATGTAAATGGAAAGTTACAAAGCCAATAAACTAAAATTAAAATTAAAATAATTATACAATAACAAGAATGATGTAAATTAGCAAAAGAAACAACTCTAGTATCATTAACACGTTAGCTTGTGTACAGTCTATTTTCTCTAAAGCGTTTAATTTAGTAAGGAACAATGGCAAACCAGTAACTTAAATTAGTCATAGACAATCAATAGGGTTGGGAAATATCAAAAGATCTATTTAATGAGTATGACATAATAAACTGCTTGAATGATATTTATTGTCACTACTATCCATCCATTTGATAATATTATGACAATACTTATTAGTTTAAACGTGAACTTATTTCTTTTTCCTTCTTTCCTGTTAAAACGGAGCAACAGATAGTTGTGGCAACACCTAGATTAAACGCCCATCATCTCTATAATTAACAACATTACCCATTAGTGAGTAGACATGGGCGTTTTCGTATTTATTTGCAAACGAATATTTAATCGATATTCAATTTTTATATCGATATCGAAAATCGTTTTCAGATATTGATATGTCTAGACAAGTGGCATAAACGCTAGGAGAATAAATTACACGAATTGATCTACCCCAAAGAAAGCAAATTATTTGCTTGGGTGTTAGTCAACGATACTAATACATATAATTACGTATATAAATACAGTTACATTCATAATAAACACCCAAACCCAGAAATAAAAACATCTGTGCTCATCACACAAATGTTTGTCACTGTCGGGAATCGAACCCGAACCCCATCGATTCTTAGTTAGGTTCGCTTACCACTCGAACGGCGGGGCGATTAACCTATCTTCGGCTAATCGTGGGTGCACTGATTGTACCTCTGCCTATCGCTTCGACCATACGGGTGTAAAGATAGACTTAATCAACTATACATTTAAATCTCATCATACCCGGTTCCTTTGCATGGCAGGCAGAGTAAAATGAAGGTCTATAGACTTTCCAGCTCACTGCGATTTACCGGTTTGTCGCTTGGCGGGACGAGTGGTGATCAACTTCAACGCATTTTACCGACTTGATTTCGACTGTCGATTATTTCTAGCAATAAAAGGGACCAAAGGCTTTATGTGTTTCAAATCACGGGAGGAGTAAGTAATACACCACCCGCCAGATTCCGTGTTGCTATTGAGATTTTGGATTTTCGAGAAAAGCCTTGAAAAAACCTCAATTATAATTTTAAGCGACCTGAAGATAGAATGCGGGCCCTCGTGATCTTAGCCGAAGGCTATCCACTAGACCACGAGGCAGACCTGAATATAATATATAATATTTACGCTATTATTTGTATTTAGTTAACAGACGGGCGCAATCTGATATATAATATCCACTATAGGCATAGTTTGCGTCCTAGTGTGATTAGTGATTATCGACATCTGTACGTTTTTCTACAATCATAAAAATGCTGACGCAAATTAGTAATTATAATATGCATACTAATAATTAACAGAACAGGCGAACTTACCCTATCTGATATCTTTTATTTATTTACACTAACACAAATGTAAACTGCTTATAGACTGATATTAATTTAAAAGTTTTATACACACTCTAAAAGTTAATGTAATACTCACTAAAAGTTTTATATTTATTTATTTATTTACAATAAGTACCTAAATAAAAACTTTAGAACTAAAAAAAGGCAAAGAATTATCGTTAAGTAGGGCACGTGTCACCAAGGTCGAGTGCAACTCAGAACAAAACTGTCGAAAAATATAAATCAAAATTCATTCAATACCATTTTTATACCTACAACATAAATTCAACCTTAAATCTATTCAACGTAAGTCCAGTTTAAAGAATGAATTTCTCCCTGATATCGAGTAGCCGGCGGAAAGCTGCTAACTTATGGCCTCTTTGTTTTAACGAAATAAATAGAAACTAGACCTTATTGTTAGCGCGTTAACATATAGATATTACGTACGCACTATAATTATTAACCAAATGACCAATCACTAGAAGAAGTCACGTAATATTCTCTTCATCACTTTTACGCCAGTAAAAAATTAAACGGTAAGACAGAGACAAAGCGAATAAAATGTATCGATATGTCATATCGTTCGTGACGTGAAGTTTGCGTTTTGTGCGTTATTCAATATTCGTATATCAATCCGTGTTGTGTTGTTACATTGCGCTTTGGAAAAATTATTAACTTGATGAAGTTTTTGTGAAATCGGTTATGTATATTTAGATATCGATATGGTATGATAATAGACACGTATCCGATATAAGTTACGTTTTGATATATCGAAATCATGCTTATTAGTGAGGCTCGGTACAAAAATGCAGTTACAATAACACCCGTATCGAATAATGTCGGATGAGGTAATGAGATGAATGATACTGAGTGACACATAAAGATCTCAGATACGTGACGATATTTTGTGTGTGTGTGTATGTGTGTGTGTGTGTGTGTGTTTTTCCTCGTATTAGTCCCGGGCTCCTTTGAAGAATAGACTAACTGCCGTTCTGCCGGGCAGGTCGTAAAAGGCGACCGATTGGCTATTCGAGTCACTACCATTGTGGCTACTAGGTGGTAGAGTTCTGCATTGTCTCGTCCGGGTATGGTACCACCGCCTTACCTATTCCTGCCGCAATAGCGTCAATGCTTGTCACTGTCGTATTCTGGTTTAGAGGGTCAGGTAGCTGGTGAACTTATGCATGTCGCATTAGACCTTGCCACAAGATAGCAACGCACCATTAACTCCTTTGGTGTCTATAGGCGATGGGTGACTCTTTTCATTCGGAGACCCATCTGCTTGTTTGCTATCTTACGATATTAATAAAAAACCTTAACTTATATGGATTTAATAAATACTCTTTAAACTTGGTGAATAAAAGCTAAATAAAGTTGGAATTGTGTTTAGGTATTTATCTTATCGTTGGGTGCCTAGTACAACTGTTAATCTCAGAAATCTAAGTTAGATTTACAAAATTCTGAGCTACTATTTTGCCAAGACACTTTTTACATATTTAAAATAATAAAAAAGAATTAGCTTTAGACTATTGTTTAGTACAAAAACAGGGAGAAATTTTATTTGATACTTATAATGAAAATTATGATATATAAACTTATTGCTATTTGGTGATAGGAGTCAATCAAATTAAGGTCTCAATATTTTTTGTATGATTGTTCCTAACAAAATATTTTATTGAATTAACTTAAAAAACGTAGAAAATTATTCTAGTTTATGTATTTATTTATTTATTTACTTATTTAATACTTTGTTGTACACAACAGAACAACAGAAAACAATTGCAGCAAGCAGTATTTTTAAAAAGGTACAAAAGGCGAGCTTATCTCTAAAAAAAGAGATTTTTTACAGCCAACCCGATAAAGTGAATGAAATCACTCGTTTCTACACTCGCTATTGATCACAAAGTTGAAATAACGTACGTGCGATCACTACGGTGTTTAATGATATTAGTGTAAGAATCGGTTTAGATGCTTGACTTTTAAGTTTTATAACTTTTCAATTGACCAGAAAACATAAAAACCAGAAAACATAAACGAAGTATACCGAGTAAGACGTCCCAATCAACACAGATAAAAGCGTTACTAAAATCAAGAAAAACAATCACAGTAACATGTTTATCGTCCATAGCAAGGCAAATATCATCAGTAGCTCTTACTAAAGTAGTAGTACACCCATTGGATGTATAATACCAAAACCGCCCGTGTTCTTTATGTGACAAAACATAATAAATTAGAGTTTTTAGTGCCAAATAAACAGTTTAAAATAATGAATACGTTAAATCATTTACATTTAATTCAATGCGTGTGATTGATGTGAAATTTTGTTGTTTTTATAAAAAGTCGTATTTGTTTACATAATTGGACTCGTAAGAAAAAATATACTTTACTGAGTATATATGTGTAAAAGTATGATTGCTTTGTGCATGTGTGTATGTATGTGTAATGTTTAATAATTAGATAATTTGAAATGAATAATTATTTATAGCCTTGTCAGGATTTTTTTCCAACCGACTCATGATGTACTTTTTGACATTTTAGATAAAATACATTTCCTACATTGAACATAGGGGTGAAGATCGACTCTACTTCAGATCCGCTACTACATAATCATGTCGAATAAAACGTTGTGGTAATGGTCAAGTCTGCAAGTTAACATTATGTCTAGCAAACATTTTTATGCAATATCTCAAAGCGACCGTTCCTCTTAGAAACTGTTTGACCGGTGACTCTTGGCATTGGAGCTTGATTCTGAATGTAAACTGCTTAATCAAACATTGTTAGCCGTTTTGTGGCCATACGAGAATAAATAACCGTATTTGGCGAGCATTTCCTGATTCTTTCAGCTTTTATTTTTATTTTCCAACAATTTTTATTCTTCAGTGATTTTCTGAGGATAAATTTATAGTAACTTTACCTAAAACTTCTTATCGGTGGCTTTAATTTTGTTGACACAAAACTTTTTTCTTGTGATTCTTTCTATAATATCAGAATTTGACCGCCCCATTGGTCGTGTGGTTAGCAATCCTGACTACGCAATCGACGGGACTCGGGTTCGATCCCCGATGGGGACAAGCATTTGTGTGATGAGCATAAATGTTTGTATTTCCGGGTTTGGGTGTTTATTAAATATATTGCAGTATTTATATATGTATTTCTATGTATTAGTATCATTGACTAACACCCATACCACAAGCAAATAATTTGCTTACTTTGGGGTTAGATCAGTAAGTGTAATTTGTCCTGTGAATATTTATTTATTTATAAAAAAAATATTAAAAAAATTTTCGGTTGACAAACGACTAGCAGACACCCGCAACATTTTTTGCATTTATGTATATTTTTGCGTCGTTAGAAAAATATATATTTTTTTCTTTTTTGAATTACATAAATAAAGAATTTTAAACAACCTCCCATCTTATAGAAATACTTTGGAACAATCAAAAGTCGTATTTATTTCATTTTATAATTATTTTTATTAGGGTAGAGTAGACATATTGTAATGGGGGTTTTTAGCATGAAATATCTGTAGTAACTCGGAACTGTGGTAGAATACAAACAGAAGCGTGCCTTGAATAAGTATGTAAAGGGGTCGTATCTGGTTATCACAAGAACAAAGTGATTGTCGTTAGAGGTTGGCAAATGTGGCTAACGGAACCAATCTTAGGTATAAAATAGCGTAAAACGTGAACCTGTGCGTCAATTGACTTTGGTTTTAATAAAGAAACCAATATGATAATGCCCGCGACTTCGTCCGCGTGGAAAAAATTAAAATTAAAGTCCTGGAGTTTTCCCGCATTGTTTCCTTTCCCGTGAGATTTCCGGAATAAAACTATCGTATGCCTTTTCTCGGGTCTTAAACTATATGTATACCAAATTTTATCCAAATCGGTTCAGTGGTTTAGGCGTGAGGAGGAAACAGGCAGAAAGACAGAGTTACTTTCACATTTACAATGTTAGTATGGATATATTACGCATATATTTTTTTATATATCATACATACATACATACATGCATATGCATGCATGCATACATGCATACATGCATACATGCATACATGCATACATGCATACATGCATGCATGCATACATGCATACATGCATACATGCATACATATATACATGCATACACATGCACACATACACACATGCACACATACACACATACACACATACACACATACACACATACACACATACACACATACACACATACACACATACACACATACACACATACACACATACACACTTACACACATACACACATACACACTTACACACATACACACATACACACATACACACATACACACATACACACATACACACATACACACATAGACACATACACATACACACATACACACATACACACATACACACATACACACTTACACACATACACACATACACACATACACACATACACACATACACACATACACACATACCCACATACGTACATACATACATACACACATACACACATACCCACATACGTACATACATACTTTGTGAAAACTGTCTGAAAAGGTTCCTAGGACGTTAAAACGAGGAGACCTGGTGCAAACTCTATTTTCGAAAATCGGGGCAAAATCAGTAACTTCCTTATACTAATAACGTAGCGAGAAATTAAAAATATTGAAATATACCAAAACAACAAATATAAATATTATTTTTCCGTATCAAATCTTCATAGAGGCAGGTGATTGAAAATATGTTAAATAAGTTTACATAATCCTATATCACTATAAGGCGATCAAAGATTTTCCAACCTGAAGGCATAAAATCTATTATCCTGCCATTCAAAGAGCGGACCCAAAATGAACCCGTCACGCGCGCCCTTAAGCGCTGCACGTCTAAAATTAAGGGCTGGCAGAGGTTCTGATGTGGCTTTGTATATTTCGTTGTGGCAACCATTGAAAAGAAACTTAAACGTCACAATCATTGAAAGTGAACTGAACATCTCTTCGGGGTTTGATTTGGACGTGACGTGAATATTACAGTAACTTTTGAAAGGGATACTATTTTCTATCGTGTTCGAATAGTTACAGTTAGTGAACAGTATCTATACATATAATAAAATCGCAAGAAAGTCAAAACTGTACATTGAATATTTTTTTAAAAGAATACTTGGGACGTGATCTACAATCGATATCAAAGCCAAAAATATAGTTTTTAGAATTTTTGTCTATTTGTCTGTATGTCTGTTTGTATGTTTGTTTGTATGTCCGGGGTAAACTCAAAAAGTACTGCATGGATTTACTTCAAATTTTGCATGGATATTACTAACAGGTCGGGTCAACATAAAGGCTACATATTATCACGCTATCACCTACGGGGGTGAGGCTGTGCGGAATAAACGAAGTCCGCGCGGACGAAGCCGCTGGCAACAGCTAGTTTTAACATAAATACAGAATCTTGCCTTTTTCATTTAAAATTCGAACATAGTAGAAACCGGCAAAATAATGTAGTTAATCTCTCTAATTTCGAATAGAGCAGAGATGGACTATTTCTCATCTACTAGAAACCACTACGTTAGTTATGTGGACGAAAAAATTAAAATTGAGAGGTGTCTTATGGATACCCGGTTAGAACAGAGTTCCTTTCAATAGATCTGAGACTAAGACTAAATTAAAAGAGATGTCAAATTTAACTGGATGGATGAGTCATTCATAATATGAAAACGGCGATAAGCACCAGGCAGCAAGACCCCTGTTTGCAGTTGTGTAGTAATAATTATAAATATAAATAAAACAAAAAAATCGAGTTGGTCCGGGCTCCATTGAAAAAAAGGCCAGCTGCCGTTCTGCCAGGCAGCTCGTAAAAGGCGACCAATTGGCTATACGAGGGAACAATGCAGAACTCTACCACCTAGTATCGCGGCTACTAGGTGGTAGAGTTCTGCGTTGTCTCACCCGGGTTCGGTATCACCGCCTTACCTATTCCTGTCGCAATAGCGTCAGTGCTTGAAACTGTCGTGTTCTGGTTTGGAGGGTGAGGTAGCCGATAAACTTATTCATGTGTCATTAAACCTCGCCACAAGATAGCAACGCACCATTGACAGTTTTGGTGTCTATAGGTTATGGTTGACACTTTCCATCAGGAGACCCATCTGCTTGTTTGCTATCTTATGATAAAAAAAATTAAACGTTAAAATTATACATTTGTAATATTTTTGCATATCCTCAAAATTGACCACAAGTTGAATCGATTGAAAAAAGTTTTAGTTTTTAGGTAATCGCGAAGTTCCCTAAAAATCACTGCAAAATGGTCGACTTTTGTATGTATTCTAGTGTCTTCTTTAATGTGACACATTTTTCGCTCTAGCCCCTTAGCTCGCAAACGATAACGTGCGATAAAGAACTCCGTTCCACAACTAACTGAGAGTGTACAAATTACTAAATATAATAACGATTTTGTTTTGCGAAATCGAAACGGAGCGGCCGCGGCATATCGAGAGCAAAGCACAGCCTCACGCTTACGCCGCGCCTAGGCGTGCAATACTAACAAATTTTAAGAAACTCAATAAACTAAGAGAAGAATTTAAGCCGTACACAAACATCTAAGACATAAGGGACACTATCCCATAGACAGCGAGTAGTATAAAGTAATATTGAGTGATAAAATGTTATACCTACTACCCTTTTGAAAATATCAATTATTATAACCTACTAGCTGACCCGGTAAATATTTTTTTGCCATACAAATTACTTATACTGAATACTAGCTGTTGCCCGCGACTTCGTCCGCGCGAACTTTGTTTCCTCCGCTGCTATTGTTCGTAGCAAGATGTTATATAGCCTATAACCTTCCTCGATAAACAGGCTATCCAACTCAAAAAGAACTATTCAAATCAGTTCAGCAGTTTTCGAGATTACCGCGTACAACCAAACAAACAAACAAACAAAGTACAATTTTATAATATTAAGTATAGATTTTGGTGGGGTACTTGAGAGGGAGGAGGAGGGGGTTAATTTAGATAAAATCTACCCTACTTTAAAGTTATAGTCCACATCTACAAAATTTTATTAAAATCAGTTCTGTAGTTTCGGATTCAATCGCGGACAAACAACGTGATACGTAAAATTTATATATCCTTATGTATAAAGATATACAACCATATAATTTTAATGTTCCCCGTGTTGGTCCCGGGCTCCTTTGAAGAATAGGCCAACTGCCGTTCTGTCAGGCAGGTCGTAAAAGGTGACTTAGTGGCTATGCGCGTCACTACCATCGTAACTACTAGGTGGTAGAGTTCTGCATCGGCTCGACCGGGTCTGACACCACCGCCTTACCTATTCCTGCCGCAATAGCGACAGTGCTGGTCACTGTCGTGTTCCGGTTTAGAGGTTAAGGTAGCCGGTAAACTTATGCATGTGGCATTAGAGGTCTAATGCCACATGCATAAGTTTACCGGCCTATAGATATTACGGCCTATAGTTACCATTGCCTATAGATACCAAAGAAGTGAATGGTGCGTTGCTATCTTGTGGCGAGGTCGCCACAAGATAGCAACGCACCATTAACTTCTTTGGTATCTATAGGCAATGGTTGACTCCATCAGGAGACCCATCTGCTTGTTTGCTATCTTATGATATAAAAAATAAAAAAATGTAGCACACGTTCACTATATTCGATTAGAGTTCGTGATAAGTCTTCGGATTTTTTACGAGTTGATTTCCATCGAGAGTTTGCTAGCTGAATGTAAAAAATCCGAAAATATATTAGAAATTTTATCGCACCGACCAAAAATATGTCTCTATATTTGCAATTTTATTTATGAGTTTTAACTGGACAGAAAAAAAGACATGCTTTTAATTCCATGCATGTTTAACCCAGTAGGGCAAAAACAAAAATGTATGTTTTGCTCATTGTTGTAAACAGTAAGTAGACTGATTTATTTTATCTATACTACTACACTGATATTGTAACGAGAAAAAAATTGTATTTTTTTTTCATTTTTAACGAATAATAAAACACAAAAACTACCGAACCGATCATGATTTTTTACCATTCGAGAGTTACACTATCCAGGAGTAACATTATTTTGGGGCACATGAACGAAGTCGCGAGTAATAGCTAGTTAATTATAAGTTCCTACTACAAAGTAGTTATTAGTAGGTTAGGTAGAATGTACCTAAAAGTATTTGTATATAGGTCAATAAAACGTTACTGTAAGAATAGAATCTTATCAATAGTGACATAAGGCTCTAACCTTTATTGTTATACTAAATGAAAATGAAAAATATTTATTTGCTAGAATATGGGTGTTAGGGGTTATTAAAATTAATCAAAGATACCAGCATATAGTGCCATGATATGGTGTACAAATATTTAAAAGCTTGAAAAATACCATATATATTCTATGTATTTTAGATTTTTATAGGCGTTATTTACATGGATTTAAAACGCTATCAGAGAACAGAACTTATTTTGCGATACTTAACGTTATTACTTTAGCAACACCTCAGTAAAAAAATATTTTCAAACACTATATGTATCGCTTCTCAAGTAACATAACGAAATTGTTAATGCTGAATAACGTTATAATATCGATATGTATGCGCGTTTCATGCTGAAACGCGGATACATATCGAACTCTAAGATTCAAGGGGCACTATCGAATAGACAGCGAGTAGTATAAAGTAATATAGAGTGATAAAATATTATACTTACTACCCTTTTGAAAAGATTAAAGAAGAAGAAATTTTTAACGCTAAATATACGTTATATATAACCAATCATGAAACAACATAAAACGCGCATACTTATATGCGCGTTTCATGCTGTTTCATGATTGGTTCGCCGCGTTTCATACTGTTTCGTGATTGGTTCGCTAACTAAATTTAGAAAACAACATCATAATACCATATGATGGTATATACCATAACGTTAATTCTTAGTGTACAACAGAAAGCAATGAGTAACTTTATTAAACAGTAACAAATTCTGTATCTTTTTTGGATAACCCTTTGCTTGAAAATAACGTTATGTTGTGCCGCGAGCAATAACGTTATCACAAAATACCGATATTTAAATCCTTGATTATTTATTTACACACTAATAACCCGCTCCGGCATCGGACGGGTAATATATAAAACAACCATGACAAATTATACACCTAAACCCTCCTCTTGAATTCCTCTATCCATTGGTGAAAACCGCATGAAAATCTTTTCAGTTTTTGACTTTATCGCGAACAGACAGACGTGGCGAGGGACTGTTTTATAATATGTATAGATGTATAGATTAACAAATATAAAAAACCAAAAAAGTTCTGAAAAATATTCGGAACAAATTAACTATTCATTAATTTTGATAGGTGTTTTTTTATTGCAAACGTTAATAGTAAAAATAACAGTAAAAAATACTTCATATATGTTTTTGTTTCGTTAAAAATTGAAACAGTACGAATGTACCTATGCCGAAACCTATTTCGAACTTACTGTTATCTTTATTTATATAAGCAGCCATAAAAGACAAAACTGGAACAGATCTAGATTTAGTTAGTCTTAATATGTTTATTTTTGAACAAAAAAGTATTTTTTTATATCAGAAACAACTAGATGGCTCTCATGGTGGAAAGAGACAACCATCGTCTATAGACACCAAAGATGTTAATGGTGCATTGCTATTCATTTGGTGAAATGGTACTGTAACGGCGCCCGACTACTTTTCAGCCGGACGTGTTACTTAGGGGACGATATCCCTTTTTTATTCAGGGAATCCTTCTTTACACTCGCTTGGCAGCTCGAGGTACTAATGAGAAACAGGATTTTCCAGGATACTCTAATAAATAGACTTTCGTAATGTATCTTCTTTTATTTTCGTGGGACGTCTGTCCCTTGTCACATTACAAACTAGACTTCCATTCTATTGTATAACTTTTTCTAAACAATTCCATTCTACATTCGAAAACAGACAAAGCTGCCAGTTCTTACGTAACACCATAAAGGTGTTACATCAGCTACCCCCCAAGGTGGGAGCAGCTGAAACTGGTGGGGCATTTGTCTCCCTTCATATGGCCTACCTATCCCTAACCTGATTGCCCTACCTACGAGGGGAAGGTACATTTTGGTGGGACTGTCTTTTCCTAAAAGATAGTTTGCCCCATGTGTGGTTCTGTTCATCATCACCACACCATGGCACAAACTTTGGTCTCCCAAAACCCCTGTAAAAGACAGACCACAGTCCCCTCACCTAACCTATCCTACCGCAAACATTTTTTATTTTATTACATTTTAGCCTGAAGGGCTCTAGCTGTATAAGAGATAATAAGAGATGGAAAGGCATAACAATTCAAACTTCTTTTCTTTGGTGGACCAAAAGAAAAAAGATTGAAGTATTACTTCCTCTCAACATCGAGCTCGCCCCAATATATAGACCACGATCATAAATATCCCTTACTCTGAACCATATTAATACCATCATTATATTGTCTCCCATGACTATCTGAGTTCATGTATATCCTATACAGATATCCTTTGTGTCGACTATGTCGTACTACAAAGTTGAACTCCCCTTCAAAAGACTTCCAACTCCTTAACCTATACTGACTCTTTCGACCTCATACTAAGGCGGCTCAGTCCCTAATATACATTATACCCCATAAGACTTTATTATTGAACGGAAGAACTTGAGAGGAATACATTGCTATTGGAAATAGGACATTTCTTCATTTAATATTCTTTTGGTCATCTTTTTTCTTTTTGGCTTCGGTCCATCATCACAGCATTGGTTGAGCCCCATCATATTACATGAAACAAATACAAGTATTAGTATTCTCATATATAAGCCCAAACAACAGTAATGGTCTAACATGTAACAATTATTTATTACAATGAATGACTATAAGTACACTATATATTTTTTTACATACGTACATGAAATGCTTTCAACCTATTTATATGTACAATATCTCTATATCTCCTATTGCTTAACTTCGTAATTACATAATTTACATTAGATATTCTTTCCACTATTCTGAACGGCCCTTTATATAACCTACATAATTTCAGACTCCTATTGTCCACCCGTCTTGGTGTATAAACTAACACTAATTGTCCCGGTGAAAAGTCCTTTACTTTAGCCCTTTTGTCAAAATATCTCTTTTGCCTAACTTGTGCCCTTCTAATATTTTGTATTGCCTTCCGGACTAACGTACTTTGTAAATTATGTCTCTCGGCAAAATTTACTTCTCGGTTTTGACTATCCTTATTTACCCCCATGTCGCTTTGGAATATCGGTTCCCTAGCGTACATCATCATATATGGTGAAACTTTAGTGGTTGATTGTTTGCTAGTGTTATATGCATGACATACTAGTGGCACAAATCTACACCAGTCTCGTTGGTCCCTGGCAACATACATCGATAACATTTGGACCAGCGTTTTATTGAACCGCTCTACTAACCCGTTCGTTTCTGGTCTAAACGCCGTACTAAATCGCGACTTTGCCCCGAATCGAATCACAGTCTCTTTTACTAGGTGTGACGTGAATACTGCCCCCCTATCAGAAATTACTTCCTTAACACCTCCGTATCTACAAAACACTTCCTCAATCAGAAATTCACTCACTTTTTCTGCCGTAACTCTTTGCACCGCTTTACATATCGCATACTTCGACACATATTCAACACATACTATAATATATTTATTTCCGTTTAAAGATTTTCTAAAAGGCCCTAATATATCGATGCCTACTTTTTGCATCATATGGGTCACAGTTATTGGTTGTAGTTCCGCTACTTGTTTGACCTTTTTTCTTTCTTGACACAACCTACACGTTTTTACATACTTCTCGATCTCCTTCTCAGCATTCTCGCAATAATAACTATCTCTGAATTTACATAACGTTTTTGCCAAACCCAAGTGTCCCCCTGACCATGGGTCATCATGCAGTTCCTGTAAGACCTCACATAACAAACCCTTTGGTATAACTACAAGATCTTTCATAACATGTCCACGCTTTACTCTCTTACACAAAACCCCTTCTTTCAAAATATACCCCTTATATATTCCGGTATTGCTCATCCTTACTCGGGATAACCAATGCCTACATGACTCATCCATCCCTTGCTCTTCTTGGACCTTTATTACCTCTAATTTATATACTTCCAAACCATCTTCTTGTTCTTTCTGAGCGTTCTCGACTCCACTCTCCACATTCAACGGGTTTCTACTTAAAAAATCGGCAACTACATTCTCTCTGCCTGCACAATGCACGATATCGAAATCATATGCTTGTATGCTCAGTGACCATCTCGCCAACCTTCCATTCATGTCTTTCTTATCTCTAAGCCAACATAACGCCTTATGATCGGTTACGACTTGGAACTTCAATCCCCATAGAAAATGCTTAAAATAATTTAACGCCCACACTAGACCTAAACATTCTTTCTCAGTAGTGGAATATTTCTTTTCCGCCTCACTCAACTTCCTCGACGCATACGATATCGGATGCATCTCTATTTTTCCCTGCATTAAACAACATCCCAGAGCTTCTCCACTAGCATCTATATACAACCTGGTTAAAACATCCCTATCACTAGAATAATGACTTAAAATAGGCGGGTTACACATCCGATCTACGATAATTGAAAACGCGTTTTGATGTTCCGAGGACCAACAAAACTTCGACCCCTTCTTTAGTAATTTTGTTAAGGGTAGAGCAATTTTGGCAAAATTATTAATGAACTTACGGTAATAGGAGAATACTCCCAGTACCGATTTTACCTGTTTTACATTAGTCGGTGCAGGCATTTCTTTTATCGCCTTTAATTTCCTGCTATCTGGTCGAATACCATCCCCCGAAATCTCATGCCCTAACACACTTATCTTTCCATACCCAAAACTACATTTATTTGGTTTAAGCGTAAGGTTCGCTTCCTTAAGGCGCATTAACACCTTTTCTAATGCTTCCTTAAATTCTGTGAAAGTTTTCCCCCATATTAATATATTATCAACATAACAGATGGCATTCTTGTATTTGATATCCCCTAACACCTTATCCATTGTACGCTGAAATACTGCTTGACTTGTCTTTAAGCCAAAAGGTAACACGTTAAACTCATACAATCCTGACGGTGTGATAAATGCCGTTTTATGCCTATCACTTTCCGAAATCATAAGTTGCCAATAGCCAGAATTTAAATCTAAATCAGCGAAATAGTGGGCACCTGACAGATATATTAAAATGTCCTCTATAATAGGCAATGGATAGCTATCTGTCACCACTTTTTTATTCAACTTACGATAGTCCACACAGAATCTCCATGTGTTATCATTCTTCCGCACCAACACTACTGGGGAAGCATAAGAGCTTTTAGATTCGCGAATGACACCGTTGTCTAACATTTCTCTCACTTGCGTATTGATTATTTCCAGTTGCTTAGGTGAAACACGATATGGCGGGTGGTGTACTGCTACCTGGTCTACCGTTTTTATTTCTACTTCTGTTAGTTTACACCTACCTAATTCTGTGGGCCTGAATGCGAAACATTTCCTATACTTACTAAACAGATTTCGTAACATATTCTTTTGCTTTTTACATAATTCCGGATTAATGTTAATTTCATCTACTTCGCATTCATTGTTAGAATTTACACGCGGATATAAATTATCCTCATTTTTCTCTACATAATTCACATAATACATGTAATCTGATTTTAATAATTTATATGATTTATTTACATCAGTGACATTATTATTTACAACGTTTCTATGGTAGCCGTCCATACTGGAACGATCATCATTGTTTCGTAGCAATGAGGTATTAATGAAATCTACATAGCAACGCTGTTTAAGACATATGAAATTCTTTGAAAAGTCTATTACAGCATCATATTTTTTCAGAAAATCTCGACCTAATATAAGTTTAGTTTTAATATTCTCTATTATTAACATTTCATTTGCAAAAATACTGTTATCTATCATTAAATTTACACACGTCTTTCCTATCACATTTAGTAACGAACCTCCTAGCGATTTTACAAAATGCCTATTGGGTGCATCATCTTTGAATGTTATTTTTAGATGTTCCGCGAGATCATTTGACATGCACGATATATCTGCTCCCGTATCGATTAACGCCGAACACGAATGACCCTTAATTATGACCCGTATAAATGGACTGGACAAACCTTTGCTTTCTGCCGGGAGATCTTCATCTGTTTGGGACGCAGCTCTCATCTCCCGCGTTTCATTCATTGGCGGCGTCCCTGTACGTTTGGGTGTTTTCGGTGACATCGGGCTGCGTCTGAAATCATTACGGGTGTTTGAGGCCGTTCTTTCATAATGTCTCGGCCTTAAATTATACCGGGGCGTGTGAAAAACTTCCGATGGCTGTGGATGTTCTGCCTGTGAGCGTATGGGCGTATTGGGCAGGATGTCTGGTTCCCCCCTGAATTTCACCTTCTGTTGTACCCCCATTGGCGGTTGCAGAGGAAGGTTACTCGCTCTCAATTGACCCCCAAAGACCTCGTTGTATTGAATGATTGTGTTTCGTAATTCTTCTCGTGACGAATACACTCTCATCCCCAGTTTTTCTTTTAGCGAGGGTAACATCGTTTTGATGAATTGTTTTACAAAAATTACGTCTGAAATTTCAGCTTTGGATGCGGTGTCGCTGAGCCTGTAAAAATAGGTTAATAGTTCCTCATCACGGCCTTGCTTAGATACATAAAATCGTTCCACATAATTTATTGAAACGGGGAATTCGTTTTCAATTTTACTACATAATTCATCGAAATTGGCCGTGTCGGTATATATCATTTTATAAAATGCTAATGCCGGACCGTCGAGATATAGTCCCAGCAGTAACGGTAGGCTCTCCATATCCCATTTGTTTATCGCCGCGACCGTTCTGAAATCTTTAATAAACTCAGCGAACGCCAAGTTTTGCGTTCCGTTGAAGCGCTTGATGGCCTCCATCACACCTCTTACCCTCTGACACCAATACTTAGCCCTCCTGGTTTTTCTAGCGTGGTGATTGCGCGTAGCGCCTGAACGTGGGGACTTCCGTAGCCACTTCACACAGCGACTTCCCGCAGCGACTTCACACAGCAACTGTACACAGCAACTGTACACCGCGACTGCACGGCGCCTCCGCCAACTTGTAACGGCGCCCGACTACTTTTCAGCCGGACGTGTTACTTAGGGGACGATATCCCTTTTTTATTCAGGGAATCCTTCTTTACACTCGCTTGGCAGCTCGAGGTACTAATGAGAAACAGGATTTTCCAGGATACTCTAATAAATAGACTTTCGTAATGTATCTTCTTTTATTTTCGTGGGACGTCTGTCCCTTGTCACATTACAAACTAGACTTCCATTCTATTGTATAACTTTTTCTAAACAATTCCATTCTACATTCGAAAACAGACAAAGCTGCCAGTTCTTACGTAACACCATAAAGGTGTTACAGTACTGCCACTTATGAATTTAACGGCTACCTTACCCTCCAAATCGGAACGCGACAGTGACAATCACCGACGCTATTGCGGCACGAATAGGTAAGGCAATGGTACCAGACCCAGGACTAGTAGGTACAGTACCCGGCGATAAATATTGCACATCGAACTTTGGAAAGAGACAATCGGATAATTTCGGCTTCGTAAAGCGTTATCTCTGTCCCACACTACCTATGTGACGTTTAGTCAGTCGTTGTTCAAGTACGATAGAGTGCAGTCGCGTCCCGAAAAAAAATATATATTTAGAGTTGATAACACCCACAAATTTAAATAATTTAAAGTTATAATATGGCATCTTTCGGAAAAAGAGGGAAACCTTTACGAGGTCAGTCACGTGAAATTATCTACAATGTTTATAAATACTTTGTAAGCGAAGCTGATAGATTTAAAAAAAAAGTAGATGAAAATGTAAGTTGTTATTTTAAGAAGATTCAAGAGCGAGTTGCAAATGCCACTGGAATTTCAAGAAGAACTTTGAACAATATATTAAACGAAGTCAGTACTGAAACACATTCGACTGAAATTAAGTTCAGCACTCCAAAAAAAGGGAGACCAAAAAAGCAATTTCGTTTGGATATGGACGATTTTGATTACGATGTTGTTCGAAGAATGGTGTATGATTTTCACTTACGATTTAATGAACTGCCAACAATAAAATCATTAAAAGCTAAGTTATCTGAAGCTATTAATTACAATGGGTCTGAAAAAACATTGAGAAAAATACTTCATGACATGGGATTTCAGTTCACTAAAATGGAAGATTCTAATGGAAATGGAAAAATTCTAATGGAAAAGCACGACGTTAGTCTCAAACGAATGGAATACCTTGATAAAATACGCAAATTTCGCGAAACAGGAAAAAATATCGTCTACATGGATGAGTCATATATACATGCATCCCACACTAAAGGGAAATCTTGGAGTGACGATAAGAAAAAAGGAGTAAAAAAGCCAATTTCAAAAGGTCAACGTTTGATAATAGTTCATGCGGGAAATGAAAAAGGCTTTGTACCCGGTGCTTTTTTAACGTATAAATCCACGGACACTACAGGTGACTATCACAATGAAATGAATAACGATAACTATGAGAAATGGCTGGTTAACCAATTAATCCCAAATATACCCAGTGATTCTGTTCTAGTTATCGACAACGCACCCTATCACAACAAGTATGTTGAGAGACCCCCCAACTCAAACACCATTAAACGGGAAATGATCAACTGGTTAAACAGACATGAAATTCCAGTTGATCCAAAATTAACAAAAACCCAGATTTACGCTATTATATGTCAGCACAAGGAGAGGTATACAGAGTTTTCTGTGGACAAAATACTTGCCGAACATGGGCACACTGTGTTGCGATTGCCACCATATCATCCGGATTTTAATCCAATTGAAAATATATGGTCTCAACTGAAAGGCTATGTAGCCTCTAGAAATGTGGGTATGAACTTAACTACAGTAAAAACATTATTGACTGAAAAAGTAAACATGATCGGCGCTGAAGAGTGGAAAAAGGTTTGCGATCATGCAATCAAATGTGAGAATGAATATAGAAGCATTCAACACAGTTTAGACAATTACACTGATAGATTAGTAATAAATACGGCTGATAGTGACAGTGATATTGACCTCTTTGAGAGCACAGATAGTGAAATGGAAGTAATTGAGAATTAGAATTATTATTATTTTTATTGCAATGTCTCATTTTAGCAATAGGTATAATGGTGTTTATTATGTACACTAAAGCTGTAATGTTCCAAAATAATTAAATACGTAAACATAATGTAAAAATGTTTTTTTATTTTATTTTACCCCAACCTAAAGCCATCACTTATAGAAAAATTAGTGTATTTTATACAAAGAATAAAAATATCAAAAGAAGCAAATCATACTTGTTTTAACAGCTCCTAATAGGTACCGGACTGTTTGTATTTTGTGCGACAGAGATAACGCTCTACGAAGCCGAAATTAGCCGATTGTCTCTTTCCAAAGGTCGATGTGCAATATTTATCGCCGGGTACTGTACGATAGTAGTGACATATGTAGCCTATCATTAGCCTTCTACAAACTACCTGTCAGAATGGCAGATGATCTGTTCCCCCTCGTTATAGCAACGTATCAAAGAGTACAAAATGTATATTTTTGTCTACTTATAAAATTCCTAAAACGTCAATTTTAAAACAAAATTATAAAAAAATCGTTGCTTGAAATTCAAAAAATGTCATAATACCTAACTGACGCAACTTCGCCCGCGAATGAATTAATACATCGTCGATATAGATTTTCATATAAATTTTCGTCCGCCCTTCTAGCCCCTTAGGAGATTTTGAAAAAAGTATTTGAACATACGCTGGACTTTGGATCTTCACCTATCTCTATGCGAAATTTTATCAAAATTGGTTCATCGGTTAAGCCATAAAAGGGTTAAGACAGACCGGCTTTCGCATTTATAATATTAAGTATAATACGCTGCTCCGAATTCGCAATGTTAGCACGGTTTAATTACCTGTAGCTAATTATGATAAGAAATTCCCAAAATGCCACAATAATCACTTAAATGAATAAACATCAAAATTCATAAGATCACCTGTTGTGCCAATCGAAAGATTGCTTCAAAAGTTTATAAAAATCGCTCTAGCCGCTTTAGAATTCCTAAAGAACATTACACAAAGCGATTTTTTTTATAAAATTCAAGAATTTGACTGCCTCGTAATCTAGGGGTAGCCTATTCGACTCAGATCATGAGGTCTCGGGTTCGAACCCCGAGTCGGGCAAAGGTGTTATTGAGGTATTTACGAGGTTTTTCTCGAAAATCTAAAATCTCAGTAGCAGCTCGGAGTCTGACGAATAGTGTGTTACCACCTTCGTGCCTCAGGTGAGCACATTAAAGAGTTGGTCCCGATTATCGCTAGAAATAGTCGATATAGGCTTCGCGTTTATTCGCGTTTAACCGGAAAAGTCTAGAGACGTTTAGTTTACTCTGCCTACCCCACAAGGGAATCGGGCGTGCTGATACTTTTTAAATTCCAGAATAATACAGTTTGAGTACGTGTTTGAAGGACTACTATCAAGCAGATCCGCGTACGAAAGAAAGCTAAATAAAAATAAACGTTTTTGAAATCCGTAAAATTAACATAAGAAATTGCGAATTTGTACGCTTACACGACTTAACCACCAAATTTTATAGCAAAATTACAACATGTTCGTATGCGAAAATATGTCGAGAAAATCCCATCTTGCAATCTACATTTTAAATTACGCCCACCACTGACCGTACTAAAATCAAAAATACCTTTTTCCTGCGAATTTTGATATCGGATATTCTTTGCGATACAATTTTACAACTCAATAAACATAGGTACTTTCAAGATTATCAGCTAACATAAAGTATGATAGTGACGGTCCTTTATGTGATACTTTGGGATATTATGGGTACAGGAGACCATATAATCGTAGGTTTTGGTACGGATAATTCGAATATTATGATTTTATACGTTACAAGTATTGTAATTTGATGTAATAAAAGACATAAAAGCTTACAGGGGAATAATACTATTAAATATACCTACTACATAAGTGACACTATCTTATAGCTACACAATTGATAAATAAATTTAGATTTGTATTTTATATTGTTTTAAATGTTTCTGATTAAGCAAATAAATAAATATATATAAGTTTATGACTCGTTAGGCCATCTGTAGCTCAGATTTACCAGGTTTAATATGATATTCATCTATTCCAATGAATAAACAGTGCTGAAATATATTTGAAATAGGACTATATCAAATAAAAGACCTCCACCACATTCATCACAAGTTTCGGAACCCAATTCGATATAATCCAATCCAATATCCCTAGTTCAAGCTTCCTAAGGGTGCAGCTACATATATCGGGCTACAGCGAAAAAAAGTAGTATAAGTTACCCCCTATCACATCAGCTATCTGCCAGTGAAAGTCCCGTCTACATCAGACCAGCCGTTCATGCAATTTGGCATGGAAATAGTTGAAGATCTGGGCTCAAAACAGGCATTTTTTTTTAAAAATCAACCCCTGAAGGGCTGAAATAGGGGATGAAATTTATATTAAAAGCTATTTCGACGACATATTTATCTACACGCGGGTGAAGCTGCGCGGATCAGCTAGCAGTTACATAAAATTAAAGAGCTTAATGAACGGCCTCTTGTAATTTGTTTGCTTTGTCGCGGGGCGCACAAATAAAACCTGCGGGCCGCGGTTTGATGACCAGTGATAATACGACGTCATTATGACGTAAGCAGGTGTCGCGCTGTAGTTCGGGCTAGCGCGAACCTTCGCGCTAGCCCGACATGTGTAGCATGCAGTGCGGCATAAGAATCTCCCGAAGTTTCTTCTAATTCCCTGCCAAATTTTGTTGCAATGTGTATCAAATGTATTGAAAATAGTAAAAAAACATTATATCGTATAAAAAAATATCTCACTTCAATATTGACTTAAAATATAAATTTAAATTTCAAAATAAGTGTAAGTAATACGTTAATAAGTATATTATTACGTAAATTTAAATAATAATATGTTAAAATAATATAAAGTATCATAATCCTTTCAATTTTATAAAATTTGGTCACAGTGTCTTAAGTCATTATATTATACACTGCTAAACATGCTATTTAGTAATATTTTCAATTGATTATAATCGATTTGTTTAATTTTCATTTCCTAAGTACTCATAAGTTTGATCCCGTACTGATCCCGTAGGTACCATTTGGGGAACAAAACTTAAAATAATAAAATATTCCACTAATGGCACCTGACAAAAATATCGAGAGGTGCCGTGTGTAGAATACCTCAGGTGCCATTGTCTCAGGTGCTATTTAAGCGGGTGCCCAAGCGCGGAACTTTACCACCCAGTAGTCATGACGCAGTGACGTGTGGTAATAGAAACAGGAAGATCTAAGAATATTCTTTCACGAGATATGGGCAAGAAGCAGAAAATCTACTATTTATTAGAGGGTTACAAGATAAAATACATAACATAAAAATGTTCGTAATTAATCTTCTCACATCTTACAATTCTGAGCTATAAATATGTAAAATAAAGAAAATACGAAAACTGTAGGTGTATTAATATGTCTACTACTAGGGTCCTATTACGTATAATGTGTATACTTACCTCAAATTTATTCGTTGTGATAAAATGTTTTTTTACGATTTCACCGGTACTCAGAAGATACATAATGTTATGACATTATCTTTAAAATAAATATAAAGCGTTAACGTAACAAAATACCGTAGTCGACGTATAAAACCCTACAAGTACTTACAGTAATAAAACAAAAGCGGGCTTTGTACAAAAACAAGTGTTCATTTGTTTGCTAAATTAAATTATTATTCCGCACCATTATCACGAGAAATAAGCCATAAAATTATCTACTGACATTATAAATGTTGACGCTAAACGGTTGGATGGTGTATATTATTTCAATCGAATAAATCACTCTGTCTCGCTTATCTACTCGTGTTGCTAGAATAATACAGGGTTCTATTAAAACTGTCTTAAAATATAAAATATATAAATAAATAGGTGAGCTTATTTTAGTTCCAGCAGTTCTCTGTTCTGCTCTTCTTTGTTCTAGAAACCAGTGGTAGATTGATAGTGTCCTATAACTTATACCAAATGTTATTTAATTGCGGTTTAATATAATAACAAATAAAAAGATTGTCACAAGTCTCTATGTTAGTCCAGGTCCCTCATAAATAACAGGCCATGTGCCTTGAAAGTTGAAGTGAGATAGCGCATAAAGTTTAACCTGTTAAATGCAGCAATACCTTAATTATACTTGAAAAGTTAAATATTATACAACAGCTAGAATTTGGCGATAACTTGGCTTAAATAGTACTTTAATTAGTACTGCCTTGCTTATCCTCATTAAAGCATCAAAAATTGTCATCATCGTGATTTAGTTTTAATGAGGTTTCCAGCTAATTTGCTTGCGGATGTGGATATACGTCTCTTCTACATGGAAAGCAACACATCATTAACATCCTTGATGGCCTGTATATCTGTCACCATAAATAATAAATCACCATAATATCTTTTTTACATATTGTATTAAGAAAAAAATACAGCCCACAGAATTTATTATATGAAATAGCCTATTATTTTTAGTTGCTTTAGGTTAAACAATTTACAATTAAGTAATTCCTCAAGCACCAGTGTTAAATTTATTCATATAACCTAAACGACGTCAATCTTTAAATTAATGCGTAGATGAATAAGATGATTTGTTTCTACTTATTATTATTTTACTTACACTTTCCTTGTTTTGTTATACTCTTTTTTTTTATAGTAGAGGGGGCAAACGATCAGATGGTGCACCTGATGGCAAGTGATCACCGCCGCCGGGGGTATTGCAGCTGCGTTGCCGGCCTTTTAAGAATGAATAAGCTCGTTTCTTGAAGGTCCCTAAGTCGTATCACCCCCGAGGGTAATAGATTCCACAAAGGAGTAATGCGAGGCAAAAAGTGTCGACAAAAGCGCACGGTTGTGGATTTCCAGACATCGAGGTGGTGAGGATGGAACTTTAAATTTTGACGCGATGTACGATGGTGGAAATTAGCGGCAGGCATTAGTCCGAACAACTCGTCGGAACACTCCCCATGATAAATACGGTAAAAGATGCAGAGCGAGCCTACATCTCTGCGTAACGCCAAAGAGTCAAGCCGATTAGAAATAGCCTGGTCGTCGACGATTCGAACCGCTCTACGTTGAATGCGATCAAGAGGAAGAAGCTGGTACTGAGGAGCTCCGGCCCAAAGGTGAGAACAGTACTCCATGTGAGGTCGAATTTGGGCCTTGTAAAGTTGGAGGCGATGGGCTGGCATGAAGTACTGCTTTGCTCTACTGAGTACACCAAGCTTTTTGGAGGCTAGTTTAGCCTTTCCTTCCAAATGACCGCGGAACTGAACGTTGTTCGATATGTCGACTCCCAGAATTCCAATACTAGTTGAGGCTGTCAGGAGAGTGTATTCGAACCGAGGTGATACGGCAAAGGGCTTTTTTTGCGGTGAACGCACAGAGCTGCGTCTTTTTGGGGTTAAATGTAATAAGGTTTTGACGACCCCATTCTGAGACATCAGTTAGTTGATTCTCGAGTTCAGACACGAGCTTGATCCGGCCCTCTTCGACGTGTTCCCGAGAATGTAGCATCAACAGTACTGTCGTCCGCATAGCAATGTATGTTACTAATTCGCAACATATCATTGATATGCAGAAGAAACAGTGTCGGTGATAGCACGCAGCCTTGGAGAACACCAGCATTGACAGGTTTAAGATCGGGGGTGTTTCGGTGCAGCCCGGCCACAGTCAATTTCTTAATTTATAGACGTAACATTTAAATGTTCTTTTATTGTTCTTGCTGTACCTATTAACAGATTTAATGTACCTCAAGTAGATCTCGGTAAAAAAGCACTTGTTTGTGGCCGGGCTGCAACGCTGCAGCCCGGCCACGTGAATATTTTCTAGTAGGATGCTCAGAATGATCTTAAATATAAACCAAATTAATGTTCCATTTGTGTTCCTTAGTTATCTTATCTAATTTACCAACAGAAACGATTATATAAAGAGAAAATTATTACAAAACAAAATGTTCACTAAGCGCCTTTAGAATTAAAATAGCAATATAATTGTGTAAACAATACCAAGGACGATTAGTATTATACAATTAATAAAAATCCGTAAATATCAATTATTTGCATTTAAAGAAAATCAAAATACATTGTAACTTAGGTTAGTAAGTTAACTGTAGTATTAGACTAGTACCGAGTCTAATCAAAGTCTAATCTAACTATTAGAATTAATTTCTTAAAAACTGTGTAGATAATATAGTAAATAAATATAACTGTATTTTTGTTAGCATCAGGGCCCCTAGACCACAAGCGATATTTAATGTTTCAATTATGTTAAACTTTTGAACTTTTTTGGTACATACGGTCAAAATTTTAGTACCTTGACAAAAAAGAGAAAACTGTAAAAGAAAATGTCCAGACACTGACGTCAAGTTGTCTGGACCACGTTGATTTCACTTGGATCAAAACGAGTAAGCAAACTTATTCTTCTTAAAACTTTAGTAGGTACCTAAATTACTATTTATGACATGCTCCTCATAACGTTTTTTTATAACGTTATGAGGTACTCCCAATAACGTTTTTTTTATTTAGAATGTTCTGATGTATAAATAAAAAGTTATGTCCGAAATAAAGTTTGTAAGTAGGTAAACGGCTGCCCTATCGAAAATTAAAGTAATTGACATTTTTCCAAAATAGTTTGTACTTTCGAAACTTTAACTTCGTAAGGCAAGAAATTTTTTTGGATAAAATGGTGATCTAAGATTAAAGGATGAAGCGCACTATAACGGGACGAAGCGGGGCCGAGCGGGCTATATCACAACGAAAAAAGCTTGCTTAGCACATTGGTGACGTACCGGGTTGCAATGCATTGTCGGATTGACATAATGTGCTAATGAATAGTTTTAGCGAACGTCTTTTGTGGTTTGCTTATTATTTAAAGTCGAAGTCAGATAAACCGGCGGACACGTGTGTGACAGCAAGTTTATGCCAGTTGTGGTAAAATAAGAAAAAAAAACAGAATTATTGAAAATTTTGAAAATCAGTAACGTGGAAAACCTCGTGATGGCGGTGATCACAAATTTCTTAATATTTGAATTTTTTTCTTTCCATGCTATATATTATGCTTTCTAAGTATCTACGGCAAAACTTTTTAAACAAAAATCCTTTTTAGTTTACCAACCTGAAAAAGAGAAATTCACCAGAGTTAATTTATTAGATAGTACGTTTGATTACAATCTTTACAAGTACTTACATATTATAATGTATATAAATAGTTATATTTGTTTATAAGATCTTACTTATACTACGATATAAATCGGTAGCGTCTGTCTAAATAAACATTTGAAAAACTTCACCATAAATATTTGCTTTGACTTACTTATATAGATTTTACTATTTTTTAAACGTTTGTCTGTCTGTCTGTGTGTATTTCTATATATCCAGCTATAACTCAACATGAACTAATTTGAATTTTACAATATTTTTATACATTATAACGTTTATTTTGCATTATTTAAATAATATTTTCAGTGTCTTATTACTGTAAAAATATCAATTGCTTACTTAAATTTGTTTTTAGTAACGTAAATCAACAAACTGTGTACTATATCATACCGCATATGTAGTTCAAAATAAAGTACTTAAAAAACTTAACTTTTTAAAACAAAGTTAAATTGCTAAATATAATATTATCAAAACACAAATATGAAATGAGAGCCAAGTCCAATATAAGTGTATGCATCTTTGTCGGCTTCGCAGACAAAAGAATTGAGATCTATTTGGGTGCCAAGTTTTGTAAAGAAACTCTTAAAATTTTAGTTACAAGAACATGCATCATTCTAAGATAAATTTACATAACAATTTAATATTTCTTGGTATTACCACGGTATTGGCTATTTAAAAATTAATACAAGTTCTTAAATTTTAAGACAATTATTTACACTATTTATTTATTTCACTTGGAATATATATCTAGCTCAAAATTTGACTTGGCTAATTTTTGCTTACGTACAGACAATCAGTGCCAGTGATTTATTTAATGTTAATTAATAGGTTACTTTAATGGAAAATGTAGTTCTTTTCTGTAGTTCACAACTTATTAGGACCGAATATACATACATAGAATCAATAAGTTACCCTAGGTTGGTCTGCACTATTTGAAGAATAGACCAACTGCCGTTCTGCCAGGCAAGCCGTAAAAGGCGACCAGTTAGCTATAAGTGTCACTATCGTCGTAATTACTAAGTGGTAGAGTTCCGCAACATCTTGCCCGGGTAATTGGTACCACCGCTTTACCGTTCCTACCGCAATAGCGTCAGTGCTTGTAGAGGGTAAGCTAGCTGGTAAGCTTATGGATGTGGCTACCGCCACATGGATAGCAATGCACCATTAACATCTTTTGTATCTGTAGGTGATAATTTTACTTTACACTCACTTCTTTTTATCGGGAGAACCATCTGCTTGTTTGCTATCTCATGTAAAAAAATGTTAGTGTTGTTCTGCAGCAATCGCTTCCATTAAAGTTTAGCAAATCCTTCAGCTGTTGGGTTGTTTTCTCTTCGTCCAAGTTCTCCAAAACACGTCTCTGGCGCATATTCCATGCATGTTCGATGATCTTGAGCCTAGCAATTGAGCAGGCCCGCACAACGCCCGGATATTTTCCATTGCCAAGTACTCCCTAGCCCGGAAAGCTATATGTGAACGCGTAGTGTCATACATTAATATAAAACTGAAACCAAGTGTTTGTACAAACACTAGGCCTAAAAAATTCTCAACGTGCGTCCATGTTTGTTGAACATTACTAAGTAGGTATTATTAAAATTAAAAATAGCAATCGATACCCAAAAATTTACTTAATGTCGAATTTAAAAATAGACATGCAGTCTTGGATATATCGTTAAATGAATATGCAGACCTTGATTTAAAGGAGAAATGTATTTAATACGACACGATGATAACAAGTGCAATCTTTACAACATCCTTGTACACGCAATACAAGCGAGACTAATCTGGTCTGGCATTCGCTTTGGCAGCTAGTTTTGGCATCTCATGGATGCCAAGGGTAGCCACGGAAGCCCTGCTAGCGTCGTTGCTATGGAATCCTAATGAGATATGGCACCTATAGGTAATGTATGAAAATATACTATCTAATAAATGAATTCTGATGAATTATTCTTTTTTTTAAGTTGATAAACCTAAAAGGAGTTTTATTTTTAAAAAATTGTCGTAGATAGTTAGTATTATGATACGTAGATAGCACTTTTCCTTGTGATGTAGCCCGCTCCGTCCCGCTTCGCCCCGTCATAGTGCGCTTCATCCTTTAATCTTAGATTACCATTTTATCGAAGAATGTTACTTGCCTTACGAAGTTAAAGTTTTGAAAGTATAAACTATTTTGGAAAAATGTCAATTACTTTATTTTTCGATAGGGAAGCCGTTTATCTACCTACAAATTTAAAAAATTAAAAAAAAATAACTTTTTATTTATAGATCAAAACATTCTAAACAATAAAAGTTATGAGGTACTATTTAGGTAGGTACTATTTAGGTACCAAAGTTTTACGAAGAAATAAGTTTGCTTATTCGTTTTGATCCAAGTGAAATCAACGTGGTCCAGACAATCTGACGTCAGTGTCTGGACATTTTCTTTTTCAGTTTTTGTTTTTGTCAAGGTACTAAAATTTTGACCGTAGGTACCAAAAACGTACAAAAGTTTAATATAATTGAAACATTAAATATCGCTTGTGGTCTAGGGGCCCTGATGCTAACAAAAATACGGTTATATTTATTTACTATATTATTTACTATATTATCGCCGTGTTGGTCCCGGCCTCCTTTGTAGAATAGGCCAACTGCCGTTCTGCCAGGCAGGTCGTAAAAGGCGACCGATTGGCTATCGATTCACTACCATCGTGGCTACTAGGTGGTAGAGTTCTGCATTGTCTCGCCCGGGTCTGGTACCACCGCCTTACCTATTCCTGCCGCAATAGCGTCAGTGCTTGTCGCTGTCGTGTTCCGGTTTGGAGGGTAAGGTAGCCGGTAAACTTATGCATGTGGCATTAGACCTCGCCACAAGATAGCAACGCACCATTAACATCTTTGGTGTCTATAGGCGATGGTTGACTCTTCCCATCAGGAGACCCATCTGCTTGTTTGCTATCTTATGATATAAAAAAAAAATCTACACAGTTTTTAAGAAATTAATTCTAATAGTTACTTTGATTAGACCATTACCGACATAAGTTACAATGTATTTTGATTTTTTTAATGCAAATAAATTATATTTACGGATTTTCAGTAATTGTATAATACTAATCGTCCTTGGTATTGTTTACACAATTATGTTGCTATTTTAATTCTAAAGGCGCTTATTGAACATTTTGTTTTGTAATAATTTTCTCTTTATATAATCGTTTCTGTTGGTAAGTTAGATAAGATAACTAAGGAACACAAATGGAACATTAATTTGGTTTATATTTAAGATCATTCTGAGCATCCTACTAGAAAATATTCACGTGGCCGGGCTGCAGCGTATACGTTGCAGCCGGGCCACAAACAAGTGCTTTTTTACCGAGATCTACTTCAGGTACATTAAATTTGTTAATTGGTACAGCAAGAACAATAAAAGAACATTAAAATGGTACGTCTATAAATTAAGAAATTGACTGTGGCCGGGCTGCACCGAAACACCCTAAGATCGGAGCATGCACCGTCGACTATGACCTTAATGCTCCGATCAGCCAAAAAACTGGTGATCCACTTACATAGTTTCTCCGGAAGCCCATAGGAAGGCAGCTTTGAGAGAAGCGCTTTATGCCATACCCGATCGAAGGCCTTCGCTATGTCCAAACTAACTGCCAATGCCTCCCCCTTGGACTGCCTCCGCCCAACGATGTGTCAGGTATACTAGAAGATCACCAGCTGAGCGGCCACGACGGAAACCGTACTGACGGTCACTAATCAGCTGGTGTTCTTCTAAATACTTCAGGAGCTGACAGTTTATAAGTGTCTCCATGACTTTGGAGAACAAGGAGGTTATGGCTATTGGCCGATAGTTTGACGGATTAGAGCGATCTCCTTTTTTAGGAATGGGATGCACTAAAGCTGTTTTCCATGAATCCGGTACCACGCCGAACGAATAGGAGAGCCGGAATAGGTGCGTCAATACTGGCGCCAACTCTGGAGCACATACTTTAAGCACAACAGAAGGGATGCTTTAAAGAAGTGCTATACGCACAGCTGACTGCCGAAACTGCGGTTCTGGCATGGAACTATCACACTGCGGGATGGTAGACGGTGTGTTCCCTCGGTCATCCAGAGTCGAGTTGGCCGCAAAGAACGAGCCCAGAAGATCGGCTTTCGGTATGGGCCAGAGAGTCATCGTCTCTGTGCAAGGATGGAAATGAAGGCTGGGAGAAATTCCCTAAGACAGCCTTGGCGAGAGACCAGAACGCACGAGTGCCAGAAGGAAGGCGAACTAATTTCTCACCAATTCTGCCAATGTGTTCTGCTTTTGCCTTGGCGATAGCTCTTTTGAAGAATCTCGAGGAAGAGTTGTACTCCTTTCGTAATGCGCTAGTTTTTACATCACGAGATGCCGACTCAACAGCCCAAGCTCGGTAGCATTCCTGCTTTCGGCGTAAAGCCCCTTTGCAGTGGCGACCAAACCAAGGCTGAGACTTGCCACCGATGGGCACCGCAGAAAACGGTAATTCGTAATTTTCATAAAATATTCATTTGACTTAGACCAAAAATTCCGACAAACGGCCACAGTACTGCCCTTATAAGACGAAACCTTACAATGTATCAAACTACTCTTATATCAAATTTTCAGTAGTACTTACTACTAGTAATCGCAACTTTTGGCAAATCTTTGGGAACATGAAGATAATAAAGTCTTTAAAATAATAAAGTCGGGCTTCTTTAACAAAATATCATTAGGTGTTGCATGACGAATAAAATGATCATATAAAATGTTGCAATTTTACTTATGGGTTGTGACATAATAAAAAACGTTTACTGACTACAAATATAGGACATAAGCATTTTTGATTGAGACTCTTAATTGAATTTTCAATATTCGACGTTAAAAAGTAGCAGTCATATTTCAGATTATCATGTGTGTAAGTTCTTTTTAACGATGCTAATGATAATAACATTCATTGTAAATAGATTAGGACAATGTTTTTTAACCTGTGGTCCGTGGACCGCTATTGTTTTCGTATTATAGTCAATGGCGCAATGTACACGGTAAATTTTAAGAGTTAATTTACATTTATATGTTTCCATTTTTCATTGAATTTTATTTTGTGAAATAAAATTAAATATGAAAAACAGACCTGTTATTTCATTCGTGATAGATAATCTAGTTATTGTCATTTATCGAAGTTTCATTCCTATAAACCAGGCGCGCTTGCTTCATTAAACACAGCCGTTGGCCATCAAATTTGACCGTTTAAATTAACCCGGTATTAACCGATATTGCCATTTCAATTATAACCGGATTTCGGTATTTACATATATTTATTTGTTGCAATAAGGTACAAGCTAGCATTGCCCGGTTTAATCTTGTTTAATTCTGATAATACCGGAATCTCTATTTACAAATACAGCTGTAGTCCATGTATTTATGATTACCTATGCCTTATTTCACATATGAAAAAGGTTTTTTATTTGTATATTATATGCTTGTGGCACAACCATCTCGCCGCATGGATAGCAAGGCGCCATTTACACCTTTGGTGATGGATATCCCTTACCATTAGGAGAGCAATTTGGTCTTATAAAATAATATAAAAAAAAGTATCTTCACGCCCATATCCCCGAAGGCGTAACAGAGGTACAACAAGTGCACCCACGATTAGCCGAAGATACTTGGTGCCACAAATGTGATAGGTGGCCAGCCTATCGCCAACCGGGCACTTTCCAATCCCGGGCAAATTTGTGTTTCTCAGTAAACTGAAAAAGCACTTTTTTTTATGTGCCCGACCAGGGAATCGAATCCGAGACCTCATGTAATCAACGCCAACGCTGGACCACTAGACCACAGAGGCGACATATGAAATATCTGAATATATGTTCAAAAGAGATTCCTCTCTTAGCATAGAACATAGCATGTTCTCAAGCATAGAACATGCTATTGGAAGCATGATCAGGATGAATGTGTGCTTTGACTGCTGATTAAATTTCTGTTCATATGTTTATGTTTACTTCAGTGTATTGGTTTGGTATTTATTTTTCACTAGCTGTTGCCAGCGACTTTGTCCGCGCGGAGTTCGTTTACTCCGCACTGCCTCTCCCCCGTAGGTGACAGCGTGATAATATGTAGTCTATATTATGTATTACAAATAAACTCACTTGTACTTCCAGTTCACGTATATTTTTAATTTTCTACTATTCACATCCAACCGGTTCCGCTTATTAAAGCATCATCAGGGATGTTTTACACATATTTTTATAATATCTTTAACATATTTTTTTTACATTTCATGTTATATTATTAGCTACTCTTTAAAGGTGGGTATTATACCTTTAAAGGTAGATTAGTGGGTAAAGAGTAGCTAATAATATAACTTGAAATGTAAAAAAAAATATGTTAAAGATATTATAAAAATATGTGTAAAACATCCCTGATGATGCTTTAATAAGCGAAACCGGTTGGATGTGAATAGTAGAAAATTAAAAATAAACGTGAACTGGAAGTACAAGTGAGTTTATTTGTAATACATAATTTAAAATGCAGTTTCACTAAGTGCCGACAATGGAAACTATCCGATTGTAGTCTATATGTTGACCCGACCTATTAGTGATATTCATACAAAATTTGAAGTAAATCCATGCAGTACTTTTTGTGTTTATCCCGGACATACATACAGATAAACAGACAAAAATTTTAAAAACTATATTTTTGGCTTCGATATCGATTGTAGATCATTACCCAAGTATTCTTTTAAAAAAATATTTAATGTTTTGACTTTCCTACGATTTTATTATATGTATAGTTAATAAAGACTATAAATTAAACAGACCAACTTTTTATTAGTAAGAGATCATTTTCGACCGATGAAAAAACGATGGAGGTTCCCAATTCGACTGGTAGATATATTATATTTTAAATGGTAAACTACGCATAACTTGTTACAGAAAAGTCCGAAGAGGGTACACCTCGAAAATGGGCCCATATAATTGTTGAAAAAAAATCCAACCATAAGGGTACGAAAATAAAGGATGATTAATTGTTTAATCTATGACCAACGACCATGCATAACTTTTTATAGATTAATCCAATTTAGATATTTTTTTATTAGATAGAACATAATATCTTGAAGTTGTTCCCATATAAATTTGAAAAAAAAAATCTAACCTCAACGTTACGAAAAAAGAGGATGATTCATTTTTCACTCATTGATTTTTAAGCTGAGTTGATTGTATACATCTCATACTTCGTTAGTTAGTTACCATTAATATTTATTTTACTACTACTATATTAGTTAGGTAGGTAATCTATTTATTTAATCCTTTATTGTACACAACAGAAAACATAAAAAATTACAATAATCAATCTACAAAAATGCTGGACAAATTACACGAATTGATCTTACTCCAAAGTAAGCAAATTATTTGCTTGTGTTATGGGTGTTAGTCAATGATACTATACATAGAAATACATATATAAATACTGGAATTGTTGGCAATATTTTACACAAATATGCATAAAATGAGTATATGAGGCCATCAATGTCTAAATTATTGTGTCAATATAAAGATGAAGTATTAATTCTTTACTAATTATTAAAATCTTATGGAAAATATAGAATTGTTAATTATTTAACTTATAAAAAATTAGACTTATCATATTATATAACTTTCAACATATAACATAACACGAATATACACGCAGAGACATACACACACGCACATACACACACATGCACACACACACACACACATGAACATACACTACGTGACCCCTGAAAAGAAAACGAGTAGGTATAATATAATTATATGTACTTACCTCTAATATAGCTTAAATTAACTGTTTTTCTTTTTTGCTATTAATAATGTAAGTACAAATTAGTGTTATTTTTATCACACACAACAATGCACGTTGCATTCAGTTTGGTTTATAAAATGTAAATCCGTAATTGGCTGTAAATTATTAATATTCATGTATAGCTATCCATGTAATTTAAGCGCTGTGGATTTTGTTAATAAATAAATAAATATTTAGACGGTAGTTGAATAAAATAAAACACTATAAAAAGGTCTGTCAGATATGTTTTCGAGGCATTCATGTTTGTGAAATTGAGAAGTGAAGTTGCTTAATGCACAATAATAAAGTGTAATAAGTTCTGTTTTTCTGTATTTAATATTTAATATAATTCGATATTCCGTTATTTGATGTTTAAATTAATAAACCTTATACCTTTTACCAAGTGGAGCGAATTGAATATATTTAATAAACAACCAAATCTGGAAAAACAAATATTTATGCTTTATCGCACAAGTGCTTGTCCCCGTCGGGGATCGAACCCGAGCCCTATCGATTCGTAGCTAGGCTCGCTAACCACTCGACCATAACGGGGCGATCTCATACAAATTTTTATAAAAAAACTGATGTGGTGTCGTGGGACACCAGGTAGGAACGAAGTTCCTTCGGCTAAACGGCACTGCTCGCTTGTGTCGCGCCTGCGCACGTCTCATTTAACGGTTTTATTCCACGCACTTTTTTCCACGGATTTTTTCTCATGGTTTTACTATCACATTTTTTTTCCATTCAACAACTTCGTTCTAATAACCATAATAGTAAAAAATAGGGAATGAATAGTTGTTTATTCTTATGATTTTAATGCTAATTACACAAAACTTGTGTAAACTTATCTAGAAATAAAAAAGGGAATGAACAATTTAAGGTAATTTAATTATCTTCATTCATTAATTTGTTATACATGTTATTTGCCGGCTATTCACTATTGCACAGAATGTTTGAACAAAGTTATCGAATAACTTGCACACGATGCTTTACCAGGACGTCGTAGATATTCAAAATATAACCTAGATATTCTATAGTTTGCCGGTAAATTCAGATTACCGATAGACCGTGGTCCGGAATATTATTATATAAGGAATATTTTTATTTTTGATTAATAATAAGCTGAAGTTTTGTAAATACCTTCGATTTGGCGAAACGACCATCTTTTCTTAATTCGAAATATCTTGAATCGGGTAACTTAGAAAGTTAGGTAGCTTCAAACATGTTAAATTAGTAGAGGAAAAATATTGATTAATAACAATAATTAGTTTTTAACTTTAAACGCTTGATTACTATATTAAAAACACGATTAAACTTTTTTCCTACACATGCAATGGTTTTTCTAACAAACTTCAATTTAATTAAAAACAAACTAATTTTCTCACGACAGCTTGTTAATTATTATTATAATTCAAGGGTAACTTACACGTAAAGTGGAAACTTTTCTCAGTCCAACACTTCCTTTTTCAGCTAACTTTATTAGTTACCCAATACGAAATTTTTCGGAGATAGAAAAGATGGGCATCTCATCAAAACGAAACTGTTCACCAAAATTAATCAAAAACAAAAATATTCCTGGGACCAGGGTTTAATATATATTCTTATACAAACAAATTATAATTTGATGCTTGATATAAATCGGGATATTAGTTGTATACATCTATCCAAAATATCATTAAATACAGATGGATAAATAAATGTTTATTATTACACTCTCATACTAACACGCCCGTTACGAAGTATCTTGACATCACCATATGACAATACCCGATCAAACTGATAATGGTATGTCACTTTCGATATTCCCCGGTACCTATATCCTTCCATATTCGCATTGTGTAACTGTTTTGTTAACTTTTCATGTCCCATTCTTTCTATATATTCGAACCAATGAGAGCCAAATGCCCATTCCCATATTTACACCGACACTTTCTTTCAGGTCTCATCACTCTCTCACTTCTACGAATTCAGTATGCGAATGTTACGCCACGTATTTTCCGTAGCTATCTATTAAGAATTGTATAGAGTTGTATAGGTTTTTAGTGATTTTAGGTAACTGGATTTATTTGAATGAAACAAGGGCGGTTGGTTCTCATGGCGGTCCAAGCGGAAGAGAGCATTTATTCTCACTTTAATGTTGTTAATTAATATTTTACAACAAATTACAAAAAAGTCTATAATATATTATACACAGTGATGTCGGTTGCCAACCCGATCTCATCTCCACCGCGTTGATTCTGCTTTCATGTCCTTACATCGGTACAAGTTTCATATTGAAAGAAATTTGAACTGATCGTGTGAAATGCACACTTTTCAACATAAATGAGTTTCGTTCTAAGACACGAGAATTTTGTGTTTGTTAATTTTGGGTTATTACCATATTACGCTAGCTCATTATTCACCGACGGATTTTACCTAATTCAAACGTCGGCCATTAACATAACAAAACATAGACGCTATTGTCCCCAACGATAAAGCTAGTACACGTCAACATAACCGTTACCCGAGTGGCTATGTGGCAGTGAGTACATTGCCTATCTTGCCCGCCCCTTTCATGTTACAAGCGCTTACTAGAAGATATAGAGGAAGAATGAAGTCCCCTAATGGATATCGTTATACAAACGAAATTAAAAAATGTTACTGTGTTTTGGTAGCTGTGTTTTTCTACCTTTCTGTATTTTTATAATTTATTTACTATCTAAAACAATCAAAAAATATAAGTATACTAGATGAAAACCCGGCTTCGCTCGGAAGTCTCATAATACGCAATCTTATATACTAACTCAAATAATAGACATTAAAAAGTAGCAACACTGTAGTGACGTCTTCTTTCGACATTTTTACGAAAATTTAGATTTTTCAACTCTTTAAACTTAAAAAAATATGCCAAGGTATAGTTTTTGCTTTTTTAAGCTTTCAGCAGGAAATTTTAGGGATAGCCTGCAGGGCGAAACTGTTTAAATATTTTTTGTTAACTTGTTAACTATGATGATCGATTTTGATTTATCAAAGGGATTACGCAGTCGATGGATTGTAAAATTTTGAAGTAACGTCATTGATACATTCTGAACGGATGTATTAATTATGATGTAATTTTGATGTCATTTGCGGCATTGGACGCAGTTTTTTAAGATGAAAAGCTGACTAGATTTTGTTCTGAATCGGTTATTAATTAGAAAGTTTTTTTAAATATAAAATAACTATATTTTAAACAATATTAAAAATGTTTGATAAACTTGATTCAATTTTGATTCTTAGAACATTATTTGACGTAGCTTTTAAAGTTCTTACATACTAAAATACTATAGGTCAAACAATATTTGGTTAAAAAATCTTAGAAAAGAAGACTTTTTTCAAAATTTTTCATCAAAGATAACCGCCAAACACAGGTTTACATATACACGATACACACACATACATACATAAACACAGGAATACTGACGTCGTCACCAGAAAAAGTACAACTCTACCAATTTTCTAGTACAAAAAGCCAAGGTTTTCTTATAAACTTGCGAGAGCCCTTAGTTCAGCCCTATCACAAAATTCATTTTTAGCTAATATAGTTTCTGGCGTAAAAGAGTAAAATTGTATTTTATAAGGTTTTACCTATCCAAATAAACATAAACATTATATTATATAATATTATAAATTCATATAAAATATAAAAATGTTTTATTACCTAAAGATGATAATTATCTGGAAGGATCGTAGAACGTTCTGCTTATGGAAATGTAACATAAAAGTTAGTAGAGTTATTAGTAAACCAATTAACATCTACCCGCTTCGCTAGATGTGAAATTCATTGACAATAAAAAATTGAGAGGTATTTTATGAACATCCGGTTGTAACGTAGTTCCTTACGCTATAGGTATATTTTTTGTGTTTGTATTAAGTATAATTAATGAATGAAAAACGTAGCATATTTTTGTATATTCTCAAAATTTATGGCAATTATTCAACTTTTCAGATAAAAAAATCCTAGGATTTTTTTTTATAGAAGAGGATGCAAACGAGCAGGAGGTGCATCTGATGGTAAGTGATTAGCGCCGCCCATGGACATTCGCAATACCAGAGGTCTTGCAGTTGCGTTGTTGGCCTTTTAAGAATGAGTAAGCTCTTTTCTTAAAGGCCCCCAAGTATCCTTTTGGAAACAGCCCTGCAGGTAATTGATTCAACAACAGAGTAGTGCGAGGCAAAAAGTGCCGAAAGAAACGCACAGTTGTGGATTTCCAGACATTGAGATGGTGAGGATGGAATTTCAAATTTTGATGCGATGTCCAATGATGAAATTCGGCGGCAGGAATTAATCCAAATAACTCGTCGGAATACTCCCCATGAAAAATACGATAGAAGACACAGAGTGAACCAACATCTCTGCGCAATGCCAAAGAGTCAAGCCGTTTTGAAATAGCCTGGTCGTCAACGATTCGAACCGCTCTAAGCTAAATGCGATTAAGAGGAAGAAGCTAGTACTGAGGAGCTCCGGCCCAGAAATGAGAACAGTACTCCACGTGAGGCCAAATTTGAGCCTTATAAAATTGAAGGCGATGGGCCGGCAAGAAGTACTGTCCCGCTCTGCTGAGCACACCGAGCTTTTTGGAGGCTAGTTTAGCCTTACCTTCCAAATGACCGCGAAACTATACATAATTCGATATATCGATTCCCAGAATCCCAACACTAGCTTAGGCTGTCAGGAGAGTATCCCGAAATCGAGATAACACGACAAAAGGTGTCTTTTTAGCGGAAAACATCCAAAGCTGTTTCTTCTTGGGGTTAAAAGTGACCAAGTTTTGACGACCCCATTCCGAGGCATCGGTTAGTCGATTCTCAACTCCGGATACAAACTTGTTTCGGCACTTTTCAACGTGTTCCCTAAAAATACCGCTACGGCCGGAGTATTTAGCAACACCGGTACTCTCATCTGCATAGTAATGTATATTGTGAATTAACATCAAGTCATTGATATGCAAAAGGAACAGTGTTGGTGATAGCACGCAGTCTTGTGGAACACCAGCATTGACAGATCTCGACTACGACCTTGATGCTCCGATTAGCCAAAAATCTGGTGATCCACTTGCATAATTTCTCGGGAAACCCATAGGAAGGCAGCATCGCGAGAAGCGCTTCGTGCCATACCCGATCAAAGGCCTTCGCTATATCCAAACTAACTGCCAATGTCTCCCCCTTTGACTCAACTGCTTCCGCCCACCAATGTGTTAGGTATACTAGAAGATCACCAGCTGAGCGGCCGCGACGAAAAACGTACTGGCAGTCGCTAATCAGCTGGTGCTCTTCTAAATACTTGAGGAGCTGAGAGTTGATGATTGTCTCCATAATTTTGGAGAACAAGGAGGTTATGACTATCGGCAGATAGTTAGACGGATTAGAGACGGATTAGATGCACTAGAGCTGTCTTTCATTAAATCGGTACTACGCCGAGTGAGTAGGAGAGCTGGAATAGGCGTGTTAATACCGACGCCAGCTCTGAAGCACACGCTTTAAGTACAATCGGAAGGACGCCATCCGGCCCACTTAGACTTCTAGACGTCCAAAGAAAAAAGTGCTTTATGTACAGAAGACTGCAGAAATTTTAATTCCGTCATAGAACTATAGCACTGTGGGATGGTAGGCGGTGTATTTCCTAGCTCATCCAGAGTCGAGTTGGCCGCAAAGAACGAGCCCAGAAGATCGGCCTTCTCCTTTGCGGTATGGGCCAGAGAGTCATCATCTCCGTATAAGGATTTAAAAGAGGACTGTGAAAAATTCCCCAAGACAGTCTTAGTGAGAGACCAGAACGCACGAGTTCCCGAAGGAAGGCAAATTAATTTCTCACCAATGCGCTGGTTTTTTCATCGCGAGATGTCGACGCTGCAGCCCAAGCCCGGTAGCATTCCTGCTTTCGGCGTGAAGCAGTTTTGCAGGAGCGACCAAACCAAAGCTGAGACTTACCACCAACTGGTACCGCAGAAAATGAAATGAAAAGTTCCATGTCCTACAGCGATAGAGTCAGCGATGACACTCGATTCATCCAGCGAGAAGCACATCCGCCCCCATGGGTAGGATGCAAAAAAAGACCGCATCCCGTCCGAATCTGCTGACCTATAGTGCCAAATGCGACGACAGCCTGCAAAAGGAGATCGGGAAGTAATGTTAAGGAAAACTCACTGACAAAAAGTGTTGGTTTTTGATATTGTAACACATTATAACTCAAACCCAAACCCAAACGTGCAATAAGGAACTTCATTCCAAAATATATACGTACTAGCTGTTGCCCGCGACTTCGTTCGCGCGGACTTCGTTTACTCCGCACAGCTCCTCCCCGTAAGTAGGTGATAGCGTGATAATATGTAGCCTATAAGTTGACTTGACCTCTTAGTAATATTCATGCAAAATTTGAAGTAAATCCATGCAGTACGTTTTGAGTTTACCCCGGACATACATTGATTTTCCTACGATTTTATTATATGTATATAGATGTTCTGTTCTTTGCGCAATCAGCTGTTCTAGCTATATACCAATCTTCATCCAGATTTCTTAAGCGGTTTTGAGTTAAAAAAGACATACAAAAAGATAATCAAAAATTTCTAAAACGGTATAATTGATTTAGTAGGTCATAAAACTTTTATTTTAGTTTGACATAAAATTTATAGATATGAAATATATTTAGAGTAGAAAATAAAGCAACAAGTTTTGATAGTAGGCGGAAATAGCACAAACAACGGCATTTTTTAAGATTAATTCTAGTTCAATACGCTACTGGTATATTACATACATTGCTTGTTTTATTCGAATTGATAAATCCTACCTCAGTATTTAATTTGTCATAATATAATAATAACGTCGCTAGACAAATTATATCAATTGATGTAACCCTAGAGTAAGCAATATATTTGCTTGTGAAATGGGCGTTAATTCAATGTTGCTAATACATAGAAATACATGTATAAATACTAAATTATAATTACTAAACACACAAACTCAGAAATACAATCATCTATACTCATCACACAAATGTTTGTCCCTGTCGGGAATCGAACCCGAGCCAATCGATTGCGCAATTAGGGTTTCTATCCACTGGACCAACGAAGCGGAATAAAATGAGAAATATTATTTTGAAATGTTAAGCTCCTTATTACTAATGAGCACATGTCCATTTGATGTTTTAATTTGTAAAAATACTACTTTGTCTATCAGCATTCAGAACTATAATTTAAAATCGTTAAGATACTGCCCTAAGCCGAGGTTCGGTCTCAAAGGACACACCTTAACGGCTCTTTTTGTCTAGGCTAGTATTTTAAGTAGTGAGTAGTTTAGTAACTAAACGTATCTGAACACCAAAAATTTTAGTCGAGTCGAGTCGAGAAATTAGTGTATAATTTGGGAGAGCCAATCCATTTAGCTCTATTTTCTAGGGCAAGTAGCGCCCCTACTACGCGCCCGCTCACTGACTTACCGACTAAAGTGTAAACTTCTTCGTTTTAGTCGAATTTATTAGTCACATTACGCTGTATTTTATGAGCCTATACTGTCGTAGGTTGTTCAACTTGCGAAACAGATCTCACTTATGAACTGCATTCGACTAAAGTGTGAATAATGTTTTGGCAGTAACGAGTGTTTTAACTAATACATACAAAAATAATGCGAACTAGGCTTTAGCGCGGGCTATAAGTCCAAAATTCTATCTCTGGCATTGCTCTGTCAAAGGTCCGGTTTCACAGAAGCAATCACACGGACTAACTTCCTAAAATAATTTCGAAAAAAAAACGCAATAATATTTATATCTTCATTAATAACTTGTTTTTACAACACCATAATTTGCTACTCGTTCTCTCACTTTAATTATTATGAAGGATAGTGCCAAGAATCCAGTTATACTCAGTAGACTCCCGTGTTGGTCCGGGCTCCTTTGAAGTATAGGCCAACTGCCGTTCAGCCAGGCAGGTCGTAAAAGGCAACCAATTGGTTATTCGAGTCACTACTGTTGTAGCTAATAGGTAGTAGAGTACTGCATTGTCTCGCCGGGGTCTGGTACCACCGCCTTACATATTCCTGCCGCAATAGTGTCAACGCTTGTCTCTATCGTGTTCCGGTTTAGAGGGTAAGGTAGCTGGTAAACTTATGCATATGGTATTAGACCTTACCATAAGATAGCAACGTACCATTAACAACTTTGGTGTCTATAGGCAATGGTTGACTCTTTACATCACGAGACCCACCTGCTTGTTTGCTATCTAATGATATAAACAGATATTTCTAATTATTGCCAAACTCTATTTAGGATAATTATTTATCAGAAATAAGATGCGTAAATTACTACTCATGTAGCCTAGCGGACGCTAAATTGTCAAAAATGGTTTCTGGTTTTGAGTAATAACATTTATTTCAGTCCGCCTACCGGTAAAGAAACTAGCGTGATGATGCTTTTGACGCATTTGATATTAATGACATTGGCAAATTCAAAACAAAAATACTAATCATAAATAAATATCACTAGACAAATTACACGAATTCATGCGGCCCCAAAGGGTGTCAGTCATAGACTAGTACATAATATTATTGGTGTCAGTCAGCGATATTAATACATAGAAATACTTTTATAAATACTCGAATATCATACAAAATAAACACCCAAACCCAAAGATACAAGCATCTATGCTTGTATAACTTAAATTAACCTAAGTGTTTGTCCCTATCGGGAATCGAACCAGCTGATCAATTAACAGAGCTTTTAAATGTAATCTAAGTTCACCGTTCGATTTGCCTGTTTCCTTTACCGTAAAAAACAATTTTCAAACAAAAAAATAGCGAAACATATCAACATATACATAGTCAAAGAGCAAACTGTTTTGATTGTGGACAGCAAAAAACAGGGCGCAATCAAAAGTATCGCTTCGGGATAAATTCTAGTTCAATACTGTGATTGCTTATCACTTAAATTCGCTTCGTTTTACTTAGCTTGATAGATTGCATTCTATCACCCTCGTTTACAGAGAAATCTTTTTAATTTTGTGATTTTGCAAGTAAAAGTATGTATATCTAAAATTGCAAAATCCGCCTTATACAAGGCACTTTAAAAAGTCGAAGATTGGCTAAACTTCGCCAGTGACTACAAAGGTATAAAGTTCTACAACATCAATTGCCACCTTTTCTTTATAAAGTAACAGCATCAGTGCTCTTCACTGGCAAGTACACAAGTTTGGACGGTATGGCAGCCGGTAAACCTATTTGACTTTAACAAAAATTAGCACTTTCAAGCTTAATATTTCACAAATGGATCCCTCGTTTGAAAACTTGTTTTCACAAACCCACAATCTACATAAATAAAGAAACTGACTGGCTGACTGACTGACTGATCGATCAACGCACAAGCTGAAACCGCTGCATCTGCCGTTCTGGCAGGCAGGTCGTAAAAGGTGACCGATTGGCTATCGAGTCACAACCATCGTGGCTACTAGGTGGTAGAGTTCTGCATTGTCTCGCCCGGGTCTGGTACCACCGCCTTGCCTATTCCTGCCGCAATAGCGTCAGTGCTTGTCGCTGTCGTGTTCCGATTTGGAGGGTAAGGTAGCCGGTAAACTTATACATGTGGTATTAGACCTCGCTACAAGATAGCAACGCACCATTAACATCTTTGGTGTCTATAGGCGATGGTTGACTCTTTCCATCAGGAGACCCGTCTGCTTGTTTGCTATCTTATGATATAAAAAAAAATCTAAAAGTAAGAAATTTTACACAGGGGTTTCTTATAAACTACAAATGTGCGCTAAAAAAGTGTTTTTGGAAATTTAACCCCTAAAGGGAGTAAAGATGGGGGGGGGATAAAATTTTTGTAAAAATTCATATATTTACGATTAGAATAACATGAAACTTGATTTTAATACACTTCAAAATATTAAAGTAAACATGCGTTTTACAATTTTTCAAAAAACATTCCTTAAAGCGGTATAACGGGCAGAAGAGTTTATATGGAAAAAACTGTTAGCGAAATTACGGTTTCATATATATGACGTAAATCGTCATATATGAAAACTTTATGTCGTTACTGTTAATGTTAGGGATATGTATATTACGTATATTAGTGAAGGCGTAATCTAAGTATATGGAAATTCTACGGTTAAAAGAGGGTAAAACATTTACGATCAGAATAACATGAAACTTGTTAATACCAAGAGTATTATATATACTCTTCCAACCATTAAAATAAACACGTGTTGCACAATTTTCCAGAAAACATCCCTTAAAGAGGTAAAAGAGGGTGGAAAAATTTATATGGGACAAAATGTTAATTCACATTTACGCTGTATATGGAAACTTTATGCAGCAACTGTAAGTATGAACAATGAAGAGATTTTTAGAAATTTACCCCTAAAGAAGTAAAATGAGCGGTAGCGTAAAATTTATATGAAAATTAAAATACGTTCAGAATAACATAAAACGTGGTAATAATACCCTTCAAAATATCAAATTAAATACATGTTTTACACAGAACCCTCTCTTAAAGGAGTAAAAGGGGATGGCAAAATATATATGATACAAAACGCTAGGTCATATTTACACCATAATATTATACAAAAGCTTTACGCAGTAATTGTAAGTGTAATAAAGAAGAGATTTTTAGAAAAAAATACGTCTAAGGTAGTGAAATGGCGAAGGAAGGTAAAATTTACATGAAAATTTAAATATTTACGGTCACAATAACATGAAACGTGGCAATAATGCTCTTCAAAACATCGAAGTAAATACGTTTTTTACAATTTTCCAAAAACCCTCCCTTAGAGGTGTAAAACGGATTGGTAAATTTATATTTGTGAGCCCTTCATGCAAAAATTGTAACTAAGAAAAATGAAAAGACTGTTGGAAATTCAACTCTGAAGGAAGTAAAAAGGGGAGGGATAATTAATGTAAACATCAAAATCTATACATATAATAAAATCGTAGGAAAGTCAATGTATGTCCAGGGTAAACTCAAAAAGTACTGCATGGATTTACTTCAAATTTTGCATGAATATTACTAACAGGTCGTGTCAACATATAGGCTACATATTATCACGCTATCACCTACGGGGGAAAAGCTGTGCGGAGTAAACGAAGTCCGCGCGAACGAAGTCGCGGGCAACAGCTAGTATTTTCATAATTCACGTCAGATAAGAAATCTTTATGCAAAATTTTATGCTTTTCCCTCAAAGTTTCCTAAAAAAACCTAGATGGCGTTGTATCATTTAACCAAAACAGTTTGTTATATGCTATACGATGTTCGGTGTCGTTTAGCACGCGGACGAAGTCACGGGCAAAAGCTAGTTAATAATAAGAGCATTTAAACAAATTTAACACACGTTTATATTATTCTAAGCAAATTGAATGTTATTACAACAGTCGCACGTGTGCACGTACAGCTAACCCCAAAATATAATAATTACAATTACCAATCTTTTAACCACAGACCACACGAACTCCGTGCTCTTAACGATGTGGGCAATAAAAGGCAAGACATAGTCAAAATCAAAACATTTTATTCAAATTTTCCTTTACTGGCACTTTTGACAAATATATAGACCGTATGGAGTTAATTAATAAAAGATTCTTAAAATATTTATGTTATCGTTTTAAAATACCTTTGTAAAAAACTACATTTTTTACCTCTTGAAAACCGTCGTGAAAACGCAGATTACCTTTTTCTGTTAAAATATTAAATAACCACATTGAGTCTCCGGACCTACTAGACAAATTAAAATTTAAAATACCAATAAGTTCATCTAGATATAGCGTCCCACTTCATATAGCTAGAGTAAACACTAAATATCGGCAGATTACATACATAAATACGAGCGAACAACACATTTAACAAAATAAGCAAAAATCTAAAAATAGAACTACATATTACGAGCATTCCCAAGGCAAGACCACAGAATAAAGAGACAATAGTTATTTTGTGGCAAGACTGTGTCTAAGCTTTACCTTTTTAATAAGCTATAAACTTGCATATATTGTTTTTAATTTGTTTTCAATTACTCTTTTGTTTATATAATTTTTTTATTAACATGAGTAGGTACAAGAGCGTTGTTTTCACTTATTATTATTAAGTAGCTATAAGTGAAGGCCTATAATTGACTTCCTGGATCTATTTTATAGTTATTACTCTGTTAAAATATAGTTGTTGGCCCTCCGTGTATATATAAATAAATAAATAAAAACCCCGGAGCTCTTTTTTCAGCAATTTTTCCACCCGGACGAAGTTGCGGGCACAGCTAGTTTATAATAATCTATACATATAATAAACTCGTAAGGAAGTTAAAACTGTACTTTGAATATTTTTTTAAAGAATACTTGCATGAATATTACTAACAGGTCGGGTCAACATATAGGCTACACATTATCACGCTATCACCTAAGGGGGAGGAGCTGTGCGGAGTAAACAAAGTCCGCGCGGACGAAGTCGTGGGCAACAGCTAGTATTTATATAAACATACAAATGTTTCTCTCGTAAAAAGGCTAGCAGTCAACTGATTCTACTTACGGCATTTTTACATATTATATCACAAAAATAAAATTCAAATCACTGATAACATTTTAAGATTGAAAGAATTTCCAGTCATTACATCCCTCTCACATGTCTCTCACACATAGATTACCCCCCGTAATCTATGCTCTCACATCAGTATTAATTTTATCCTTTGATATAAAGGGAAAGCTGTAATTCGGGCAGAATTAATTAGAAGGTAAAGTCTCAACAAGTTTTAGATACTAAGTAATAAATTAATGAGAGAGTAACTCTTGGATTTAAACGAAAATCTTTTCATTTGATAAACAAGAAATCTCTGCATAAACTACAAACCTTTTATTTATAATGTTTATAATTGCAAACATGTAAAATTAATTAAGTTTGCCTCTGGCCACCACTGTATGAGCGAAAAATTGTGCACCAAAAATAAAGTCAACATTTATTCCGAATTCATTATAAAGATAATGAATGTTCATCGCAGTGTTAAAATGAATTTACACGAAGAATTCTTTTGGGAATCTATTAATTACATTTGGTGTTCCGTTTTATTTCATTAACTTACTGTAGTATTTTCACTTCTCTTTTAAATTACTTGTGTAACTTTTTTACCAACTTACTTCTAGCGGAATTTTGTTTCACTTAGTTTGGCAGTCTACATTTTTTGTGGAATAAACTTGAAAAATATTTTCTCTTCCTCCCATTTCTTCTTATTGACTCCGCCGTGTATTTCAAAATAAAAATAGCTTTATTCTTGGCTTCATTAAATGTTAAATGTGAGTGGCAAGATTTTATTTTACATACCAGTGGGCAACTAACTAGATACAATAGTAGTGTAGCCTCTACAAATATTCTCTAATTTAATTATTTAAAAGTAAAATCACCTTTACAATAAGTAGCAGTCATCCTGTTATCGAAATTTTACTATGACTAAACAAAACAAACTCTTCTTAGTTTGGCAGCAGACTTTATCTATAAATTTCTGTTTATGACTAGTATAAGTGTGTGTATAGTATACATCACATACTTACGTAATATATTTTAAATGAATTAAATGTGTGTAATGTTTTTTTTTCATATCATAAGATAGCAAACCAGCAGATGGGTCTCCTGATGGAAAAGTCAACCATCGCCTATAGACACCAAATGTGTTAATGGTGCATTGCTATTCTGTGGCGAGGTCTAATGCCACATGCATAAGTTTACCGACTACCTTACCCTCTAAACCGCAACACGACAGCGACAAGCACTGACGCTATTGCGACAGGAATAGGTAAGGCGACGGTACCAGACCCGGGCGAAACAACGCAGAACTCTACCACCTAGTAGCCACGATGGTAGTGATTCGTATAGCCAATCTGTCGCCTTTTACGACCTGCCTGGCAGAACGGCAGTTGGCCTATTCTTCAAAGGAGCCAGGGAACAACACGGGGAAAATGTATCTATGTAATGTACTTATTTGTTGTTGAATGCATATTATTATTATGCAGATAGCAAACAAGCAGATGGCTCTTCTGATGGAATGGTAACCATTGCCTATAGACACCAAAGATGTTAATGGTGCATTGCTATTCGTGTGGCGGGATGGCAATTCTACATGCATAAGTCAACCGGCTAACTTATCCTCCAAACTGAAACACGACAATGATAAGCATTGATACTATTACGACAGGAATATATATGGCGGTGGTACCAAATAACCCGGGCGAGACCTTGCGGAACGTTACCACCTAGTAGTCACGATGGTAGTCACACGTTTAGCTAATCGGTCGCCTTTTACGACCTGCCTTGCAGGATGAGAGTTGGTCTATTATTCAAAGGAGCTCGAACCAACACGGGAAAAATTATATAAACATTTTAGGTTTCTGCACTCCTCCGCAATGCAAACTTTGACTGTGCCAAATTTCATACTTCTCCTTTCGCGTAATTGTTCTAAAAAAGAATACAAAGTTTTTGATTCACGTATTAATATAACCATACAGGATGAACTGACAAATCAAAGTAAAAATGTTACACTTCAAATCCATACAGATGCTTCTGTTTTTATTCATTTTACTTATGCTGCAGTCACGTCAACTTCTTCATTTCCACTATTTTCACTCATTTCACCAAGTGATTAATTGGTGAATCGTGGTGAATTGGAAAGTCCAAAAACTAAATACTTTTCCCCCCACTTTTTTCACTTTTTTTACAAATTGCAACGCACCATTTACATCTATATTAATATTATAAATGCGAAAGTTTGGATGTTTGGAGGGATGTTTGTTACTCAATCACGCCAACACTATTGAACGGATTTAGTGAAATTAGGCAAACAGGTAGATGATGATCTAGAATAGCATATAAGCAGCTTTTTATCCCGGAAAAATGAGTTGTTCCCGCGGGATTCACCAAAAACTTATAATGCAGCGGGCTGCACGCTGTAGTTAGTATTTAACAAGTATCATAACTCCTGGTTCCCTTGCATGGTAGCCAGAGTAAGCTGAACGCCTATAGACTTTCCAGTTCACCACGATTCACCGGTTTCTAGGTTAGCAAGATCTTCATCGCCACATTTTATGCTTCTGGGGTTGTGGATTGTCGAGAAAAACCTTGAAAAACTTCAATATCACTAAAGCGTCATAAGTTTTTCAAAGTTCAATCCTCATATCTTTCTAACTTTATTAGTTACCCGATCCGAAATTATTCGAAGATTGAGAAGATGAGCAAAACATTTTTTTCTCGTCATAACGAAACTGTTCCTAAAAATTCAGCTGGTTAATAATAAAAAAAAAAATGTTCCTGGGTCCACGGTCTAACATACATACATATGGCATTATATTATAATCCGACGGTGACGTGTCATTTACATGTTTGGTGTTCATTAGCGATAATTATTTCTATCTATTAAGAGAAGATTAAGTACTGTCCTATAATATATATATATATATATATATATATATAAAAACAATAAAATAACCGGAATTCACGAGATTCAGTCAAACTTAAAATGAATTTTTTTCAGTTTTATCTTGTGAACACTCTAATCTTTAATTCCATAAATAACGTAAATGTGGGTATCCAAGATGCTCGAATGTTTAGTCACAAATATGACTAAATATCATACGAAATAAATTATATATGTATGTAGTTTATTTCGTATTTACTTAGTGAAACAAAAACATCTTTTAAAAGGAAATGACAATGACGTCGCACAAAAATGAAACCTCGAAAAATAAAGGCTTAATAATTTGTCCGCTTTTTGTTCTCCGAATAAACTCGCCAGCGAACATCTGTATCTTTACATATGGATAGTTCATAGCAGTATGCAGGTCAGTGAATAGAGTGATTTTGGATGCAAGCCAGTGGCTAGTCATTTGACTAACGGATACCTCTTTCGTATTTTCTGAAAGCTTAAATCTTATCTCATCGTTGTTTATGTTTACGAAGATAATTTCGTTACAAAACTTCATATAAATGCTTTTGTGTATAATATGAGAACATATTTTACATGTGTTAGGTATAAAAAATGCGAAAGAACCCTAAACGCTTCGATTCCATTGAATATCTGTTATGTGAATAAGGCCTCCCTATATAATATATGAATACACATGCAAGCACCTAACTTTATAGAGAAATAATATAGGGACACTTAGTTCTGTCACTAGGTCACCGACTTATTTTGTAACGTTTTAGGTATCCACTAGTTTAGACCAAAAACTAGAACTGTACATACACACACACACACACAGTTTACAGCTTACAACACATTCAAAATATTTTAAAACACCTTCAATTTCTAGCATCATATTTTCTTGTGCTGTTAAATGGTATAGAACCAACAGCAATAGATACAGTGTAACAGTAAACTATATTATTTTTCAACGGGTAGTTGATTTTACAGCGCGTGTCTAGTTACACCTCGCCACGAGATAGAAACGTACCATTAACATATCTTTAGTGTCTATCGACGTTTGACTCTTTTCTACAGGAGACCCATCTGCTTGTTTGCTATCTTATGACTTAAAAAAACATCCACTGATAATTATATACTATAAATATCTGAACTGCACATCTGCGATAACTAAAATTACACCAAATTAGGCAGGAAATAATGTCAAAGTTTTGGGAGTTTCTGAAACTCAATAAGAAATTGAAGAAATTATTGATACTGTTGCGCTCTCACAGTTTTCGTAAAATGTGATAAATTACAAGAAAGTATCATCACGCCCGATTCTCTTGCGGGGTAGGCAGAGTAGACCGAACGTCTATAGACGTTCTGGTTCACCGCTATTCACCGGTTTGTCGGCTGGAGAGCTAAGTGGTGATATCCTCATCGCCGCATTTATCGAAATTTTAACGATTATCTGTTATTCTAGCGATAATCGAGACCGACAGGTAAAACCTAGAAAAAACCTTAAATAGAAAACACCTTTGCCCGACCCAGAGATCGAACCCGAGACCTCATGATGATAAATTATGTTGCTGGTTATCTTACTAGTGCATTAATTTAAAAAAAGAGATGCGGTATATATAAGTGTCGCCGGCAATTTATTTGTTACGTAGTTATACAAAATATTTATTACTTTTGTTACGATTATATAGACGTCAGCGTACAATATAAATTGCCGAAGGCAAATTTTTGGTAGTAATATAATTTGAAGGGCACAGGAAAAAAGGAGCTCATTGACAATTTTACCTTTTTTGAATTAACTGTACCATTTACTTCGTTTTTCTATGGCCAATCAGAGCACATTATTTTAAACACGATAAAAAGGGCTGATTTTGTGTAAGTTAATTTGAAAAAATCCAACTTTAGAATAAAACGTGCTCATTGCATTCCAAACCAAGTGAAAAGGTGCCCATTATCTATGAAACCACGCTAGAACGGGCTTTAACCTATATAATATATTTAACCTATTAAATTATTATAAAATAATAATTTAATAGGTTAAATATATACTATTCCTTTTTTATATAGATACAAATCAAAATCCAATAAGTGTACACCCCGTAAGTGTAGAAATTGAAGTTTTAGATTTAATCCTTTGATTACTGAGAATAATAAGAATGTTAATGAGCTCCTTTTTTTCCTGTGCCCTTCAATTGCATCACTGTCAAATATAAACTCTCCTTTTTCCGAGGGTGAGACCTAAAGGCTACCAATAAACCTACTTATTTTTTATGTAAGGAGCAGAATAAGATCTTATAGAAACAGTACAATCATTATTGGTTCATTATTGGTTTGAAGGACAACTGCGTAACCTGTAAGATTTCAAAATCACATTCTGGTAAAGTACAGGCGGAGCTTCATCCTATACGGAAGGCAGCAATTCCATGACATACTTTACATATTGATGTTTTGATTGATGATACAGGTAAGTTAAGTGGTAAAAGCGACAAGAAGGAATATGTTTTTTTGTTAGTTAATGCATTTACAAAGTACGTATTATATTAAAAATATTGACAGTGAGAGTAGCATTACGGCTATGAAAAAGAGTTCAAACTTATTCGGGGCCTCTTCGCGCATAATCGCGGATCAAGGTCGCTGCTTCGTAAGCAAATAATTTAAAGTAATTTAAAGACTTTTGTGCAAGTAAGAACATTAATCTTCATCTAATTGCTACAGGGTCATATCGCGCGAATGGTCAAGTGGAAAAGATGATGAGCGTATTAAAATCTATACTAACCGCAGTAGAGTTTGAATCAGGTAAAACATAGCAAGAGTCGTTAGGAGCGGTACTACTTGCTTTAAATTGCTCTGTTAGTCGCCTCACTAAAGCGAATCTGCTAGAGCTCTTGATAGGCAAAGTATCGCATCCCTTAGATTAAATGGCTGTCGAAACTGATAACCCGTATGTCTCGATGAAATTAGGCGTTTAGCATCTGACGGTATTTCGGCATGTGCGCGTTACGAGACAAACCGATTTAACAAAATGAAGACAAGCGTGCGTAGATTCTCAGTCGGTGAATTCGTTCTCATTGAGAATTAAGAACGTAATCAAACAAAAGTAGATGCTAAGTATAGAGGGCCGTTTGAAATTCTAGAAGTATTGAATGGAGACTTTTATGTTTTGAAGTCGCTGACTAACAATCGCACCTACAAGTATATTCATGATCATAGAAGAAAAATGCTTGAAGGCCAAGTACCAACTGATTTTGTCGATTTATCTGAATGGTGTGTTCTTATGTGTGTACAGGATTCTTGGTTCAATGGTCGGAGACTGTACCAGAGAATCGTAGAAAATCGTAGAAATCAAAATCTGCAGTTTAAGTAGTCCGTGGGTACGCGGTAAGCAATTGCTCTGGGTGGTATAGTGGGTGAAATACTGTGTATTCTATCTTATTTTCTAGTTGGCATATTGCTATACTATTTATATATAAACACAGAATACATTACAAAGTATTTTATATTATAAATAATGTTTTCTATTAACAGTTCCAAAAATCAGCCGATGCACGCAGTCCAACCAAAGACTTACTGATAGACCGTGGTCCCAAGAAAAAACTCTTTTATTTTTACAATTAATATATTACAGAATGTCTTTATATACAACGTTCACAGCTTTCTTGCCATTAGACAATACGACCATGTTTTCTTTAGAGGTTACTATTGAAAAAGCGATATATAGTTGGCCATGTGAAAAACAGTCAACGTTGAAGGTTTGACCCTGGATTTATGAAGGCGAGGCATCGGAGCAAACGGGAAAAAAGGTGTAAATGGTTGACCCTACGGGCCATCCCTGAAACTTCTCACTAAATTAAGGTATTTTAAGCTCAAAAAAGTAAAAAATATAAGCATAGATTTTTCAGTTCAAACATTTATTTTGTTAAAAATGGCAGTATTATTAATTTTTGAAAAGCTGTATATTTTAAAACTATGATGGCATTCAACTCAATTTTTGAGATCTAAAATATTGTTTTAGCTAAATAATCGATAGGTTGAAAAATTTCGTTGTCATGTCAAAAAACATTTTATTTTTAATTTTCTTCATTGATAAATCCCAAACAAATTGACCGATTTTGATTAAATTAACGGTATTTGACGCAATTTATAAAGAAAATAGCTGATAATATTTTTAGGTCAATCGGTAAATTAACTTGCAAGTTATTTAAAAAAAATTAAGTAAGTTTGCTAAAAACAACGTAATTTTAATATTTGAAAAGCTATAAGTTTTGAGAATTAGATTCGATTTTGATTTTTGAAACGGCATTTGACGTAGTTTTTTTAGTACTAAAATATTGTAGAACACCAAAAATTATTGGTTGAAAAATTTCGAAGCTACGTCGAAAAAACGCTTTTTTCAAAATTTTACGTCAACGATTACTCCCAAACGGATAAACCGATTTTGATGCAATTTATGTATTAGACGTAGTTTTTTGAGGAATAGAGCTGATTAGTTTTGTACTCAATCGGTACATAAATTTGGAAGATATATTAAAAAAAAACTGTTTCGTCAAAATTTTTTGGTGTTTTTTTTAAATTTCTCAAAATGTCCTGGACCGAATCGGTTCAAATTTTCAGGAAATCTAAGCTGAGTGGAATCCAATCGTATGCCATCAACCGCGTTTCGATCGGTCTAGCCGTTCAAAAGTTATGAGATGTTTACATACACACACACCCACACACACACACACACACACACACACACACACACATACATACAGACATACTGACGTCATCGTGAAAATGGTCGGAAAAGAATCCTAGGACCTCAAAACGTGGGCATCTGGTGAAAACTCGATTTTCGAAAATCGGGGTAAAAGCAGTAACTTCCTTATCTACATACGTAGTGGGAAGTTAAAAACTGGTTTGTTAAATCACGTTTTTTTTTTATTAATTGTTAAATAACAATTTTACAAAAATTATACGATATACCTGAAGATATTGTCTAAGGAATGTGCTAACTTATTACACGATAGAATATACTTTACTTGATCATATAAAATTCCGAAAACAGGCTACTATTTCTAATCTTCGACATGATTTTTATATGGTGATATTTAGTTTAAAAAAAATAATGTACTAAATTTTGGTTTTCAGCTGCAGTCCTATATTTATTTATCCGAAAATTAACACGTTTCCCAGCGGTTTAACAGAACAAACCGCGCGCGCCGCCACAGGCCCGTAAATCTGGAACCGCTATGCCCTGCATTTTAAATCTGTAATATCTTCGAAAATATTTATTTAAATTAAATGATTTAAACAGCCATATTGATCTATATTAAATCAACAATATATTTAAGTTATTTAATTGGATTAGTGCTGTATTGCTTAAAATTGCTTCGAAAAAAAGCCATTATTTCTCGTAAAAATTAAATGATAAAAAATGCTATTGTGGGTTATCCATAAGAGAGACATATACTATCGCGGAGTTTTCTGTAGACCTTTTCAAGGCGTACAAACTCTTAGTACATTATTTTGATAAATCTCGTAGGGTTTAGCCTGCGTTTGCAATGTAAGCGGAAAAAAATATAATTATTTACGACATGACATCAGAAAACTCAAAAATTGCAGTATTTCTCTAAAATATGTTGAATGTTTACATATAAACTTTCCACTTTAATCACTCTATTTATTAAAAAAAACCGCATCATAATCCGTTGCGTAGTTTTAAAGATTTAAGCATACATAGGGACATAGGGACAGACAGTGAAAGCGACTTTGTTTTATACTATGTAGTGATGATGTTGAATATTGTATTTTTCTTTTCGTTTCTAATGGTTACGCAATATTGAAAATAAATTAAAATTTGTAGGAAGCAATAAAGTTTGTAATATTATAGATTTAATAAACCTAATATGTGTATTGTGTAATTTTTTAAATCTACATTTAAAGAAAGTAACGTTAGCAAAAATTAAAAAATATATTAAAAATTGCTATTTTAATTGTTGATTTTTTATTTTCAAGCGAAATTTCATACTACGATATAGTAAATTAATTTTGCGTATTGAATTTTCATTACTGATTATGCGAGATCACAAGAGATATTTAAATTGTAGAAAACAATTAAATTTAAAACATTATAGTTTAATATAGTATGTGAAATCTTCTATAAATTTGTTACATTTGTAAAAATTCAAGGATACACAATAATAAATTTAAGTAACGAGATGATAAATTGTAAAAATTATTTTTCTAGTCTGAGAAGTACAAACATTAATATTGTTAGTTTAGTTAAGTAAATGTGTTTGTATATTTTTTAAAACTCAAATTTAATTTTCTTAACAAGACTGCTTCATATTCTATTTCTTAAGTACACACTTTTTATACTTTTACATGTGATTTATTTATTTTGTAACTATATTTAAGAAAATAAAAAGTATGTATCAAGACTGTTCCATATAATAAAATCTATGTTTGGCATTAAAAAATTAAATAAAACGAAAATAGTGTTGTTAAACTTATGCTTAAAATTAGCCACGGATGACTATAAGTTTAATTTTTATTATATAAAACTATTTTTATTATATATTTACACAGAGGCGACTACATGAATTACAAGTCTTTTATGTTCACTTACCTTTAACTGAAAATGCATGCCTTGATTTGTATGTGGCTCTGAACCTCAAAATTCTAGACAAGGGTCTGTATTATTTGGAGAGGCATAGGATATTGGGTTTATTGAAGCGCCATAGTGATTGGATCGTTCCGTCCGTCGTATAAAAAGGATCACACAAATTTCTTATGGGCTTTCTTTGTATTTTGTGGGCTTATCCGCTCTCCCTAGTAGAGCAAGATCCCAGAGCTGCCAGACGTCACGTATTTTCTGACGGATGAAATGTGGACGATAGAGTAGTGTTAGTATGTACTAAGATCGTATGCCTACCTGCTAGCTTGGTCAAACGGCCAATTTCCAGGTATCAGGTAATCAAGGTACATAAAAACATTACTTACTTCACGTAAATTCTCATGGCTGATTTTCATATATGTTTTCGAGTGTATAGTTAAAAATAAATTGTCAATACTCCCAGACACTTTCCGTCGGCCATATTGCTTGGCAGACGCGTTAAGGGTCTCAAAATAATTAGTTAACTTCACGTAAATTCTGACGCTCCATTTTTATATATGTTCATCCGACAACAATTTTAAAACCTTTGACAAGAAGACAGACCGATCCAAGGGGCCAATCATCCCCTAAACTAAATTTTAATATCTCTGTGAGTGGGAGCGCAAAAGCATTATCTACGCGCATGAGACTGAGTGAGACCGACTGCGCTGTTGAGGCCATGAAAGTTACTTGAACAGATATTTTATAATTTTTAGAACTTTTGTTGACAAGTAAATTATGGCAACAAAAATAAGAAAAAAATTGACCTATAATAAATAATACTAAAGTTAGCCGACATATTGATTAAATATTAATACATAATGATTGAAGTTAACTAATTATTTTGAGACCCTTAACGCGTCTGCCAAGCGATATGGCCGACGGAAAGTGTCTGGGAGTATTGATAATTTATTTTTAACTATACACTCGAAAACATATATGAAAATCAGCCATGAGAATTTACGTGAAGTAAGTAATGTTTTTATGTACCTTGATTACCTGATACCTGGAAATTGGCCGTTTGACCAAGCTAGCAGGTAGGCATACGATCATAGTACAAACTAACACTACTCTATCGTCCACATTTCATCCGTCAGAAAATACGTGACGTCTGACAGCTCTGGGATCTTGGACTATAGATATTTAGCACATAGTGTATAATATGGAAATCATTATTAAATATACACACTGGACCGAAATCTAAACTTACTATTTTCTTAAGTAACAAATAAAATGAATGAATTTAATAAAATCAAAAAGTAGGTGTTGTAACTATCGTAAAATTAAAGTATAATACTATAAAATAGTAAGGTTATCAACAACATCTTAACGAAGTGTCAAATGACAAATATGAATTAGATAAAATGACAGCAAGACGTTTCGATCGGTAGAGAAAATAAGTACCGTCGAATAAAATTGATCATTTTCTCTTCCTTTGAAGTATCATGTTGAATCAAGTGTCAAATGTGTTAGCGAATCGACAAAGTGACGTAAATGTCGAAAAAGCGGGTCGATAAAATTTTGTCGTGTTGCTTATTCTAAGCCTGCTGGATTTCAGCAATTAATTCAAAACCAAAATTAGCCAATTAGCAATTTCTCGAGTTTTAGCGAGACTAACGAACAGCAATATATATATATATATATATATATATATATATATATATATATATATATATATATATATATATATATAGGCAATTATATTATTAATTTAGTATTAAGTACATTACAATATCACACAAATAGTTATTTTGACATTAATTACATAAAATAATTAATTGGTAATTTAGATGACTTTATTTGACATTTATAGTTCTGACATTATTTTAAAGTAATCACAGTTAATTTAAAGTAGAACAAAATTATATACTAGGAAATACTTAAAAGTTAAGGGAGAATCCTGTAAGCTAGCGACACAGAGTAATTCTTTACCCAGTACCATTACACAGACTTACATGTTTACTTACTTCTTGAGATTAGAGTATTAATTAAATACCATTTGCAGATTTCAGGCATCTATGTACAGTGAGTTTCATAGCATTTTTTGTTCAACTTAGTAATTACGTCTTAGCCAAACACTAAACCATTAAACCGAAAATGCAAATAACTGCAGATAACCTATTACCTTGTGGGGTATATGAGAAGAGAGAGAGAGATCTAAATGTTTATAGATGTAACCAGTTTGTAGACTGATGAATAGAATTATCCCAAAGTGCCCCTTTCCATCCTCATTTAGGGCACTGCTTTTTCCTGTGAAGCACAAAAATATATCCTGTTAAATAAATACAGGGTTAAAGGGAAAATTTGTTGGTATTAACATTTGTTATCTGTTATTAGACAAAACTGCAGTACTCTACAACCAATTATTAACTACTGTATTATCATTTATCCGTATGCAATGCTTGTGCTAAATTTCCATCAAAGAGTAAGCACAAAATTTTATTTGAATAGGCCTAGACCGACATTAAATCGCTTCATCAACATTTCTATTAGGTGCTTGTATAGACTAGTCTAGAATTTGAAAGAAGGGAAGTAAGCTGAAGTGTTAATAGCTGATGCCTATCTTCGTTTTCGTAAATGCCATCGCCTATTCTACGTCATGTTTGCGATATGTAGGTTTTAAGGCCTTGTTCACTACAGTTATCGGGTTGTCTATTGAGAGAGCGTTTTGACTTATCGAGGCTCATAAATACATATTGGAATGTGATTTAAATCAACTACTGCTTAGTTGTCTATACTAAGCTATAATATGTAAATATACAGTTTTGTATAAATGAGTAAATTGCTCAAATTTATTTATCTGTTTGGAAATGTTACGTCCACTAACCATTTACAACCTTAAAGATGTTTTAATAGGTTGGCTTAAGTAACTGTCTTATGACGATGTTGAATCAATTATTTATCGCAAGATAATATAAGAAAACTGTAGTAAAAACTGTAATAACTGATTTATCTGTCCGTTAGAAACTGCTGGTGCTAAGATTAATGTAACACATTTATTTACAACTAGCAGCCCGCCCCGGCTTCGCACGGGTATAAAATATACAGCCTATATTACTCAGTAAAAAAAATGATTAAAATCGATGAAGTAGTTTTGATTTATTCATTACTGCCCGTGGCCAGCAAACAATTCCCCTTTCCCTATACCATGAAGATTTCCTGCTATCTTTGGAACATCTAAATTTCCTGCTATTTTTGGAACATCTAAATTCATATAGGTACTACATTTTTACCTATATCTTTTACTTTTTCCATTAATATATTACAAAATGTCTTTATATACAACGTTCACAGCTTTCTTGTCATTAGACAATATAAACATGTTTTCTTTAAAGGTTACTCTTGAAAGAGCGACATATAAGTTGACCATGTGAAAAACATTCAACGCTCAAATCTAAGCCTGCAACGTTGAAGGTTTGACCCTGCGATTTATTAAGGCGAAAAAATGTGTAAATGGTTGACCCTGCGGGCCATCCCTGAAACTTTTCACTAAATAAAGGTATTTTAAGCTCAAAAGAGTAAAAACTATAAGCATAGATTTTTCATTCAATCACCTATTTTGTTAAAAATGGCAGTATTATTAATTTTTGAAAAGCTGTATATTTGAAAACGATGATGGCAATCAACTCAATTTTTGAGATCTAAAATATTGTTTTAGCTAAATAACTGATAGGTTGAAACATTTCGGTGTTATGTCTAAAAACATTTTAATTTTAATTTTCTTCATTGATAAATCCCAAACAAATTGATCGATTTTGATTAAATTAACGGTATTTGACGCAGTTTTTAAAGAACAAAAGCTGATAATATGTTTAAGTCAATCGGTAAATTAACTTGAAAGTTAAAAGTTATTTAAAAAAATTAAGTAAGTTTGCTAACGTAATTTTAAATTTGAAAAGCTGTAAGTTTTGAGAATTAGATTCGATTTTGATTTTTGAAACGGTATTTGACGTAGTTCTTTTAGTACTAAAATATCGTAGAACACAAAAAAATTATTGGTTGAAAAATTTCGAAGCTATGTCGAAAAAACTGTTTTTTCAAAATTTTTCGTAAACGATTACTCCCAAACGGATAAACCGATTTTGATGCAATTTATGTATTAGACGTAGTTTTTTGAGGAATAGAGCTGATTATTTTTTGTACTCGTTACATAAATCAGGAAGTTATATTAAAAAATACTGTTTCTTTTGGTGTTTTTTTCAAATTTTTTTTGGTATTTTTTCAAAATTTCTTAAAATCTTCTAGACCGAATCGGTTCAAATTTTCAGGAAATCTAAGTTAAGCGGAATCCAATCGAATGCCATCAACCGCGTTTCGATCGGTCTAGCCATTCAAAAGTTATGACATGTTTACATACACACATACATGCACACACATACACACACACACACATACGTACATACAGACATACTGACGTCATCGTGAAAATAGTCGGAAAAGATTCTTAGGACCTCAAAACGTGGATATCTGTTGAAAAGTCGATTTTCGAAAATCCAGGTAAAATCAGTATCTTCCTTATCTACATACGTAGTGGGAAATTAAATACTGGTTTGCTAAATTACGTTTTTTTACATTGATTATTAAATAACAATTTTACAAAAATTATACGATATACCTGAAGATATTATCTAAGGAACTTATTACATGGTAGAATGTAATTTCCTTGATCATATAAAATTCCGAAAACAGGCTAAAAATCTCTAAAACAAATAATTTGTTAATACTATTTCTAATCATCCACACGATTTTTATATGGTGATATTTAGTTTAAAAAAAAAGAATGTACTAAATTTTGATTTTCAGCTGAAGTCCTATATTAACGACGGGTCCCAAGAACAAAATCTTATGTAGAGATCAGACTAAATTGGTTTTATAATAAAATTCGCATTAAACACGCATAAAGCTACAATATACTTTTTATATTTATTGGTCTTTTTTTGTTGAAATGTTCAAGTGAACATCATCCTATCTACAATGTACTCCCACAAACAAACATATTGTAATTTGGTAATTTTGTAGATACGATTTTGTTCTTGGGACCCGTCGATTTATTTATCCGAAAATTAACACGTTTCCCAGCGGTTTCAGAACACGCCGCGCGCGCGCCGCTCACCGGCCGGTAACCCTGAAACCGCTATGCCCCTGCATTTTAAATTAAATCTGTAATATCTTCGAAAATATTCATTTAAATTACATGCTGTAAACGGCCATATTGCTCTATATTAAATCAGCAATTAATTTAAGGTATTTAATTGGATAAGGATTAATGCTGTATTGCTTAAAATTGCTTCGAAAAAAAGCCATTATTTCTCGTTAAAAAGTAAATGACAAAAAAATGCTATTGTGGGTTATTCATAAGAGATAGACATATACCATCGCGGAGTTTTCTGTAGACCTTTTCAAGGTGTACAAATACTTAGTACATTATTTTGATAAATCTCGTAGGTTTAGCCAGCGTTTGCAATATAAGCGGAAAAAAATATAATTATTTATGACATTGACATTATGACAGAAAATTCAAAAATTGCAGTATTATACTCTATATTAAATGTTATTATACATATAAACCTGCCTCTTTAACCACTCTATCTATCAAAAAAAAAACCGCATCATAATCCGTTGCGTGGTTTTAAAGTTTTAAGCATACATAGGGATATAGGGACAGACAAAGAATGCGACTTTGTTTTATACTATGTAGTGATTACCCGTGCTGACATCACATACTCGTACACGCGCACACACTCATACACGTACAGACTCATACACATATATAAATACACACACGCAATAGGCATGTATACTAGGTACTTAATTTACACAGTGACTAATGATATTTTGGAAGAGCGATGCATCCTGACACATGCATCACTTTGCTTAAAAGGATGCGCCGGACAATGTAATATTATATAATCAGTGTAAAAATAGTTAAGAAAATAAACATTTCATGTTCATTTTCATCAATCGCCTCTGTGGTCTAGTGGTCAAGCGTTGGCGTTGACACTTTAAAAAAAAAGTGTTTTATCAGTTTTCTGAGAAACACGAAGTTGCCCGGGATTGGAAAGTGACCGGTGGGCGATAGGCTTGCCACCTATCACATTTGTGGGACCAAAGTATCTTCGGCTAATCGTGGGTGCACTTGTTGTACCTCTGCCTACCCCTTCGGGGATATGGGCGTGAAGATACTTTTTAAAATAAGTTAAGAAAATAAACATTTCATATTTTGGTTATTAATAGCTAAAGCATATGCTATTGCTATATATCTATATCTATATATATATATATATATATATATATATATATATATATATATATATATATATATATATATATATATATATATATATATATATATATATATATATATATATAATATGTGTGTGTGTGTGTGTGTCCCTTTCATACAGGCTGCATTGCATTGCATTAACAGGCTTTTCTATAAAAATCAATCATATACCTCTCATCGTCAAAGCAGTGTTCGAAAGATACGTCTTCTGTCACCCTTTTTTCACATACTTTGCAAATTCAATTACCACGGAAAAAGTTTGTCATTTTATGGGAAATTTTATGTTATACATTCGTGAAAGAGTTTCATAAATCGGATAAGTAGGTTTTGAAGATAACCTTCTGGCTCCTGTATACCTAAAAAAAATCATACAGACTTTCTATCTTTATAACGATAATTTAAATTAAATTCTATCACTACGTATAAAATTTTCATTTATAACAAAAACTTAAGAAAAAAATAAAAAAAAAATAACTGAAAAGCAAAAAGTAATAAAATTTACCACCTAGTAGCCACGATGATAGTGACTCGTAGATTCAGTTGTTCGCCTCTTAAAAACTGGCTGATAGAACGGCGGATGGTTTATTCTGTAATAGCGGCCCAGACCTATACAGGAAAACGTTCTGTCACTCAAAACTTGTATTTAATACCATTTGAAAGATCAAAATCATCATCAAGTAAGATGCAAAGAAAGACCGTACCCCGTCCCAATATGCTATCTTGTAGTGCCAAACGCGGCGGCAGCCCACAAAAGGAGACCGTGAAAGGTGCGTAACCGGCACTTTGGCTTGAATCAAGCAATGGTTAGACGAGCCAAGAAAAACGTCCACTAATACAGAGTGCTAAGTGTGAGTTTCTCAAATGCGTTCGAATAACTTTACCATCGCGTTAATCGAATAAACTCTTTAATTAACGAGTATCGAGAAGCTGTGAGTGTGAGTCGCGATTTAGCCAAACCACTCGGTCGGCGTCCACTCACACACACAAGTTGAATATCTACACGAACGAGTCATGGCCAGATGGTATAAAGTTCAGGCGTTTTGTACATTTCAGAATGCGTTAAAAAGCAATGGAGTCTCCAGCTGGGACACGCAGTGTGAACAAATACCAACTGATAATGGATCAAACCAAACCTAGTATATTTATTAGCTTTAATTGCAAAAAATGTGAAACGCAGTGTTCAGTGTGTCAAAACACTATGTAATCTGGTGTATGCAGTGGCACTGTAGACCTGGCTTCTGCCCCACGACCTGCCTCTCCTTGGTGCCTCGGTGGCATCGATGCAGCGGTCAGCTACACAGGGAAATCGGCTGTTGATCTAACAACAGGTGTACTTCACGGTAGATCTCATGGCGGTGTGGCGCTATTGTGCCAGAGAAATGTGTTTAGTGAAGTTTCAGTGTTAAATTGTGAAAGTGAGCATATAACAACTATAAAAGCAATTACTCTAGGGACATGCAGAAGATCTTGATTGCATCTGTGTATATGTCTACCGATCAGCCTGATAATTTGTCAATATTTGTTCAGTGCCTGGGCCAATTAAATGCAATCATTGAAGACAGTGACATTGAAACAGTGTATATATTAAGGCAGTGTTTCTTAACCTGTGGTCCATGGACCCCTGAGGGTCTGCGAGTATATTTGAATGAATATATTAATGCCAATGTTTTTTTATCAACAGGGTCCTTGATACTGTGCTTGGTTTTCTAGGGGTCAGCGGACTAAAAAAGGTTATGAAACATTGTAGGATTAGGGATTAGGGGATTAGATTAGGGGATTACAACGCACACCAAGGTGCATCATTTTGCAATGAGTTATTTAATTTTTGTAATAAGGGCAGTGGCCGTGTGGAGACATGTTAAGGCTTGGTATAGCTTCAGATACTCATACCTATGTTAGTGAGGCTCAGGGGTGTAAAAGGTGGTTGGATCACTGTGTGGTTAATACATCTGCTTGCCACACTATCTTAAATGTACATGTCCTATACAACATACTGATCTGACCACTATCCGATTTTGATAGAATGTAACTTAGATTTAATAAGAAATACAATAGAATTAAGTGACTATCACTACAAAAATAATGTTATATGGGGTATAAAAAATAATGATGAAATTAATAAATATAGTTAATTATGTAATAACAAATTAACATTGACAGGTTTTCCTTTAGAATTATGTGATTGTGCATATAAAATGTGTAACATGTCAAGTCACAGGTATATAATGTATAAATTATTATACCAGAATATTATATAATATTCTGGTATGATTAATGTATTACTTATATGCCTGTAATAGATAAGTTATACCAGATATATATAAATATAAGTATTTAAGGGACAAATTACACTTACTGTACTAACCCCAAAGTAAGCAAATTATTTGCTTGTGTTATGGGTGTTAGTCAATGGTAAGTACTAATACATAGAAATACATACCTATATCAATACTGGAATATATTTAAAAACACCCAAACCCGGAAATACAAATATTTATGTTCATCACACAAATGCTTGTCCCCGCCGAGGATCGAATCCGAGCCCCGTCAATTGCGTAGTCAGAGTCGCTATCAACTCGACCAAAGGAGTGGGCAAAATACTATACAATAACGTATTTAGAGTTCTGTTGCAGCTGCCATGGTATTGCAGTGCCCCTGGCATGTTTGCAGATGCCCATGTTGAGGATTTCTATGCTATAATGTGGAAGAAACTACAACTAGGTACAGTGGCGGATTTATCAGTAGGCTGAGTAGGCTGAAGCCTAGGGCGGCAGATTTTGGGGGGTGGCAAATTTTGAGATGTCCTATAGAAAATATATATTTTAGTCTATATAGACTTCTATATAGACTACCTGACCCATGCAAATATTTCGCACAGCATTTACAATCTAGATCCACTTAAGAATGGTTACAAGTACTTGCAAGCATGAACTAAAAACAGACATTTTAAACAGAAGAATATATCTAAGTAAGAAGTTCTTACACTCACGAACAATAAAAAAAATTGACATCAACTTAGTTCTACAAATATTGATATCAGATCCAACTCACCCATATTCAATTTAAAATTTTTGCCGATATTTACAGTATCATTTTGCACAGTGTAAACATTTTACACTTTTTGCACTCAGTGTATTATGCTATGCCCAGGTACATTGACAGACCTGGATTTACACTTAGGGCATTCGGGACTAGTGTCCGGAGTGGCAAATTTTTAGGGGTGGCAAAATTCGAAGGGTTAGCCAAAAAATTCTTTGCGTTTTAAAAAATGCTTTTAAAATTTATTTTAAGAATATACATTTCATTTTCAATGCTACCTTTCTTCTAAGAAAAATTGTTAAAATTAAGTTTTGCTTTATTGGAACTACCATCTTCACTCTGGAGAACACAGACTTATCAAAATGTTTAGCCCAACTATTTTTGTATGACAATTTCATTGATAATTTTGAAAGTAGAAAATCGGGTATAAAGATATTTTATAATTTTCACAAGTACATAATAAAAATTATTGTCATCATCACTTGGATACTCTGTAAGTAAAACGAAAGATATATCGAATGTAATATTACTTAATATTGTAAATGACATACACGTTGTGTATAGGACAATAATCAAACTATACCTCACCCAGTGATAACGCCGCCTTACCTCTTCCAGTCGTAATAGAGTCAATGCTTGTCACTCTTAAATTCTAGTGCATATGGTATTACCATTCCAAAATTAACATTTTTGGTGTCTATATGCGATTGTTGCCTCATTTCATCAGGAGAGTCGCCTGCTTGTTTTCTATGATATAAGAAAAATCTTAAGTAAATTTGTGGATTGTAAAAATAATCTAGAATCTGACACTACTGGAGGTCGGTAGGGGCGGCAAAATTTGAATAGCCTATAGGCGGCAAATTTGTAAATCCGCCACTGACTAGGTACCATCTCACATTTGTGACAGAGTAACAACAGGATTCTAAATATGATAAACAGTAGAATGCTCATCCTTTATGGACAGGTTTATGTGTCTGCATGGGTGCTTATTACTGACACACACACCACAGTAAGTTATTTTGAAACACATTTTATATTTAAAGTTTTAATATATGTGAATTTTTTTAAATACTATTTACTAACATAGTTTATAAGAAAATATGTTACTAACATTAAAGGCTTCAAGTGCTTGAAATAAATGATTTTTAATTAATTTTTAGACATTTTTTAAATCTTAAGATAGCAAACAGGCAAATGGGTGCCGTGATGAAGAGTCAACCATCGCCTATAAACACCAAAGATGTTAATTGTGCCTTGCTATCTTGTGGCGAGGTCTAATGCCACATGCATAAGTTTACTTACCTACCTTACCCTCCAAACCGGAATATCACAGCGACAAGCACTGACGCTATTGCGACAGGAATAGGCAAGGCGGTGGTATCAGACCCAGGCGAGACAATGCAGAACTCTACCACCTAGTAAATTAATTAAACCTCTCTTATTCTTCTCAAAACATACAAAAATCTATCAATTTTATTACAAAGGGAATAAACGTGCGCTTTCCAACTGCAATGTGTGTCAATTAATTTTCCTAGAAATCAGAATTCAATGAAAACGCTATTGTGTCAGGAATAGATAAGGCGGTGGTACCAGACCCGGGAGAGATAATGCAGAACTTTACCACATAATAGCCCATGATGGTAGTGACTTGTATAGCCAATCGGTCACCTTTTACGACCTGTCTGACAGAAAGGCAGTTGACCTATTCTTTAAAGGAGCCCGAGATCTACACGGGGATTTATATTTATGCGATAGCCGTCACTGAATTTTTTTTCTGTGAGGTCCAGCACCGCATCAAGTGATGGTCCACTGCTTGCATTGCTCCAACCAGTGCTGGGACATGCAGTGTGAACAAATACTAACTGATAATGGATCAAACCAAACCTAGTATATTTATTAGCTTTAATTGCAAAAACGTGAAACGCAGTGTTCAGTGTGTCAAAACACTATGTAATTTGGTGTATGCAGTGGCACTGTAGGAGACCTGACTTCTGCCCCACGACCTGCCTTTCCTTGGTGGCATTGATGCAGCGGTCAGCTACACAGGGAAATCAGCTGTCGATCTAACAACAGGTGTACATCACGGTAGATCTCACGGCGGTGTGGCACTATTGTGGCAGAGAAATGTGTTTAGTGAAGTTTCAGTGTTAAATTATGAAAGTGAGCGTATAACAACTATAAAAGCAATTACTCTAGGGACATGCGGAAGATCTTGATTGCATCTGTGTATATGCCTACAGATTAGCCTGATAATTTGTCAATATTTGTTCAGTGCCTGGCCAATTAAATGCAATCATTGAAGACAGTGACACTAAAACAATGTATATGTTAGGGGATTACAACGCACACCAGGGTGCATCATTTTGCAATGAGTTATTTAATTTTTGTAATAAAGGCAGTGGGTGTGTAGAGACATTTTAAGGCTTGGTACAGCTTCAGACACTCATACCTATGTTAGTGAGGCTCAGGGGTGTAAAAGGTGGTTGGACCACTATGTGGTTAATACATTTGTTTGGCACATTATCTTAAATGTACATGTCCTATACACATGTTGAGGATTTCTATGCTATAATGTGGAAGAAAGCTGCGACTACCATCTCACATTTGCGACAGAATAACAACAGGTTTCTAAATATGATAAGCAGTAGAATGCTCAACCATTACTGGCACACACACCACAGTAAATTATTTTGAAACTCATTTTATATGTAGTTTTAATATATGTGATTTTTTTTAAATACTATTTAGTAAATACTAACATAGTTTATAAGAAAATATGTTACTAACATTAAAGGCTTCAAGTGCTTGAAATAAATGATTTTTATTTTACTTTTATACATTTTTTACATCATAAGATAGCAAACAAGCAAATGGGTGTCATGATGGACAGTCAACTATCACCTATAAACACCAAATATGTTAATGGTGCTTTGATATTGTAGCGAGGTCTAATGCCACATGCATAAGTTTACCGGGTACCTTACCCTCCAAATCGGAACACGACAGTGACAAGCATTGACGCTATTGTGTCAGGAATAGATAAGACGGTAGTACCAGACCCGGGCAAGATAATGCAGATCTACCACATAATAGCCCATGATGGTAGTGACTTGTATAGCCATTCGGTCACCTTTTACAACCTGTCTGATAGAACGGCAGTTGACCTTCTTCAAAGGAGCCCGGGATCAACACGGGGGTTTTTTATTTATGCGATAGCCGTCACTGAATTGTTTCTCTGTGAGGTCCAGCAGCGCATCAAATAATGGTTGAAAGCTTGCATTGCTCCAATCAGTATAACCTCTGTCTGTGCCACTGCAAACATTGTCTAAGCGAAAAAGAGGCACCAACTATGATTTTTGACAAATTTATAAATTAAATTTTTTACACATTGTAAAATTTTCTTCTTTGTTTTACGTTCTCACTACGATAAACCCAAGTGCTAACTTTACTTCGGCGTAAGCGTACCATTCACCAATGTTAGTGACTCGAAACATCAAAATTGCATCTCACACTAACCTTCCACTTGAACCCACCAATCACATGCGTTAACGCTCTCGCTATCGAATACAAAATGGCCGTCAATGGCCGTATTCGACAGGGAACAAGTAAACATAAATCTCGCTCTTGCATGTTTTGTTTCTCATGTTTACCACTAGGTGGCGCTGTACAAATCACATACAAATTCCTAGTAAACTCGAAACGCGCTCACGATCGAATGCGAAAAGAAAAACTCACACTTAGCACTCAGATATCTTCTCTGGCGTATACGCACATACCCGTCCGCGGTATAAAGGAATGTTTCAATTTATACCCTGCGCAGGAGAGATAAGAAGTATTAGCCAGAGAAGAAATCTGAGTCTCGGCCAAAAAAAGCAAGACTGGCTTCTTCGAGATAGTATTTTATGGCGTTATGGATAGATATATAGACTGAAGCTCCTAAATTTTACAAAAATCCACGACAAGCGCAGTAGGGGTTGCCTTAAGTTTCTTGTCCAGTTTGACCCATGATAATGAGCGCAATTTTGCTGCAACTTTTGGAAGGTGAACACACAACTCATTATTTAAATCAATGAGTGAACAACGAATCATCCTTTATTTTCTTACTATTAGGGTAGGACTTTTTTTTCCAAGTTTATATGGTAATAATTATATAATATATTTAAATAAAAAAATATCAAATTTGGAATATTCTGTAAAAAGTTATACGCACTCAATGGTCAGACATTAAAATCAGTGAATTAGCAATCATCTCCTGTTTTCGTAACTTTATGGTTCATCGTTCTTAGTTTAGTAACTTTTTAAAAAAAATATGTAGTACCCTGTCCGATTCGAGATTTTTCGAAGAAAGAAAAGATGGGCGTCTCGTCAAAATGAAGCTGTTTACAAAAATTCAGATTGTTATTAATAAAAAAAATGTTCCTGGGAGCACGGTCTATTAGCTCCGACCCCGCAAATTATCAAGGAACTGCAAAGACAATTTACGTTATTTTAAAGTTTAAACAGTCGGTCGTATTTAAATTTAGGGTTTTTTTTTTCAATTACACTTTTAATCAATTACAACAACAAGTGCATCCACCATTATGAGGAGCAATCATTCAAAGGCTTTTTGTCCTCCAAATAATCTGATTTTTTTCATAGTTGTATTTTAATACATTTTTTAAATAATTTAAGAACGTGCATATGCTTAACAGTTCCTTAACGAAAGCGATAGGCATTCCAGACAATTCCTGTTAAAAATGTTTAAAAAAAAGTATTTTCACCCCCATATCATCGAAGTGGTCAGCAAAGGTACAACAAGTGCATCCACGATTAGCCAAAGATACTTAATTCCACAATGTGATAGGTGACAAGGCTATCGCTAACCGGGCACTTACTTATCCAATCCCGGGCAACATTGTTTTTATTATAAAACTGAAAAAAAAAAATTGAATTGCCTGACCCGGTCTACAATTCTTCCCCGTGTTGGTCCCGGGCTCCTTTGAAGAATAGGCCAACTGCCGTTCTGCCACGCAGGTCGTGAAAGGCGACCGATTGGCTATATGAGTCACTAGCATCGTGGCTACTAGTAGAGTTCTGCATTGTCTCGCCCGGGTCTGGTACCACCACCTTACCTATTCCTGCCCCAATATCGTCAGTGCTTGTCACTGTCGTATTCCGATTTGGAGAGTAAGGTAGCTGGTAAACTTATGCATGTGGCATTAGACCTCGCCACAAGATAGCAACGCGTCATTAACACTTTTGGTGTCTATAGGCGATGGTTGACTCTTTCCATCAGGAGACCCATCTACTTGTTTGCTATCTTATGATATAAAAAAAACTAGGCCACAGAGGCAACAAATTGTTTTATTATATAATAATAATAATTAATTGAGCTTTTTATATTTCCTTAATAAAATTAAATGTACAATGATATTAAAGCGCATGTTAGTAATTATAAAATAAAAATTATTTTAAATATCTCATACAAATTCTAAATTAAATTCAATCTTAATGTAATTCGATATTTAAATATATAATTTTATATATTGTATGTGTATGTATTACTTTATTTATTTATTTATTTATTTATTTATTAAGGACCTCTCTATACAGTAAATGCTTTCTCCAGTTTTCTCCACAAAGTCCTGTCACTCGCTTTATCAGTCCATTTTTTCCTGCTGTTTTTAAATTACATCAAGCCGTCTCTCTGCCCGTCTGCCGCTGGTTCTCTTGCTAATAGGTCTTTTCCATAAAGATACCTTTTTGCCCAACCGGCCTCACCATATGTGTAATATGGCCAGCTCACTTCGATTTCAGTTTTTGCAATGTTGTATAGCATCAATCAACTTTGTTTTTTTTTTCTCTTTTAGTGTTTTAATTTTAGATTCAGAATACTCAGTTCCGTTACTCTTTGGGTTGTTAATATTTTCTTTTTGGTGTGTTTATTGAAAATCAATGTATTATACATTGATTTTCATTTGATATATTTTTAACGCTATAAAACTGCTGCAACTTATTTATCATTTCCTATATATCCGGAACTCTGCATTAGATCTTCACTAAATTAAAATAAGACTTCACGGGAAATATACCATTCCAAACAAAAAAAGAATTTTCAAAATCGGTTCATGAATGACAGAGTTCGGAGGTAAACATTTCAAAAACCTACAGCCAAATTAATAACCTCCTCCTTTTGGGAAGACGGTTGATAACATATAACGCTGTTTATAACTCAAATTGTAAATGCATAGATTATGTTTATGTAAGCGAAATTGATTTAATAAAATGATTATATAACTTTATTGTGAAACAGTAAAAGAGTATTTTGTATAAAAAAAGTTGCAATATACACCCCTAACAGTCCAGAAGCCTCCTATTTTACCAGGCAGATTGTAAAAACCGAATAATTAGCTATAAGAGTCACTATCATTATTAATCTAGGTTATAGTTCTGTGACCTCTCTCCCGGGCCTGATACTTCCACCGTACCCATTCTTGCCCCAACATGGACAATTCTTGTCACTGACATGTTCCGATTTGGAAGGTAATGTAGCCAATAAACTTGTATGACGATAAACTTAATGCCACATGCAGAGGCATTAACACCCCGCCATATGGATAAAAACACACTCTATGGTGTCTATAGGCGATAGTTGTTTATTTCTATCAGGTCCCATCTGCTTGTTTGCTATCGTATACATTGTACACGACAAATAAATAAAATTGATGTGTCTGTTTGTAATTGTAGCGGCTCAAATAATCACAATCGCTACAAGAAAAAATAATAAAAAATAGAAAATGACGAAATACAAAATAAAATCCTGAATCGCGATATCACAATTATTTATCTTATAACACTGTATACAAATTTCAACGCTTCTCAAATGGACTTCGGTCGCCAAGCAGTACACCTTGCCTGGCTGAGAAGATCTTCTTTTTGCCCTTCCTTATCTTTGTGTGACGTCATCAACCTCCACAATTATGACGTCACCTGACAAGAAGCTGGGCCGCTGGTTCCATCACTATGACCCTTCAGCGGTACGGACCAGTGGCGCCACATAATATTAAAATAACTGCTTTTTACTTAATTCATATATATATATACACAGTACATATACCAAAGTAACATTTGTTACAATTTCTGTCTGCCTGTCTCTTTATTTCACCTAATTTCTGAAACGGTTGGGCTGATTTTAATGGGACTTTCACTGACAGATAGCTGATGTAATAAGAAGTAACTTAGGCTACTTTATTTTGGATTTTTTCCACGTGGACGAAGTCGCGGGCACAGCTAGTGATGTATAAAATGTGACGACGATGAAGAGTGTAGAATATATCATTTGTGGGTTTTTACGAGAAAAGGCTTTTAATTAGTAGATATATTAACTTTCACATGGTATGACAGATTCAGTGTATTCTTTCCAAATTTTAGAAAGCAATCACATTGAGACATAGTTTTTGCGTTTGAAATGCCATCGTTACCACAGATAAAATGTAACGAGTGTGAGCAATACCCCTCAGGCATTAGGCCGAGTGTGAAAAAACGCTTTACATTTAAGGAAAAGACGACCCCCACCAAACATCAAGATCTACCACTCACTAACGATGTTTACACCAGGTTTACACGGAAAAGAGATAAGATTTGTCTCACTATAAGTGTACCCGCTATAACTGTCGCCAGAGCCTGTTACTGTGGGCCGACACTATCACTAACATTAAGGTTTTCACAAAATTTTGTTTTTTCCGTATAGAAAAGTTTATTCTCTTTGGCTACGTTGCAAAAATAAGCCTTAAAATCTATTGAGATTGCTGTAAGTAGAGCGGGTACAAAATTAACGTTCTTAATTTGGGTAATAGCCAATTATGCCGTTATTATGGTAATAGGAAAACGAATTTATACATTGAATGAACACAAATGCTTTTACAGAATTACTCCTTACGATTGCGGTTTTTCGCTGGATCTGAAGATTCTTTGCTATATTTGTAGATCATTATATATTTTTAACCACCGACACAAAAGCGAGGGGTGTTATAAAATTAAGGTGTGTGTGTATCTGAGTGTCTGTCCTTGGCAACGTAGCGCTAAGGCGAATGGTCTGATTTGGTTACTGTTTTTTTTAAAATCGAAAGCCCTGTTTTAAGAGATGGTTCTTAGACATGGTATACTCCACGTGTAACCCCATTTTAATTTGATTTTGTGAAGATCTGATGCAGGGTTCCGAAGATACAGGAAATGGAAAGTCGGGTTCTGCAGTTTTAATGTGTTAAAAAATTTTAAGTATATGAAAGTAGCATTAATATAAGATCGCTGCGAAAAATATAGATACGGTGTTAAACTCGTGGACCGATTTTGTTATATTGTAGTTGGAAGAAGATTGGGAGTGAAGGAACTGTCGCGGTATAAATGGGAAATGCCATGCTTTGTTGGTTCAGACAAGTAAAGAATTGGCAGTTGAAAAGTTAACAAAAGAGAAAATAATTGGAGAAGACCAACATTCACATTCTATAATCAGATTGATCAGGTTCTGTCGCAATGTTATGTCAAGGAGATCAGTTACCAGCGTGTTTTGTTGACAAATTTCATGACTGTTGGGGAAGCAAACGAAATCTGCTGTGACCTTGCTGTATAGCACTCTGATCCTACCTACCCCATATGTGATTAAACGTGAAGATATGGACCTCCACCACCACATTAAGTAAAAATTTTCAATAATTAAACATAAGAAAACTCTACAGTAATCCTTATTATAATCTGAATATCACATAGGTAACGATTATTACTCGAAAGAAATCACGAGCGTCAGCTAGCCTAATGTTTATCATTAATATCATACCTACCAAATTTTTGATGAAAACAAAAAAAAATTTCAAAGGTTCAAAATTTCCAAGTGAAATATTATATGTTCACTAATTTTCTTTGGCACAAGTGGGTAGAAAACTACAGTAATTCCATTTTTCATCTTGCCTTAGCTAAAATTAAATAAATCGAGGCGCATAACTCTAAAATTCATATAACCTCACGTCTCAGTTTGAATTTTTTTAATAAAGTAAATCTACCGTCTTGCTGAGCGCAAGATGGCGAAGCGAAAAATTGCGGTCAGACGCTGAGCTAACCCGTTTCACGCAAATGTTACTTCGAGTGTTCCGTTTTACTGATTCCGTTCCGTTCTAAGTGCATCCGGCCGGACATAGCACATGAATCAACTGTTACTTTTATTAAAACTTTTGTTCGTGATTCCTTTTATAAGAGAAAAATATTGCTATTGTGTTATGATGGCAGAACAACTATGGCTTTCATTATCAAGGAAAGCCTACAATAAGAAATTTCATTATAATATATAGATACATACATAGATACATACATAGATAAAAATCCGTGTAAACTCTTATACTTCTTTAAAAAGTTTTGTTAATTAATTAATTTTTAACATTAATACATTAAATCCTTTTAGGCTAGATCACAATTATACGTCAAAAGACATAAACTCTTATCTATAACAATAGTAATTTCAAAAATTAAACCGACTTCAAATATCAACTATAATATCGGTTCCTACTGAACTGATTTTAATAAAACTTAGACTGTTCCTAAGTTGAAAAATACCTAATTAAAATAAAAAATACCTTGATATAACTCTTATTTCCTGAAAAGTTCGTGAACAGACATATAAACAAACATACAAGCATACATACACTAAAATAATTTAGTACACGCACTTGAATGCCTAAAAAGATCACCATCTTTGGTGTCTATAGGCGATGGTTGACTCTTACCATCAAGAGACCCATCTGCTTGTTTGCTATACAGGTACGAATAAATGAATAAATGAAAATCTCATATAGAACCAGTTTGTAATTACGCGCTCTCAATCTACAATCCCTAGCTTCATAAACTCTAGACCTTATACAAAATATGGTGTGTATATGACTTGGCCTTTTCGCTACTATTGTATGGGCGTAACGTGAAAAAATTATTTACAGTTCATTACTTTTCTTTTATACAATAGATCTTGTAATATAAAAAAAAATCCTGCTTGCCTCTGTGATCTAGTGGTCCGGTTTAGCGTTGACCACATGAGATCCCGGGTTCGATTCCCGGTTCGGGCAATTAAAAAATGTGATTTTTCAGTTTTCTGATAAAAACAATGTTGCCCGGGATTGGAAAGTGCCCAGCTGGCGATAGGCCTGCCACCTATCACATTTGTGGGACCAAGTATCTTCAGTTAATCGTGGGTGCACTTGTTGTACCTCTGCCTATGCCTTCTGGGACACGGGCGTGAAGATACAAGAAGTCCCTATATCAATTTTCAGACCTCTCGCAGCAACACTACTATTTCTGGCCGCCAATATTGCCCTTTGACACATCCACTGGTAGTCTTTGTTTTCTAATTCGACTATATGCGGCATGCTATTGCGCAGTGCAGGCTACCATCTGACCTCGCTACCACGCATTCTCCCCATGCACGCACGCACACCTCGCGCGGTGCTTAATTATAATAATATTATATCTTAAAACTGTGATATCTCCTAAGTTGTTGGTTTAAATCAAATGAAGCAGAGGGTGATTTCATTCAAATGTAATACTTGTGATGAATAACTAATTTATTTAGATTTTAATTCCCTCGTGTTGGTTTCGGGCTCCTTTGAAGAATAGGCTAACTGCCATTCTGCCAGGCAGGACGTAAAAGGCGACCGATTGGCTATACGAGTCACTGCCATCGTGGCTACTAGGTGGTAGAGTTCTGCATTGTCTCGCCCGGGTCTGGTACCACCGCCTTACCTATTCCTGCCGCAATAGCGGTAGTGGTCTTCCGGTTTGGAGGGCAAGGTAGCCGATAAACTTATACATGTGGCATTTGACCTCGCCACAAGAGGCCAACGCACCATTAACACCTTTGGTGTTTATAGACGATGGTTGGCTCTTTCCATCAGGAGACCCATCTGCTTATTTGCTTTCTTCTGATATAAAAAAAATAAAGATTAATACCATATTCTTTAAAACACTGTCGCAAATAATGCATTATTACAAAACAATTTTGATTACCATAAAAAGGGTCATAAATGTGAACCTTAATAGATAAATGTATACTATCGTGGACTCTTTGTTACAACTTTTTAAGACAATTAATTCGGTCATACATGATTTTTGCGTAACTTTAACCGTTAACGCAGTGCACGCCAGCAAAGCTCCCAAAAGGAAAAGAAATCCCAGTTTAGACGACATTTTTCGTTGATACTCCGATTCCGTGTTATAGCCTATAAACTTCCTCGATAAACAGGCTATCCAACTCTTATTACTCTCCGAATTATTTAAATTGGTTTAGCAGTTTTTGAGATTAGCGCGTACAACCAAACAAACTCTACAATTTTATAATATTAGTATAGATGCGAAAATTGGATGTTTGGATGTATGGATGGATGTAGGTTTGTCCCTCAGTCTCACAAAAACTATTAAATTGATTTGCCACACAGTTTGAATAGCACAAGGTTAGACTTAGATAATCTCGCGGCCTTCGCTAAAAACTTTTATAGTGCTATACTAGCTGCACTAGGAAAGACTTCGGAGATTTTCGTTTCATTGTAATCCATAGAGCTACAAGGGTTTTACGTCTATTTCCCATCAATTTCATAAAAAATTATGTGTTGCAAATTTCGCTATGTCCGTCCGTCCATCCGCAGTCTATCTTAAAGATCCTTAGTGCAAGAGCAAGCTGTTTTTTGGCATAGATATAAATATTAGTCACGGCAAAGAAATGGTAAAATAAAATCTTTTTATATAGAAGTTTTTATAGGTGTTAACCTGTGGCGCGGATATATCTGTCATTGACGTTAAATGGATTAAATGTTAGTATAAAACAATAAAAAGCCCTCTCTTAATCCGCATTATTGTGATGAGCAACTATGGAACCATACATTACGCGTAGCCCGACATGCACTTCAACAATTTTATCAGTCTGTTGTTGGTGAAACAGTAAAAGTGTTTTAATTTAAAGTATAATGTAAAGTCAGGACACAATAACTTTCCACTACAACAACAACAACATATCTTTACGACAAATCCGTTACGAGATAGATAGGGAGAATGAGTGTCATCACAATCTAGACCGACTTGCCTTGCTCCCTCCACATTCATAATTCTCTTCATGTAAAACTTTGGACAGCACCAGACCAAATTAAACATGGTACATCAGTCTTGGTCTCTCCGTATCTTTTCTCATCCATATTTGCATCGGATGTGTTAATTATTCATCTACTAAATTCTTTAAATGTGTCCGAACCAACAGAGCATGCACTTCTCAATTTTATACCGATACTCTTACAATCTCAACCTTTCTCTCGCTTCGGTATTACGAACGCGATCTGTGAATGTTAGACTACAGATTTTTCATAACACTCTCATTTCAAACGTGGGAGCTCTTACTTCCATAATAATAATAAATAAATAAATATCTCTGGACAATTTTACACGAATTGATCTAACCCCAAAGTAAGCAAATTATTTGCTTGTGATATGGGTGTTAGTCAACGATATTAATACATAGAAATACATGAATTGTCAAATATATTTAATAAACACCCAAACAAAGAAATGCAAACATCTATGCTCATCACATAAATGCCTGCCCCTGTCGGGAATCAAACCCGAGCCCCATTGATTGCGTAGTTAGAGTCGCTAACCACTCGACCAACGGTGCGTTCAACACAATAACATACTTCCATAAAATAGCGTTGGGGCCAGAACAGAATTATGCAGAGCAAGATTGGCACCACGACTTAAGATAGTGTTTAGAAGTAGTTTCCCCAACTCTTCATTTACTGCATTCCCCGCACACTTTCTTCTTTCTACATCAGCGTTGTACCTGCATCGCTGCTAAAAGCACATCCAAGATAATTATATAAACTCATCTATTTGTTCCAACACTACATCATCAACTTTAACTTTTACAGTACTTAAGTACTCAGTCCTAATTTTAAAATATACCTATATACTTCCGTTTCGTCTCACATAAGAAAACTACGTCTATAACGGTCTAGATAAAGACATTTAGACGAGAAGAACTTTTCAGTATCGTGTCGCTACATATTTTAGTGGAAGAAGGCATCCTGTCGAAGTTACATTTTATAGGGATTGGCCTTAATAAAATTTGGTCGATTATCGATACAAATTATTCATCTTTAATATGTTATGTATCATTAGTACAGTTATTGTGTATTTTTGCCCTACAAAGGTGGCGCAGTAACAAGATGGGAATATAATATTATTTAGGATTGTACTCTAATAAAACATCCAAATTTGTGACCTCAAGAAGAGGCTGCTTGAGCCACCTTGGATTTTTTTCAATATGGTAATAATATTTAAAAAAAAGTTTTAGCACCTTTAATACCTCAACGTTCAATGCAAAGGGAACAAAATTACACACAGTTTTTGTTTCAAAATTTTTGGCTGTCTGTTACATATTAAATTATAGCAGCAGCGGACTAAAAAAGGTTATGAAACATTGTATTAGGGGATTACAACGCACACCAAGGTGCATCATTTTGCAATGAGTTATTTAATTTTTGTAATAAGGGCAGTGGCCGTGTGGAGACATGTTAAGGCTTGGTATAGCTTCAGATACTCATACCTATGTTAGTGAGGCTCAGGGGTGTAAAAGGTGGTTGGATCACTGTGTGGTTAATACATCTGCTTGCCACACTATCTTAAATGTACATGTCCTATACAACATACTGATCTGACCACTATCCGATTTTGATAGAATGTAACTTAGATTTAATAAGAAATACAATAGAATTAAGTGACTATCACTACAAAAATAATGTTATATGGGGTATAAAAAATAATGATGAAATTAATAAATATAGTTAATTATGTAATAACAAATTAACATTGACAGGTTTTCCTTTAGAATTATGTGATTGTGCATATAAAATGTGTAACATGTCAAGTCACAGGTATATAATGTATAAATTATTATACCAGAATATTATATAATATTCTGGTATGATTAATGTATTACTTATATGCCTGTAATAGATAAGTTATACCAGATATATATAAATATAAGTATTTAAGGGACAAATTACACTTACTGTACTAACCCCAAAGTAAGCAAATTATTTGCTTGTGTTATGGGTGTTAGTCAATGGTAAGTACTAATACATAGAAATACATACCTATATCAATACTGGAATATATTTAAAAACACCCAAACCCGGAAATACAAATATTTATGTTCATCACACAAATGCTTGTCCCCGCCGAGGATCGAATCCGAGCCCCGTCAATTGCGTAGTCAGAGTCGCTATCAACTCGACCAAAGGAGTGGGCAAAATACTATACAATAACGTATTTAGAGTTCTGTTGCAGCTGCCATGGTATTGCAGTGCCCCTGGCATGTTTGCAGATGCCCATGTTGAGGATTTCTATGCTATAATGTGGAAGAAACTACAACTAGGTACAGTGGCGGATTTATCAGTAGGCTGAGTAGGCTGAAGCCTAGGGCGGCAGATTTTGGGGGGTGGCAAATTTTGAGATGTCCTATAGAAAATATATATTTTAGTCTATATAGACTTCTATATAGACTACCTGACCCATGCAAATATTTCGCACAGCATTTACAATCTAGATCCACTTAAGAATGGTTACAAGTACTTGCAAGCATGAACTAAAAACAGACATTTTAAACAGAAGAATATATCTAAGTAAGAAGTTCTTACACTCACGAACAATAAAAAAAATTGACATCAACTTAGTTCTACAAATATTGATATCAGATCCAACTCACCCATATTCAATTTAAAATTTTTGCCGATATTTACAGTATCATTTTGCACAGTGTAAACATTTTACACTTTTTGCACTCAGTGTATTATGCTATGCCCAGGTACATTGACAGACCTGGATTTACACTTAGGGCATTCGGGACTAGTGTCCGGAGTGGCAAATTTTTAGGGGTGGCAAAATTCGAAGGGTTAGCCAAAAAATTCTTTGCGTTTTAAAAAATGCTTTTAAAATTTATTTTAAGAATATACATTTCATTTTCAATGCTACCTTTCTTCTAAGAAAAATTGTTAAAATTAAGTTTTGCTTTATTGGAACTACCATCTTCACTCTGGAGAACACAGACTTATCAAAATGTTTAGCCCAACTATTTTTGTATGACAATTTCATTGATAATTTTGAAAGTAGAAAATCGGGTATAAAGATATTTTATAATTTTCACAAGTACATAATAAAAATTATTGTCATCATCACTTGGATACTCTGTAAGTAAAACGAAAGATATATCGAATGTAATATTACTTAATATTGTAAATGACATACACGTTGTGTATAGGACAATAATCAAACTATACCTCACCCAGTGATAACGCCGCCTTACCTCTTCCAGTCGTAATAGAGTCAATGCTTGTCACTCTTAAATTCTAGTGCATATGGTATTACCATTCCAAAATTAACATTTTTGGTGTCTATATGCGATTGTTGCCTCATTTCATCAGGAGAGTCGCCTGCTTGTTTTCTATGATATAAGAAAAATCTTAAGTAAATTTGTGGATTGTAAAAATAATCTAGAATCTGACACTACTGGAGGTCGGTAGGGGCGGCAAAATTTGAATAGCCTATAGGCGGCAAATTTGTAAATCCGCCACTGACTAGGTACCATCTCACATTTGTGACAGAGTAACAACAGGATTCTAAATATGATAAACAGTAGAATGCTCATCCTTTATGGACAGGTTTATGTGTCTGCATGGGTGCTTATTACTGACACACACACCACAGTAAGTTATTTTGAAACACATTTTATATTTAAAGTTTTAATATATGTGAATTTTTTTAAATACTATTTACTAACATAGTTTATAAGAAAATATGTTACTAACATTAAAGGCTTCAAGTGCTTGAAATAAATGATTTTTAATTAATTTTTAGACATTTTTTAAATCTTAAGATAGCAAACAGGCAAATGGGTGCCGTGATGAAGAGTCAACCATCGCCTATAAACACCAAAGATGTTAATTGTGCCTTGCTATCTTGTGGCGAGGTCTAATGCCACATGCATAAGTTTACTTACCTACCTTACCCTCCAAACCGGAATATCACAGCGACAAGCACTGACGCTATTGCGACAGGAATAGGCAAGGCGGTGGTATCAGACCCAGGCGAGACAATGCAGAACTCTACCACCTAGTAAATTAATTAAACCTCTCTTATTCTTCTCAAAACATACAAAAATCTATCAATTTTATTACAAAGGGAATAAACGTGCGCTTTCCAACTGCAATGTGTGTCAATTAATTTTCCTAGAAATCAGAATTCAATGAAAACGCTATTGTGTCAGGAATAGATAAGGCGGTGGTACCAGACCCGGGAGAGATAATGCAGAACTTTACCACATAATAGCCCATGATGGTAGTGACTTGTATAGCCAATCGGTCACCTTTTACGACCTGTCTGACAGAAAGGCAGTTGACCTATTCTTTAAAGGAGCCCGAGATCTACACGGGGATTTATATTTATGCGATAGCCGTCACTGAATTTTTTTTCTGTGAGGTCCAGCACCGCATCAAGTGATGGTCCACTGCTTGCATTGCTCCAACCAGTGCTGGGACATGCAGTGTGAACAAATACTAACTGATAATGGATCAAACCAAACCTAGTATATTTATTAGCTTTAATTGCAAAAACGTGAAACGCAGTGTTCAGTGTGTCAAAACACTATGTAATTTGGTGTATGCAGTGGCACTGTAGGAGACCTGACTTCTGCCCCACGACCTGCCTTTCCTTGGTGGCATTGATGCAGCGGTCAGCTACACAGGGAAATCAGCTGTCGATCTAACAACAGGTGTACATCACGGTAGATCTCACGGCGGTGTGGCACTATTGTGGCAGAGAAATGTGTTTAGTGAAGTTTCAGTGTTAAATTATGAAAGTGAGCGTATAACAACTATAAAAGCAATTACTCTAGGGACATGCGGAAGATCTTGATTGCATCTGTGTATATGCCTACAGATTAGCCTGATAATTTGTCAATATTTGTTCAGTGCCTGGCCAATTAAATGCAATCATTGAAGACAGTGACACTAAAACAATGTATATGTTAGGGGATTACAACGCACACCAGGGTGCATCATTTTGCAATGAGTTATTTAATTTTTGTAATAAAGGCAGTGGGTGTGTAGAGACATTTTAAGGCTTGGTACAGCTTCAGACACTCATACCTATGTTAGTGAGGCTCAGGGGTGTAAAAGGTGGTTGGACCACTATGTGGTTAATACATTTGTTTGGCACATTATCTTAAATGTACATGTCCTATACACATGTTGAGGATTTCTATGCTATAATGTGGAAGAAAGCTGCGACTACCATCTCACATTTGCGACAGAATAACAACAGGTTTCTAAATATGATAAGCAGTAGAATGCTCAACCATTACTGGCACACACACCACAGTAAATTATTTTGAAACTCATTTTATATGTAGTTTTAATATATGTGATTTTTTTTAAATACTATTTAGTAAATACTAACATAGTTTATAAGAAAATATGTTACTAACATTAAAGGCTTCAAGTGCTTGAAATAAATGATTTTTATTTTACTTTTATACATTTTTTACATCATAAGATAGCAAACAAGCAAATGGGTGTCATGATGGACAGTCAACTATCACCTATAAACACCAAATATGTTAATGGTGCTTTGATATTGTAGCGAGGTCTAATGCCACATGCATAAGTTTACCGGGTACCTTACCCTCCAAATCGGAACACGACAGTGACAAGCATTGACGCTATTGTGTCAGGAATAGATAAGACGGTAGTACCAGACCCGGGCAAGATAATGCAGATCTACCACATAATAGCCCATGATGGTAGTGACTTGTATAGCCATTCGGTCACCTTTTACAACCTGTCTGATAGAACGGCAGTTGACCTTCTTCAAAGGAGCCCGGGATCAACACGGGGGTTTTTTATTTATGCGATAGCCGTCACTGAATTGTTTCTCTGTGAGGTCCAGCAGCGCATCAAATAATGGTTGAAAGCTTGCATTGCTCCAATCAGTATAACCTCTGTCTGTGCCACTGCAAACATTGTCTAAGCGAAAAAGAGGCACCAACTATGATTTTTGACAAATTTATAAATTAAATTTTTTACACATTGTAAAATTTTCTTCTTTGTTTTACGTTCTCACTACGATAAACCCAAGTGCTAACTTTACTTCGGCGTAAGCGTACCATTCACCAATGTTAGTGACTCGAAACATCAAAATTGCATCTCACACTAACCTTCCACTTGAACCCACCAATCACATGCGTTAACGCTCTCGCTATCGAATACAAAATGGCCGTCAATGGCCGTATTCGACAGGGAACAAGTAAACATAAATCTCGCTCTTGCATGTTTTGTTTCTCATGTTTACCACTAGGTGGCGCTGTACAAATCACATACAAATTCCTAGTAAACTCGAAACGCGCTCACGATCGAATGCGAAAAGAAAAACTCACACTTAGCACTCAGATATCTTCTCTGGCGTATACGCACATACCCGTCCGCGGTATAAAGGAATGTTTCAATTTATACCCTGCGCAGGAGAGATAAGAAGTATTAGCCAGAGAAGAAATCTGAGTCTCGGCCAAAAAAAGCAAGACTGGCTTCTTCGAGATAGTATTTTATGGCGTTATGGATAGATATATAGACTGAAGCTCCTAAATTTTACAAAAATCCACGACAAGCGCAGTAGGGGTTGCCTTAAGTTTCTTGTCCAGTTTGACCCATGATAATGAGCGCAATTTTGCTGCAACTTTTGGAAGGTGAACACACAACTCATTATTTAAATCAATGAGTGAACAACGAATCATCCTTTATTTTCTTACTATTAGGGTAGGACTTTTTTTTCCAAGTTTATATGGTAATAATTATATAATATATTTAAATAAAAAAATATCAAATTTGGAATATTCTGTAAAAAGTTATACGCACTCAATGGTCAGACATTAAAATCAGTGAATTAGCAATCATCTCCTGTTTTCGTAACTTTATGGTTCATCGTTCTTAGTTTAGTAACTTTTTAAAAAAAATATGTAGTACCCTGTCCGATTCGAGATTTTTCGAAGAAAGAAAAGATGGGCGTCTCGTCAAAATGAAGCTGTTTACAAAAATTCAGATTGTTATTAATAAAAAAAATGTTCCTGGGAGCACGGTCTATTAGCTCCGACCCCGCAAATTATCAAGGAACTGCAAAGACAATTTACGTTATTTTAAAGTTTAAACAGTCGGTCGTATTTAAATTTAGGGTTTTTTTTTTCAATTACACTTTTAATCAATTACAACAACAAGTGCATCCACCATTATGAGGAGCAATCATTCAAAGGCTTTTTGTCCTCCAAATAATCTGATTTTTTTCATAGTTGTATTTTAATACATTTTTTAAATAATTTAAGAACGTGCATATGCTTAACAGTTCCTTAACGAAAGCGATAGGCATTCCAGACAATTCCTGTTAAAAATGTTTAAAAAAAAGTATTTTCACCCCCATATCATCGAAGTGGTCAGCAAAGGTACAACAAGTGCATCCACGATTAGCCAAAGATACTTAATTCCACAATGTGATAGGTGACAAGGCTATCGCTAACCGGGCACTTACTTATCCAATCCCGGGCAACATTGTTTTTATTATAAAACTGAAAAAAAAAAATTGAATTGCCTGACCCGGTCTACAATTCTTCCCCGTGTTGGTCCCGGGCTCCTTTGAAGAATAGGCCAACTGCCGTTCTGCCACGCAGGTCGTGAAAGGCGACCGATTGGCTATATGAGTCACTAGCATCGTGGCTACTAGTAGAGTTCTGCATTGTCTCGCCCGGGTCTGGTACCACCACCTTACCTATTCCTGCCCCAATATCGTCAGTGCTTGTCACTGTCGTATTCCGATTTGGAGAGTAAGGTAGCTGGTAAACTTATGCATGTGGCATTAGACCTCGCCACAAGATAGCAACGCGTCATTAACACTTTTGGTGTCTATAGGCGATGGTTGACTCTTTCCATCAGGAGACCCATCTACTTGTTTGCTATCTTATGATATAAAAAAAACTAGGCCACAGAGGCAACAAATTGTTTTATTATATAATAATAATAATTAATTGAGCTTTTTATATTTCCTTAATAAAATTAAATGTACAATGATATTAAAGCGCATGTTAGTAATTATAAAATAAAAATTATTTTAAATATCTCATACAAATTCTAAATTAAATTCAATCTTAATGTAATTCGATATTTAAATATATAATTTTATATATTGTATGTGTATGTATTACTTTATTTATTTATTTATTTATTAAGGACCTCTCTATACAGTAAATGCTTTCTCCAGTTTTCTCCACAAAGTCCTGTCACTCGCTTTATCAGTCCATTTTTTCCTGCTGTTTTTAAATTACATCAAGCCGTCTCTCTGCCCGTCTGCCGCTGGTTCTCTTGCTAATAGGTCTTTTCCATAAAGATACCTTTTTGCCCAACCGGCCTCACCATATGTGTAATATGGCCAGCTCACTTCGATTTCAGTTTTTGCAATGTTGTATAGCATCAATCAACTTTGTTTTTTTTTTCTCTTTTAGTGTTTTAATTTTAGATTCAGAATACTCAGTTCCGTTACTCTTTGGGTTGTTAATATTTTCTTTTTGGTGTGTTTATTGAAAATCAATGTATTATACATTGATTTTCATTTGATATATTTTTAACGCTATAAAACTGCTGCAACTTATTTATCATTTCCTATATATCCGGAACTCTGCATTAGATCTTCACTAAATTAAAATAAGACTTCACGGGAAATATACCATTCCAAACAAAAAAAGAATTTTCAAAATCGGTTCATGAATGACAGAGTTCGGAGGTAAACATTTCAAAAACCTACAGCCAAATTAATAACCTCCTCCTTTTGGGAAGACGGTTGATAACATATAACGCTGTTTATAACTCAAATTGTAAATGCATAGATTATGTTTATGTAAGCGAAATTGATTTAATAAAATGATTATATAACTTTATTGTGAAACAGTAAAAGAGTATTTTGTATAAAAAAAGTTGCAATATACACCCCTAACAGTCCAGAAGCCTCCTATTTTACCAGGCAGATTGTAAAAACCGAATAATTAGCTATAAGAGTCACTATCATTATTAATCTAGGTTATAGTTCTGTGACCTCTCTCCCGGGCCTGATACTTCCACCGTACCCATTCTTGCCCCAACATGGACAATTCTTGTCACTGACATGTTCCGATTTGGAAGGTAATGTAGCCAATAAACTTGTATGACGATAAACTTAATGCCACATGCAGAGGCATTAACACCCCGCCATATGGATAAAAACACACTCTATGGTGTCTATAGGCGATAGTTGTTTATTTCTATCAGGTCCCATCTGCTTGTTTGCTATCGTATACATTGTACACGACAAATAAATAAAATTGATGTGTCTGTTTGTAATTGTAGCGGCTCAAATAATCACAATCGCTACAAGAAAAAATAATAAAAAATAGAAAATGACGAAATACAAAATAAAATCCTGAATCGCGATATCACAATTATTTATCTTATAACACTGTATACAAATTTCAACGCTTCTCAAATGGACTTCGGTCGCCAAGCAGTACACCTTGCCTGGCTGAGAAGATCTTCTTTTTGCCCTTCCTTATCTTTGTGTGACGTCATCAACCTCCACAATTATGACGTCACCTGACAAGAAGCTGGGCCGCTGGTTCCATCACTATGACCCTTCAGCGGTACGGACCAGTGGCGCCACATAATATTAAAATAACTGCTTTTTACTTAATTCATATATATATATACACAGTACATATACCAAAGTAACATTTGTTACAATTTCTGTCTGCCTGTCTCTTTATTTCACCTAATTTCTGAAACGGTTGGGCTGATTTTAATGGGACTTTCACTGACAGATAGCTGATGTAATAAGAAGTAACTTAGGCTACTTTATTTTGGATTTTTTCCACGTGGACGAAGTCGCGGGCACAGCTAGTGATGTATAAAATGTGACGACGATGAAGAGTGTAGAATATATCATTTGTGGGTTTTTACGAGAAAAGGCTTTTAATTAGTAGATATATTAACTTTCACATGGTATGACAGATTCAGTGTATTCTTTCCAAATTTTAGAAAGCAATCACATTGAGACATAGTTTTTGCGTTTGAAATGCCATCGTTACCACAGATAAAATGTAACGAGTGTGAGCAATACCCCTCAGGCATTAGGCCGAGTGTGAAAAAACGCTTTACATTTAAGGAAAAGACGACCCCCACCAAACATCAAGATCTACCACTCACTAACGATGTTTACACCAGGTTTACACGGAAAAGAGATAAGATTTGTCTCACTATAAGTGTACCCGCTATAACTGTCGCCAGAGCCTGTTACTGTGGGCCGACACTATCACTAACATTAAGGTTTTCACAAAATTTTGTTTTTTCCGTATAGAAAAGTTTATTCTCTTTGGCTACGTTGCAAAAATAAGCCTTAAAATCTATTGAGATTGCTGTAAGTAGAGCGGGTACAAAATTAACGTTCTTAATTTGGGTAATAGCCAATTATGCCGTTATTATGGTAATAGGAAAACGAATTTATACATTGAATGAACACAAATGCTTTTACAGAATTACTCCTTACGATTGCGGTTTTTCGCTGGATCTGAAGATTCTTTGCTATATTTGTAGATCATTATATATTTTTAACCACCGACACAAAAGCGAGGGGTGTTATAAAATTAAGGTGTGTGTGTATCTGAGTGTCTGTCCTTGGCAACGTAGCGCTAAGGCGAATGGTCTGATTTGGTTACTGTTTTTTTTAAAATCGAAAGCCCTGTTTTAAGAGATGGTTCTTAGACATGGTATACTCCACGTGTAACCCCATTTTAATTTGATTTTGTGAAGATCTGATGCAGGGTTCCGAAGATACAGGAAATGGAAAGTCGGGTTCTGCAGTTTTAATGTGTTAAAAAATTTTAAGTATATGAAAGTAGCATTAATATAAGATCGCTGCGAAAAATATAGATACGGTGTTAAACTCGTGGACCGATTTTGTTATATTGTAGTTGGAAGAAGATTGGGAGTGAAGGAACTGTCGCGGTATAAATGGGAAATGCCATGCTTTGTTGGTTCAGACAAGTAAAGAATTGGCAGTTGAAAAGTTAACAAAAGAGAAAATAATTGGAGAAGACCAACATTCACATTCTATAATCAGATTGATCAGGTTCTGTCGCAATGTTATGTCAAGGAGATCAGTTACCAGCGTGTTTTGTTGACAAATTTCATGACTGTTGGGGAAGCAAACGAAATCTGCTGTGACCTTGCTGTATAGCACTCTGATCCTACCTACCCCATATGTGATTAAACGTGAAGATATGGACCTCCACCACCACATTAAGTAAAAATTTTCAATAATTAAACATAAGAAAACTCTACAGTAATCCTTATTATAATCTGAATATCACATAGGTAACGATTATTACTCGAAAGAAATCACGAGCGTCAGCTAGCCTAATGTTTATCATTAATATCATACCTACCAAATTTTTGATGAAAACAAAAAAAAATTTCAAAGGTTCAAAATTTCCAAGTGAAATATTATATGTTCACTAATTTTCTTTGGCACAAGTGGGTAGAAAACTACAGTAATTCCATTTTTCATCTTGCCTTAGCTAAAATTAAATAAATCGAGGCGCATAACTCTAAAATTCATATAACCTCACGTCTCAGTTTGAATTTTTTTAATAAAGTAAATCTACCGTCTTGCTGAGCGCAAGATGGCGAAGCGAAAAATTGCGGTCAGACGCTGAGCTAACCCGTTTCACGCAAATGTTACTTCGAGTGTTCCGTTTTACTGATTCCGTTCCGTTCTAAGTGCATCCGGCCGGACATAGCACATGAATCAACTGTTACTTTTATTAAAACTTTTGTTCGTGATTCCTTTTATAAGAGAAAAATATTGCTATTGTGTTATGATGGCAGAACAACTATGGCTTTCATTATCAAGGAAAGCCTACAATAAGAAATTTCATTATAATATATAGATACATACATAGATACATACATAGATAAAAATCCGTGTAAACTCTTATACTTCTTTAAAAAGTTTTGTTAATTAATTAATTTTTAACATTAATACATTAAATCCTTTTAGGCTAGATCACAATTATACGTCAAAAGACATAAACTCTTATCTATAACAATAGTAATTTCAAAAATTAAACCGACTTCAAATATCAACTATAATATCGGTTCCTACTGAACTGATTTTAATAAAACTTAGACTGTTCCTAAGTTGAAAAATACCTAATTAAAATAAAAAATACCTTGATATAACTCTTATTTCCTGAAAAGTTCGTGAACAGACATATAAACAAACATACAAGCATACATACACTAAAATAATTTAGTACACGCACTTGAATGCCTAAAAAGATCACCATCTTTGGTGTCTATAGGCGATGGTTGACTCTTACCATCAAGAGACCCATCTGCTTGTTTGCTATACAGGTACGAATAAATGAATAAATGAAAATCTCATATAGAACCAGTTTGTAATTACGCGCTCTCAATCTACAATCCCTAGCTTCATAAACTCTAGACCTTATACAAAATATGGTGTGTATATGACTTGGCCTTTTCGCTACTATTGTATGGGCGTAACGTGAAAAAATTATTTACAGTTCATTACTTTTCTTTTATACAATAGATCTTGTAATATAAAAAAAAATCCTGCTTGCCTCTGTGATCTAGTGGTCCGGTTTAGCGTTGACCACATGAGATCCCGGGTTCGATTCCCGGTTCGGGCAATTAAAAAATGTGATTTTTCAGTTTTCTGATAAAAACAATGTTGCCCGGGATTGGAAAGTGCCCAGCTGGCGATAGGCCTGCCACCTATCACATTTGTGGGACCAAGTATCTTCAGTTAATCGTGGGTGCACTTGTTGTACCTCTGCCTATGCCTTCTGGGACACGGGCGTGAAGATACAAGAAGTCCCTATATCAATTTTCAGACCTCTCGCAGCAACACTACTATTTCTGGCCGCCAATATTGCCCTTTGACACATCCACTGGTAGTCTTTGTTTTCTAATTCGACTATATGCGGCATGCTATTGCGCAGTGCAGGCTACCATCTGACCTCGCTACCACGCATTCTCCCCATGCACGCACGCACACCTCGCGCGGTGCTTAATTATAATAATATTATATCTTAAAACTGTGATATCTCCTAAGTTGTTGGTTTAAATCAAATGAAGCAGAGGGTGATTTCATTCAAATGTAATACTTGTGATGAATAACTAATTTATTTAGATTTTAATTCCCTCGTGTTGGTTTCGGGCTCCTTTGAAGAATAGGCTAACTGCCATTCTGCCAGGCAGGACGTAAAAGGCGACCGATTGGCTATACGAGTCACTGCCATCGTGGCTACTAGGTGGTAGAGTTCTGCATTGTCTCGCCCGGGTCTGGTACCACCGCCTTACCTATTCCTGCCGCAATAGCGGTAGTGGTCTTCCGGTTTGGAGGGCAAGGTAGCCGATAAACTTATACATGTGGCATTTGACCTCGCCACAAGAGGCCAACGCACCATTAACACCTTTGGTGTTTATAGACGATGGTTGGCTCTTTCCATCAGGAGACCCATCTGCTTATTTGCTTTCTTCTGATATAAAAAAAATAAAGATTAATACCATATTCTTTAAAACACTGTCGCAAATAATGCATTATTACAAAACAATTTTGATTACCATAAAAAGGGTCATAAATGTGAACCTTAATAGATAAATGTATACTATCGTGGACTCTTTGTTACAACTTTTTAAGACAATTAATTCGGTCATACATGATTTTTGCGTAACTTTAACCGTTAACGCAGTGCACGCCAGCAAAGCTCCCAAAAGGAAAAGAAATCCCAGTTTAGACGACATTTTTCGTTGATACTCCGATTCCGTGTTATAGCCTATAAACTTCCTCGATAAACAGGCTATCCAACTCTTATTACTCTCCGAATTATTTAAATTGGTTTAGCAGTTTTTGAGATTAGCGCGTACAACCAAACAAACTCTACAATTTTATAATATTAGTATAGATGCGAAAATTGGATGTTTGGATGTATGGATGGATGTAGGTTTGTTCCTCAGTCTCGCAAAAACTATTAAATTGATTTGCCACACAGTTTGAATAGCACAAGGTTAGACTTAGATAATCTCGCGGCCTTCGCTAAAAACTTTTATAGTGCTATACTAGCTGCACTAGGAAAGACTTCGGAGATTTTCGTTTCATTGTAATCCATAGAGCTACAAGGGTTTTACGTCTATTTCCCATCAATTTCATAAAAAATTATGTGTTGCAAATTTCGCTATGTCCGTCCGTCCATCCGCAGTCTATCTTAAAGATCCTTAGTGCAAGAGCAAGCTGTTTTTTGGCATAGATATAAATATTAGTCACGGCAAAGAAATGGTAAAATAAAATCTTTTTATATAGAAGTTTTTATAGGTGTTAACCTGTGGCGCGGATATATCTGTCATTGACGTTAAATGGATTAAATGTTAGTATAAAACAATAAAAAGCCCTCTCTTAATCCGCATTATTGTGATGAGCAACTATGGAACCATACATTACGCGTAGCCCGACATGCACTTCAACAATTTTATCAGTCTGTTGTTGGTGAAACAGTAAAAGTGTTTTAATTTAAAGTATAATGTAAAGTCAGGACACAATAACTTTCCACTACAACAACAACAACATATCTTTACGACAAATCCGTTACGAGATAGATAGGGAGAATGAGTGTCATCACAATCTAGACCGACTTGCCTTGCTCCCTCCACATTCATAATTCTCTTCATGTAAAACTTTGGACAGCACCAGACCAAATTAAACATGGTACATCAGTCTTGGTCTCTCCGTATCTTTTCTCATCCATATTTGCATCGGATGTGTTAATTATTCATCTACTAAATTCTTTAAATGTGTCCGAACCAACAGAGCATGCACTTCTCAATTTTATACCGATACTCTTACAATCTCAACCTTTCTCTCGCTTCGGTATTACGAACGCGATCTGTGAATGTTAGACTACAGATTTTTCATAACACTCTCATTTCAAACGTGGGAGCTCTTACTTCCATAATAATAATAAATAAATAAATATCTCTGGACAATTTTACACGAATTGATCTAACCCCAAAGTAAGCAAATTATTTGCTTGTGATATGGGTGTTAGTCAACGATATTAATACATAGAAATACATGAATTGTCAAATATATTTAATAAACACCCAAACAAAGAAATGCAAACATCTATGCTCATCACATAAATGCCTGCCCCTGTCGGGAATCAAACCCGAGCCCCATTGATTGCGTAGTTAGAGTCGCTAACCACTCGACCAACGGTGCGTTCAACACAATAACATACTTCCATAAAATAGCGTTGGGGCCAGAACAGAATTATGCAGAGCAAGATTGGCACCACGACTTAAGATAGTGTTTAGAAGTAGTTTCCCCAACTCTTCATTTACTGCATTCCCCGCACACTTTCTTCTTTCTACATCAGCGTTGTACCTGCATCGCTGCTAAAAGCACATCCAAGATAATTATATAAACTCATCTATTTGTTCCAACACTACATCATCAACTTTAACTTTTACAGTACTTAAGTACTCAGTCCTAATTTTAAAATATACCTATATACTTCCGTTTCGTCTCACATAAGAAAACTACGTCTATAACGGTCTAGATAAAGACATTTAGACGAGAAGAACTTTTCAGTATCGTGTCGCTACATATTTTAGTGGAAGAAGGCATCCTGTCGAAGTTACATTTTATAGGGATTGGCCTTAATAAAATTTGGTCGATTATCGATACAAATTATTCATCTTTAATATGTTATGTATCATTAGTACAGTTATTGTGTATTTTTGCCCTACAAAGGTGGCGCAGTAACAAGATGGGAATATAATATTATTTAGGATTGTACTCTAATAAAACATCCAAATTTGTGACCTCAAGAAGAGGCTGCTTGAGCCACCTTGGATTTTTTTCAATATGGTAATAATATTTAAAAAAAAGTTTTAGCACCTTTAATACCTCAACGTTCAATGCAAAGGGAACAAAATTACACACAGTTTTTGTTTCAAAATTTTTGGCTGTCTGTTACATATTAAATTATAGCAGCAGCGGACTAAAAAAGGTTATGAAACATTGTATTAGGGGATTACAACGCACACCAAGGTGCATCATTTTGCAATGAGTTATTTAATTTTTGTAATAAGGGCAGTGGCCGTGTGGAGACATGTTAAGGCTTGGTATAGCTTCAGATACTCATACCTATGTTAGTGAGGCTCAGGGGTGTAAAAGGTGGTTGGATCACTGTGTGGTTAATACATCTGCTTGCCACACTATCTTAAATGTACATGTCCTATACAACATACTGATCTGACCACTATCCGATTTTGATAGAATGTAACTTAGATTTAATAAGAAATACAATAGAATTAAGTGACTATCACTACAAAAATAATGTTATATGGGGTATAAAAAATAATGATGAAATTAATAAATATAGTTAATTATGTAATAACAAATTAACATTGACAGGTTTTCCTTTAGAATTATGTGATTGTGCATATAAAATGTGTAACATGTCAAGTCACAGGTATATAATGTATAAATTATTATACCAGAATATTATATAATATTCTGGTATGATTAATGTATTACTTATATGCCTGTAATAGATAAGTTATACCAGATATATATAAATATAAGTATTTAAGGGACAAATTACACTTACTGTACTAACCCCAAAGTAAGCAAATTATTTGCTTGTGTTATGGGTGTTAGTCAATGGTAAGTACTAATACATAGAAATACATACCTATATCAATACTGGAATATATTTAAAAACACCCAAACCCGGAAATACAAATATTTATGTTCATCACACAAATGCTTGTCCCCGCCGAGGATCGAATCCGAGCCCCGTCAATTGCGTAGTCAGAGTCGCTATCAACTCGACCAAAGGAGTGGGCAAAATACTATACAATAACGTATTTAGAGTTCTGTTGCAGCTGCCATGGTATTGCAGTGCCCCTGGCATGTTTGCAGATGCCCATGTTGAGGATTTCTATGCTATAATGTGGAAGAAACTACAACTAGGTACAGTGGCGGATTTATCAGTAGGCTGAGTAGGCTGAAGCCTAGGGCGGCAGATTTTGGGGGGTGGCAAATTTTGAGATGTCCTATAGAAAATATATATTTTAGTCTATATAGACTTCTATATAGACTACCTGACCCATGCAAATATTTCGCACAGCATTTACAATCTAGATCCACTTAAGAATGGTTACAAGTACTTGCAAGCATGAACTAAAAACAGACATTTTAAACAGAAGAATATATCTAAGTAAGAAGTTCTTACACTCACGAACAATAAAAAAAATTGACATCAACTTAGTTCTACAAATATTGATATCAGATCCAACTCACCCATATTCAATTTAAAATTTTTGCCGATATTTACAGTATCATTTTGCACAGTGTAAACATTTTACACTTTTTGCACTCAGTGTATTATGCTATGCCCAGGTACATTGACAGACCTGGATTTACACTTAGGGCATTCGGGACTAGTGTCCGGAGTGGCAAATTTTTAGGGGTGGCAAAATTCGAAGGGTTAGCCAAAAAATTCTTTGCGTTTTAAAAAATGCTTTTAAAATTTATTTTAAGAATATACATTTCATTTTCAATGCTACCTTTCTTCTAAGAAAAATTGTTAAAATTAAGTTTTGCTTTATTGGAACTACCATCTTCACTCTGGAGAACACAGACTTATCAAAATGTTTAGCCCAACTATTTTTGTATGACAATTTCATTGATAATTTTGAAAGTAGAAAATCGGGTATAAAGATATTTTATAATTTTCACAAGTACATAATAAAAATTATTGTCATCATCACTTGGATACTCTGTAAGTAAAACGAAAGATATATCGAATGTAATATTACTTAATATTGTAAATGACATACACGTTGTGTATAGGACAATAATCAAACTATACCTCACCCAGTGATAACGCCGCCTTACCTCTTCCAGTCGTAATAGAGTCAATGCTTGTCACTCTTAAATTCTAGTGCATATGGTATTACCATTCCAAAATTAACATTTTTGGTGTCTATATGCGATTGTTGCCTCATTTCATCAGGAGAGTCGCCTGCTTGTTTTCTATGATATAAGAAAAATCTTAAGTAAATTTGTGGATTGTAAAAATAATCTAGAATCTGACACTACTGGAGGTCGGTAGGGGCGGCAAAATTTGAATAGCCTATAGGCGGCAAATTTGTAAATCCGCCACTGACTAGGTACCATCTCACATTTGTGACAGAGTAACAACAGGATTCTAAATATGATAAACAGTAGAATGCTCATCCTTTATGGACAGGTTTATGTGTCTGCATGGGTGCTTATTACTGACACACACACCACAGTAAGTTATTTTGAAACACATTTTATATTTAAAGTTTTAATATATGTGAATTTTTTTAAATACTATTTACTAACATAGTTTATAAGAAAATATGTTACTAACATTAAAGGCTTCAAGTGCTTGAAATAAATGATTTTTAATTAATTTTTAGACATTTTTTAAATCTTAAGATAGCAAACAGGCAAATGGGTGCCGTGATGAAGAGTCAACCATCGCCTATAAACACCAAAGATGTTAATTGTGCCTTGCTATCTTGTGGCGAGGTCTAATGCCACATGCATAAGTTTACTTACCTACCTTACCCTCCAAACCGGAATATCACAGCGACAAGCACTGACGCTATTGCGACAGGAATAGGCAAGGCGGTGGTATCAGACCCAGGCGAGACAATGCAGAACTCTACCACCTAGTAAATTAATTAAACCTCTCTTATTCTTCTCAAAACATACAAAAATCTATCAATTTTATTACAAAGGGAATAAACGTGCGCTTTCCAACTGCAATGTGTGTCAATTAATTTTCCTAGAAATCAGAATTCAATGAAAACGCTATTGTGTCAGGAATAGATAAGGCGGTGGTACCAGACCCGGGAGAGATAATGCAGAACTTTACCACATAATAGCCCATGATGGTAGTGACTTGTATAGCCAATCGGTCACCTTTTACGACCTGTCTGACAGAAAGGCAGTTGACCTATTCTTTAAAGGAGCCCGAGATCTACACGGGGATTTATATTTATGCGATAGCCGTCACTGAATTTTTTTTCTGTGAGGTCCAGCACCGCATCAAGTGATGGTCCACTGCTTGCATTGCTCCAACCAGTGCTGGGACATGCAGTGTGAACAAATACTAACTGATAATGGATCAAACCAAACCTAGTATATTTATTAGCTTTAATTGCAAAAACGTGAAACGCAGTGTTCAGTGTGTCAAAACACTATGTAATTTGGTGTATGCAGTGGCACTGTAGGAGACCTGACTTCTGCCCCACGACCTGCCTTTCCTTGGTGGCATTGATGCAGCGGTCAGCTACACAGGGAAATCAGCTGTCGATCTAACAACAGGTGTACATCACGGTAGATCTCACGGCGGTGTGGCACTATTGTGGCAGAGAAATGTGTTTAGTGAAGTTTCAGTGTTAAATTATGAAAGTGAGCGTATAACAACTATAAAAGCAATTACTCTAGGGACATGCGGAAGATCTTGATTGCATCTGTGTATATGCCTACAGATTAGCCTGATAATTTGTCAATATTTGTTCAGTGCCTGGCCAATTAAATGCAATCATTGAAGACAGTGACACTAAAACAATGTATATGTTAGGGGATTACAACGCACACCAGGGTGCATCATTTTGCAATGAGTTATTTAATTTTTGTAATAAAGGCAGTGGGTGTGTAGAGACATTTTAAGGCTTGGTACAGCTTCAGACACTCATACCTATGTTAGTGAGGCTCAGGGGTGTAAAAGGTGGTTGGACCACTATGTGGTTAATACATTTGTTTGGCACATTATCTTAAATGTACATGTCCTATACACATGTTGAGGATTTCTATGCTATAATGTGGAAGAAAGCTGCGACTACCATCTCACATTTGCGACAGAATAACAACAGGTTTCTAAATATGATAAGCAGTAGAATGCTCAACCATTACTGGCACACACACCACAGTAAATTATTTTGAAACTCATTTTATATGTAGTTTTAATATATGTGATTTTTTTTAAATACTATTTAGTAAATACTAACATAGTTTATAAGAAAATATGTTACTAACATTAAAGGCTTCAAGTGCTTGAAATAAATGATTTTTATTTTACTTTTATACATTTTTTACATCATAAGATAGCAAACAAGCAAATGGGTGTCATGATGGACAGTCAACTATCACCTATAAACACCAAATATGTTAATGGTGCTTTGATATTGTAGCGAGGTCTAATGCCACATGCATAAGTTTACCGGGTACCTTACCCTCCAAATCGGAACACGACAGTGACAAGCATTGACGCTATTGTGTCAGGAATAGATAAGACGGTAGTACCAGACCCGGGCAAGATAATGCAGATCTACCACATAATAGCCCATGATGGTAGTGACTTGTATAGCCATTCGGTCACCTTTTACAACCTGTCTGATAGAACGGCAGTTGACCTTCTTCAAAGGAGCCCGGGATCAACACGGGGGTTTTTTATTTATGCGATAGCCGTCACTGAATTGTTTCTCTGTGAGGTCCAGCAGCGCATCAAATAATGGTTGAAAGCTTGCATTGCTCCAATCAGTATAACCTCTGTCTGTGCCACTGCAAACATTGTCTAAGCGAAAAAGAGGCACCAACTATGATTTTTGACAAATTTATAAATTAAATTTTTTACACATTGTAAAATTTTCTTCTTTGTTTTACGTTCTCACTACGATAAACCCAAGTGCTAACTTTACTTCGGCGTAAGCGTACCATTCACCAATGTTAGTGACTCGAAACATCAAAATTGCATCTCACACTAACCTTCCACTTGAACCCACCAATCACATGCGTTAACGCTCTCGCTATCGAATACAAAATGGCCGTCAATGGCCGTATTCGACAGGGAACAAGTAAACATAAATCTCGCTCTTGCATGTTTTGTTTCTCATGTTTACCACTAGGTGGCGCTGTACAAATCACATACAAATTCCTAGTAAACTCGAAACGCGCTCACGATCGAATGCGAAAAGAAAAACTCACACTTAGCACTCAGATATCTTCTCTGGCGTATACGCACATACCCGTCCGCGGTATAAAGGAATGTTTCAATTTATACCCTGCGCAGGAGAGATAAGAAGTATTAGCCAGAGAAGAAATCTGAGTCTCGGCCAAAAAAAGCAAGACTGGCTTCTTCGAGATAGTATTTTATGGCGTTATGGATAGATATATAGACTGAAGCTCCTAAATTTTACAAAAATCCACGACAAGCGCAGTAGGGGTTGCCTTAAGTTTCTTGTCCAGTTTGACCCATGATAATGAGCGCAATTTTGCTGCAACTTTTGGAAGGTGAACACACAACTCATTATTTAAATCAATGAGTGAACAACGAATCATCCTTTATTTTCTTACTATTAGGGTAGGACTTTTTTTTCCAAGTTTATATGGTAATAATTATATAATATATTTAAATAAAAAAATATCAAATTTGGAATATTCTGTAAAAAGTTATACGCACTCAATGGTCAGACATTAAAATCAGTGAATTAGCAATCATCTCCTGTTTTCGTAACTTTATGGTTCATCGTTCTTAGTTTAGTAACTTTTTAAAAAAAATATGTAGTACCCTGTCCGATTCGAGATTTTTCGAAGAAAGAAAAGATGGGCGTCTCGTCAAAATGAAGCTGTTTACAAAAATTCAGATTGTTATTAATAAAAAAAATGTTCCTGGGAGCACGGTCTATTAGCTCCGACCCCGCAAATTATCAAGGAACTGCAAAGACAATTTACGTTATTTTAAAGTTTAAACAGTCGGTCGTATTTAAATTTAGGGTTTTTTTTTTCAATTACACTTTTAATCAATTACAACAACAAGTGCATCCACCATTATGAGGAGCAATCATTCAAAGGCTTTTTGTCCTCCAAATAATCTGATTTTTTTCATAGTTGTATTTTAATACATTTTTTAAATAATTTAAGAACGTGCATATGCTTAACAGTTCCTTAACGAAAGCGATAGGCATTCCAGACAATTCCTGTTAAAAATGTTTAAAAAAAAGTATTTTCACCCCCATATCATCGAAGTGGTCAGCAAAGGTACAACAAGTGCATCCACGATTAGCCAAAGATACTTAATTCCACAATGTGATAGGTGACAAGGCTATCGCTAACCGGGCACTTACTTATCCAATCCCGGGCAACATTGTTTTTATTATAAAACTGAAAAAAAAAAATTGAATTGCCTGACCCGGTCTACAATTCTTCCCCGTGTTGGTCCCGGGCTCCTTTGAAGAATAGGCCAACTGCCGTTCTGCCACGCAGGTCGTGAAAGGCGACCGATTGGCTATATGAGTCACTAGCATCGTGGCTACTAGTAGAGTTCTGCATTGTCTCGCCCGGGTCTGGTACCACCACCTTACCTATTCCTGCCCCAATATCGTCAGTGCTTGTCACTGTCGTATTCCGATTTGGAGAGTAAGGTAGCTGGTAAACTTATGCATGTGGCATTAGACCTCGCCACAAGATAGCAACGCGTCATTAACACTTTTGGTGTCTATAGGCGATGGTTGACTCTTTCCATCAGGAGACCCATCTACTTGTTTGCTATCTTATGATATAAAAAAAACTAGGCCACAGAGGCAACAAATTGTTTTATTATATAATAATAATAATTAATTGAGCTTTTTATATTTCCTTAATAAAATTAAATGTACAATGATATTAAAGCGCATGTTAGTAATTATAAAATAAAAATTATTTTAAATATCTCATACAAATTCTAAATTAAATTCAATCTTAATGTAATTCGATATTTAAATATATAATTTTATATATTGTATGTGTATGTATTACTTTATTTATTTATTTATTTATTAAGGACCTCTCTATACAGTAAATGCTTTCTCCAGTTTTCTCCACAAAGTCCTGTCACTCGCTTTATCAGTCCATTTTTTCCTGCTGTTTTTAAATTACATCAAGCCGTCTCTCTGCCCGTCTGCCGCTGGTTCTCTTGCTAATAGGTCTTTTCCATAAAGATACCTTTTTGCCCAACCGGCCTCACCATATGTGTAATATGGCCAGCTCACTTCGATTTCAGTTTTTGCAATGTTGTATAGCATCAATCAACTTTGTTTTTTTTTTTCTCTTTTAGTGTTTTAATTTTAGATTCAGAATACTCAGTTCCGTTACTCTTTGGGTTGTTAATATTTTCTTTTTGGTGTGTTTATTGAAAATCAATGTATTATACATTGATTTTCATTTGATATATTTTTAACGCTATAAAACTGCTGCAACTTATTTATCATTTCCTATATATCCGGAACTCTGCATTAGATCTTCACTAAATTAAAATAAGACTTCACGGGAAATATACCATTCCAAACAAAAAAAGAATTTTCAAAATCGGTTCATGAATGACAGAGTTCGGAGGTAAACATTTCAAAAACCTACAGCCAAATTAATAACCTCCTCCTTTTGGGAAGACGGTTGATAACATATAACGCTGTTTATAACTCAAATTGTAAATGCATAGATTATGTTTATGTAAGCGAAATTGATTTAATAAAATGATTATATAACTTTATTGTGAAACAGTAAAAGAGTATTTTGTATAAAAAAAGTTGCAATATACACCCCTAACAGTCCAGAAGCCTCCTATTTTACCAGGCAGATTGTAAAAACCGAATAATTAGCTATAAGAGTCACTATCATTATTAATCTAGGTTATAGTTCTGTGACCTCTCTCCCGGGCCTGATACTTCCACCGTACCCATTCTTGCCCCAACATGGACAATTCTTGTCACTGACATGTTCCGATTTGGAAGGTAATGTAGCCAATAAACTTGTATGACGATAAACTTAATGCCACATGCAGAGGCATTAACACCCCGCCATATGGATAAAAACACACTCTATGGTGTCTATAGGCGATAGTTGTTTATTTCTATCAGGTCCCATCTGCTTGTTTGCTATCGTATACATTGTACACGACAAATAAATAAAATTGATGTGTCTGTTTGTAATTGTAGCGGCTCAAATAATCACAATCGCTACAAGAAAAAATAATAAAAAATAGAAAATGACGAAATACAAAATAAAATCCTGAATCGCGATATCACAATTATTTATCTTATAACACTGTATACAAATTTCAACGCTTCTCAAATGGACTTCGGTCGCCAAGCAGTACACCTTGCCTGGCTGAGAAGATCTTCTTTTTGCCCTTCCTTATCTTTGTGTGACGTCATCAACCTCCACAATTATGACGTCACCTGACAAGAAGCTGGGCCGCTGGTTCCATCACTATGACCCTTCAGCTGTACGGACCAGTGGCGCCACATAATATTAAAATAACTGCTTTTTACTTAATTCATATATATATATACACAGTACATATACCAAAGTAACATTTGTTACAATTTCTGTCTGCCTGTCTCTTTATTTCACCTAATTTCTGAAACGGTTGGGCTGATTTTAATGGGACTTTCACTGACAGATAGCTGATGTAATAAGAAGTAACTTAGGCTACTTTATTTTGGATTTTTTCCACGTGGACGAAGTCGCGGGCACAGCTAGTGATGTATAAAATGTGACGACGATGAAGAGTGTAGAATATATCATTTGTGGGTTTTTACGAGAAAAGGCTTTTAATTAGTAGATATATTAACTTTCACATGGTATGACAGATTCAGTGTATTCTTTCCAAATTTTAGAAAGCAATCACATTGAGACATAGTTTTTGCGTTTGAAATGCCATCGTTACCACAGATAAAATGTAACGAGTGTGAGCAATACCCCTCAGGCATTAGGCCGAGTGTGAAAAAACGCTTTACATTTAAGGAAAAGACGACCCCCACCAAACATCAAGATCTACCACTCACTAACGATGTTTACACCAGGTTTACACGGAAAAGAGATAAGATTTGTCTCACTATAAGTGTACCCGCTATAACTGTCGCCAGAGCCTGTTACTGTGGGCCGACACTATCACTAACATTAAGGTTTTCACAAAATTTTGTTTTTTCCGTATAGAAAAGTTTATTCTCTTTGGCTACGTTGCAAAAATAAGCCTTAAAATCTATTGAGATTGCTGTAAGTAGAGCGGGTACAAAATTAACGTTCTTAATTTGGGTAATAGCCAATTATGCCGTTATTATGGTAATAGGAAAACGAATTTATACATTGAATGAACACAAATGCTTTTACAGAATTACTCCTTACGATTGCGGTTTTTCGCTGGATCTGAAGATTCTTTGCTATATTTGTAGATCATTATATATTTTTAACCACCGACACAAAAGCGAGGGGTGTTATAAAATTAAGGTGTGTGTGTATCTGAGTGTCTGTCCTTGGCAACGTAGCGCTAAGGCGAATGGTCTGATTTGGTTACTGTTTTTTTTAAAATCGAAAGCCCTGTTTTAAGAGATGGTTCTTAGACATGGTATACTCCACGTGTAACCCCATTTTAATTTGATTTTGTGAAGATCTGATGCAGGGTTCCGAAGATACAGGAAATGGAAAGTCGGGTTCTGCAGTTTTAATGTGTTAAAAAATTTTAAGTATATGAAAGTAGCATTAATATAAGATCGCTGCGAAAAATATAGATACGGTGTTAAACTCGTGGACCGATTTTGTTATATTGTAGTTGGAAGAAGATTGGGAGTGAAGGAACTGTCGCGGTATAAATGGGAAATGCCATGCTTTGTTGGTTCAGACAAGTAAAGAATTGGCAGTTGAAAAGTTAACAAAAGAGAAAATAATTGGAGAAGACCAACATTCACATTCTATAATCAGATTGATCAGGTTCTGTCGCAATGTTATGTCAAGGAGATCAGTTACCAGCGTGTTTTGTTGACAAATTTCATGACTGTTGGGGAAGCAAACGAAATCTGCTGTGACCTTGCTGTATAGCACTCTGATCCTACCTACCCCATATGTGATTAAACGTGAAGATATGGACCTCCACCACCACATTAAGTAAAAATTTTCAATAATTAAACATAAGAAAACTCTACAGTAATCCTTATTATAATCTGAATATCACATAGGTAACGATTATTACTCGAAAGAAATCACGAGCGTCAGCTAGCCTAATGTTTATCATTAATATCATACCTACCAAATTTTTGATGAAAACAAAAAAAAATTTCAAAGGTTCAAAATTTCCAAGTGAAATATTATATGTTCACTAATTTTCTTTGGCACAAGTGGGTAGAAAACTACAGTAATTCCATTTTTCATCTTGCCTTAGCTAAAATTAAATAAATCGAGGCGCATAACTCTAAAATTCATATAACCTCACGTCTCAGTTTGAATTTTTTTAATAAAGTAAATCTACCGTCTTGCTGAGCGCAAGATGGCGAAGCGAAAAATTGCGGTCAGACGCTGAGCTAACCCGTTTCACGCAAATGTTACTTCGAGTGTTCCGTTTTACTGATTCCGTTCCGTTCTAAGTGCATCCGGCCGGACATAGCACATGAATCAACTGTTACTTTTATTAAAACTTTTGTTCGTGATTCCTTTTATAAGAGAAAAATATTGCTATTGTGTTATGATGGCAGAACAACTATGGCTTTCATTATCAAGGAAAGCCTACAATAAGAAATTTCATTATAATATATAGATACATACATAGATACATACATAGATAAAAATCCGTGTAAACTCTTATACTTCTTTAAAAAGTTTTGTTAATTAATTAATTTTTAACATTAATACATTAAATCCTTTTAGGCTAGATCACAATTATACGTCAAAAGACATAAACTCTTATCTATAACAATAGTAATTTCAAAAATTAAACCGACTTCAAATATCAACTATAATATCGGTTCCTACTGAACTGATTTTAATAAAACTTAGACTGTTCCTAAGTTGAAAAATACCTAATTAAAATAAAAAATACCTTGATATAACTCTTATTTCCTGAAAAGTTCGTGAACAGACATATAAACAAACATACAAGCATACATACACTAAAATAATTTAGTACACGCACTTGAATGCCTAAAAAGATCACCATCTTTGGTGTCTATAGGCGATGGTTGACTCTTACCATCAAGAGACCCATCTGCTTGTTTGCTATACAGGTACGAATAAATGAATAAATGAAAATCTCATATAGAACCAGTTTGTAATTACGCGCTCTCAATCTACAATCCCTAGCTTCATAAACTCTAGACCTTATACAAAATATGGTGTGTATATGACTTGGCCTTTTCGCTACTATTGTATGGGCGTAACGTGAAAAAATTATTTACAGTTCATTACTTTTCTTTTATACAATAGATCTTGTAATATAAAAAAAAATCCTGCTTGCCTCTGTGATCTAGTGGTCCGGTTTAGCGTTGACCACATGAGATCCCGGGTTCGATTCCCGGTTCGGGCAATTAAAAAATGTGATTTTTCAGTTTTTTGATAAAAACAATGTTGCCCGGGATTGGAAAGTGCCCAGCTGGCGATAGGCCTGCCACCTATCACATTTGTGGGACCAAGTATCTTCAGTTAATCGTGGGTGCACTTGTTGTACCTCTGCCTATGCCTTCTGGGACACGGGCGTGAAGATACAAGAAGTCCCTATATCAATTTTCAGACCTCTCGCAGCAACACTACTATTTCTGGCCGCCAATATTGCCCTTTGACACATCCACTGGTAGTCTTTGTTTTCTAATTCGACTATATGCGGCATGCTATTGCGCAGTGCAGGCTACCATCTGACCTCGCTACCACGCATTCTCCCCATGCACGCACGCACACCTCGCGCGGTGCTTAATTATAATAATATTATATCTTAAAACTGTGATATCTCCTAAGTTGTTGGTTTAAATCAAATGAAGCAGAGGGTGATTTCATTCAAATGTAATACTTGTGATGAATAACTAATTTATTTAGATTTTAATTCCCTCGTGTTGGTTTCGGGCTCCTTTGAAGAATAGGCTAACTGCCATTCTGCCAGGCAGGACGTAAAAGGCGACCGATTGGCTATACGAGTCACTGCCATCGTGGCTACTAGGTGGTAGAGTTCTGCATTGTCTCGCCCGGGTCTGGTACCACCGCCTTACCTATTCCTGCCGCAATAGCGGTAGTGGTCTTCCGGTTTGGAGGGCAAGGTAGCCGATAAACTTATACATGTGGCATTTGACCTCGCCACAAGAGGCCAACGCACCATTAACACCTTTGGTGTTTATAGACGATGGTTGGCTCTTTCCATCAGGAGACCCATCTGCTTATTTGCTTTCTTCTGATATAAAAAAAATAAAGATTAATACCATATTCTTTAAAACACTGTCGCAAATAATGCATTATTACAAAACAATTTTGATTACCATAAAAAGGGTCATAAATGTGAACCTTAATAGATAAATGTATACTATCGTGGACTCTTTGTTACAACTTTTTAAGACAATTAATTCGGTCATACATGATTTTTGCGTAACTTTAACCGTTAACGCAGTGCACGCCAGCAAAGCTCCCAAAAGGAAAAGAAATCCCAGTTTAGACGACATTTTTCGTTGATACTCCGATTCCGTGTTATAGCCTATAAACTTCCTCGATAAACAGGCTATCCAACTCTTATTACTCTCCGAATTATTTAAATTGGTTTAGCAGTTTTTGAGATTAGCGCGTACAACCAAACAAACTCTACAATTTTATAATATTAGTATAGATGCGAAAATTGGATGTTTGGATGTATGGATGGATGTAGGTTTGTTCCTCAGTCTCGCAAAAACTATTAAATTGATTTGCCACACAGTTTGAATAGCACAAGGTTAGACTTAGATAATCTCGCGGCCTTCGCTAAAAACTTTTATAGTGCTATACTAGCTGCACTAGGAAAGACTTCGGAGATTTTCGTTTCATTGTAATCCATAGAGCTACAAGGGTTTTACGTCTATTTCCCATCAATTTCATAAAAAATTATGTGTTGCAAATTTCGCTATGTCCGTCCGTCCATCCGCAGTCTATCTTAAAGATCCTTAGTGCAAGAGCAAGCTGTTTTTTGGCATAGATATAAATATTAGTCACGGCAAAAAAATGGTAAAATAAAATCTTTTTATATAGAAGTTTTTATAGGTGTTAACCTGTGGCGCGGATATATCTGTCATTGACGTTAAATGGATTAAATGTTAGTATAAAACAATAAAAAGCCCTCTCTTAATCCGCATTATTGTGATGAGCAACTATGGAACCATACATTACGCGTAGCCCGACATGCACTTCAACAATTTTATCAGTCTGTTGTTGGTGAAACAGTAAAAGTGTTTTAATTTAAAGTATAATGTAAAGTCAGGACACAATAACTTTCCACTACAACAACAACAACATATCTTTACGACAAATCCGTTACGAGATAGATAGGGAGAATGAGTGTCATCACAATCTAGACCGACTTGCCTTGCTCCCTCCACATTCATAATTCTCTTCATGTAAAACTTTGGACAGCACCAGACCAAATTAAACATGGTACATCAGTCTTGGTCTCTCCGTATCTTTTCTCATCCATATTTGCATCGGATGTGTTAATTATTCATCTACTAAATTCTTTAAATGTGTCCGAACCAACAGAGCATGCACTTCTCAATTTTATACCGATACTCTTACAATCTCAACCTTTCTCTCGCTTCGGTATTACGAACGCGATCTGTGAATGTTAGACTACAGATTTTTCATAACACTCTCATTTCAAACGTGGGAGCTCTTACTTCCATAATAATAATAAATAAATAAATATCTCTGGACAATTTTACACGAATTGATCTAACCCCAAAGTAAGCAAATTATTTGCTTGTGATATGGGTGTTAGTCAACGATATTAATACATAGAAATACATGAATTGTCAAATATATTTAATAAACACCCAAACAAAGAAATGCAAACATCTATGCTCATCACATAAATGCCTGCCCCTGTCGGGAATCAAACCCGAGCCCCATTGATTGCGTAGTTAGAGTCGCTAACCACTCGACCAACGGTGCGTTCAACACAATAACATACTTCCATAAAATAGCGTTGGGGCCAGAACAGAATTATGCAGAGCAAGATTGGCACCACGACTTAAGATAGTGTTTAGAAGTAGTTTCCCCAACTCTTCATTTACTGCATTCCCCGCACACTTTCTTCTTTCTACATCAGCGTTGTACCTGCATCGCTGCTAAAAGCACATCCAAGATAATTATATAAACTCATCTATTTGTTCCAACACTACATCATCAACTTTAACTTTTACAGTACTTAAGTACTCAGTCCTAATTTTAAAATATACCTATATACTTCCGTTTCGTCTCACATAAGAAAACTACGTCTATAACGGTCTAGATAAAGACATTTAGACGAGAAGAACTTTTCAGTATCGTGTCGCTACATATTTTAGTGGAAGAAGGCATCCTGTCGAAGTTACATTTTATAGGGATTGGCCTTAATAAAATTTGGTCGATTATCGATACAAATTATTCATCTTTAATATGTTATGTATCATTAGTACAGTTATTGTGTATTTTTGCCCTACAAAGGTGGCGCAGTAACAAGATGGGAATATAATATTATTTAGGATTGTACTCTAATAAAACATCCAAATTTGTGACCTCAAGAAGAGGCTGCTTGAGCCACCTTGGATTTTTTTCAATATGGTAATAATATTTAAAAAAAAGTTTTAGCACCTTTAATACCTCAACGTTCAATGCAAAGGGAACAAAATTACACACAGTTTTTGTTTCAAAATTTTTGGCTGTCTGTTACATATTAAATTATAGCAGCACATAGAAACAGATTTGTTTACAAAAATTATAATTTTTTTAAATTATTTCTTGCCATTCCTTAAATATATTCTGGTATTTATATATGTATTTCTATGTATTAGTATCGTTGACTAACACCCATAACACAAGCAAATAGTTTGCTTACTTTGGGGTTAGATCAGTAAGTGTAATTTGTCCCCTGAATATTTATTATTATTATTATTATTATTATTCCTAACTTGCACATTTTTACTTTATTATGAGGTAGAATAAATGGCATATTGACATTTCCCCAGTAGTTCGATTTCTCAGTTTCGCGACTTCTAAAATAAAATCCAACCAATCGAAATGCGGTTTACAGCATTCGATAGGGTTCCATCAAACTTAAACTTCCTGAAAATTAAACCGATTGGGCCCAGTAACAAATAATTTTTACATATTAAAATAGTTTAATAGATATGACAACTTGTAACACTAGTAACAATCGTGTAAAAAACTGTAATAACAATTTAATTTAGGATCGTAAGGGATGGATAAAAAGGCAATAAGAAGAAACATGATTAGTCAACAGTATCACGTTCCATAATTAATTTATTTATATTTATGCACAGAACGTGGACATAGGTTCAACTTTAAGCATTTTATTCTAGCCAACCTCATGTAGTACAGAAAGAAAATGAAGAAGAGGTGCATCATAACTAATAATAGAGTAAGTAATTTTAACTTACTGTAAAGTACAAATCAAACAATATGAAAGTTTTATACATAAATTGTACTGTAAAAAACATAATAGCCAATATTTATAACTATAATTTTATTTTCATAAGTAATTGTAGTTTTAATGTTTTTATGACTCGTCTCCTCTCTTTATAATTTGCTGTTTCCGGCAGGGTCCATAATTATTCTTAACTATAAGTCTTATTATATCTATATATATAAAAATCAATGCCACTTTTCGTTGTAATTTTATAACTCAAGAACAGGCTCACTTATACAAACCAAATATTTAGGCTTTGTTTGGACTATTTAGTAGATGGTTTATGTGAAGTTTGCACAAAATCGATAGAGCGGTTCTTCATTTATCACATATTTTGTAACAAATGAATTCAATAAATGGCGATACGTAGCGAAGCACGTAACGGGCCGCTAGTATCTTATATAACTTTATGGTATCCATACTAATATCATAAATGCAAAAGTCTGTCTGTCTGTCACAATTTGATAACTAAAGCACCAAATCGATTTTGCTGATATTTGGCATGGAGATTGTTGAAAATCTAGGTTGAAACAAAAGTTAAAGGTTTTTTCAATTATCAAATCTTAAGGGGCTGAAATAGGGGATGGAATAGGCGGGTCAGCTAGTATACAATAAAAAAAATTTAATGTAAAAAAATAGGTTAAATAGTCGATAATCGTTATGCGATCAGTAAAGCGCGGTGACGGGGATCACCACTCATCTTGACAACTGACAAACCGGTGAATCGTGGTGAACCAGAAAGCCTTTAGACGTTTGGCTTACTCTGCCTACTCTACGAGGGAACCGGTCGTGATGATACTTTAAAAAATTAGGAGAGTATATTTATTACTATAAAATTATTTAAACGATTGTATAATATTATAAAATATAATTACACCATCTCCCTCCGTTTGGCAGAGTAGTCGCAGTCATTGCAATTTACAGGCCTGCTATCAATTATCACTTGTTTTTTGTGCTAGGATGGATAGCTTTACGAGCTCACCGCTACAAGACTTTGAACTATTACAAAGATTTTTGTTTTTGTAAATAACCCTGAAGAAACCTTATCCTTTTGCCTAATCCGAAAATCGAAAATAGGGGTTAACTCTTTTAACTCAGATTATGCTCTTGGTCGAAGATGAAAAAGCTGACTTTAAGACCAAAATGTGAGTTAGCTTATTAAATATAAATTTGTTTATATGCACCAGAATGTATTTTCTGATATCCCCAGTAAATTTTAATAAAGGTGTAACAAAATGAGATTGGAGTTTTCTACAAATATGCGTTCTAAGTGAACGATGTTTAGCAATGTACAATGTGTAGCTAAAGTTTTTAACATTTATCAGCTAGATGAACCCTGTTGACAAAACCGACGACTGATAGTGGTTTTATTATTTATAACAAACCCGAGATTGTTCGAAAAACCACAAAACTTTACGAACCACTTTTTTTCATTATGTAAGCTTGATTATAGCTTAGACAATTAACTCATAGCTTAGTTCATCCGATACTATATTGAAAGTTTCCTCGGCGTGTTTAGCACGTGGTTAATGGCTTTCAAATGCCTGTAAAACAAAAAGTTATTATGAACAGTTATGAAGCGAACAATTTTTGAAAATTATAAGAGCAGGCAGTAAATAAGTACTCCTAATTCAGAAGAAGCTCTTAAACTCTATTTTACTCAAAGATACTATCAGGGTTGAGTCGTAGAATAGACGTTCTGATGTAGAGTGTGATGATATCGTGGAGCAGGAACTGTTATTTAAAAATATTGAAAAAAATAATTAAAAAAAATTAAACCTATTTAAATTAAGTCTCTTGAGTCACTTGTTTTAATTTAATTCGATTTTTTACAACATATTGTTTCAGTTTTGGGTGAAATGGCGTAAGATTTCACCACTACTTCGCTACCGAAAAGACTTTAAATTATACAAAATGCGGGAATGTATAATCGACTCCTGTAGAGCAGATTACTGTGAAGCCTGGGGCTGGAACCAAGCCTAGCGCTCCAAGCTGCTGTTGACGATTTGGCTACCAACACCTCAAAAAGGGTGACCAAAGCACAGGCAAGATCCATTTGCAGGGAAATGTGCTTCTAAATGACACCAAATAAGCGAAACCATTCGCTGATGTATTGAAAAGCCTTTAAACTACTTGACAGAAAAGATATCAGTAAGATTTTTGCTGTATTTTTAAGGGTTTTATACGGCAAACAGGTTTTAAAATTAATTGCAAGATGAATAACTAGGGTAATGATTTCCACCATATCGCTACCATAAGTATTCCCATAGTACCGTCAATGCTTAATACTGTCTTGATCCAGTTTCAATAATAAGATACTAAGTAGCTTTTACATCTCACGTACGTGATTTTCTCAACCTTTTGTTTCTAATTTATAGTAAACCATGTGAACACAATTTTTTTTACGTAGGTACATAAGCAAACATTTAAAAAAATATATGTAATATATATTAAGGAAGAGATATATACATAGTTATAAATTTATCTGTTACTAATTTCTGCGATAAAAGATCATTTATAATTCGATTCTATAAATACTAAAAATAATTAATTTACTTAAAATAAATTTGTCGATGAAACTCAACTGCATCCCTAGGATACTTCTCATTCTAGTACAACCAAACTTAGAGCGAACTTCTTCCAAATCTTCGGAAATAAACCTCACTTATCCAACGTGTACTCGCGAACAAAATTTATGGGATTATCTGGGGAACCGTTTTCAATCTGAGTAAGGATCTTTTATATTGAAACTTACATATTCATATTAACTTGACCTTTCCCTTTGACATCTCATCGAAACGTTACTGATAAAGTTACGTTGGGAAATAACGTGACACGTTACATAATTCTTTCAAACATACTATTCTATATATAAGAGAAACCATGCTTACAAATTAACGGCAACTTGTTTGAATGAAGAGACAAAGCTAGTTTGCAATTACGATTAGAGAGATTTGTAACTAAGATCACAAAATAAATAGGTACAGCAGTCAATATCATGGGTGTACTTCACTTTTCATACCTTCACTTCGCGCTAGGTTATCAACTTGGGCTTATGCAAAAAAGTGGTAGTGGCACTCGTTCCTACTAGGTGTTTGGTTTATGAGATGAGATGGGATGAGAGTTGACTATGTGTGCGTCGTTCGAGCGCCCTCTGTATGTAGATTAACTTATGTACCTATTTGTTTTATACCGGGAGATGATGACACAAAATATTAGATAATTTGTACCAGTATGGCGATTTTTAGGGGTCTAATAACGTAATGACAAAAAGGATAATGTACCTACCGGCCATAATCGAACGTTTCGGATATATTACGAGTGTAGAACGATTTGTTCCACAAAAAAACTTGTATTTTCTGATAGTCGATAAAAAAAAGTAGTAGGCGGTAGTGTAATGCAATACTTCTCCGGTGTGACTTACAGCCCGCCATGCCGACACAAACACATTAATTTAAGAAAATCAATTCAACCATTTATACTAGGCTAATTTTGCACAGCAATCATCGTCGAGTAGTCATTCATGAAAATCACCTTGCCATAATTTTCCCACGGTTCCCAAAGGCCGCTATACCGCCGCAAAGTAGTATATTTTTTTTATAAAACGATTTGTACCAGTATTGCATTTGGATTTTTGGAAAGTATTAGATAAAATGTGACCGTTATTACTCGTATATTTGTCATACTTCTTGTAGGGGGAAAATTGCTGCCGTACTTGAAAAACTTACTTTCAAACAACAAATTCCATGGTTTAATGCAAATAACCTGGCACCATATGCAAACAAAACAAAATGCATAACATTTTCTTTGCAAAAATGTAAATTCAGAGACTGGTAATAATATTATTAAATTAAATGACGTTAATTTGAAATATATAAATAACACGAATTTTCTTAGCCTTACTATTGACTCAAAATTCAATAGCGATCGCATACTTTACATTTGACAAAAAAGCTTAGTTCTGCCGCTTTTGCAGTTAGAAAGATACGACACTTGACGGACGTACAAACCGCACGTCTAATATACTTCAGCAATTTTCACAACCATATGTGATATGTCGTTTTATTGTGGGGAGGAGCAGCTGACATTAACGCAATTTTTATTCTACAAAAAAGGACAGTACGTGCAATATATAATTTAAGTTGTAGGATATCATTAACACAGTTATTTAAAGAAATTTATATAATGACTGCCTAGTCAATACATTTATGAAAACCTAATGTACGTCAGGATAAATATATATAAATAAATAATGATATACATAATGTCAATACAAGAAACAAAAATAAACTAGCAATACAAAAATATAGACTGAAAAAGACTTCTAAATGTTTTATAGGTGTTGGGGTATGCATGATTAATAAATTATCTGAAAATATTACTAGCTTAGCCGAAAAGAGTTTGAAACGTATATAAAAAGGGTTCTTTGTAAAAAAACCTATTACAATATTAATGAATATTTAAATGATGTAATGACTAAAAATGTACTGATATCAGTTTTATTTTAAATTATTTTAAATATGTGTCAAATTTTCTATATCTGACTTTCGAAAAATATATGTCAACAGTTATTTTGAATAAAAATGTATTGTATTTTATACTATATGATATGAATAGTCATCTAGCACTTACGAGTAAGTGTTTGCCAATACAAGAAAATTGAGTACTAAGTAACTCAATAAATTTAACTTATTAAGTTTAGGAGTTTACTGTCATCTCATTTTGCATCAAGATTCGGGAAGATGTTGATTTTTCAGCTCTATCTTCAGAAATTCGTCATCATGAAAAAACTTATTGCAACAAAACGAACATTCTATCTGTGAGTTACAAGGACCATTTTACGGCTCCATCTTCTTCAACATTATACGTAATGGAAAGTACACATCAAAAAACCAACAAATCCGAACTCGACTATCTTATCTCTTTTTAAATGTGAGTTCCGGTAGCAGACTTTCAGCTCCATCTTCAGAACATCATGAGTACTAATTAAACTTAGTAGCAACAAAACCAATGAGCCTAAGCTTTGATGTCTGGTCAAAACTCTGCTTGTGGGAGTTGCGGTTTTTAACATCCAAACTACATCATGAGATCAGGTGGATGGTAAAATAATATTGCATTGTCACTGAACTTACACAAGTTTGCCAAGTTTTAATATCTACAAACAATTATCAGAATGTCGTTAAGAATGGTTTGCAATATTTAGAATATCTGTTATTTGCATACGAAAATTGTCAGTTAAATAGAAGCTGATGCTCTTCGAATCAGGGTCTTACAGCATCAGGTTAAGGTAATCATGTCATTGCAATATTACTGAAGTGTCAGAATACAACGATAAAGCCTTTACAGATTGCTTAATTCCTTTCATTAATTTTAAGAGAGCTGGTGATCTTGAAACGACTTAACAAATGCTATTGAATATGTGGTAAGATAATGCTTTCAATTAAAAGAGACCGCAACCAAATCGAACCATCTGCCTGGGCGCTATGACGCCACGGACAGACACACAGATATACACCTTAAACTTATAACACCCCTCGTTTTTGCGTCGGGGGTAAATAAAACAGGATAAAAGACATGTCAAGCTAGCATCAAAAACTCATTTCATATTTATGTGCCACAAATAAAGCAAAAGGGGCGGAAAAATATAGCTCAGCGCTATCTAGAAAATAAAGATTTTCGTAATAGCATTGGTGCAGTTGACGGCTAATGTATTACGATGATAAAACCACAACAAAGCTAGTCACCTCACTACGGAAATATCGGTACAGTATGATGCAAATTATAGTTTATATTCAAAAGAAATTTCAATTCTCTTTTGAATATAAACCTTACTAGGTGGTAAAGTTTTGTCATCGGCTCGACCGGGTCTGGTGTCACCGCCTTACCTATTCCTGCCGCAATAGCGTCAGTGCTAGTCACTGTCGTGTTCTGGTTTGGAGGGTAAGGTAGCCGGTAAACTTATGCATGTGGCATTAGACCTCGCCTCGCAACGCACCATTAACACCTTTGGTACCTATAGGCGATGGTTGACTCTTTCCATCAGGAGACCCATCTGCTTGTTTGCTATCTTATGATATAAAAAAATTATAATAAATGAGATTGATGAGGTCAGTCTCAACGTGCTACAAGAAAATAGCGTCTGTCGAAATTATCAAATTAATTTATCGTACTATTATAGACCCATATTAGAATTCAACGTACACTTTTTAATAGCAAGTAATTTTTAAAAAGGAATATCAACTATATTCCTGTATAAAGTCATGAAACTAATCAAACTTGTTTTTTTTAATTTTTAAATCAAGCAAAGCTTTTCGTTTCTGCGACAGAGTTATTAGTTTTTTTTATTTATAACCAACCAAAGAAATTAGAACAATGTCGTATAGGTAATACGCAAAATTTTAATCAAGCTACTGTATAAAATGCAACAAAAATGATATTATTTATTACTATAGTCGAAACTTACAACACAGAAAGCTGTATTTACAAGCTAGCTACTCTTAGTATCATCCTAAATAAATTAAAAAAAAAGGGTTTTTAGCCCGTGTTGGTCCGGGGCTACTTTGAAGAATAGGCCAACCGCCGTTCTGCCAGGCAGGTCGTAAAAGGCACCGAGTGGCTATGCGCGTCACTACCATCGTGACTACTAAATTCTGCATCGGCTCCACCGGGTCTGGTACCACCGCCTTACCTATTCCTGCCGCAATAGCGTCAGTGCTAGTCACTGTCATGTTCCAATTGGGAGGGTAAGGTAGCCGGTAAACTTATGCATGTGGCATTAGACCAGACAAGATAGCACCGCACCTATAATATAACATATTTGCTGTCTATAGGCGATGGTTGACTCTTTCCATCAGGAGACCCATCTGCTTGTTCACTATTTTATATTACATAAAAAATGTGTCATCTATTTGATCTGTAAACGACAAACAAATATTTTGCTGTAAACAAACGTTGTTCATCTTTTACGTTTTAAGTGGTTGAAATCAAATAATCATCTCACAAAAGTATTGTTGTTGTTGCAATATATCGATGATATATTGCAACGTGATGCCTTAAAATCGTATGTAATCATTGTGAATTCAAGTACCTAATATTAATCTTTTGGAATTTAGTATAATAAAAAGTGTCCGTCATACAATATACATTTCAGAACAAATTAATAATGTATTGCAATAACTACAAGCATGCGTTGCTTTTGCCAACTTTATATAGACTCTCATTATTTTCTTTGGCACATAGATAGAAACAGGACACAGCAAATTTTATCTCAGGATAAAACATTTTCCCATAGGATTCATTACAAACTTTGAGAGTGCTGTGAGCTGCTACTCGTATGAAAAAAATAATAAATTTTGATGTGATTTTATTATATTTTGTGCTGGTGTTGTATATTTTTAAAGGCAATGTGCCGTTGAGCTCGCCCCTTATTCCCATTGCTGTGACTTGTGAACCAGAATCAACAGCGGCAAGTGGCAACCTCCTAATGATCACTGAACTGCGAGCTCAAGGAAAATTTAAACTGTCTGGGAACGATCAACAAAATTAGAAGTATATTGGAGGATTAGGAAAATACATTCAGTTTAGCTGGTATAATATAATATATGTATACTATTAATGTTCCAATCACGGTCTTATCTATTTATCTTAATACCGAGATTTCTCGAAGCACAAGAAGCCGTTCTAAAACAGATGTGGCAAAAACAAACTCAAAATATACTTTTACATACATTACATGTAATACAGATCTATTTATTCTATAAAATCAACCTTATAAGCAGGTGTTTTTAGGGTGTCGAAGTAAACCAGGAACCCTTATAGTTTCGCTATGTCCGTCCGCCCGTCCGTCCGTCTGTCCGTCCGTCCCTGCATCCGTTCGTCCGCACGATTGCTCAGAGATCCTTATTACTAGAAAGCTATAATTTGGCATAAATATACATATAAGTCACGTCAACAAAGTTGTAACATAAAATCTTGAATAATATTTTTTTCAGGGTAGCTCCCCTATATGTAAAATAGGGATGTTAATAATTTTTCTCTCACGTACCCCATCGTGTGGATAGGTTTTAAATAATATTGTAAGTTTGTGAAAACAATATCTTACAAGGAGTTGTAAGATATTAAGCTTTTAAGTGCTAATTTTTGTTAGAGTCAAGTGTCGTCGTCGTCGTCCCCCCCCCCCCCCCCCCCCCTGCAAACTAAACGGTTGGTTTTGGGGATGAGAAAAAATCACGGTCATTGTAAATATAATGAAGTTAAAAGGAAAACTGTCACGGTTTAGAAGGCTTTACAAGTTTCAGAGTAATAGTCGACCAACTTATATAATGTACTTAAAGAACATTTTATAGTGAACCTGTGGTGCGGTTATAAATTTGTCATTGACGTTGAATAGCTTAAATGATCATAGTATGAAACTATAAAACCCCTCTTCTTTGTCCGCATTATTTTTATGAGTAACTTCGGAAACCTACAATGAGCGTGGCTCGACACGCACTTTAGCAATTTTTAAAAATAGAAAATGAAAAGAGTATCTTTTATCTGAAGAGATAGGCAAAGGTACAACCAATGTACCTACGATTAGCCGATGATACCTAACCCCATGATTTGATAGGTGGCAAGTCTATCGCCAACCGGGCACTTATCAAAACCCGGGCAGTTTATCAGAAAACAAAAAAAAACGTTTTAGAATTGTCCGCCCAATATCAAAACTAATTATTATACATATTTAGTTTTTATATTAGAGTTGTGTGAAAGAAAACTTTAGGACAATTTACCCAGTTATGGGATAGATGGACCTGTGCTGTCTGCTGTGCAATCTAAAGTCTCTCGAAATTATGTATGTGTCGCAGACAAATTCTATAATTCGTCCGAATACAAATTACGTTGTCAGATTGCAAAGATAAATACGTTTTAGAAAATGCCTTACGCCGATTATAAAATGACGTTATTATATAATATGAATGACATTTACCGCCGCCGTTGACAAATTGCTGCGGTGGCGGTTGTTTATTTAGAATTAGAACCCTATCCGGCTTTTTATATAAAAAAGAAGTAGGTTTGTTTAGATCCTACACCCGGGAAAGGGACGACCGTCGACGACATCAGAGTTTATAGTTGACATTGACGCCATTTATGTCATTAGCAACTTGCCTTCGGCAATTTGCAGCTTAGGTTTATTAAATGACGATGCCATTTGTGTACGAATGAATTATAGATTTTGCCTGCGACATATGTATGTAAGCATGGAACATAGAACAAGGGGAAGTGAAGAGTGGGCGTGCCGCGTGCGTCACTATTATGCGCTTTTACTCTAAATTGCCTTAGTGATACTTATCATATCATTAGGAGATAATCGTCGTGCGAAAATCTATTATACACTGAATTATGCCATCCTTGAATGCAGAAATGATAGTAGAATACAGATGATTAAAAATGGAGATATTTCATATCATTCGAAAGTACAATTTTCATTTTATTTTAATTAAATTCCTGATTTAATTAAAATAAAATGAAAATTTAATCTCTAATGATATAATAGAAAGTCAAGCTAAAATCAACCGTACACCTTACATATAAAGTTTATTTTAGGTTGACCTAATTTTTCTAGAAAGATATACGTAATGACAGTCATTACGTATATCGTTCTAGAAAGTTCTCTACTCAAATATGATCAACTGAAAAGTACAGAAAAATCAATACTGACATCTATTGTAGAATAGCGAAACTATTAAGATCTTAAGTTTCACTATTGTACAAATAGATGAATCTGTTTTGAATAGACTACAAAAGGACGTAAATACTATTTTTTTTTGTAGCAAAATAAAAATTATTGTAACGCAGTTTAGTATATTTTTAAATGTTCTGTTTGTGTGTGTTCAGATAATTGTTGTTTAAAATGAAAACGACCAATGAAACAATGTTTGCATTAGTAGTTTATATGCAATAATGATTATTTTATGTGTGAGTAGCGCGATCGCGGTACTGATACAAATGTTTGTACTTGCCAACTTCGCTTGTTCTATGTTCCATGTATGTAAAGTATAGATTCACCATTTAACAATGTGATGTCCTGCGTACATATTGGTCCGCGTGGCGTTTGATCAATATACGAGTACAAAACTTGTTGTTATCCTGTAACTTTTAGTATTACGAATACAAATACACGTCATGACGTTTAAAAATACGTGACAACTTTTTCTCAGACCATCACGAGTGCAAGTTCTTATTTTCAGGTGCATTAAAGAAAATGGTTTGGTATCGATTGGGAGGGTAATGTAGTCGTTAAACTTTTGCATGTGGCATTCCAACCATGAGACACAAATGTCAACGCACTATTAACATCTGTAGTATGCAATGGGTATCTCTTTCCATCAGGAGAGCCATCTGCTCGTATGCTATCATAAGGACGAAAAAATTTAATCGCATTAAAACTGCAAACAAATCAACTTCCTATTTCCTATATCCCCAAAATCTAATTTGTCACCGAATTAAAATATGTTATGAAACTACCTGGAAAACCTTTAACCTTTGAAACAAGAAATAAAAATCGGTTCAAGCGTATTCGAGTAATCAATGCACATACATAAAAAAGTATCATCACGCCCGGTTCCCTTGTGGGATGGGCAAAGTAAACCGAACCTCTATAGACGGTTCATCACAATTCACCGGTTTGTTGGTTAGCGAGATAAATGGTGATCCTCATCACCGCTTTTACCGATATATTAACGATTATCGTTTATTTCTAGCGATAATCGGGACCGACGACTTACGTGCTCATCGAGGCACGGTGAGGTACGAGACGGAAAAAGATTCTGGCGAATTATAAACCTCCTAATTTTTGGGAGGTCAGTTGAAAAGAAAAAATATTATAGTATGTGTTAAATATCAAAAACACTATTCATCACTGTACTTTATATGTCTTCAAATAAGTCTATGATATGTCGATCCGATTACCAGCCAGCCGAAGTTATTCTTGACCGGATATTCAATATCCGACGGCACCGTTTTAACCCAATAAATGAGCTATTTTTGTCAAATACTTTGCTTTGACAATATCTGTAGTATATTACTTTTTTATTGCTTTCTGAGCTTTTAATATAAACTAGCGATGGCCAGTTGATCGAAATTCGACCTTAACTTTTAAAATAAACACCTAGTTTTATTTTCTAAGTTTAACATATTATTTTTTTATAAATGTAATTTCCCTCGCCGAGTGTAATCCATATATATATATATATATATATATATATATATATATATATATATATATATATATATATATATATATAGAGAACGGCTGAACCGATTTGGCTAATTTTGATTTTGAATTAATAATTGAAATCCAGGGAAGGTTTAAAAGGTGAGAAAATATAGAAAAAAATAAGAGCACTTAAAAAGGCAGAACATCGTTTGCCGGGTCAACTAGTAATATATAAAAATATTAACATTCTGCACTTCTTATCCATATACATTTTAACTCCTTCGTTCGTGTGAGTTTCGTAAAAAGAGGTACACATTTTTCGCTTTACTTATTAATATTTTTGAAACTATTGCTGTTAACCGTCACTTCTTTCGCGTGACCAAAATCGTTACATCCTTTTGCTTAGTCGAACAAAAATGTAGCCTATATTACTCCTGGATACTGTAGTTTTCTACATTTATAATATTTTTTTGTTTTATAATTAGATAGTAAACAAGCAGATGGCTGTCCTGTTGAAAAGAGAAACCATCGCCTATAGACAACAAAGATGTTAATGGAGCGTCGTTATCCGTGTTGCGTTGCATAAGTCTACCGGCTACCTGATGATCTCCTGATGAAAAGAGTCAACCACCGCCTATAGACACCAAAGATATTAATGTTGCGTTGCTATCTTGTGGCGAGGTCTAATGCCACATGCATAAGTTTACCGGCTACCTTACCCTCCAAAACGGAACACAGCAACGACAAGCACTGACGCTATTGTGACAGGAATAGGTAAGCAGATGGTACCATATACCCGGGCGAGACGTTGCGGAACTTTACCACCTATTAGCCACAATAGTAGAGACACGTATAGCCAATCCTCTTACGACCTGCCTGGCAGAACGGCAGATGGTCTATTCTTCAAAAAAAGGGTACGAATCAACATGGGAGAGGAGAATTAAATCTCAATAAAAATTCACAGAATAAATTATTTTAAATAAGTTTTTTTCTTCTTTCTTCTTTGAAGTAGGCAAATTCGCTTGTGATATAGATGTTAGGATCGGTTTTGTTGTTCTCGATTACGACCAAACTTACAATCAAATCTTTGACGGCGAGCTTCGTACCGCCCATAAAATGAATATGTGAAGCAAAACTTCGTAGCCCTTTTTAAGACAATTACGTAAACAAGGGGTATAAAATGTGGCATAGTTAAAGTTTACATGGTGAAGAAGTTTTTTTTACATCATAAGATAGCAAACAAGCAGATGGGTCTTCTGATGAAGAGTCAACCATCGCCTATAGATGCCAGAGGTGTCAATGGTGTGTTGCTATCTTGTGGCTAGGTCTAATGCCACATGCATAAGTTTACCGGCTACCTTACCCTCCAAACCGGAACACGATAGTGACTAGCACTGACGCTATTGCGGTAGGAATAGGTAAGGCGGTGGTACCAGATCCAGTCGAGCCGATGCAGAACTTTACCACCTAGTAAAAGTGCATAAAATATATTAAGAACACATTAGAAGTGCATAAAACACACTAGAAGTATGAATACATAAAACACACACACATACGTATATTATTTACTATTATTTTTATGATCACGGTATGTTGTCAACCTTAGAAGAGATTTTATTGTATTAATCTATATGGTCTAATTTCGACCACAGCCCGATCGCTTCATTTTAAATCGTAAAATTTTTGACAACTGTGAACAATTTCTACAGGAAAAATAATATTTTAACCACGAAATAAAGAAAACAAGCGGAATTGGCAAGTACAAACATTTGTATCAGGACCGCGATCGCCACACTCACACATAAAATAAGCATTATTGCATATAAACTACTAATGCAAACATTGTTTCATTGGTCGTTTTCATTTTAAACAGCAATAATCCGAAACACACAAACAGAACATTTAAAAATATACCGAACTGCGTTACAATTAATTTTATTTTGCTACAAAAAAAAAGAGTATTTACGTCCTTTTGTAGTCTATTCAAAATAGACTCATCTATTTGTACAATAGTGAAACTTAAAAACGTAATAGTTTCGCTATTCTACAATAGATGGCAGCATTGATTTTTCGTAGTTTTCAGTTGATCATATTTGAGTAGAGAACTTTCTAGAACGATAACGTAATAACTGTCATTACGTATATCTTTCTAGAAAAATTAGGTCAACCTAAAATGAACTTTATATGTAAGGTGTACAGCTGATTTTACTTTGACTTTCTATTATATCATTAGAGATTATATTAAATCAGGAATTTAATTAAAATAAAATGAAAATTGTACTTTCGAATGATATGAAATATCTCCATTTTTAATCATCTGTATTCTACTATCATTTCTGCATTCAAGGATGGCACAATACGGCATAATTCAGTGTATACTGGATTTTCGCACGACGACTATCTCCTAATGATATGGTAAGTATCACTAAGGCAATTTAGAGTAAAAGCGCATAATAGTGGCGCACGCGGCATGCCCACTCTTCACTTCCCCTTGTTTTCTTTATTTCGTGATTATAACCATTTTGCTCGCATTTTTTCCATTTTTTTCTCTCAATAAAAATCTTTCGCGAACTTGAACGAATGCTTGAAAAAAATTGTCAGTTTGGTCTATTCGTTCCCAAACTTTTGCTCTTAGCAACAAATTTAGTGATTATATTTCATAGATAATAAATAAAAACGCGCCGGATGCCCCGACAGTATGGTAACTACTGGGATAGGTAAAGTGGACCAAACTTCATAATACTTACTTTTTCATGCACGGCGATTTGTTGACTTATCTACTAACGAGCATAGGGATGGACCCGGTAACCAGATATGCGAGAAACCTTAATAACTATCATTGGCATGTGATCATCAAGAGTAATATTATACCACCATTTTATAAACTCCAGACGAGTATTAAAAAGTTCACCATTACTATTTAGACAGAATCACCTCGTGTTGCTCCGGGCCCTTTAGAAGAGTAGGCTATCTTATATTTGCCATTCTGCCAGGAAGTTTGTAAAAGGCAAATGATTGGATATATACATGTCATTACCATCGTGACTATTAAAGTACGTATAGAGTTCTACAACGTCTCGCCCGATTTTTTGGTAACACCCCCCTTACGTATTCCTGCCGCAATAGCGTGAATGCTTGTCATTATCGCATTCCGGTTTGTTAAGGTAGCCAGTAGACTTATGTATGTGGCATTGCTATCCCATCATACGGATAGCAACGCTCCATTAACATCTTTGATGTCTATAGGCGATGATTTTTTTCTATCCATCAGCAGCCATCTGCTTTTATGCTGTCTAGTGATATAATAAAACACTCGAAAGACATAATACTAATGGCTTAATACAGCTTAATTTACTTGATCTTTACTACTATATTTATATCAATACTAGCGTATTGTTACTAGGTACTAATACCTAATAAAAGTAACATAAAAATGGTGTTTTTATAAAGAAAACATAAATATTCAATACAATAATGCATAGACGAACTTAATGCTATAGAATTTTATCAAGATTTCATTTAAAATAATAATGCTATGTAATAAGCACTGGCCGTCGAGCGCTTTCGTTCATTTCAATTTTCAACTTTTCAAGTTGAATCAGAATCGATTCGTTGTTTTTGTAAAGCAAAACTTATTCAACTCACGCTCCTGACATTCCAGAAACAGAAAAACAATTTCCAATCAGACATTCACTCTGTAAATAAATTAAAAGTTCCTCCTAATGAATTAGAGGTTTAAAATAATTGAAATTGTTGCTCGCGAGCGAACGTGAGTTGAGTTTGGGATATTTAAATAAAATAAATAATTTCCAATTTTCTACACGGGCCAATCAAAAACTCTAGAAAGTTAAAATGTAGTTAGGTTTTTGAGATATCCATTCACACTTTTTTATAAGTAAAAATCTTTTTATTAGCATTTTCACACCAGTAGGTACGTGCTTTGTGTATGTGTTATGTAAGCATATAATACAGATATACTGGCTAATTTATGTTATTTTATTTCATAGAATAGTAAACGAACAGATGCTCAGTGGAAGTATATACACATCACCGACGATTTTCCCATCCTAGTGGAGGTTGAGTAATGTCACATGGATAAGTTTACCGGCTACCTTTTCCTTCAAATGGAAAACGATATAAGAAAAGAGATAAACACAAACTCTATTGCGTAAAGTGATGACCTCGAAACTGGGCGGACCGTCATAGAACCAGGTAGCCACTATGTTAGTGACATTATTGGACAATTCTTGACCTTTTACGAACTACCGGGTCTCTTCTCCAAAAGAGGCACGGACGTAGTCGTATCCAACATTTTTCAGGACTTAATAAGCTTGAAAAGTAGTAGAAATTTAAAACTGATTTTTATTTAAGTATTCAATAATATTATGTCAATATTGCATCTTGTGCAGGGTGGTGATAGAAGATTTTATGTTTTTAACTGTTCTCTACCAAGTAGTTTGAGAAAACTGAATGATTAGCCAGACGTGTCGACTACTAGGTGATAGAGTTGCTGCGTACTGCATTATTTCACTCAATAATTTTCAAAAAATTGTTAACTAAATTAAATTAATTTTATAACACAATAAAAATTATATATAAACAATAACAATTGTTATAAAATTAAAATAATTTTATTACAATAAAAATTAATTTTATTACTCAATAATTCGAATTTTTAACTTTGATTTTATGATCAGGGTTGAGCAGATGCCTCACTTTGCCCCACTGAGAGTACGCCTATTTGGCCGGACCGACTCGTAGTAAAGAATTATAGGACATTGTCTAAAACAACAATCGCTAATATTATAAGGAAGTTGCTTAATATTATTCTGATTATATAAGGGATTTTCTTCTTTAGCCTTAATTTATATGTGTCGCTTAAATTTTTGTCAATATTTAACAAAAAAATACTGTTTTATACAACCCAATGATTAGCTGACCGGGATTGGTTTGTCCTCAAATGAAGTAGCAGAAAAAAGATTATAAGTAAAAATCTTCTCATACCTACATACGTCTTTATTTTACATTTAGCCTTACCGGGTTCTATGTAATATCTTACCAAAAATAAATGTTTATAGGTATTTTATTAAATTATTTTATTGACTAATGCCCGGTCACTATGTCAGTAAAATGAATCGTTTTAATTAACGGACATTTTTGTGGTTGAAAACTATGTGCCAGACGCTATTTTATATAACTAAAACTAAATAAATTTTAAACCATTTTAGAATGTCTGTAATTTTGATATTATTTTAATAAAATGTAAATGAATACAAAATTATTTTTTCAGACATTAATTTGGTTGCTTAGTCGACCTGATCGATTTATAGAGTACGGTGGCATTATGCTAGTTGTTAAAGAGAGATAGCGGCAAATTTGACGGACGGAAGAGAGACAAGAGTACATCAAAATTATTAAAAATAAACTTTTTTTATTTTTAATAAAAGTGATATATTCATACGTAAAGGAAAAACTTAAGACAATTATTTATGTGAAATTTGGACTTTGGAGTATGAAAATTGGCACAATTAAAGTTTACATTGCGGAGGACTACGGTAACCAAATATTTTTAAATTATTTGCCTTAGAAATATATTTAATTATAACAAATAAACGTAACACACACTACATTCATGTAAACACACGATATTATACACACATATATTATGCTATATTCATTATTCTTAACGGCTAAAGTCAGTTGTCAAACTTAACATAGATTTTATTGTTTAGTCTATGGTAAAAATTAGGCCACAGGCTTGGAGTATTAAACCAAAGTACGATCAAAGGCCACAGGCGATCGCAAGTTCAAGTAAAATTAACATAATATTAAGCTTTCAATGTTCATTGTGTAAACAGTAGGCCGATGTAACTACTGCAAGTAACTTGTGTTACCGACCGCCTGCCGTTGAATGTACATACTACTTAATTTCACTGCCATCTAGCAGATATATGTAAAACTATATCACGAAGTGTCTAAAATTTATGAGTTTGTGTTGTGAACATATATAGTAACAACACAAATTACTAGATGTCGCTCACGTACAGAATTATACATATAATAACTGTACATTGATATTTTTAAAAGAATACTTGGGGCGTGGTATATCGAATCGATATCGAAGTCAAAAATATAGTCTTTAGAATTTTTATCTATTTGTCTGTATGTATGTCCGGGGTAAACTTAAAAAGTACTGCATGGATTTACGTACTTTAAATTTTGCATGAATATTACTAACAGGTCGGGCCAACGTATAGGCTACATATTACCACGCTATAACCTACGGGGGAGGAGCTGTGCGGAGTAAACGAAGTAAGCCAGCGTACCAACTACTGTCAGGATGACGATACTTGGCACGTAGGTACATCGACCGACGCGACGTCACTATTTTGAAGTTCGGTGACGTCGGCGAGACAATTTCGCCCGGGTCTGGTACCAACGTCTTACCTATTCCTGCCGCAATAGCATTAGTTCTTGTCATTGTCGTGTTTCGGTTTGATAGTTAAGGTAACCGGAAAACTTATGCACGTAGCATTAAGACTCTACCAAAGGGATAGCAACGCACCATTAAACACCTGCATAGTGTTTATAGGCGATAGCTATTTCTTTCCACCAGGAGAGCTGCTTGTTTGCTATCTTATGAATATGATATAAGAAAAAATCATGGTTCGGGATCCCACAGCTATTTTGAGTTAGTTTGGTATATATACCACCTGGTAAATCGTCAGGTATATGTATAGCTTACGATTTTTTTTCGATGCAAGATTTTTTTAAAATATACTTAATGAAATGTCTACAGCATTAAAAGTGTAAACATTTGCGACTTTTCTAACTTTACGGATACGGTGGTATTATAAGTTTCCACTAGTTCAGTTGTAAGAAAAATTCTGACATCGTTTCCATTAATGAAAGGCCCATAATATTTAATGTATTTTAGGCATACATTTATCGTTTTTAAGTTCACATATTTACTTAGTTTTCTTTTATTTGTTATAGTTATTGCTTAGTTTTTTTTATGTCATTATATAGCAAACAAGCAGATGGCTCTCCTGATGGAAAGAGAAACCATAGCCTATAGACATCATCGATGTTAATATTGCGTTGATTTCTGTGTGGTGGAATGACAATGCCACATGTATAAGTCTTCCTTACCCTCCAAACCGGAACATGGCCATGACAAGCATTGACGTTATGCATAGAGTATACCTACGCGCTATAAACACAACCCACCCTTGCAGTCGGGTAAAAATAACCGTGAAATAAACTTAGGATTCAAAGGAAGACTCTGTCGATACGTCAGCAGAATAAACACGTGTCGCTTCTAAACCTTTTCTAGGAAAATTAAAGAATATCGTAATATCGACGACGCGACGCAAAAAATTGTTACTAAGTGGTCATTTTGTGCACGGTAATATATTGAAAATGGCAATTTGGCTGCTTTAAGTACTTCATATTTTTAAATATTATATTGCTCTCTTTTCTTCCTCTCATTTTTCATCTATATAGTATAGAGTTCTATCTTACCCTTCACCAAGTTCTAGCCTACTTTGATTGCCCTATCACGTCGTTAAAGTTTGATAATAAATAAAATATGAACTAACACATTTCCCAATAAAATTGTTTATTTGTATCATAATATAGCAAACAATGGCTATCCTAAAATAGTTAACTATTGCATATCGACGCCCCCCGCGAATATTCCGGTAATAAGCTATTACTGAGTTTTTCGTGTTATGTGTTTTTCAGCATTTAGAGGTCATGGTTCACCTTGTTAATTTTTTCTACAATCTTTCTATTGATATTTACAAAGATATGAGAATACTATTTACCTTTATATAAACGAATAAAACGGCTGTAATCTAATTTATACTTTCCATCGACGAAAAACATATCAAACTTTTGTAAGCAAGTATATATTGCCTCCATATGCAGGAAGCTTATAAAGATTAGCTTTCTTTTGAGATAAAAAAACTATTCGAAAAGTAAATATTAAAAAAATACTATTTTATTTTTCCTGAACAATTTGTACTTTTCTGTTACCGGAATATTCGCGGGGGGCGTCGATATATTATGTATGAACATTGTACATACAAAAACATGTTGTGGCATGCAATTTGTGCAGCTAACAAGTAGATGGTTATCTGATAGATCTAAATATTCTAGACAAATACCAGGAATGTTGAGGTTTGGCTATTTGGGTAGCAGGAGTGTATGCCATATGTACAAGTTTATCGACTACTTTGCACTGCAAAGAGTAATACGACAGCGACAGGCAATGTAGTTATTGCGGCAGGAAAGACTGTGGTACCATGGCAGTAGCAGGGTGGTTTAGTCATATAATCAGACTGCTTAATGCACAGGGAACACATCGTGTCTTGGACTTAGTATCATATGAACCATCAGACATTATTTTATTACTAAACTAGCTGTTGACCGCGACTTCGTTCGCGCAAACTTCGTTTACTCCGCACAGCTCCTCCCCGTAGGTGATAACGTAATAATATGTAGCCTATATGTTAACCCGACCTATTAGTAATATTCATGCAAAATTTGAAGTAAATCCATGCAGTACTTTTTGAATTTACCCCGGACATACATACAGCCAAACAGACAAACAGACAAAAATTGTAAAAACTATATTTTTGGCTTCAATATCGATTGTAGATCACGTATTCTTTTAAAAAAATATTCAATGTACAGTTTTGACTTTCCTACGATTTTATAATATGTATAGATTTAATATTAATATTTAAGCGAAAATATGAAGAATGTCGTGTTTATAATTCAAATTAATTTATTATTAGTAGACATGATTAGTAGACATTAAAAGTTTAAATGTCATTTCTTACTAATTTCTCAACATTCACCTATGAAATCCGCTAAATCCCAGTTAAGGTGGTCAATCACATTTAAAATCCTGTTATGTCAGTCCCATAGTTATGCGAGGTTTATGGAACGTTTATGAATGATTATCTTATAGAACGTTTACCAGGCCTAATGAGTGTTTTAGTTATAGTAGCTTTTAAACCTACAATAAGGATTTTTATGATTATCACTGATAAGTAGAGAGAGAATGTTTTCAATATATTTTTTTATTTTTATACTTTTTATTTAGGATTCATTAACTTCGACACTAGGATTATATGATGATAACTTAAGCAATCTTGTCTTTTCATTCAGAGAGTGAATATCGTGGGGATTATTGAGTAACTTGTGGAGTTTTAAACTTCTTATTATTAGCCCCTCTAGAGACCCCTTGTTGGTTCCTGGCTCCTTTGAAGAATAGACCAACTATCGTTCTGCCAGGCAGGTCGTAAAAGGCGACCGATTGGCTATGCGAGTCACTAATATCGTGGCTACTACTCGAGTTCTGCATTGTCTCGCCCGGGTCAGGTACCGCCACCTTGCCTATTTCTGCCGCAATAGCGTCAGTGCTTGTAGCTGTCGTGTTCCGCTTTGGAGGGTAAGATAGCCTGTAAACTTATGCATGTGGCATTAGACCTCGCCACAAGATAGCAACGCAGTATTAACACCTTTAGTGTCTATAGGCGATGGTTGACTCTTACCATCAGGAGACCTATCTGCTTGTTTGCTATCTTATGATATAAAAACAATAAATGTAGTGTGTGTAATGTTTTTTTTATTAATTTAATGTATTTGTAATGCTGAGGCTGCACATACGTATATCGTCCTGAAGTTATATGCACGCTAAGGCACCTGTTCTTCTAAGAAGTACCGGGACCAATGCGGAGAAATGTGACATCATTACATAGTATAAAACAAAGTCGCTTTCTCTGTCTGTCCCTATGTCCCTATGTATGCTTAAATCTTTAAAACTACGCAACGGATTTTGATGCGGTTTTTTTTAATAGATAGATTGATTCTTGAGGAAGGTTTAAGTGTATAAACCTTGATAGCTGATATTCCCACGGGAACAAAAGCTGCGCGGTGAAACCGCGGGCAGGTCGCTAGTACGTGATATAATACAAACATGTATAGGCACTATGCTATTTTCTTTATGGCTAAAGTTGGTTGTCAAAAATAGATTTTATTGTTTAGTCCATGATCGAATTTTGGCCACAAGCGATCGCTAATAAAATTTGAAGAGTTTTACTGTCCATCTCCTGTCTCCAACATCAGGTCCTCATGAAATTATCATAATATTGTACCTACTGTCATGGAAACACAATGTGTGTGTTTTCCATAACAGTTGATTTAGCTTATTTTATTTAAAAAATTCGAAATATTTAAAAATTGACAGCCATCGAATATCCGTGGTCATAACACAAAACCGTTTAATAATAAACATATTATTTTTATGCACTCCTGCGCAATGTAAACTTTAATTGTAGTAAAAAGGGCTACAAAGTTTCCTTTTCACGTATTAGTACAATAAAGATATTAATTGCCTTTTTCCCTTCTTCTCTATTGTACCCATTTTAACTGTGCATGTCATACTACTCTGGGATATCTACATATTAATATAGGTACAAATAATATTTTTTTCATAATTTATTTATGGAGGCCTCGTGTCAGATTTTATTATAGTAGAGGGGACAAACGAGCAGGTGGTGCACCTGATGGTAGGTGGTCACCGCTGCCCATGGACATCTGCAATACTAGGGTTCTTGCAATTGCGTTGTCGGCCTTTTAGGAGTGAGTAAGCTCGTTTCTTGAAGGTCCCTAAGTCGTATCTGTTCCGAAACACCCCCGAGGGTAATTGATTCCTCAAAGGAGTAGTGCGAGGCAAAAAGTGCCGACAAAAGCGCACGGTATGGATTTCCAGACATCGAGGTGGTGAGGATGGAACTTTCAATTTTGACGCGATGTCCAATGATGGAACTTAGCGGCAGGAATTAGTCCAAACAACTCGTCGGAACACTCCCCATGATACATAAGGTAAAAGATGCAAAGCGAACCTACATCTCTGCGTAACGCCAAAGAGTCAAGCCGATTAGAAATAGCCTGGTCGTTGACGATTCGAACGTTGAATGCGATCAAGAGGAAAGAGGAAAAATTTAGTCAATCAGCAGAAAAATAGTCAAAATAGTTAATAGTCACATATATCTCTCAAATACATAAGAGTATACTATATATATATGTTTTTTGTTATTTTTTTTTTGTAAGTAAACATTTTTCGCCGTTATTGTCAGGGGTTCTATTAGTATGAGAATGATTTAGCTAATTTTTTTTTACTAGCTGTACCCGCGACTTCGTTCCCAATTGCTATCCTTATTCGTATTTGACCACAGTGTAACTCATGTTCAGTTATCAGCAACGCTATTAACTGCAGTTACATAGTTTTATCAAGAAAGGAACTTTTTACTGTGGATTTGATAACGCGTTGACTTTGGTATCTACCCTTGTAGGACCTCAGACCGTGTACCTGAAGACACCACAGAGCAGCATTAGAAGCCTAACATAGACCTGTCGTAACGCCTTATATGTATGTTCTACAGTCAAGCTTTTAATTTTCTTTGTGCGTCAATACTACTATATTACCTATACTCATTCTGGATAGTCAAAGAACATTTTTAAGCCTATTTTTATTGTGAGAAAGGTCACACACGGTGATATAAATGTATCTAATTAAATACATAAATAAACATCACTGAACAAATTACACGTATTGATCTAACCCCAACGACATTTACTTTTTTACATATCATGATATCACTGACTAGCAACCCCAAAAGAAGGAATTTATTTGATTGTGATATGGGTGTTAGTCAACTACACTAATACATAGAAATACATAAGTTTATAAACACTCAATCTATTTAATAAACACCCAAATTCAGACAAACAAACATCTAGGTACGCTCATCACACAAACTTTCGTTCCTATCGGGAATCGAACCTGAGCTCCAAAATAAGTGTTGGAGTGCACTCTTGGAATCCGTCAAAATGAAAATATTTTTGTTTCGATTGGAAGTAGGAAAACGGAAAAAGGGCATATTAGTTGCACACGCACAGGCCCACTGGACTTACACAGCGGACTCAATTTTACAAAATATTACACAGTTCATATTGAACAATATTTTTTATACTACACCTATTCCGAAAGCACATTAGTTCTTACTTGAAAAAGGAGAAGAAAGTACGTAATTCCAAGCGAACCAATATGCGGGCAGCAAAAATGTATGGGATTTACTTTCTCCCCTTGGGGAGAAAGTAATTTTCTCCCCTCCTTTAACTTTTTAAAATTCATAAGTTTGTATCTCGAAGCACATCAAAATGTTACTGGCCACTAGCATTTACTAAGGAAACTTGGCAGTATGTGCTTTATTTCATTTGCCTCCTCAATATTAAAAAAAAATTATTGTACGCTCAAATTTTCTTTTTTATTGTATCTTCTTCTTACATTCTGTTCTGATGTCTATGTCTAGTAGCGAGAATGAAGATTTTTTACGCCGCCTGAATTAAAAGTAGCTGCTCAAACAGTCATTTTAAACCTTTTGCCAGAAAAGTCCAAGCATAAGTACAACAAAACATATGAAGAATTTATGGAGTTTCAATAATTGTAATAATTTTAATATAAATTTTAACTAAAATGTTTTTATTTTCCTCATTGGTGTAGTATAAAGCAGTATGTATCACTCGGGAGAAAATGCGATACTTAACTTGAGTGTATTGAGGTCCTCAGCTGCGCTTCGGGCCTCAAAAAACACTCTCGTGAGGTATCGGTCATTTTCTCGCCTTATTGAACAAACTCCTATTCTATGAGTCAAACAATATAGAACAAATTGGTAAACGTTTTTCCAACTATTCGGCCGGACGTTGTTATGTACATAAATCACATTTTATTACACAAAAATTATCTAATTATAATCTGGTCATGTAGTAATAGTGTAAATAAGTATGTGCCCCTTAATATAAATGCTATTAGAGATACAGTACATAGTTAAATTAAAATTATAAAATTGCATTATTTTAAATTTACTTATTAACATAATTGTTTAAAATATTTTTCCGACTTCTCGCCGGCCGTCATTGTGTAGATATGTTTATTATATATATATATATATATATATATATTGCCATCTAGCGGTTTTCCGAAAAACTACGGTAATATTGTCATTGTACAATATTAATTCTATAACTATGTAGTAACAGCATAAATGGTTAGATGTCACTTATTTATGGAATTAATATAAGTTGTATTAGAATTAGTAGTTATATATCAGTTTCCTAGATGGCGGTTTATACGTCATATCGAAACTAATAATTTTATAATACCTACCTAGCTTTATACTCCCATGCCATAAAAACTTATGCAGACCTTTCATTTTTTTGACCGACCTTGCATAATCAGAATAATTTAAAATAAAGGCCATGTCCATTTTAAACATCCATTCTAAATATTAGGCTGCCTTAAAATTTGATGTTATGGGATTGAATCAGCGGCACCAAGTGGCAGTAAAGAGAAACACAATTTGTGAGAACGAGTCTTCAAAATTTACGTTGTAAAAAAATTCGTTTCGAAACCTAGCTTATTCATTTGTTGGCTGAATAATGTGATTATTAAAATTCGGTGTAACATATTATGTGACAGAAGACAAAACCTGCATAAAACATCGCCGTGTTGGTCCCGGCCTCCTTTGAAGAATAGGCCAACTGCCGTTCTGCCAGGCAGGTCGTGAAAGGCGACCGATTGGCTATCGAGTCACTACCATCGCGGCTACTAGGTGGTAGAATTCTGCATTGTCTCGCCCGGGTCTGGTACCACGCCTTACCTATTCCTGCCGCAATAGCGTCAGTGCTTGTCGCTGTCGTGTTCCGGTTTGGAGGGTAAACTTATGCATGTGGCATTAGACCTCGCCACAAGATAGCAACGCACCATTAACATCTTTGATGTCTATAGGCGATGGTTGACTCTTTCCATCAGGAGACCCATCTGCTTGTTTGCTATCTTATGATATAAAAAAAAAAAACATTATTTAGATTTTATGCCACTACGAGCGCTACGATAGATTACTCCCCCACCTAGTACCTACTTTGCACTCGGACGAATAGCAGTAGGTAACAGTTTCATGACTGCAGTTCGCACCCAGCTAATACTGGCGGAATTTAGTATTTTTACGACAGTGCATTGCAATTTTGACACTTATTTTACAGCCGGTGTTTCCTTTAAGGCGATAGCATACGCCAAACTACGAAATATACTTCTCTTTGAAAGCCTACTACTCCTAAACGGTTAATCCAATAATTAAAAAAAATATACATTGTACGTAAAATATAATTCACTTTAAAATTTTTTAACGTTTTTTCAAATGTCATTGTTATTTTTGACGAAAAATAATTGAATATCTCTCTTATTTTTACGCAAGAATTTTCTTATAACTTCCAAATTACTGAAACGATTTTGGTGATTTTTTCAATTTATTACAGACAATTTATTGCTTTATAAAATTTAAGTTCAAAATTTCACAAAATCATTATAGTGTGCCATTAAATCAATATAAACCTTATTATTTCATTCGCGGACAGCGCTCGCTCCGAAAGTCAGTCTTGTGGTCAGTCTCCCGGTAGTGATTGTACGGGTAGGTTGTGTCACACGTCAGCGTACTCCGCTCTCCACATTAGAGTCAAAGATTAATAATACAGATAGTACGTTTGGCACAGTAATAATAAGGTTGTGCTGTTTGAAAATTGGACATGTCGTTTACGCTTGAACGTTTCTTATAGTAGATAATAAGTTTGGAACGGGAAGGCTGATTTTTTACAGAGGTTGTTCTTATGATGTAATTTAATCCCTTAAAGAGGTAAAACGGGCGTTAATGATTGTATTAAAATAAATTGTTTTTTACTTAAAATTTAGTATTTGTGTTTTTTAATACGATTAAAGAAATACGCATTTTAGGATTTCATCCCATAAAAGGGTAAAAGGAAAGTTAATTTTTGTATGAAAAATGAATAGTTTGTTGTAGAAATTACTAAAAATTTAGTATTTATGCTTTTTAATACAATTAAATAAATTCGTATTTTAGAATTTCTTTTAATTTTATCCATTAAAAGGGTGAAATTTGGTACTTATGTTCTTCAACACAATTTAAAAATTATATATTTAGAGATTTCATAAATTTTATTTCTTAAAAGGGTAAAAAAAACGTTTATGTTTGTATGAAAAATAGATTGTTTATTGTAGAATACTGTAGAAATAATTTAAAACTTAGTATTTATGTTTTTTAACACAATTAAATGAATACGAGTTTAAGGTTTTCTAAATTTCATCCCTTAAAAGTATCAAAAAAGTGTGTATAACAAATAAAAAAATTTCATCAAAATCTTTTCAAATTTATTAGTTATGCTTTACTTCAATTACATAAACGTGCATGTAAGGAAACTTTGAGTTTTATCTCGTAAAGAGGTAAAAGAGGGTATTAAAGGGGCTGAAAGCTAGTACTTTATCAATAATTTTGTTTGCGTGTGGACGCTGAATAATATTTTGAGACTATTCATGTACTTAACTACGTTTACGCTTGAATGTTTTTAATGGCTATAGATGGATAAGTATTTTGTAAATATTTTGTATAAGTGTACAAAAAACAACGAATATAATTCAAGCAAGCGACTAAAAAGCAAAACTCTGAAGAAAAAAGATAAAAAACCGGCGCTATTTGAAGGTGGTGAAGCGAAGACCAGCGTGTTTGTATTAAGTGAGAGTAATGAACGTGCAGGAAGCAAGAAAAATTTGCAAAGATCGTGACATATTGCACTCGGTTCTTTTTGTCTACCTCGTAAGGGGACTGGCGTGAATATCTATTGTTGTTGTTGTTGTTTTAGCAATAACCAGGACTGACGGCTTTATGTGCTCATCCGAGGCATGGAAGTGGTAACACACTACCCGCCAGACTCCAAGCTGCTACTAAGATTTTTGAATTTTCGAAAAATACCTTAAACGAAACTTTAGGTTATCTCCTAGATTACGAGGTAGTTATTATAATCATTAGTTACTTTTTTCGACCTTGGTTTTTTGCAACACATCAACCCGGTTTTGGAGCTACCGCTTTGCATATTCCTGCCGCAATAGCGTCGGTGTTTTTAACTGTCGTGATTCGGTTTTGAGGGCAAGGTAAAAAGATGCATGTAATATTCTAACCCTGCTACATGAATAGCAATGCACCATCAACATTTTTAGTGTCTATAGGCGATGGTTATATGTTTCTATCAAGAAAACTGTTTACTTGTTTGCTATCATAAGAAATGAAATAAATATAAATAAATTAAATATATTATACATACAAATAGTCTAAATTAATCAACCTGTTTAATACTTTCCTTTTAACTTAATTGAAAGCATATAGATATGTTTTAAATTAAATTAAATCTTTACTTTTTATTACGAGATTTTGAAACAAAATCTTAAATTTTTAAAAGGTTATTTAAGAGATCACTTTTTACAAAATCACGTTTTCAAAGGTTTTTTTAAATGTTAATTGTTAATAGTATGTATTAAAATAAAGTGCTACACGAGATGTATTGTATATTATAAGAAAATAGGATACGTAACAGTAATTATTGTGTAAAATTGTCATATAATTATTTTGTCGATTTTCGATATATACTGGTTTTTTTTCGATATTTATCGTTTATCTAAAATGAATCGATAAATGACCGATTATCGGTTATGGGTTTTGAGTTTGCCAATATTAATTTGATTCATGATGATAAAAGTTCATATAGGTAAACAAAAATGTTAAAACGTATCTGCATCCACTGTATATACTCTTTGACATTGGGAGATATCAGCGTGCGTGATAGTACTTACGCTGCGCTTGTCACTAACTCAAGGTCGTTCGCAGATGTAATCGCCTTAATAGTAAAAAGAAAAAACTAAGTAAGAAATATTGAAACTACTTTGTACAGAAAAGATTGCTTAAAAGAGTGGATTATAGCTAGTGAGTAACAAAACTTTTAAAATAATGAAATAATTTTATTTGAGTATAAAAATAAAAATGTTACAATATTTTAAAAAAGTATCTTCACGCCCGTATCCCCGAAAGAATAGGCAGAGGTACAAAAAGTGCATCCGCGTCTAGCCTAAGATACTTGGTCCCACAATGTGATAGATGGCAAGCCTATCACCAACCGGGCACTTTCCAATCCCGGGCAACGTTGTTTTTATCAGAAGACTGAAAAACACATTTTTAAATTGCCCGATCCAGGAACCGAACCCGGGCCCTTATGTGGTCGACTCCGACACTGAACCACTAGACCACAGAGGCGACAAAATTTTAAAATGTTCGTATTTAGCCTTCAATTTCGCTAAAATATAACTAATATTTTAAACGGGACAACACCATGTCAAGTCAGCAGCCGGGCTGTTCTTGACGATGTAATCGCCTATGTACGTGCCAATAGTTTGCGGCCGATAGTTAATTGGGGAAAATTTATATATCTATATCAACAAAATAATAATTTAATTTCATATTATATAATAATTTAATATTAGTAGAATTTAATAAACCAATAATATTATAAATACAAAATACATGTCAATCTTAATACTAATTATTTTACCCAACCGGACCGTTCGCGGCGCAAAAATGTCCATCACGCTCGCCGCGTTACTGCGTTGAATCGCGATGGCCATTTTTTGCACCAAATACGATCCAGACCGGGAGATCCCTGTGATTTCGCTAAGCCTGCCTCCAATCTTCCTGATTAGGCCTTTTGCCTCCACACTCCAACTACCCGAGGTCTTTACGGTCACTGGAACGAAATGGTACAGCGATTCCAGAACAGCGTATTTGAGCTTCTTCTAAGTACAAGCGTCCTCCGCAGCGGCCGATGGAGAGTGGACGGTGCGACTTAGGTGGCTAGCTTCAACAGTACTGACCCAATTTGCGTCCCATATAAGGCACTTGCCGCTTTTTCATGGCACCGCCGTGTTGGTCCCGGCCTCCGCCATGTTGGTCCCGGCCTCCTTTGTAGAATAGGCCAACTGCCGTTCTGCCAGGCAGGTCGTAAAAGGCGACCGATTGGCTATCGAGTCACTACCATCGTGGCTACAAGGTGGTAGAGTTCTGCATTGTCTCGCCCGGGTCTGGTACCACCGCCTTACCTATTCCTGCCGCAATAGCGTCAGTGCTTGTCGCTGTCGTGTTCCGGTTTGGAGGGTAAGGTAGCCGGTAAACTTATGCATGTGGCATTAGACCTCGCCACAAGATAGCAACGCACCATTAACATCTTTGGTGTCTATAGGCGATGGTTGACTCTTTCCATCAGGAGACCTATCTGCTTGTTTGCTATCTTATGATATAAAAAAAAAACCAAGGTCAGCCCATCATCGGTTTTGCATAGACCTGGAGGCTCAAGCACGCAAGGAACGTTAGCAGAAGTTAGTGCTCTACGGATTATGTCATTTAGAGCATGGGGTCGTGGGAATCTCCCCGTGCAAAGACGACAACTCATCGTGTGATGACCATCAGCCTCTACCATATATCCGCAGGTGCATAATGGGGTTTGCACACCTTGCAGCCCAGGCGAAGAGCTACTGCCACATGCAGAGAGTCATCATCAAGTAAGGTGCTCAGGTGAGCTGACGGCAAAGCCTGCAGCCACACCCCTGACTCTGGCTGAGACACAACCCGCAACCTGGCCCAATCACTCCTTCCGCATGATTTATAAGCTGCTCTTTGAATCGCTGCACACCTACGTCGTCCCACGCTCGTTGCATGTGCACTACTTCGGGGCTAGCTGCATCAGAATTGAGGGCCGAGCAAGCTATCATAGCATCGGACGCAAAAGGAATGCTCCCCACATCACCATTGGAATCAAGTAATACAGTGACAAGGTTCGCAACCGCATGGGCCGACGCCAAGAAAGCCGGTAACCCACATCACGCACGCAACGCACCCCGAGATCACTACATCGGATTGGCAGAGTCGCCTGTCGCTATTGAGTCCCGTCTAGGGAGTTATTGGGAATTGACTCAACAACCAATTTCAGGGCGTCGTCAAACGAGGAAACATCCTCGGGACAGCGCCAGGTAGGGGTTGTTCGCAACATGTACGTTTATTTCGGAAAACCGAAGCACATACGCAAAAAGACAATCGCGTGTGCGGAAAGATTTTTAAGACGTTCGTGAGCTAAAGCGCTTGACCACGATCTCGCCTGATGGTAAGCTAAGATGTGGCCTAAGATGGAACGCGCTTCCTTAGAAGGTCACTCACTCTTCTCTTGAAGATCTCCAGGTTGCACTTGTCGGGGAACACAGACTCAGGAAGCATATTCCAGTCCATTGCGGTTCGGATCAAGAATGTTAATTTAAATAAATTTATTAATAAAAATAATAATAATATGTAGCAGTGAACTCAGTTCGTTGATATTTAGAGTGTTAAGCAAATTCGGAAACATATCGTTTTGAACTTTGGCCACTGCCAAAATTTCAAACCACACATTTCTAACTTTATATTTTAAAATTCTCATCAACCCCGAGGCATCCCTTTAGTAAATGACCTCACTAAAAGGGAATAGCACCCGATATGTTACCGGGATCATCGGGAGTGGACCGGCCCGATACGGCTATAAATTATGACTCCCGTCCGGTGAGACCGGAGTTGCTACTGAAATCGCTTCGTGCACTATATTCCTAAAAACGTTCCTTTTAACGTAATGATATCTTGGCGGCTTCTTACATGATTGAGTTATGCGTGTTTATATACGCTAAGATAATAAGAATATAAGCAGATCATGGCATCTCGAGTTCGATCCCGGGTCGGAACAAAGTATAAAGATTTATCATTATCACCATTATCTCATTGGTCTACTACGTAGAATTCCGCTACGTCGCGCTGGGTATATGGTGGCACCGCCTAAAGCTCATCACACACGGTTAAGATACTATAATATTTTATCTTAAAACGCCCTAATATATAATATTATAGTATCTTAAGGCAAGATACGATAATATTAAAAAAACTGTTCATTTTATCATTAGTCTGCCTCGTTGCCACACGTATTCTTTCTAAGAGTTCTATACAGACTGACTGGTAACCTTCGATACTTCTGGAGAATACTTGGTACTCGATTCTCGTTAAAATGAAATAATAAAATTAGGGGCTTAAATTTTGACCAATATTTCTCTAAAAATAAGTGAAATGCAGATATTATACTCTCTAAGCATGCCACACTAGTTGGCATCTAGAACACGCCGCCGCTACCCCCCGCCCTTAACTTTTGCGCGACACGTGCGTCCGCGCAGTGTCCAAGATGGCGCAGGTAAATATAGGATTCTCGGTGTACTGTTTACTAATTTTACTAAGAAGTATTTCAATACTTATTTTTTAAGTTATATTTTCTCATATTATATGATTGCCAACTATCACGTCCTTAAATATTGAAGTTAACTCACCAGTCAGTCTGTATACAGATTGATTGACTATGAGTGATGCGGCCTTACTTCTTGATTTGTTAGACAGCTCCTGAGACGACGATTTTGTTACAGAATCTGAAATGAAAATTGCAGTAGCATATACCTAACAAAGTTAACTTTAAGTTAGCTTTCGTGTGTAGTTTTCCTTCCTCCTTTTCTATTAAATCATAAATTAAAAAAGAATAAATAGGTAATATATTTTTTCTTAATTCCTAAGCTTTGAACTATCAGACATCGAATCGATCAAGATTTAGGAAAAAACATATATTAATTACTTTTTTAATTTATAATTTTCAATTGTTAATAAAAAAGTGGAAAATCAAAATTTTGTAACTTTTGTAACGGTCATTTATTTATTAGCCTATTAAGAACAACTTCACTAAGTGAAAAAAAATCTAGGATTTTAGTTTGATAATTATCGAGGTTTTTATTTTAACTTTAAATTTAGAAAAGTTACTAGCTGACCCGGCAAACGTTGTTTTGCTATATAACTTATTTCTAAGAAAAAATGTTAAGGGTGGACAAACCTTATCACTAAGGGATATGAAAAATAGATGTTGGCCGATTTTCAGACCTACTCAATATGCTCACAAAATTTCATGAGAATCTGTCCAGCTGTTTCGGAGGAGTACGGGAACGAACATTGTGACACTAGAATTTTATAAGATTAATTAACAATTGCACAATTAATGTAAAAATTGATATAAAAATTCTTTAACCGCGGATTATTGTTTATTGATATATTCCAATTCATATGAATTTTTTTATTACTTAATTTTCATATTGATATTTTTTTTTCTTGCTGTATCAGATAGACGCAACGCGTGCGGAATCCGGACTATCTGTTTTCGGCTCTATTTTTAGGGCTCTGTTAAAAATTATAAATATTAGAGTTACAGCTGAGGAAGTTGAACCTTTTTTTAGCAAATTTGATGATTTTTGGGTCTTTTTTAAATTATAGATATAGATATCCAAAAAAACCATACCCTCGCTTTTTTCGCTTATTTGTTTATAACTTTTGCAATTTTTTTTCAGCGCCTTTACGGACTTTTCTTCACCATGGTCACGTTAAAAGTTCGAGCCGTTGTTGTAGTAACGTGGCACACGTGGTATGCAACATCAGTGATATGTACGGAGCGAATACTGCAATCGAATGTACCTACCTCCTATTATTGGTTTACAAGCTTCCGGTCTGGAAATTTCAACCTGAAAAATTAATAATCGACAATGACGAATTAATGGCGAATGTGGAAGCTGATGATATTCAATTTACTTCTCAACCAGCAGCAGCTTTTTACATTGTCATCAAAACAACAATAGTCCATTTGCGGGAATTAGCAGAGTAAAAAAATCTTCACAGATGGGATCCCTGTGTGTTGATTGAGTTGAATGATCGCTAGCAAAGTACGCTACCAGACGTGACTGGCACTGCTCCAAAGGCACATAAACGAAGTTTATGTATCATTTAAGCAGTGTGAGTGTGAGTGGCATAATTTTGAACCGCATTATTACCAGTGACAAAAACTGGATTCTGTTTAACAATCGTAAGCACTCACCAAGTTGGATGGATCCTGGTATAGCACCTAAACAATGCCGTAAACGTAAAACATACCCGTAGAAAAGTGATGATCATTGTTTGACAGTCTAGCACCGATGTGATTCATCACAGATTCTTACCAAACGGGATGAGCATTGTTCAAAATGTGTACTGTGAAGAATTGAACAGAATAATGAAGATGGTCGCGCGCTCCAAATAGTTTTAGTCAATTGCTCATCTCTACTGCTCCGGCGTAATAACTCGTGACCTCATACTGCACTCAGTCACAAAGTTATCGGAGCCGGGGTTGGAAAACATCCGTTTTCCGTTGTACTCACCAGACCTTACGCCAATAGACTTTTACTTTTTCCAGAGTTTGGATAAATTTTTGGCAGGAGAGAAATTGATTATCCAAGATGTAGCCTTTGAGGAATTTGTTGCCTCCCATTCAGCTAACTCCTTCGAGAAGGGCATCAATAAAATGCCACTATGTTGGCAAAGATACATTAATTGTATGGGTGATTACTTTGATTAGCAATAGAAAAAATAATAAAAAAGAAGGAAAAAACTACGTTAACTTATTTCATATGAAACGGCAATTTCATAGGTAAAGATCTATTAATATATCGTGAAAAAATATACTCGGACATATTATGTTATAATGTGCTATTAGAAGTCAAGGCCTTAAATACTCCTGGAATGATTTTAATTTATCGATAAGTACTATAACTTTATCACTTATTTTACTATAACTTTCGGGGTATAAATGTAAGCTACACCGACAGTTTCGGAAATTGCCTTGAAAAGCGTATCTAGTTAAATCCGGTTTTACCATCGCAAATTAATACATACCAAAGCAATGCCTTATAAGCCGAAACGCATTAAAGGCTCGATGACTTCAAATCCATCAATTTTGACTTTAATGAAATGATTTTCAACCCGATTTTCCGGCCTCGTTATTAAACATTGAAAGCAGTTTTAGTTGCTTTTAGTGACCACCATGGGCTTTGCCAATCACGTCAAAGTTCGCAGGAAATTAATCCGCGTTTCACTCAATAACTTTTAAATACTCTAAGGTAGACATGTTACTAAATAAGTACCCCTTCCATTTCGAATATTTGATGTCTATTATATATTTAAATATATAATAAACGGTTTTACAATATATTTTCTGTCAAATAGAAAAACTAGTATCAAATTTGGAATGTAAGGGTTTTTCAACAAGACCTTTGCTTTGTAAATCAAAATAAAACAACAAATTTAGTTAAAAATGATTAAATTTTTCATTTTATTAAAAAAGTTTGGCAAGTATGAATGAAAAATGAAATCTGATAAATGTCCACCACGACTCACTTACAAATCACTTTTTTAAAAATGATGGGTTTATTTCATTAATCACCACATTTTTTGAATTTTGAATTTTAAGCCTGCAATCGATTCTGTTGGCTCCGTAGCGACTCTGTCTTTAACATAACCCCACAAAAACAATCTAGCGGTGTTAAATCATATGATCAATCTGGTCACTAAACAGCTGAATTTCGTGAAATTATCCGACCTGAAAATTTGGTTTGCAATAAATTCATTGTTTCACTGACTGTGTAACTTGTGGCAGCATTTTGTTAAAACCCCATGTTAGTAATATTCATATCATTAATAGTAGGCTAAATTTGAGTTGTTAACATCTTTTGATAGCGTAATTGATTGACCGTGACCGCATTTCTAGCCGAATTTTCGAATGTCGCTTGCGGCTGCTATGTTTTTACATCCACGACCCGCTCGAACACGCGTTGGTCAAAGTACATCATGTACCAAGCCTGTCGACTCAAACCCATTTACCAAATTTTTCTAGCGGTCTCAAAATGATGATTATGTTGACCGAAAATATCCCGAGTTTCACGAAATGTAACTTTTACAGATCTACCATTTCCTTAGTATTTTTTTTTTGTTATTTTAATGCGATTTTCGAGTAAAATTAAATAAATTGTAACTTACTCAAGCTTCTTCTAAATACAGACAAAACATGAAATATAAAAACTGACATCTAATTCCGCTGTGACCATACTGAAAAACAAAATTCTTGTTGAAAAACTTTTTATATTGGCCACCAAACGCAAACTAAGGCAAATCATATATACTTGTGACATCAAAACATATATTTTTGTAAAAGTACAAAAATCAGGTACACTAAAGCAGGCTTGCACTACAAAATTTAAATAGTTTTTCAACGTATGTTTTAACCAGCGTAAGTCATTTAAATTGTTTAGTGCAAGCCGACCTAAGAGAAATTATTGTTTAAAATACACTGAATAATTATGACTTTTTGAACTTCGAGCTTCTGCTTAGTCCTTTTTCAGTCTTAGATAATAATATATCTTAGATAATAATAATATAAAATATCTAGATGAGTGTTCAATGTATATATATATATTATATATATATATATATATATATATATATATATATATATATATATATATATATATATATATATATATATATATATATATATATATATATATACATATATATATATACATATATATATATATATATATATATATATATATATATATATATATATATATATATATATATATATATATATATATATATATATATATATATATATATTAAGGACAACATATACCTCAAAGCTTTATCTGACATTATAAGTTTCACTTGTTAAATCTTTGCTATTTTCCACTGTATGGTTTCCAAAAAAATTTCGGACAACATTCCCAAAAATTTAAAGACCTTATTCCTTATCAATTCCCGAATTTCTGGATCTACTTATCCAGGAGTATATTGTACTCAAAATCCGTCAATGCGTTGCTGCCTAGCATGGCCCTAATAGTATATATAATATATAATAGCACGGCCGGCGGCATTTTCATAATGTGCTCGATCCTTAACATCTGTGATTCGTCATAGCAGATGGTTGTCCCTAATACGAGTGACTAGTAAAATACTGTACATACTGAAGAAGGTTTTTTTATCAATCAATCAATCAAATTTATTTATAGAAACTTAGTCTAAGTTTAACATAAATAATAACTAACTTTTATGTAAAATAGTTTCAATACATTATGCAATATGTTTCGTACCTATTTATAAAGCATAATAATACATGGCACTTATTAAGTATTACTACAAATTAGGTACACAAAACCTTATAATTTGTAATACAACACAAAACAAATATTCCGTGTAATGCAAGTAAAATAGGTATCATAAGGTTAGTTGTAAACATAATATTTTGATGCGACCAACAAGACTAAAACATGATCGATTTACATCAACCTCCGTACTAGTTGGGCACTGTATGACGGTCGGCTGAGATTCCTCGTTCACTGCAAGCCGCTCGGTTACAATGTTATCAGTTGTTATTTTTTGCTATTTAAATGTATTCAATGCACGCGCAGTAAACGCACAAGTTTTCGATAAAACTGAGCCTAAACTATATTGTGCCTAATGCATTAACATTATCTTAAATTTACTAATAGGTCTGTATATTTATAATAATAATAATTTAAAAAAAATAGAAACCAGGGCAATTAATACACACATACATATAAATACGTAGAGGTACATACAAACATACATATATATATACATCATATATACATCATATATACACATACGTACATACAAATAAGAAATAAGCAACATATAATGATTGTGTTACTAAGCGTGAGTGTGTGTATTTGTATATTTTTTTTGTTTCGCAGTTATGTGAAAGTATACGTAAATAAGATGTAAAACAGACTGACATGTAGTTCTATTAAACACACAATTTCATGAGATACCGAACACTACTTAGGATGTATTTTAGACAATTTTTTATTTATTATTTTTCTAAACTGTAAATTAATATATTAACTAAGTTATATAAGCATGTACTAAATTTATTAAATTAGAGGCTTTATTAATGTTTCAGTTTGATCATACGTTAGGTATTTTAGATATTTGTGAGTAGTCTTTTTTAGGGAATATAATTTTAAATGTTTTAAATCCATATCCACGGATAATCTATTATATACCAAAGGCCCAAGATAAGATAAAAAACGTTGACAAAAAGCAGTTTTCCTGAAGGGAACTTTATAAATTTTATCTTTTCTACGTTTAGAAAAATGATCGTCATAGACAGGTTGACCGTGTTGCTTAGCAATTATTCGTTTAATAAATATTTGTCTAACTGTAAGCACAGGATTTTCTTGGTAAAGTATATTTGTAGAGTATCTAAAATGCTTGAAATTCATTACTTTCAGTACACATCTTTGTGCTCTTTCAATAGACATCATTATGTTTTTATAAGTTCCTCCCCAAGCTTCAATAGAATATGAAATTATGGAATTACATAAAGCAAAATAAGTATCTAGCATTAATTTATGATCACATACATGTCTCAATATTTTGAATATATATATTAGTTTTCTAACGCGTGCTGTCAGTAAATTAACATGTTCCTTCCAATTAAGATGACAATCAATTATAATACCGAGGTACCGTATACTTTTTGCCTGAATAATATTATCACAGATACAACTTGATTTTTCATTATTACATAGATTATGAGCCTTAATGATTACTTCATTGGTTTTCGGTTGGGTATTAGCTCGAATACTAAAATTGATGTGTTTAGTTTTCAGTATGTTTAAAGTCAATAAGTTATTTTCTAACCATTTTGTGATAATCCGAAAGCCATCATTAGCGTATTTATTAGTTTGTTCCCATGTTTTACCATGAAATAGGAGTACTGTGTCATCTGCAAAAGAAATTATTTCACCATTACGTATAGACAGGTGACACAGGTCGTTTAAGTAAATCAAAAATAGGGTCGGGCCAAGGACACTCCCTTGGGGCACCCCATACTCAATATTTACTTCTTCACTCAAATATTCCGCAACCCTTACATACTGTTTCCTATCCGCCATATAGTCCTTAAATAGTTTTAAGGGCGTGCCGCGGATTCCAATGTTTTCAAGTTTTTTGAATAGCAATGGATAGGAAACAGTATCAAAAGCTTTTTTCAAATCAAGAAATATGCCTGTGCATCTTTCACCGTCATCCAAATTCTCAGTAACAAATGTCAAGAGTTTATCAATTGCGTCTGATGTTGATTTGTTGTTCCTGAAACCAAACTGATTACTGGCCAAAATTCTATATTTTTCGAGATACGACTTCAGACGACAACTTATTAATTTTTCCAAAACCTTTGCTAGTGACGGTAGCAAAGAAATAGGCCGGTAATTAGATGCCTCACTCTTGTCACCTGACTTGAATATGGGAATAACAATAGATTTTTTAGGGCATTCGGAAATACGCCTTGATCAAAGCATTTGTTGCAAATTAGAGCAATAGGGAGAGATAGAGACGATTGTAATGTTTTGAGAGTTCTAGAAGTAATACCATCCCACCCGCAAGCCGAACTCAATTTAAGCGAATTGATAACACTACGAACTTCCTCTTCATGTACTGGTATTAGAGCAAATGAATTAGCGTGATTTGAGCCATTAATTATACCCCTAACTATATCCATTTCCGTAGTTTTATTTTTGTTTAAAATATTTTTGGCCAAATGTTTACCAATACTGGCAAAATAATGGTTAATGTAATTTATTGAGGCAGTGCTGTTGCCTTTGATGTTTAGAATGTCATTTGTTTTATCTCCGGATTTGTCCATGTGGCAAATATCTTTTATGATTTTCCATCTTTCTTTTAAATTATTTTTATTTATATCAAGTTTTTTTCTAAAATATGCGTGTTTTACATTTTTTAATATTTTATTACATGTTTGTCTATAGCGAGTATAACTGATTTTAAGAATAACGTTATCAGGGTCAATTCGAAGCTTTTTGTGTAACCTGTCTCTGTGTCTCATACATCTAATCAGACCGGGAGTGATCCAAGGCTTTATATTAGTTTTCCTACGTGATGTAAATTTTACTATAGAATATTTTTTTAGCGCTTCATTAACTGTTTGCATAAATAAGTTAGTAGCTTCATCAGGGGACTTTTGATCGAAGATTTTTTCCCATTCAATCTGTTCAAGGTAGTTATTTAAAGCATAGTAATCTACTTGTGTAGATATATCCGATTTAAAAAAGGTTTTTGTTAGTGAGCATTTTGATAGTTCTGTGATTAGGCTAAAATGGTCTGTGAGAGTGGATTTACATATAATTGTCGTAACCGGAAATCTACTTTTAATGAAACAGTGGTCTAGGCAGCTTTTATTATTAGTAAGAAAATTATGTGATTGATTTAATCCATGCATCGCCAATAACTCTAAATAATCATTATTTAGAGTTATTGGCGATGCATGGATTAAATCTGCCAATACTGAAGAAGGTTGTTTAGTACATACTCGATTGTAATATGTAAAAAATAGGCACTTAAATTTTGACCTAAATATCCAATAAAAATATTAAGTATGAGCACCCGTGCATTTAAATCGAAGTTCATTGTTTACAAACAGTGATTTGCTACCGCAGCACCTCAAGGCGCGTCACCAGTCAAGGCGCGCGCGTTTAACGCCCGCTCGGTGGCTATATTTTTTTAATATTAATACACCAATTTCTTTAAGGTTTACTACGAAGTTAAGCAATATTCTCTTTTTATTATATTTTTATCGGTTACATATAACCAATAACTATTACCCTTCAATATGTATAGTTTTTACCAGTCAACCTGTACAGAGACCGAAAATATAAGGATTTATAAAATTATTAATTTGTCTAATGTATTAAGTACTGTCTTTCTCAGATATTAAAGTCCTTGGTTTTACTGCAAAACCTGGCCATGTGCGTCTAGACAAGTTCAACTCTGATCGCATGAGACTGGATCTAATATCCGATGAACATCATATTATTTTACAGCGAATGTCAGATAAAGCAGTTCGTGGAAATAACAAATTTCATTAATTTTGTCTTTTAATTGTGGATGTCCGCAAAGTAATGCCTGAATCCATAATATATTTTAAGATGCGTGTATGTACCTATAAGCTGATTTTTAAAGCTCGACGTCAAGGAAAAACTGAAATACCTTCATTGACTGTAATCACGAGCGGAATGGAGCAGTGAGATTCCTCTGTCGTTATGGAGATATAATCTATTATAGATTATAGACTAGCTGTTGTCCGCGACTTCGTCCGCGCGGACTTCGTTTACTCCGCACAGGTCCTCCCCAATAGGTGATAACGTGATAATTATGTATCCTATATGTTGACCCGACCTGTTAGTAATATTCATGCAAAATTTGAAGTAAATCCATGTAGTACTTTTTGAGTTTACCCAGGACATACATACAGACAAACAGACAAAAATTCTAAAAGCTATATTTTTGGCTTCGATATCGATTGTAGATCACGCCCCAAGTATTTTTTTAAAAAAATATTCAATGTACAGTTTTGACTTTCCTATGATTTTATTATATGTATAGATAAGTGCAAAAAATTGGAAATAATATAAGCTACTAGCTGACGCGGTAAACGTTGTTCTGCCTTTTTAACTACTCTTATTTTTTTCTATATTATCTCGCCTTTTAAACCTTCCCTGGACTTCAACAAATAATTCAAATCCAAAATTAGCCAAATCGGTTCAGCCGTTCTCGAGTTTTAGCGAGACTAACGATCAGTAATTGATTTTTATATATATATACTAGCTGACCTGGCAAACGTTGTTTTGCCTTATATATTAGGAATTCATAGCGGACGTGACATGTAATTTATATAAGTCTACGGGATTGTCCTTCCACGCAGCCAAAATGGCATTAAACTTTATATGGTGGTTAAGTATTCTTAAATTTTCCAATTTTCCGCGCAATTTTCTTAATATTTTCTTTTATAAGAACCTTCTCCTTACAATTACAAACACAACAAAAAAAAATACTGAAATTGGTCCAGCCATTCAGGCGTGATGTGACCAACGAAAATAGGAATTGATTTTTATATATATAGATAGATAGAAGATAGATTTTCATGCATCCCATTCTGATCGTTTTTTTTTAGATTTAAGCTAAATACAGTACCGTGACAGTACCGATGTCATTTGACTGCCAGCGCGATAGCTGCGATTAATGAAACTTGATTGAAATGGAAAGTTTCTGAAACCTATCTATTACTATTAGTGCGCATTTAACTCCCTACTACTAAAAAGCAACCCTATCTTAACCAAATTTATGAAATCCATTATTTATGTAGCCAATTTGTTTGAGCGCGCCATCAAGTAACCAATTAGTTCCATTTAAAAGCTGTGTACAAAATAAATCGTTCTCGTCGTAAAGCTAACAACTGCTATTGTTAAGATGGGGAAAAAATACAAAAACATTTTAGAATCTTTTGTAACGATAAATAATTTAATAAACATTTTGAATGACTTATTAGCTATTAGCATTTATCGATATGTTATTTGTGGAGTTTATATTTGTTCGGCTACTGACTTCAGTATAAGTAACCAATTAGTGTATTAACTATTATTCTCGGACGAACCAGTAGGTAGAAAGTAGTAGGTTCTATGGTATTATCAAAATCAAACCTGTGTAGGTATAACTGAATCAAAACAGTATATTCTCATTAAATAACTTGCTTTTGTTACTGACTACATAGTCCAAGATCCCAGGGCTGCCAGACGTTACGTATTTTTTGACTATAAAATGTGGACGATTGATTAGTGTTAGTATGTACTATGATCGTATGCCTACCTGCTAGCTTGGTCAAACGGCCAATTTACAGGTATCAGGTAATCAAGGTACATAAAAACATTACTTACTTCACGTAAATTCTCAAGGCTGATTTTCATGTATGTTTTCGAGTGTATAGTTAAAATTAAAATATCAATACTCCCAGACATTTTCTGTCGGCCATATTGCTTGGCAGACGCTTTAAGGGTTTCAAAATAATTAGTTAACTTCACGTAAATTCTGACGCTCCATTTTTATATATGTTCATCCGACAACTATTTTAAAACCTTTGACAAGAAGACAGACCGATCCAAGGGGCCAATCATCCCCTAAACTAAATTTTAATATCTCTCTGAGTGGGAGCGCGAGAGCATTATCTACGCGCATGAGACTGAGTGAAACCGACTGCGCTGTTAAGGCCATGAAAATTACTTGAACAGATATTTTATAATTTTTAGAACTTTTGTTGACAAGTAAATTATGGCAACAAAAATAAGAAAAAAAATTGACCTATAATAAATAATACTAAAGTTAGCCGACATTTTTAATTTTTTTTTTCAATTTATTAATTAAAACTAAAAAATATTTTTTTAAAAATAACACTTACAGTTTTTCAAATTTTTTACAAATGAAATTTTTATTTCATAATTTTTTCAATTAAAAAAATTCTAAAAATTATTAGATGTCGGCGAATTTACTTTCATTTTTGTTACTAATTATTTTTAATTAATATAATTTTTAAATAAAATAAAAAATTGATCAGGTGATAACTAACTTTATTGTAATTTAAAGGCCCTCTCGAGGCCAACAGCTAGTCACACCCAAATAAGTATTCAGTGTTCTGCCGTGTCTGTTGAGTGCAACTGTGACTATAGTAGCAATGTATGTAAAAAAATAAAAATATTTGTAGTGATTTGAAAAGTATAATGGTTTCTCTAGTAAATTGTGTTTTTTGTAAAGATTTTTTTGCCGTGTTGGTCCCTGCCTCCTTTGAAGAATAGGCCAACTGCCGTTCTGCTAGGCAGGTCGTAAAAGGCGACCGATTGGCTACCGAGTCACTACCATCGTGGCTACTAGGTGGTAGAGTTCTGCATTGTCTCGCCCGGGTATGGTACCACCGCCTTACCTATTCCTGCCGCAATAGCGTCAGTGCTTGTCGCTGTCGTGTTCCGGTTTGGAGGGTAAGGTAGCGGGTAAACTTATTCATATGGCATAGACCTCGCCACAAGATAGCAACGCACCATTAACATCTTTGGTGTCTATAGGCGATGGTTGACTCTTTCCATCAGGAGACCCATCTGCTTGTTTGCTATCTTATGAAATAAAAAAAATGTACAGTAAAAATATAGCAAATAAATATTACAGGAAAAGTAAGACATGTCGCCTAAAGACACCAAAAATGTAAATTGTGCCTTGCTATCCACGTGCAAAGGTTGTGATAGAATGGAAGGCTCGACGGTGACGAGCACTGACGCGTTCACGGCTGAATAGGTAACGTAAATGCATAACAGTATCACATTGTAATAAACGCTCAGACCTAGAACCTGAAAAAAATGCTCCAATCGGTTATGGCGTCTCCAAGCAATCCGTGAATGTATGTATATATATAAAAAAATATTTTTTGGAAGTCGGTAGGTTAAATGTTCTGAAATAATAATTATATCGTAAAAAATGAATTTCGCTCAGTCCCACTTGCTTCTGCATCGAAATTCGAATCACGTTTAGAGATATCTAAATAATGCAATGCTCAAACGAAATTGAATTCTTGACATATAATTTTCTTCAGACGATGTTCAACACGCACTATAACATTTACAACTATCTGACCTCTTGAAATAACATACAAATGAGTTTTCCTACACAAAATAAGACCCCGGTAATAAATAGAATACTATATTACACAAAGGTCCTGAATTAAAGATTGAACAATACACTTTTCTTTCCATGCAAGTTAAGCCAAATTTTCAAATATATGGTGTCAAACGTGGTAAACATTCTAACCCTAGGCATTTATTTGACAACTTCTTTTGGAAAACTGTGCTAGGGATGTGTCATGATCCCATCATTTTTTGTTATTCAAAAATTATAAATCACTATAACTTTGAAAATTTTATCCTTTGAACAATAGACCAACTGCGTCTTGCTAGTCTGGTTGTAAAAGGCAACCGATTAGCTATACGTGTCACTACCATCGTGATCACTAGGTGGTAGAGTTCTGCATCGTCTCGTCCGGGTATTTGGTACCACCGCCTTACATATTCCTGTCACAATAGCGTCAATACTTGTCAGTGCCATCAGTTTGACACATAGAAATATTTACTGTCATTTTTCGAAAAAAATATATTAATCTATATTATTATATTATTATTATTATTATTAATTATTAATATTATAAATGCGAAAGTTTGGATGTGTGGATGGATGTTTGGATGGATGTTTGTTACTCAATCACGCAAAAACTACCGAACGGATTTGAATGAAATTTGGTACACAGATAAATGATGACCTGGAATAGCACATAGGCTACATTTTATCCCGGAAAAACTAGGTGATCCCACGGGATTCACCAAAAACTTTTATAATGCAGCGGGCTGCACGCTGCAGCTAGTTAAAAATATTTTATTTATATTAAATCACTTAATAATAAATCATTCAATTTATAATTCCAGTGTTTAATGAAGTATTTGTATGGAATTGCTTCGACTATTTCTATCGCCGAATTTGTGATTCAATCGATTTTTCACGGGATAGCTTTGAGAGATACCTACATCTCGCAAACGCGCAAAGCTTACATTATTGCTCAATTCGCTCGGGTCAAGCTTCTTGAACTGTTCTCCTAGGGGACATGTCGCATCTACCACGCAAATTGAAACGGAAGGTGTACAATAAATTGTGTAAATTCAACGAGGTTCGGAACAAAGTTGGCACGCGTGAATATTTCATTTTGTCAGTTTTGACTTTGATATTTCGTATTTTATATAACGATATATTTTATACAAGGAATTTTTCACTGCTTATAACCACTGACGTAGCTTATGACAATACTTACATTTCTAAAGTGACAATTTTGCTGTATGTGTAGTCATGTAATTAACAACAGATTTTTTCTCAGCGAATTGATACTTAGAAGATTCCAAAACCCTACGGTCTAAATGTTCTTCGTCTGTAAGTTGCAGGTATATTCTTCGTTAACTCAAGTTTACCTCATCTGCGTAAGGTAATCTTATGTAATAATATAAAATATTACCACCTACTTATCTGTTCAGCAGACAAAATAAGAACTGCAGTAGCCAGTTTCAAATGTAATTCCGCTGTAGGTTTATCTACTTCTTACGTGTCACTAGTGGCGCCGCGCCGCGCCTTCTGAGTAGAAAAGTTGGTGGTACGATAACTTAATAAAATTGTATATTTACTTATTTACATGCTAAATAATGTCTACGCTATGATATCTTTTTTATAACAATTATGTAATTTTTTTGTATATATTTTTATACATTAATATTTTATATATAATGGTCTTAGTGTCTATATTAAAATAAATTCAGTCACATAACTAATAGGCTAAGTTGTAATAAATACAGTTTCTATCCATTTTTTTAGTTATTAAATATTACGAGAAGTAGTTTTAACAGTCTTCTTCTGATGTTAACCTACCTGAAGAATTATATAAGACCGAAACAGGTGAAAATCTAAGGGTGCCAGGTCAGAGCTATATTTTTATAACATTACATAGCAAGCAAGCAGTTCGTGACGGTAAGAGAAACCATCACCTGTAAACACAAAAGATGTATATGGTACGTTGCTAACCGTGTAGCGGGACGACAATACCACATAAGTCTCCCAGCTACCTAATACTCCAAACCGGAACACGACAATGACAAGCTTTGCAGGGATAGGAAATACCTGGACGAGATTTTTTTGAGATTGTGGAGGATAAATGACAAACTTTCTAAGTACCTGCCCCATTGGTCTACCAGTAAGTCTGCTCAACCAGTACCAGTAAGCCTGCTTTTAACATTTTGCTGTCTCCTGCTAAAAAGGGAGGGAAACAGGATGTATTTTCCTACTCCTCCTATATACTTCTGATTAATTTCGTTGCGGGATCCAAGACAGCTTAGCTTTTCCCCAGGGCACCCTGAGCTCGCAACTCAGAGGTTATCAGGACGGTTGCCGCTGTTGATTCTGGTTTACAGAAGTTACAGTAGTGGGAACGAGAGGTGGGCCCATTGCCCTTTAAAAAAAAGCCTGCTCAACTCAGATCATGAGATCCTTGAAGAAAGTTGAGGAATTTAGCAGTGTTAATGGATTTTTTCTATATTTTTTATATATCTTAGTAGCAGTCAGGTGCTTTTAGTTGTATTACTCGTATGGCAATAAAGTATCATCGCGTCGGGTGCCTTTGCGGGGTAAGCAGAGTAAACCGAACATCTATAGACTTTTCAGTTCACCACGGCTCACCGGTTTGTCGGTTGGCAACAGGAGTAGTGATCAATATCGCCGCATTTTAGCGACCCAATAAAGATTGTCAAATATTTCTAGCAATAACCACGACTGACGACTGTACGCGCTCATCTGAGGCACGGGAGTGTCAACACACCACCCACAACCACGTATGTTTATACCTAAGGCTATAACACAGACCACATGAATACTAATAGACACGCCATCGGGAAGGAAACGTGTCGCCGCGCATATGAGCAAACTCTCCTATTACTTTCAAAAATTTCATACAATTGTAGGTTATATTATGTCGGGTAAAAATAGAAATAGAACATGTTGTACTGTTTTATCGTACCAAATGAGATGACAAGGTTAAAAAATTACCCTTAAAATGATTTTATTTCATTGATAAGTAGTATAACTCTGTATGTAATTGAAAGCTACACTAACAAATTAAGAAATTGTCTTGAAAGGCGCATCCATTTAATCCGTGGCCTATAACTAATACCTGAAAACTGTTTGTTGGTTTCAGTTACCGCAACTAAAAAGCGAGTCTTGAATTTGGCCAATGCGGGAAAGGACATCACGACTTACGAGACTAGCTTACAAATTGAAGTCATGAATCTAAGTATCTATTTTCAATTCACTACTGCCTACATTGGCCTGTATTCGTCAAGTAAGAATAAAACCGGTCAAATGCGAATTGAACAAAAAGTTGAGGTTTCTTTTACGGTTAGAGTACTTAACTTTGGGATCCAATTGATTTACTTCTTTATTATTTGTTAGGATAACGGCCACAGCATCACGTATTCTATGGAAATTTCAAACATCTTACTATTTACATTCAAGAGACTAAATCCCACCAACAGACTGACATATAAACAGTGCAGGTATATAGCAGGGTTTCATTTGTCACCCATAGGGTACCAAACCCTAAACACGATATCTTTTAATAAAGCTAAAAAAATCTTAAATATTAAACAAATAATTGAACACGTAAAAACAGAAACAAAACAAATTTTTATGAAAGTTAAATCATTTTTAACCATTGACGCAAACAAATGGAATAAGTTTGAAGGCTTTGTGTGTCCGCAGCATTCTAGCTTCCTCTAATACGTTTTATTTCAGGTCTCATTTCATTGGAAAGTTTTTACGTTACAGTGCATTGCTTTTAAAAAGAAATCTAGACTTTTTGGGAGCTAATACGAGTACTTATAAATAGATATGGATATTTATTACGATGGTAAATATGTAGATGGTTCTCTTTATGGAATTAGATAACCCTAGCCTATAGAAATCAAAGATGTTAACGATGCATTTATATCTGTGTGGTAGAGAAAAAATGCCGCATTTATTTATTTATTTATTTAGCTTTATTGTACACCTTAAATTAATTTGTACAAAAGGCGAACTTAATGCCTAGTGGCATTCACCTCCAGTCAACCTTTAGGCCGACAGAGAGTACGTATGCCACATGTATTTGTTAATTAGCTAACTTACCGTATAAACTGGAAGACGACAGTGATCTTACTCATGAGAATTGAGTGCTAAAATTATAAATTCTAAAAAAGCGTCTATACATTATAATAGGTGAAGCAGAAACTTTGTACCCCTTTTAAGACAACTACGCGAACAATGGAGTAGGAAGTTGGCTCCTTCATAGCTTAAAAATTTAAAGGAAATTACATATTTATTCGGAGACCACGACTAAAAAATGGAGCATTGTTATACAATTAAATTGCGCTTAATGCTTGAATTCCTTTCTTCCTTTTTAAAACTATTAATTCACTAGCTGACCTAGTATAGACCTGTCTACAGGAAATGGTTTCTTTCCATCAGGACATCAATCTGCTTGTTTTGCTATCTAAGGATGCTTAGGAAAAACTGCTAATCAACAAGGACCTTCTGTTAGTAAGATGATCATCAATAAAATTGATTTTCAGCCTGTCTAGGAGAATAAAAGCTTCAAAATCGAACCCAGAACTATATTTCGTAAGAATTGGCTACATTTTTTTATATCATAAGACAGCAAACAAGCAGATGGCTCTCCTGATGGAAAAAGAAATCATCGCCTATAGACATCAAACATGTTTATGGTGCGTTGTTATCCATGTGGCAGGATGGCAATACCACATGCATAAGTCTACTGGCTATCTTGCCCTCCACACGGGAACACGACAACGACAAACATTGACGCTATCTCGGCAGGTATAGCTAAGCTGGTGGTACCAAATACTCGGGTGAACGTTGCAGAACTCTACCACCTAGTAGTCACAATAGTACGCATAGACGTATCCCTACCATTGTAACTACTAGGTGGTAGAGTACATATAATAATAATAATAATAATTATCATTTAATTCAGGCAACATGGCCCATATTATAAATACCTTATATACTAACATACATATTAATGTAATATACTTAAAAACTACACTTTGTCACGTATTGCCGGCGACGTAACACGCACTTCATTTCGGAGTCTCCCCCGGAACCTTCGGTAGACCACACCAGTCGGCCAGAATTCCCCCACCTCAAAGGTCGACAGGAGATGCGTCGGTACTCTCACCACAAAAGAACTAAAGTTGACCTTGTGGCGAGACTGCAGACGCTCGACCCTCAAGTGGAGAGACGTCACATATCCCTACCATTGTAACTACTAGGTGGTAGAGTACATATCCCTACCATTGTGACTACTAGGTGGTAGATTTCTGCAACGTTCACCGATTGTCTATACAAACGGTTGCCTCTTATGACCTGCGTGGCAAAACGGCAGTTGGTTTATTTTTCAAAGGGGCCCGAACTAACACGGGGGAAACATCATCATACTTAGGTATTTTGAAATTACTCTTTGATGAAACAAATGATTATTATTTATTTATGCTTAAACATTAATTAATCAAATGTATAATAAAGTTGAAATTATATCTTCAAGCGTAATTTTTAGTACTTAAAATAGTGGAATTTTATGTAATATTAAGAACCAACAATGTAATTTACATCTTGGAAATCTGTACGCCAAAAAGGCAGATAGTGGAGATCCATTGTATTCAAAACCAACTTTGTATCCCTATCACAGAAATAAAATTATTATTATTGTTATTATTTTTAATAAATATTCTCGGGACAAATTATACTTACTGATCTTACCCCAAAGTAAGCAAATTATTTGCTTGTGTTATGGTGTTAGTCAATGATACTAATACATAGAAATACATATATAAATACTTTTATATACATAATAAACACCCAAACCCGGAAATACAAACATTTATGCTCATCACACAAATGCTTGTCCCTGTCGGGGATCGAACCCGAGTCCCATACGAATCAATGGAAATGGTTTCAACAACCCGTCTAGGAGAAGAAAAATTAAAGCCGGATCTACGTTTCATTAGGCACAGTAATTGGGTGAACACTACGACTTGTCTAGTTTTGCGAAATGGACGTCATAAGGAATGATTAACAACCTGTCTCGAAGAGATATAGCTCCAGACTCAAACTAGGAACTATATTTCATTAGGTGCAAGTAAGCTTTAAGCTGAAATAAGTGGTCCATACTTCTTTTCACACACACACATACACACGCACACACACACACCCACTATTTTAGCTCTTACTCTTTAAATGGACAGGGCTCGGGTTAGATCCCCGACGGGGACAAGCATCTGTGTGATGAGCATAAATGTTTGTATTTCCGGGTTTGGGTGTTTATTAAATATATTCTTGTATTTATATATGTATTTCTATGTATCAGTATCGTTGACTAACACCCATAACACAAGCAAATAATTTGCTTACTTTGGAGTTAGATCAGTAAATGTAATTTATCCCGTGAATATTTATTTAATTATTTAGGGCTAATTTGTCTCTCACTTTAGTATTACGAACTCGGTCGGCGAGTGTTAAAAAATTTTCCACAGCGATTTTATTTTGACATTTTATGCCCTTTCCGACGTACCCAACGCTTACTTCCACACAACAACTTTGGGATAAGCACATAATAATATCGTTAACATCGATAAAAATTAAAAAGAAAATGTTTTTCGACATAATTTGAAAAAAAAAACACTAAGTATTAATTTTGTAACCTAAATGTTATATATACAATATTTTAAATAAGGATAGAAAACAGGGTTATAATACGTTTTTTGTGGCATAATATGCCAGTCTCGTCTACTTAATATAGGGATTTTGTTTCAAAGAGAGTTAGTTACATTTCCAAAAAAATTCACATAAAGAACACAGATACGTGAAACACAATAAACTGTAAGGATTTATCCTATTATTGCTCTAAAACAAGATCTAAAACCGCTTCGATCCAATTCTACCTATTTGCCTTCCACTTGTTTACTCTCTCTCGTACACGGGTAAACTTCATTTATGTTCAGTGTGATCGTCGAATCACTTTTTAAGTGGATCTTTTATTAAGATTACAAAAAAGTATGTGTGCTTTTACAATTTTTAAATTTATTATTGACTTGGATTTAATATGTTACTAAAACACTTCGATATATCTTGACTAGATTCAGCGATATGCAAGAGTCGTCTGCTCTGACTGACTCTTAAAAACTTTAACAAGTTCTTGCATTCCTGTTTATAGTGGCGGGTGAATAGAAAGAAAACCATGCATGCAACCATGCATGGACAATCAATATGAATTAACTGTCAGGGGAACTAGTCTACATTGATCCTTTTTTTCAAACAATCATCATCAACATGATCACAAATGTCATCGATTTAATTCATTACCTCCATAAATCACGTTACAGATATTTTAAGGACTTTATAACCCATACCCTGTTCTTGTCATAGGAGGTTACATGGTGTGACGTTTCATAACTTTCATTTTTATATTTAGAAAAAAATAATTTTAAGCAGTAGTTGTTACAAATTTTTTAGTGAAAACCTCTTTACTTCGTCAGACGATTTCTGATAGGGAAAAATCAGATAGATTCGCGTCAGCAACATAGAAAGATAGAGAAGTGAGAGAACAAAAAGACAGAGAGAGAGAGTTACGATTTCACACACACAATAAACTTATAACACTCCTCGTTTCTGCGTCGGAGCATGACATTAGAGAGACCGCACACATGCTACATTTAGCATCGGCGATCGGCGATTCAGTCGCTTTTAGTAGTTGAATGCAGCGACCGATCGTTCAATCCCGCATACTAGCAAACGCTGCTCGAGGCGATCGAGTTGCTAGATGCCGCGACTGATCGCTACACCCCACACACGTGCGAATGCCGGTTGCGGCTTTTGGCTTCCGCGGAATGAGAGTTAGTGTTGTACCTGATATCAACAAAGCTACGCACTTACTATATTTTTATTTTTTATAGAAGAGGGGGCCAACGAGCAGGAGGTGCCTCTGACGGAAAGTGATCAATGGATACCAGATGTCGTGCAGTTGCGTTGCCGGCCTTTTAAGAATGAGTAAGCTCTTTTTTTAAAGGTGCCCATGTCGTATCCATTTGGAAACACCCCTGCCGGTAACTGATATCATAACAAAGTAGTGCGAGGTAAAAACTATAAACTTAATATAAATAACACCAATATGCACAATGGCCCGTAGTGTGGCTAAGTGCGGTATAGCCCGCATTGATAGATAGATAACACCATATATTAAGAACTAAATAATTTCTACTACCTATCTATTATTAAAATAAAAAAATAATTTCGATACTGCTGAGAAGAAATTTTGCAAAACCTAAAAAAACCTTACGAACGACGAAAAAAAAAAGGAAAAAAAACTAAGAAAAAATAATATCGAATAATGAATAAAATTAATTTAAAAAATTAAACCGACTACAAACATCTATCAACTATATATTCCCCATGTCTCAAAAACTACTTAATCGATTTTGATACAACTTGGACAGTTACCTAAGTAGGAATATTGATTAAACTTGATTTAAAACAAAAATAATCTCGATATGACTTAGTTCAGGACAAGTTTGTGGGCAAACATATAAACATACAAACATACAAACACATTTACGAAATTTAATAAATGTGCTTGGACACCTAAATAGTACTCAAAAACATACTCATATTATCCAATCCTAAAAATTACATATATTATGTCAAACTGATAACCTCCATCTTTTCGTCGGCTGAAAATAATTGTGTTTTAACGTGTTTTATAGCGGAAAACCCAACTATTTATTCCTGCCCTAATAGCGTCAATGCTTTTCATTATTGTGTTCCGGTTTGGAGAATAAGTTAGCCGGTAGACTTATGCATGTGGCATTGCCATTCCGCCACACAGATAGTAAAGCACCATTAACATCTTAGGTGTCTATAGGCGATAGTTTCTTTTTCTATCAAGAAAGACATCTGTTTGTTTGCTATCTTACGACATAATAAAAGAAATCGATAATTTTTAATAAATATCGATATTATTATTTGTCTTAGGCTTTAATACGCCAATCAATAGTCGACTATTGACAGTTTGCCAATTTGTGGTGCTATTCAGTATATTTTAAAAGCAATGTAATTTAACAAAGACAATAAAGTTAGATCAGTATATTTTTTATATTGTTATCAACTTTGGTTACTGTTACTGTTTTATAAGAAAAAGGAAAGATATCATACCAGTATAATTTTTTTTATGTCATAAGATAGCAAACAAGCAGATGGGTCTCCTGATGGAAAGAGTCAACCATCGCCTATAGACACCAAAGATGTTAATGGTGCGTTGCTATCTTGTGGCGGGGTCTAATGCCACATGCGTAAGTTTAAAATTTATAATTCAATTTTTATGGGATAGATATTAAATGAATCCACAAAATCACAATTACTGGGTTTAAGGGAATTACTACAGGAATCTGAATTCAATATAATATACGTCTTTATCGCTTCACTTCCATCCATCTGTCAATCTCAGTCTTTCTCTTCATACATTCTTTACTTCACTCATACTCGTTTTTATGTTCCCTTTTGTGGTAAAAGTACCATCTTTTTGGATATCAGTCTGTAGTCAATACAAACCCGAGAACTGCTATCTTTGTTTCGCACTAATACTACTGGACTTAAATATTTAGAATAAATCACACGTTTTATTCCATTTAGCCACTCCCACACTTACTGGTCTACTACCTGCTGTTCCTTTATAGTCAATCGTCGGGGTCTCTGGGCTACTGGTATTTTGTCTTTCAGAAATATTCTTAGTTGGATAGGTGCCTCCCTCGTTTTATATGGAGAATACATTTAAACCATACTTCTTACTTTGCAATGTGTACCCATACTGACACCTAACCTACAAAAAACATAACGTTATAAACAAAACGCGACATATTTCGTAACCAACCTTTAGATGGTGCTTTTCTAATACCTAGTTCTGCTGTTGAGTAACCAAACAAAGGCATTAGGTAATACATTTTGACGTATAATTTCCATAATGAAAACTATGTCAAAAATTATTGAACGATCAGGAATAAAAAACGATCAGAAGGATTAATTGAAGCGTTGATCAAACGCAACCTCTCATCAACCTATAGAGTCTGCCTCAGATGTCAAAGATAAAGAACGGTATATACTGAAGCTCTCAGTACCTGACCGGCTTTGTTGTCAAGTGTGCTCATTAAGGATTTGCTCTCGCTTTGCGCGAAAAATTTTGTACGAAACGCCGACGTTCCACTTCAAAAAAAAGCGGCGTTCACAGTGGCAGCTATTAAATTCTTTGTTGCAAAGACTTAATAGGTATAAAACTTCTTATATTTTATGTTCTCCGAGTTAATTACAAATCTTGGTATTCAAGAGAAAGATAGGTGTTACATATGTATTGATATACTACGTAAACTTGGAAACAAAAATGACATGATTGGATGGCATAAATTTAGTTAGATAGTACTTAACGTCAAAGTTAAGGATCGAGATTTCAATTTATAAATATGAACTATATTTGATTATTCTTTAAAATTATATTTTTCTTTCAAGCAAAGAATTTAATTTAGAGACAATATTTAGCAGTGTAGCTTACTAACAATTTAGTGATGAGTTTACAACAATTACTTGTTTACAATTTAGTGATGTAATACATACCTTAGTTGCTTAGTACTTAAAAGTTATAATTTATGCTTTAGTGAAGACATCTGATGGATAAAATAGAATGTCCTTAGTATTTAAAAATACGAGCAAGGAAAGTACAGTACCCGGCGATAAATATTGCACATCGAACTTTGGAAAGAGACAGTCGGATAATTTCGGCTGCGTAGAGCGTTATCTCAGTCCCACACTACCTATGTGACGTTTAGTCAGTCGTTGTTCAAGTACGATAGAGTGCGGTCGCGTCCCGATCAAAAATATATATTTAGAGTTGATAACACCCACAAATTTAAATAATTTAAAGTTGTAATATGGCATCTTTCGGAAAAAGAGGGAAACCTTTACGAGATCAGTCACGTGAAATTATCTACAATGTTTATAAATACTTTGTAACCGAAGCTGATAGATTTAAAAAAAAAGTAGATGAAAATGTAAGTTGTTATTTTAAGAAGATTCAAGAGCGAGTTGCAAATGCCACTGGAATTTCAAGAAGAACTTTGAACAATATATTAAACGAAGTCAGTACTGAAACACATTCGACTGGAATTAAGTTCAGCACTCCAAAAAAAGGGAGACCAAAAAAGCAATTTCGTTTGGATATGGACGATTTTGATTACGATGTTGTTCGAAGAATGGTGTATGATTTTCACTTACGATTTAATGAACTGCCAACAATAAAATCATTAAAAGCTAAATTATCTGAAGCTATTAATTACAATGGGTCTGAAAAAACGTTGAGAAAAATACTTCATGACATGGGATTTCAGTTCACTAAAATGGAAGATAATCGAAAAATTCTAATGGAAAAGCACGACGTTAGTCTCAAACGAATGGAATACCTTGATAAAATACGCAAATTTCGCGAAACAGGAAAAAATATCGTCTACATGGATGAGTCATATATACATGCATCCCACACTAAAGGGAAATCTTGGAGTGACGATAAGAAAAAAGGAGTAAAAAAGCCAATTTCAAAAGGTCAACGTTTGATAATAGTTCATGCGGGAAATGAAAAAGCTTTGTACCCGGTGCTTTTTTAACGTATAAATCCACGGACACTACAGGTGACTATCACAATGAAATGAATAACGATAACTATGAGAAATGGCTGGTTAACCAATTAATCCCAAATATACCCAGTGATTCTGTTCTAGTTATCGACAACGCACCCTATCACAACAAATATATTGAGAGACCCCCCAACTCAAACACCATTAAACGGGAAATGATCAACTGGTTAAACAGACACGAAATTCCAGTTGATCCAAAATTAACAAAAACCCAGATTTACGCTATTATATGTCAGCACAAGGAGAGGTATACAGAGTTTTCTGTGGACAAAGTACTTGCCGAACATGGGCACACTGTGTTGCGATTGCCACCATATCATCCGGATTTTAATCCAATTGAAAATATATGGTCTCAACTGAAAGGCTATGTAGCCTCTAGAAATGTGGGTATGAACTTAACTACAGTAAAAACATTATTGACTGAAAAAGTAAACATGATCGGCGCTGAAGAGTGGAAAAAGGTTTGCGATCATGCAATCAAATGTGAGAATGAATATAGAAGCATTCAACACAGTTTAGACAATTACACTGATAGATTAGTGATAAATACGGCTGATAGTGGCAGTGATATTGACCTCTTTGAGAGCACAGATAGTGAAATGGAAGTAATTGAGAATTAGAATTATTATTATTTTTATTGCAATGTCTCATTTTAGCAATAGGTATAATGGTGTTTATTATGTACACTAAAGCTGTAATGTTCCAAAATAATTAAATACGTAAATATAATGTGAACATGTTTTTTTAATTTATTTTACCCCAACCTAAAGCCATCACTTATAGAAAAATTAGTGTATTTTATACAAAGAATAAAAATATTAAAGAAGCAAATCATACTTGTTTTAACAGCTCCTAATAGGTACCGGACTGTTTGTATTTTGTGCGACAGAGATAACGCTCTACGAAGCTGAAATTAGCCGATTGTCTCTTTCCAAAGGACGATGTGCGATATTTATCGCCGGGTACTGTACTGAAAACGAACGCGCGTAATTCGTCATTAACTACTGGCTTAGAACATGTTAACGTGATAAAAATGTATACATATTATATTGCTTTAAGAAACACAGATGGAAGTAAAGATCTGGTACACTTATCTATTGGAAAAAAATGAGAAACAATGTAGTGCATTGCAACAGTGCAGTTAGTGTTGAAGTCGTTTTTAAATTCACACAATCTGCAATAGATGTAATTTTCCTAAAAATTTTCATGTCATCAACGTATAATAATATATCTGATTTGTCGAATATAGATGGAATATCATTAATAAATAAATTGAAGAGAAGAGGAGCTAAATAAAAACCTTGCGGTAAGCCTAAAGTAACTGGGAGAAATCAGGAATAGAAACCTTTTCTTGTAACAGCTTGACTACGTTCACGAAGAATATTTGAAGTTCACGTACCAAGATCGAATGCCTTACCTTAAAAAAAGCCTTTGAATAGTCAGTATACACCGCATCTAGTTAGAAAACCATGTCCATTGTAGTGACAACATGATGTACGAATTCACACACATTAATATCTGTAGATTTTTGTTTTTTATATATGTCGCAGTGAAATCGTCAATACCGTTAGATTATAATCTACCTAAGTGATATTATAATTTAACTGCTAACATAACCTAACCAAATTATAAAATCCCTAGGTAGAAACGTTCGGAAACACCCCCGAGGGTAATTGATTCCACAATGGAGTAGTGCGAGGCAAAAAGTGCCGACAAAAGCGCACGGTTGTGGATTTCCAGACATCGAGGTGGTGAGGATGGAACTTTAAATTTTGACGAGATGTCCGATGATGGAATTTAGCTGCAGGAATTATTCCGAATAATTCTTCGGAACACTCCCGATGACACATATGGTAAAAGATGCAGAGCGAACCTACATCTCTGCGTAACGCCAAAGAGTCAAGCCGATTAGAAATAGCCTGATTCGAACCGCTCTACGTTGAATGCGATCAAGAGGAAGAAGCTGGTACTGAGGAGCTCCGGCCCAGAGATGAGAACAGAAGTCCATGTGAGGTCGAATTTGGGCCTTGTAAAGTTGAAGGCAATGGGCTGGCATGAAGTACTGCTTTGTACTGAATACGCCAAGCTTTTTGGAGGCTAGTTTAGCCTTTCCTTCTAAATGACCGCGGAACTGAACGTTGTTCGATATGTCGACTCCCAGTATTCCAATACTGGCTGAGGCTGTCAGGTGAGTGTTCTCGAACCAAGGTGATACGACAAAGGGTGTTTTTTTTAGCGGTGAACACCCAAAGCTGTGTCTTTTTGGGGTTAAATTTAACAAGGTTTTGACGACCCCATTCTGAGACATCGGTTAGTCGATTCTCGAGTTCAGACATGAGCTTGTTCCGACGCTCTTCGACGTGTTCCCGAGAAATACCGCTACGGCCGGAGTATGTAGCATCACCAGTACTGTCGTCCGTATAGCAATGTATGTTATTAATTCGCAACATATCATTGATATGCAGAAGAAACAATGTCGGTGATAGCACGCAGCCTTGGGGAACACCAGCATTGATAGGTTTTAGGTTGGAGCATGCGCCGTCGACTACGACCTTGATGCTCTGATCAGCCAAAAAACTGGTGATCCACTTGCATAATTTCTCGGGAAGCCCATAGGAAGGCAGTTTTGACAGAAGCGCTTTATGCCATACCCGATCGAATGTCTATGCCTTCGCTATGTCTAAGCTAACTGCCAATGCCTTCCCCTTGGACTGAACTGCCTCCGTCTAGTGATGCGTCAAGTATACTAAAAGATCACCAGCTGAGCGACCACGACGGAAACCGTACTGACGGTCGCTAATCAGTTGGTGCTTTTTAAATACTTCAGGCTGACAGTTTATAAGTGTGTATGAATGTAAAGTTGTGTAGGAATCCATGTTGTTATGTGGTTATTTGGACACGTATGTATTATTTCGCCTGATTTTTGGTAAAAAACTTCGACGTGCTAAGAATTTTTAATGGAAAAATTGTAGTTATTGTGAAATAGCCTTATTAGGTTGTCAATGCACATTATGAGGCACTATATTCTAGTCATCAAGAGTGGCAGCGCGGCGTACAGTAATATAATAATAAAATAAATATTATTGACAAACATTATATAACAATATTATTTTTTAGGATCGTGTTTTTAAACGATATATTATTACGTATTTCAAATTTTGTGAGCTGTTCAAAAATAAGTTTATTATATTCATAACGATATATTTGCATTTTTTAAACTATAAATATTACGTACCTACTATGTGTAAGGTTTAATTAATTTAAGATTTTCGCCGTGTTGGTCCGGGCCTCCTTTGAAGAATAGGCCAACTGCCGTTCTGCCAGGCAGGTCGTAAAAGGCGACCGATTGGCTATCGAGTCACTAACATCGTGGCTACTAGGTGGTAGAGTTCTGCATTGTCTTGCCCGGGTCTGGTACCACCGCCTTACCTATTCCTGCCACAATAGCGTCAGTGCTTGTCGCCGTCGTGTTCCGGTTTGGAGGGTAAGGTAGCCGGTAAACTCATGCATGTGACATTAGACCTCGCCACAAGATAGCAACGCACCATTAACATCTTTGGTGTGTATAGGCGATGGTTGACTCTTTCCATCAGGAGACCCATCTGCTTGTTTGCTATCTTATGACATAAAAAAAAAGATTACCGTTAGTACACACAGTAGAAAGTTTAGTCTAATCTATCCTAGAATTAACAGTTTTTTTATATCATTAGATAGCAAACAAGATGGCTCTTCTGATGGAAAGAGAAACCACTGCCTGTAGACATTATGGGCAGATAGTAAATGGTGCGTTACTATCCGTGTGGTGAGATAGCTATGCCACATGCATAAGTCTACCGGCTACCTTAACCTCCAAACCGGAACATGACTACCGGCCCTGACGCTATTGCAGCAAGTGGTGGTGCCAGACCCGGGTAAGACAGTGGGAACTCTGCCACTTATAAGAAATTACGATGGTAGTGATACGTATAGCAAAACCGTCGCCTCTTACGACCTGTCTGGTAGAGTGGCAGTTAGTGTATTCTTCAAAGTAGCCCGGACCAACACTTTTTCTTACTTTTTTGCCTTAAAAAAGGGAAATTACTAAAAACAAATATATTTAGGTTTTAAGTAAATTGAAGTTTATGTATATTTAAATCTTTCTTCGTAGTTTTCGAAATTCCTTAGGAAAATAATTCAAGAAAATTTACGACATACAAGTAAAAATGTACAACATTTTAAAAATTGAAGATGCTGCATCTGATTAGGGTGTTATTGAAACAGCTGGTCAAGCTATAACAAATTTATTTATTGAGTTTTTTGCTGTCCATTAAACGTGTTAAAAGTCACTAGCATGAGTTTGAGTGAAAAAACTTCCCTAATTCGAAAAGAGGGGGGTAGGTCTTCCCTAGGCAGAGACATGTCCCGCAGATCATATATCCATAGGCACGTTCCCCGAACGTGTGGTTAATCCGTAACGTGAGACACTGGAACCTGAAGGAGGGGTTACAAGTAAGAGAACTACATGTGAAAACTATCAAGTCTAATTAAAAGATTCTTCTACAACTAAGTAACAGGCAAATAAAATTTGAGCGTATTTAACTCACTTAAATTACTCTGCGGGCATTCACTACTTTCAAAATAGGTTGCACTTAAAAATTCATGAAATGAAAGGGTATTTTCATTAAAAATCTCATCTTAGGACCCCTCGGCGTCCCCACTAACTGCCTTCTAATCAACCGGCTGAAGTGAGTACACTCATGGAGTGGCTTTTAAACATCAAAGCGCACACCCCACAGATATTAAGGACGTCAAAATTATTTATTTATTATTTGCCAAAAAAGAAAAATATATGGCTTCTAAGGCGTCATTCCGTTCTTCTTTGTAAAAATTTCTTTGTTAAGTAAAAAATCAGGTTTCTGACTTTAAGGAGGTATGTCTTTGTGGGTTAAAGATATTTCCAGTTACGTCAAATATTATTATTCGAATAATTTTACAACTGCCTATAGAAGTAAAAATATGTAATTTAGTAAGCTACGAGTACAAATGAGTTTAATTTTAAGTTAGGTTAATGATGTGGTTTTACCAAGAGACGACGATGAAAAGTTTAAAAGTCCCTATAGATCGTCCAAAAAATTTATTTGTTTGTAAAAATATAACGAAAATTGAATGTGTGATAATAGTATTTCCCTTAAATAAAGGATATAAGGGAAATCCTTAAATAAAGGAAAATACTATTTTGTTTTGATTATGTATCATTAAGTAAACAAATAATTGTCATTTATAGAACGATAAATGTGCGCATGTTTTTACTGTTATTTAGTTACCATTAGAATTTAGTATATAGCCTCTGTAGTCTAGTGATTCAGTGTCGATATTGACCACATGTTTTTCAGTTTTCTGATAAAAATAACTTTGCCCAGGATTCAAAGAAGTGCCCGGTGAAAGATAGGCTTGCCTTGCTATCATATTGTGAAAGTAAATATACTCGGCTAATCGCGGGTGCACTTGTTGTACCTCTGCCTACCAGTTCGGCGAGATATTTTCTTTTTTAAGTCACAAAAAATATGTTGTTTAAGCATTCATTAACTAATAATAAAAAATATTTTTAAAAAAATTAAGCCGACTATAAATAACTGTCAAATAATATACCCACCCATATCTCAAAAACTTGTGGAAAAATATTAGGAAAACGATCCTAGGACCTCGAAACGTGCAGATGTGGTGAAAACTTGATTTTCCAAATTCAGGGAAAAATCAGTAAGTATGTAGAAAACTACCTTATCTACATACCTAGCGGGAAGTTCAAAATTCAACCCTCTTGGTACAGGGGCTTAGGCTGTGCATTGATAAGTCAGTCAGTCAGGCTTTTTAGGGTTTCGAAGTAAACTAGGAACCCTTTTTTAGTTTCACTATGTCCGTCCGTCCGTCCGCGCGATTGCTCAGATATCCTTATTAGTAGAAAGCTGTAATTTGACAGAAATTTACATATTAGTCACATCAACAAAGTGGTAACATAAAATCTTGAAAAATATTTTTTGTCAGGGTAGCTCCCCTACATGTAAAGTGGGGACGTTAATTTTTTTACTTACTGATTTTTCCCTGATTTTCAAAAATCAAGTTTTCACCACATCTCCACGTTTTGAGGTCCTAGGATCCTTTTCCTAATATTTTTCCACAAGTTTTTGAGATATGGGTGGGTATATTATTTGACAGATATTTGTAATCGGCTTAATTTTTTTTAATATTAGTTAATGAATTTGTGTGGAGAATCATTAGATAGGGTTTTAAAAAATATTGTAGGCACAATTGCTCAGGGATCCTTATTACTAAAGTAGCTTTAATTTGGCACGAATATACATATAGGTAAGCATGTGAAAAAAGTGGTAACATAAAATCTAGTAAAATATTTTTTTAGGGTAGCTCCCCTTTATGTAAGAAGGGATGTTAATTTTTTTCTCACATACCCTATCGCCTAGGGTATCGTTAGATAGGGTTTTAAAAAATATTGTGAAATATTAAACTTTTCGTTTTAAAACTCGTTTGTAAAATATTAAACTTTTAAGTGCTAATTTTTTATAGATAGATAGAGAAGATATCAAAATAAGATCAAAAAAATAGGCATGTTGTAATTAAGTACATTATAGTAAAAAAAAACTAAAATCTTTTAAACAAAAAAAATTAACCGACGAAAATATCAGCTTCAGGTTTAAAATCGCTGGCGTCTATATAAATAAAAATCAACTGTTGCAAACATGGAAGATAGAGAACAAGGGGAAGTGAAGAGTGGGCGTGCCGCGTGCGTCACTATTATGCGCTTTTACTCTAAATTGCCTTAGTGATACTTACCATGTCATTAGGAGATAGTCGTCGTGCGAAAATCTATTATACACTGAATTATGCCGTATTGTGCCATCCTTGAATGCAGAAATGATAGTAGAATACAGATGATTAAGAATGGAGATATTTCATATCATCCGAAAGTACAATTTTCATTTTATTTTAATTAAATTCCTGATTTAATATAATCTCTAATGATATAATAGAAAGTTAAGCTAAAATCAGCCGTACACCTTACATATAAAGTTAATTTTAGGTTGACCTAATTTTTCTAGAAAGATATACGTAATGACAGTCATTACGTTTTCGTTCTAGAAAGTTCTCTACTCAAATATGATCAACTGAAAACTACTGAAAAATCAATGCTGCCATCTATTGTAGAATAGCGAAACTATTACGATCTTAAGTTTCACTATTGTACAAATAGATGAGTCTATTTTGAATAGACTACAAAAGGACGTAAATACTCTTTTTTTTTGTAGCAAAATAAAATTTATTGTAACGCAGTTTGGTATATTTTTAAATGTTCTGTTTGTGTGTTTCGGATTATTGTTGTTTAAAATGAAAACGACTAATGAAACAAAGTTTGCATTAGTAGTTTATATGCAATAATGCTTATTTTATGTGTGAGTATGGCGATCACGGTCCTGATACAAATGTTTGTACTTGCCATTTCCGCTTGTTCTCTATCTTCCATGGTTGCAAATCTCTTCACTCTTTTTCCTTTTTTGTTTTCGTGAGGGGGAAAGTTTGTATGAGAGAAAATGTGTTTGGAAAACAGTACGAAAAAGTAAAAAATATGTTTTAGTATTAGTACTTTAAAGTAGAAATTAGTGAAGCCCAACGAAGCCGCTCGGGTAGCTTATCTATACATATAATAAAATCGTAGGAAATTCAAAACTGTACATTGAATATTTTTTTAAAAGAATACTTGGAGCGTGATCTACAATCGATATCGAAGCCAAAAATATAGTTTTTAGAATTTTTATCTGTTTGTCTGTATGTCTGTTTGTTTGTTTGTTTGTCTGTTTGTCTGTATGTATGTCCGGGGTAAACTCAAAAAGCACTGCATGGATTTACTTCAAATTTTGTATGAATATTACTACCAAGTCGGGTCAACATATAGGCTACATATTATCACGCTATCACCTACGGGGTAGAGGCTGTGCGGAGTAAACGAAGTCCGTGCGGACGAAGTCGCTGGCAACAGCTAGTATTTAGATAAAAAGTTACGTGCTGAGTCGATATTTACCCCAAATTTAGCTTAATATACTAGTTTCGGTTTAGTTAAAGAAGGTCATGCCAATTTGACGGGTAACGTTTGACACTAGAGTTATTGATGTATCTCTCTTTTACTTTGTGCTTGGAAAAAACATTTTAACATGTTTATTAAATGACGCATTGCTATATCAGTCTTCATTTAAGTGACATTCATAACAGATCCTAACTTTTTCAAATCTCCAAAGGAATAAGTATGTACTTTATTTGAGTCATAGTTTCCAATGCTATTTTATGATTTATATGATTGATTAAAAATGACCAACAGTTATAGTATAGTCTAAATCTAATAAGGGTCATACATTGCATAACTCAACGCGAAACAGTTGAGATAGTGCTCTACTCTCGTCTTACCAAAATCTAGAAACCTTTTGAAGTAAAAATGTTTCTACTTCCTATGTGCGAAGTACATGGAGGGGGTATACTATTGGGACCATGCAGTGTCAGAAATTCGCAAGTATTCGGACAACTTAATATACTTACGCTGTGATTTCCTACATTTTTTGTACCTATATTGAAATGGGTCATAAATTTTATTGTGTTGTGAGCAAAGCATTATAACTGGACAAATAGTCAATATCATTTCTATACTTTTCCCACAAAAGCGTGAAAATTAGATCATGGCAATAAATGGACAGTTACACTAAAAGTAAGTTACACAATATAAAATTACGACTTATAGTTATAATACATCAATTATATTAGTTTATAATAATATGTAATAAACAAATAATATATTATTTGAAGTACATACTTTATCTTTTTTCTCGTGACGGATCCGGGCTCCTTTGAAAAATAGACCAACTGCCGTTCTACCAGGCAGGTCGTAAAAGGCGACCGATTGGTTACGCGAGTCACTACCGTCGTGGCTACTAGGTGGTAGAGTTCTGCATTGTCTCGCCCGCGTATGGTACCACCGCTTTACCTTTCCCTGCTGCAAAAGCGTCAGTGCTTGTTGCAGTCGTATTCCGGTTTGGAGGGTAAGGTAGCCGGTAAGTTTATGCATATGGCATTAGACTTCGCCACAAGATAGCAACGCACCATTAACATCTTTGGTGTCATAAAATTATTAAAACTATCGTGAGACATTGTTAATTATTAATTAAAATCGGCTACACTCACGTTTAATCGGCGTAGGTTCCGACTAGTTTCGGACCTATATGAGTTCCTTTCTCAGGGTGAGTTAGACGTTCGCTCGGTAGCGTCTCGTCTGGAACTGCGGGCGGTAGCTCGTCGTGCGCGGTCCGTTGGGATCGGGAATGTGAAAAGCGCCGTCGGCAAAGATGGTGCACAACGTCTAGTTTGCGCGTTTAAATTATTGTTAGAATTTGAATGTGCACAAAATTCACTCACAACGTCGACCATAATATCATCTTCCGTGTTGTTCTTTTTCCGCGTTGCGTTTAACAACACTGCTTTCCACGCAGACGGCAGTGTCCATCCCCTATCTCTATTAAAATTAGGACGACAGTCAATCTCGATGGCCTCAATGAACTTACGCGACACGAAGGTCTTTTCGCGGGCCAATACTTTCACCTTGTCGAACCTAATATAATGCGATGTATCCGAATCCAGGGCATGTTCCGCCACTGCCGAGTTGATGTAGGTAGTCCATCTTGCGCACATTACGGATATGTTCGGCGAGCCTGATATTGATGTTTCGTCCTGTCTCTCCAATGTAGCTTTTGCCACAATCGCATGGAATTTCCGGGCGTCTACGAAATTAGGGTACGAAATAAGGGTGTCCATATCCAGATTTTTTCAACTTTTCACTAAAGGATACACGGATTTCCCTCCGATATTCGAAATTCGAGTTTTCACCAAATCGCCATGTTTTGAGTTCGTATTTGCACGATGATAAAGTATGTTTGTATGAGTGTGTGTGTATGCATGTGTGTATGGATATGTAAACTTCATAAATGTTGAACGGTTTGACAGTTTGAAACGTGGTTGATAGCATTCAAATAGGTTCTTATACTAAAAACTTAGATTTTCTAAAAATATGTACCGATCCGACCAATGGAAATGTCGCCGTAATATTGTTTTTTATAATAATATAACTTTTAGGCTAACGTACCAATATATCACCTAATATAATTACCTATTCTTCTTAAAAATCAGGGCCAATGCCGTAAATTGCATTGAAATCGATTAATCCAATCGGGTGTTATCGTTAACGAAAAATAAAAAAAGGGTTTTACGACGTAGCTTTGAACATTTTCAACCAATCTATTTTTTACTTTTAGAAAAACTACGAAAATTGCCGCTTAAAAAATCATATTCAAATCATTTAATCGAAAGTTACAGAGCTTTTCAATTTTGTAATTTTTTTTAATATCATAAGAGAGCAAACAAGCAGATGGGTCTCCTGATGGAAAGAGTCAACCATCGCCTATAGACACCAAAGGTGTTAATGTTGCGTTGCTATCTTGTGGCGAGGTATAATGCCACATGCATAAGTTTACCGGCTACCTTGCCCTCCAAACCGGAACACGACAGCGACAAGCACTGACGCTATTGCGGCCTTTTACGACCTGCCTGGCAGAACGGCAGTTGGTCTATTCTTCAAAGGAGCGCGGAACCAACACGGGGTAAAATATTAAAATTATGTTGTTTTCTATAAAATTATTTCAGATTTAAATATAAGCTTCAAACTAATATGCAGATTAATTGTATAATCTAATTATTAGCGCTTCTAAAAAAACCGCCTTGAATACCTCAATTTCATCAAAATTTTTGTTAAAGTTGTTTTGGACATTACATCCAATTTTTTTTTGTCATTTCTTCGACATTTCGAATCGAAATGTCGAAGAAATGACAAAAAAAAATTTTCAAAAATTTTCACCATTGGTAAATGGTGAAAATTTTTCACCCAATTTACAGTTTTTTAAGTAAAAAAGCTGATTAGACTTTGAAATCGAATGGTAAATTAATCTAAAAGTTATATTAAAAAAACAGTACGTTTGCTGTAAACATAATTTTAATATTTGAAAAGCTTTAACTTTCGAAAACTTGATTCGATTTGGATTTTTGAAACAGCACCCCTCGTTGTTTTTTAAGTACTAGAAGATTGTAAAAAGCCAAATATTGATTGGTTAAAAAGTCTCGAAGTAAAATAAAAAAGCATTTTAATAAAAATATTTCTAAGACCTCAATACATGGAGATATGGTGAAAACTAAATTTTCGAAAATTGGGTAAAAAATTAATAACTTCGTAGCGGGAAGTTAAAATATATTATCAGCACGCCACCGGTTTCGTTGCTTAAAAGGATGAAGCGAATGTTAATGGCCGATGCCATTTAACACGAATAACCAGTTACTTACTACGATTATTTATATAGTGCCAATCTAAAGCTAATCCTTATTCCTTACTGCCAACACGATCAACAAATTAGTCCTAAAGAACGCAAAAGTAACGTAACAATTTGGTTTATCGTTAAAAATGACATTTCATTAAGCTGTTCCGCCGCCATATCCGTGCCGGATTAACCCATAGGTAAACAATTTACACAATTGCTTATTAGGGCATCACTTTTCGGGAGGCAACAGATAACACCAAAACTATTATTTACCAGCAATAAAAGGTAAGGCTGTTTGAAAATCCACGTTTTTTAAATTGACTAGATAGTTGACGTTGGGAGTCACGTAATGATCTATCTTGTTGGAATAAATACTTTTTCATTTAAAGACCGACACTAGTTTACATACGAAAAGAGGGGCACGCACCGGCGTGGATTGCTTAGGGCTTATTCATAAGTAGCCTTAATACGGCACTGGCTATAATGTGAAATAAAAGTGAAGACTAAAACTCTTACATAGATTAAATAGGCACTAATATATTTGCAACCAACAGCAAAATATAATAAATACCTGTCCAGATATAAATTGTTTTAGATACTAATTTAGATATGATTTCGCATTGCATGTAATGAATAACATGTATGTACATCAACACCATTCCCATTCAACATCAAATTCGCAGTAGGTAAATCTAAGATTATGGAAAGAAACACTAAACAGTGGTTACCTTTATATTAGTAGGTAGGAATTAACATGGTACTCGTTAGTAGGTAACAAATAATATAAGTTTTAAAATCAGAACAATAATCATCATATTGTTGCATTTCACCGACCTGTAAAAACTGTCGCTTATTCCTTACGACCTATTCTCTCTCTCGCTCTCTTCTCTCGCTCGCAACTTCGTTCGCATGACCCAAAGTCTTTACTTCTGTTTGCCCAGTTGGGTAAAAAGTAGCAAGTGTCACTCCTGAATGGTGGTGCCCTCTATTAATAAAATAATTTTGAAGATTCCTTACAAAAATACAAAAATTTAAACATACCAATCGACGGTCCCTACGTATATAGGAACATGTCAAAAATGTAACAATTATTTATTACATACCTATATGGCTTTAAGTTGTCCAAACGCTCATATTCATATCTATTATCTATATAAGATTTTTTAAGCATAGCTTCTATCGCGGGCTTTGAGCGTGGAGACCGAATCCAGAAATTCCGTAACGAAAAAAACTTAACACCCCCCACTCCGACCGGCACAGCGGTGATACTTTTTAGTTTTTCCATCTATCGATAAATACCAGAACTTTTAATGTCTTTTTGAAATATCACGCTTGTCTCTTTAGTTCAGCAATCCGCCTTTAGGTGGCATTGGTTGTATTGGAAAACTACCGTAATCGTATATATAATTGTAATTGCATAAGTTGATAAAAAATGCTATGCAATAGCTTTACCGCGGCAGTCTCCGAGTGCCACACGTCTTTTTTTTTCTTTTTATGTATTTCGCTACTTATACAGATGGAATAAGAGAATAAGTGTAATAATTACAAACAATAGGTGTTGTAGATACGAATATCTATGCTTATCGTTCTGTACGGTGTTTTAAAATGCGTGTTTTAAAATTTAGAACGCTGATAAAGAGATGTCTTTATTAATATATTTTTAATATTTTTAGGTAGTGATCTTAAGTTGTTTAAGGTATGGTATTGAAAATAAAAATAGTTGACGTTTTTCAAAAAACATTTATATTTTATGAATTTGTCGAATTATGTTTTCCCTTTTTTATTTTCAGCGTATAAAGAGGTATCTCCGACTTGTCTGATATGAACATCAACGTAAAAGCAGTCACATATCAGTTTTTTCGAGAAAATATTAAAAAAAATACTTAAATGCTATTATGGACTCCCTAAATCTAATAACTCATTGTAGAAAAAAAAAATTAAAATTATGCATAGAATTATTTCAAGAGAGATTTGAACATTATTTACGCTCTCCTGTAAACCTCAGTTTTTGACATGTCCGTTTATACGTAGGGACCGTCGAAATGTTTCTTTTGATAATATTAGTGCATAGTACATATAATCGGGACCAATAGATCTTAGCACACCACCACCAGTCTCCGAGCTGCTAACATTTAGATTTTCGAAGATAACTCCAAAAAGGACCTTAGTGACCAAAGTGTAAGTTCACTTTTATCCGACCCGAGGATTGATTCAAGTATTAATATAAACTAATATGTATATATTAGTATGTATATTCTGATTAAATACAACTTTTTACTTCTTTAGCAACTGTGAGCTTATTTAATTCTAACACAGCATCACAATTGACAAAATTAATTCCGAAATAAAGTGTTTCAAACAATAATCTATATGTATAAAAATCAATTACTATTTTCCTTGGTCACGATGGTGTCGCCTGAATGGCTGCACCAATTTCGGTATTTTTTTTTGTTGTATTTGTAATTGTAAGGAGAAGGTTCTTATAAAAGAAAATATTAAGAAAATTGCGCGGAAATTTGGAAAATTTAAGAATACTTAACCACCATATAAAGTTTAATGCCATTTTGGCTGCGTGGAAGGACAATCCCGTACGTAGACTTATATAAATTACGTGTCATGTTGTTTGTCAGCTATGGATTCTTAATATGTAAGACAAAATAACGTTTGTCGGGTCAGCTAGTGTAAAATAAAAGATGAATAATATAAATTTATATTTATTAGAACAGTTGAAACATGTTCTAATTACTTAGCTCACATTATGTCGTTCTGTTCTCGTATAAATAATTCGTAACTTTGACTTTTAGGAAGGTCTGTTACGTTCAATGTTATTTGTTCCCTTTTCAGCGAACGTACTGAAAATAATCAAATAAAGATTATTGGATATATTACACAACATTCAAATAAACTTCTCTTTTCTCTATAAACTGTGAGTGTTACAGTCATTAATTTGTTAGCAACTAAGTATACGGTTTCCTAGATGTTAAAGATAACCACCTCTGTGTACAATAAAACATTTAGTGAAGCGTTTATATTTTCAAAAAGGAAACTGCTTTGTCATTACGGCAGTGGTAATTATAAATTCTATTGATTAAGGACTGTATACGTTTTTTATTTTAAATGATTCACCTGGTGAAATAGACAACTCACTTATCGACATCAAAGACGTTAAAGATGCATTATCCAACAACGTCCTACATATTACTGCCATAACAGCGTCACCAAAACATGACAGCTACCACTGTTGTGTCCCGATTTGGAGGCTAAGGTAGCCTGCAAACTTATGCATGTAGCGTTATCATCCCACTACACGAATGGTAACGTTTTAGTAACATATTTGGTGTCTGTAGACGATGATAGTCTCTTTCCATCAGGAGTGCCATCTCATTGCTTGCGATCTTAAGATACAAAAAGGAAACAATTCTCTAGTGAAACTCGCAAGAATTTATATGATATTTTTAGAATAACTATAATGTGTCCTATCATGAAAAACAAATTTTAAAAATAATATTTGTTGCACTTGCTTCAAAAAAGGCGGTGGCGTTATCACACAAGTTTTTCATCGCAGAACTAATTGCGAAGTTGGTAATTGCGATAGCGGTCAGCTTCGCTTCGCTCGGCTCTTACTAACTGCTTATCACAAAGGCAGATAACCTTTTAGGTAAGACACGCGGACCAAAATAATATTTAATATTAAAAACATACGAAGGAAATTCAATATTCCTCTGTGGTCTATTGGTTCGATTTCTGGGTCGGATATTTCAAGAAATGTATTTTTTTTTTCAGTTTTCTGATAAATACAAGGTCGCCTGGGATTAGATAAGTGTCCGGTTGGTGATACGCTTGCCACCTATCACATTGTGGAAATAAGTATCTCCAGCTAGTTGTAGGTGCAATGGTTGTATCTCTGTCTACATCTTTGGGGATACGGGCGTGAAGATACTTTTTAATATTCCATTTTCGCCGTGTTGGTCCCGGCCTCCTTTGTAGAATAGGCCAACTGCCGTTCTGCCAGGCAGGTCGTAAAAGGCGACCGAATGGCTATCGAGTCACTACCATCGTGGCTACTAGGTGGTAGAGTTCTGCATTGTCTCGCCCGGGTCAGGTACCACCGCCTTGCCTATTCCTGCCGCAATAGCGTCAGTGCTTGTCGCTGTCGTGTTCCGGTTTGGAGGGTAAGGTAGCCGGTAAACTTATGCATGTGGCATTAGACCTCGCCACAAGATAGCAACGCACCATTAACATCTTTGGTGTCTATAGGCGATGGTTGACTCTTTCCATCAGGAGACCCATCTGCTTGTTTGCTATCTTTTGATATAAAAAAAAAAAAAATCCATTACAAAATGAACGATAAAAATGATAATGAATGGAACATTTTTAGAAGCACGTAAACTGTACGTAACTACGTACGGAACTGTCTTAACTTACCAGGTCTCATTGCAATTCTGTCCACCACTTCGTTAAATTCTCTAGCCATTATATCAATCATACTTTTATTTCCATACCAAATATCTAAAAGACTATTAGTAATCCATTTTGACGGTCTATAAGCTCTAGAAAGTTTTGGTTCATTATCTAGTGATTTTCTTTTTGCAAAAACTAACATGTTAAAGCAAAAAATTAATAAAATTGCTCTTAAACTCATTTTGCTTATTCCTTATTTGTGGGCTTCATCAGACAATTATCGTTTCGTTCTAGCGATTTACATTTTTCAATGAATAACTCAGGAAGTATCTATATTGAGATTCAAAGCTTCCTGTTTTGTTAGGAGACTCCGACAATGTATCTTTGTTTGTTTGATAAGATTTCATTTCCTTTATTTTGTTTTCCGCGTACAATGTATTTTATTGACATTAAATAATATTTCTATATTACAAACTCTCTGCACATATTGTTTGAATATTTTAATTGAAAATTGTGCAGTGTTATAATTGAAATCTTAAGTTTTGTGAATAAATAAAATATTTTGGGTTTCAAAAAAATAAGAAATATTTTAATTTTTTTTTGTGGCGTAGCTGTGATATTTAGGTAACTAAAGTTATCTTTTATATTCGAAACAAGCGATATCGCCACTAATAGGAGAAACCGGTAGACAGAGGCGCAACTAATGTACCCAAATTTAACCAATGTTACTGTGTATCATGATCACCTGACACAAATGGCCAACTTATCAACAAATCGAGCATACATAGGTGATTTTGTTTTAAGTTATATTTTACAGTTCTAGAAATAATTATCGTTCTAGAAGAAATGACATAAAAAACACAAAAAAAAGATAATTACTTGAGAATGACATTGCTTTGTTTTATTTTTTATATGTAGAATGATTTTAAATTTTATTTTATGACTGTAATTTACCAAACTTAAAATTAATTTACTATTTAACAGTAAATTAATTTTAAGTATGGTATAATGTTTTACCCAATTTTATCTTTCTGACTTTCAAAAAGTGGTTTTATTATACCCTACTTTGAATAAAATATATTGAATATTGAAAAAAAAAATTATATTTATTGTTATGAGCAATATTCTTCATTTTTATATAATCGATCCCGTCGATTGTACTGATTGCTAGGTATACATACGTATAACTAGTTAAAAGAGTTCAACGTTACCGATAAAATTCATATTTATAATTTTGATCAGTACTTTCGTGATTCTACTTATTTTTGAGTTATAGCACTCACCCCGTGCTTGGGAAAACTGGAAAAACTTTAAAAACAGCAAAGAAAAATATCGAAACGCAGAATTTGCAAGTTGACTCAGAGTTGTAAATCCCTTTAGAAAATAAATAGGCAAGGGAAGCAAAAGATAAGTTATTAAAAGATTTTTTACAAGCGCCTATCTTAAACTTTTTCTTCGCAATGTAAATTTTTGAAATGTAAATTTTGTAATCGTTGGAAAAAGGGGTATAAAGTTTTTACTTCACGTATTAATATTTAGATAAATAAATAGCTGCTAGACATTTAGAAAAGTTATTTAAACTGATAAAAACAGCTAAAAAATATTTAAAAATGATTTTCTTATCGAATTGAACTAACTGTGTCACCCGATATTGTAAATTTGATCCCACCAAAAACATTCTGTAAAAAACTAGCCAAGTCTCGATGGAGCTTTTTGTGTATCTCTAAAAAGTAATGAAATCTAGACAAAGTTGTTCCAAGTCTAAGGTTCCTTACTGCAATTTCTTTATTATTATAGTTAATGTTGTGTGAATAGGTCATTGACTTGTACCCACTAACGTATAAAGAATGTTGAGTCTTAAGTCTTATCCAGTCAATGTTGAGACTCAATACGCGCAATTTAATATAAAGAAATCGCAGTAAGGTACCTTAGACTTGGCACAACTTTGTCTAAATTTAATTACTTTTTAGAGATAAAAAAGCAGCTCCACCGAGACTTGGCTAGTTTTTTACGGAATTTTTTTTGTGGGACTTTGGATAAAACTAAACTGAACATTCTTGGATTTAGTGGGTACAAGTCAACGGCCAAGTCACACAACATTAACTATAATAATAAACAAATTGCAGTAAGGAACCTTAGACTTGGAACAACTTTGTCTAGATTTCATTATTTTTAGAGCTACACAAGCAGCTGCATCGAGACTTGGCTAGTTTTTTACAGAATGTTTTTGGTGGGATTTCACTTCTTTTTGTAGAAACGAGGGCTTATTGATTTATTTTATTAGACTTTCTTATTTTGACACAGTTTTTTTTTTAGGAGTAGTTTTTATTATTGTAACAAAAGGTATTAATCACCTACCTAGTATTTAAATACAGCTAAACTGATGATATTTTTGAACGAAACAAGTCTATCTAACTAAAACTAAACCTAAAATACTAGAAAATTACTTATACTAACAAAATTATTTACACGAACGCGATTCGAAGTACTACCTAACTGTAAATTAAACCAAGAAAACTAAGAGTACTAAATAACTAACAATTAAATGTAGTATTCAATTAAAACTTCTTTTTAATCTAATAATCAAGTAATAATCAGTAATCCCGAATCCGTCACTAATCATAAAATTTCTAAACTTTTTTTATAGTAGAGGGGGCAAACGAGCAGGTGGTACACCTGATGGTAAGTTATCACCGCCGCCCATGGACAACTGCAATACCGAGGGTCTTGCAGCTGCGTTGCCAGCCTTTTAAGAATGCATAAGCTCGTTTCTTGAAGGTACCTAAGTCGTATCTGTTCGGAAACACCCCCGAGGGTGATTGATTCCACAATAGAGTAGTGCGAGGCAAAAGTGGCGACAAAAGCTCAATGATGTGGATTTCCAGATATCGAGGTGTTGAGGATGGAACTTTAAATTTTGACGTGATGTCCGATGATGTAATTTAGCTGCAGGAATTAGTCCGAATAACTCTTCAAATCCTATTCAAATCTTCAAATTGTTATAATAACAACCTGGTAATTAATTAACTTTAGCAAACCTCACAGAATAATAAGCGCAATCATCGAAATGCAAATAATCCCTCCTAATCTCTAAGCAAACGTTTTCAAGGGTTCTTTTTGCAGAATGTCTGAATTACTGCTGGCCTTATGGGCCATCACAGCTTCACCAGTCGTGGGGTCAAGCAGAGTGCTCAGCCAGAATTTATAGGTGTAGGGCTGTACGCCCTCCACCCTAAGGGTGTCTCCTGCGAGACCGAACCTCGGCTTAGGATGGGGTCGTGATTTGCGATAAGAGGGCTAGTGGCATAGTTTCACTATTTGTATGTGCGGTTTAAATGACATTTTACTGTAAACGTTACCCCGAGGTACTTGACTTTTCTTTCCCACGGGATGACGTGTCCGAACAGGGTAATATTGCCTAGTTTCCGCAGCCCGCGCTTTTGCTGTCGTGGTTGTTTACCGCGGCGAAAATACACGGCTGCACTTTTACTGGGGTTTATTTCGTCCTGTACTCTGTAGTCTATTAGTATTATAATCATAGCATAAAACGCTTATCGCATACGCTGCACCGTTTCCTTTACTCTTATGTGAAAACGTGTTTTGCTATCTTGCTCACCCATGACAGAAAATGCTAACGAGATGAAGCAATATGATTTGTCTACTTTTTCTCGCTCTCACAAGAGAGAGATAACGCTATACAATATGTGTGCCCGTCTCGATTTCTCGCTACGTATGGGGGGGCTAACAGCTGGCTTATACATCATATTACGTGTTGTTTTGATACTCGATCAAATACTTCATTGAGAACAGAGATCGCGTCCGATATCGATCAAAGTATCATAGTCTTCATACTTTGAAGTATCTAGTATCATAGACTAACCTAGTATCGTGGACGTGATCCATCAAAAAGTTTTTTCAGATTACGTCTTGGTTATTAGCATAGAAGGTTATTGTTAATATTTAATCGGTTATTCTGAACTTTTTATTTTATAATTATAATAATTGTGCCCAAAGGTAGCAATATCGTTTTAGGAACATTTTGTAGATAAAAGATAAAATATGGCAGACAATTGTAGAATGTAAAATATGTAAAGCATGTAAAATAGGTAAGGTAAAATATGTAGGTATAATTAAGTTTTAAATTCTTGGTATCGAATTTAATAAAACATTCAACGAAAAAACATCTAACGTCGGGGTATAAAAATCAGAAAAACGCGATAAATAGTGTAAAACCTAGTTTTATTTGTGTAAATGACTCGCGTAAGTATTAGAGAATATTATTATATTCAATTACGTTTAAGTACACATACGTAAAGGGAGATGAAATACTAATCTCTTTCATTGAAGTATCAATTTAACAAAATAATATCATTAGGACTAGGTGGAACAGGTATTTGGATCATGTATTTTTACAGACTAAGACTAGGTGCACCTAGTCTCTGATTTACCTAGTCCAACCCATCTCTACTAGTTTCTCTAGATGAGCTAAAGAGCTATAAGAGTGATATAGCTCTTTTGATCATTATCTCTCCTTTCTTTTCTACAGAGCCGTTTTTCACATGTCTGTCTACTCCACGTGGAATAGGTTTAGTAGAAGAATGTCGTAATAAGGTTTTCGGAGAAACAAAACGTAAACGCGTTTTAAAATACAGCCAGCGCCATCTAGCGACATTGGCGCGTATCACCGCCACTTTTAGTCCAATGCATTATGTTTTTTTTTTATGTCATAAGATAGCAAACAAGCAGATGGGTCTCCTGATGGAAAGAGTCAACCATCGCCTATAGACACCAAAGATGTTAATGGTGCGTTGCTATCTTGTGGCGAGGTATAATGCCACATGCATAAGTTTACCGGCTACCTTACCCTCCAAACCGAAACACGACAGCAACAAGCACTGACGCTATTGCGGCAGGAATAGGTAAGGCGGTGGTACCAGACCCGGGCGAGACAATGCAGAACTCTACCACCTAGTAGCCACGATGGTAGTGACTCGATAGCCAATCGGTCACCTTTTACGACCTGCCTGGCAGAACGGCAGTTGGCCTATTCTACAAAGGAGGCCGGGACCAAAATTAATATTTTAGTGTAATTTGTTTAAAATAATCGTTCGACTCTTGTAAACTTGTAAGTATAAGTATAAAAGCCAGTCTAGTCTTATCCAGAGTTTTCCTTTAATTTTATTTATATGCGTTTTAAAAGCAAAAGGTGAGGCATTCGCACAGCAGTGGGACTAGGCTAGATTAAGTTAGAAAATATTGTGTCCCTCTACGCTGGATTTTTGCAATGACAGTCGATTTTTTATGTACCAATAGTAGAAGGGGGCATTACCATATCTCTAATACAGCTGAGACCAGCTGAGGGTTCTTCATCAGATACTTCAGACCTTCGATTTTTGACATCTCGACACCTCCTACGAAGAATATCGTAAGTATGAAATTGTCGATTTTCACTTTTTTCTATTTTCATGCCTTATTTTATGTATATTATTGTTTGTGATCAATAAAATTTCAGTACATCGACCAGAAAGCCGTAATTTCAGACTGTACAATATCGTATGTTCATTATCCCCCGATGTAAATTACCGTACTGAGTACTAAAGACACAATACGTGGTGGAGGAGAGCGCTCATACTGCACACGCGCTTCGTATCTATCACTAACAATCGAATACGTGGGGGAAGTGAATGCTTGCTTTGACGTTATTAAAATATCGATTTTTTGAATTTATTCTACTATTTTTATAAAAGCTGTTACTATAAAATCTAATTACATCTAAAATGTCACACAGAGCAAGAAGAATTACAGATTTCGTAATGAGAAATCCGGTTTCGCAAAATGAAGAAATACAAAAAGTGATCGTTAAAATTTTAAATAATGACTGTTTGTCTGCACACCAAGAATCTGAGATAAATGAAGGTAAGAAACAATGAACTATATACTTTGCTTTCTTCTCAGTTATAAAAAGTAGTGATTTACCGCAATTTGAATTTCGCCCAAAGTAAAATATCGTAAGTATGACTTAATACCTTATACATTGTTTTCTTACATCAGAAATATATTGCATGTGTTAAATACGATATTTTACATGGTAAATTTATTTTTAAGTAGTATGGTACGTAATACTTACGATATTTTACGTGGTAATTTAATATTGCTACTTATCGTATGTAATACTTAATATATTTTATTTCATCTTGGTAAATAACTTACTACTGTTTACATCTTTAAAAAGTGTGATAAATTGTATTAATCCTTTTTTTCTTCTGGAATCACCTATTCCACTTGAAGCAGATATGAATGTTATTAATCGGCTGAGGGATACGTTGTCTGATTCAGGTTGGAATGACCATGATATCTGCATTAGTTCAAACACAACACAGCAAGAAATGATTTAATTTTTCTAATATTTACATTTTCTACCCAAAGGGTAAAACTGGATCCTATTACTAAAACTCCACTGTCCTACCGTTTATCTGTCTATATGTTTGTCTGTTGATCGGTCTGTCTGTCCTTCTATCACCAGACTGTATATTCTCATGAACCGTGACAGTTAGACAGTTAAGATTTCCACGGATATATTTCAGTTGCCACTATAAAAAAGAAATGTTTTAATCTTTTCAGGTTGGGCTACGGTAATAATATTCTTAATACAGAAGAACCTTAGTCTCTTATTATGACATATACAATTTTTTTTTTCAGGAAGACCTGATGACAACAAGTTAGATGGAAACATCACACCACTTCCGCCACCGGAATAAATCACCTGGACTACGATTGCGATTACTACTTCTGTGCTTAGTATATTGAAAAATCTAATCAAAGTTCACATTCCGTATATTCATTATCAACACTGATTACAACAACAGCACTGAACACACACAATACTGATTTATTATCAACACTTCATACAAATACTCCACTGGCATCATTTTGATAATCAAAGTTAAGTTATCCTAAAGAATGAAAAAATACATTAAGAAAGGACAAAGGTAATATTAGACATCGACATGTTGCAGATTGGATCGACAATAAGAGGACAATATTGAGAAACTTAGGCAAAGAATATAAAAGTCGTGACGGCACTACAAGGCTTAGTAAATCAATGGAAACTGCATGTCCTTAAAACTGTTGACAGAGATATTCAGTTAAAATTAGTAACGATCTTTCCATTTTCCAAAAGTCTTAGAATTTTGATGACCGAGAGAAACTGTGGTTATTTGTGGCTTCTCTAGTTCTTAAAAAAATAGACAGAATTTTCAGTGGTATGGTTTGAAGGCGTAATTTTACTTTTTTTATCGACTTAAGGTGAATAAAGTAGATGCAGATGAATTTGTAATCGTTTGTAAGAAGATGTTCTTAAATACATTCTCAATTAGCGAACAATTTGTCTATACTACTTTGGAAAAAGTCGAATGTTTTATGTGGCATGAGACACAAGAAAAACGAGGGGCCAATGAGGTTTCCAATTACTTATTTAAATTCATATCAAAATACATAAATAATTGGTCCAATAATTGTGTCGGTCTAAATCGGAATCGTCTTGTTTATGCAATGTACGTTTGCTGCTGCTATTTATCAGGTTTCTATTTATTACAGATTTTTAAAATTATAAGTCGTTCTTACAAGGAAACTGAGTTATAAGTAATAATGGAGATAAGGTTCAGTAGCACAAATTTAGTGCGTGTGAAATCTGATCCTAATAAATTATACTTTAAATATGGTATGGCTGTTGAAAACTGTAACAAGTTAATGGTAAATAATCTGTATCAGCCACTTTTACATCAGGTACTATTGAACCACTATATTTAAATAATATCTCAATTCCTAAAGCTAAGAAAAGACTATCAAATCGTCTTTATATGTGCACGGATATAGCACGGATAACCACGACTTGGAATCTCATCTCAATTCAATTAAGTTTAAAATATTATACGGCTTTTCATTTTTTTATAATACTAAAAGAAAAAATATTTTAGTTCATATTATCTGGTCATTGATGATTCCTGTCGTCGAGTGATACTGATTTTAAGTGATAAAGTAAAATCTTAGTATTAAACGGTAGGAGTTTAATAAAGAATTTAAATAAATAATTTAAAAAAAATACTCCAAAACAGTGCTGTGATTGACTTATATGACTGATTAATATATATTCGTTTACCTATTACCACTTATTACTAAAAGTTACTCATTTACCAGAAGAATTTTATAATTTATGTTTCTCATAAATTGAGTTAATTTATTTTAAATAGTTGTGAAAATATGATAATAATTACATGATTTAGTATTATAAATTTTAATATTATAAAACATTTGTACCTCAAATATAACTAGGTTTTATTCTATAATAAAAACATATAATTTTGCGTTTTAGTCAATTTTTCATAAACATTTACGATAATAATGCAGAAAAATCAACATAGTAATTTGTCGTAACTATTATATACAGAATATTTTTGCTTATTTTTAACAAAATAAAAAGTTGTATCTGTAACTTACATCAAAATGTTCTCAATAAAATCCAACGTAAAGAGTACTAAGTATAAAATACAACAATATACTACTTTTGACATCCGACGTAAAATATCGTAAGTGACTTTTCTTGAAAATACGAAAAAAATAGATGTAAACTACCACACAGAATTACTTCTCATCTCCTTACATGCTTGATTGCAAATTTTTGTAATTATTGGTGTTTGTTTGACTGAATAATTATCAAAAAACAATGAGTGAATCTTTAAACTGCTCTCCTGTAAAGTCGCAAAAATGCACTTACGATACTGTACGTAGGAGGTGTCGATCTAATAAAGCGGCCCACCAAGCTCAATATTTTTTGTAAAGGCGGTATGTCGATCTCTAACATTTTGGTTGAACTCTTATGTTTTCTAATCAGGATCACCATGTATTCCAGATCTTCGATTATCCCAGTTTTTATAATTTCCCCTTTATGTGGCCATTAAGCCCCAACTCAGTACCAAATTTCAGCTCTCTGAGTTTGTGGGAAGTACTAGTTCTATTTTGATGATCATGAGTAAGTGAGTGAGTGAGTGTCATAAATACGAAACTTTGCTTTCCCTTAACTTCGGAACTAAATGAACATTAGTATTGAAATTTGGGATTTTAAGTATGTGATTATAGCTTACTGGATGACGAAAATTTATGCGTTCTGGTCTTATTCAGAGGTTCTCAAATAGGGGCCTGAAAATGCGGCGAAATGGTTCCAGTAAAGGATGGTACGGCAGTGTTTGCTTTGCGCCCGACTTGGCGGGGGCACTTCCGTGCCCCCAGATTCCTGTGTCGCCTTAAGCTCGAACAAAATATTTTTTTGCTCTGTGATATCTGGTTTACCGGCCTTGTCAAGAACCATGTAGTCCTAGGTTCGCTTACAAATAGAACAATATGTTATTTTTACTAACCAACTTCCCAAAAAGAGGAGATTTTTTAATGTTAGCTACTTACGAACTCTGTCATTATGAACCGACAGATTTTTTTTTGTTTGCGAGGGAAAACACCCCGTACGGTCCCATTTTAATTTGGTGAAGATATGATGCAGGGTCTCAGAGATGTAGGAAATGGGAAGTCGGTCGTTGCAGTTTTACTGCGTTAAAAAATATTTTCTACTACACTATGTTTTAAATGATAATAATCGATGTATTGGTTATGACATATTTGGAGATTGATGAGGCTCCATACAAGTTTGGCCTAAAACGCAACACATGATGATAGCTGCTTACCGTACTGTAATTATTAATTTCTTCTGAAATGTAAATTGTATCACGAACACTTTTTATAATTCTAAAATTCACGAAACTCCTTCAAAGATTAATATTAATTGAATTTACAATTGTTACATTCCATTTTAAGCCACCCACATCGCAATATATCGTCAACATAATATAATTCATTTTTGTATTACTCATCATGAAGCTTATTTGATTTAACCACTTAAAAGTTAAAAAACGATATAACTTTTGTTTACATTAAATTATTTATCACTCGTTCACAGTGTAAAAAGATGACACTTGTTTTTTTTTTGTTTCTTTTGGATGACACTAAGAGTACTTGTTTATACAGCCTTCTATGTTGAAGGTTTCTACAATAATAATAAATATTTTAATTTTTGTTGCATTTTATACAATAGTTTGTTTAAAATTTTAACAAAAGCGTCTAACCTATCCGACATGTTTATAATTTATTTTAGTTGGTCAAAAATAAAAGAAGGTGTTAATTTTAAGACAGAAAAGAAAAATCTTTGCTTGATTTAGAAATAAGAAAAAGCGTACAAGTTTGATTACTTTCATGACTTTACAACTAAAATCATTTTTAATAACTTGCTATTAAAAAGTCTCCGTTAAATTCTAATATAGACTTATTGTAAATTAAATTAATTTAATAATTTCGGATGACGCCATATTCTTGTAGCCCTTTTAGGGCGATCTCATCACTCTCCTTTCGCTATGATTTGAGTCACTCAATCGTGGAGCTAAAAAAGCCACTTTATTTATTTAATTAAATAATTGAGTAAAAATTTTAAGTACATAACTGCATGTTAATACGTGGAGTAAAATTCTGTACCCCTTTTAGGACTTTACGCGAACGGAGGAGTTTGAAATTTTGCACAACAAAAGTTTACATTGCGAGACACTGCAGAAATTTTATATTTTCAAATAATATGCAATAGAAATACGTTAATTCTTAAAAAATAAATATTACACACACTACATTCACGTGGCATGCTCTTACATGACCATAAATATATATATTTTTTATATCATTTTTATAACAAACAGATGGGTTTCCTGATGGAAAGAATCAACCATCGTCTATAGACACCAAAGATGTTAACGGTGCGTTGCTATCTTGTGGCGAGGTCTTATGCCACATGCATAAGTTTACTGGCTACCTTACCCTCCAAACCGGAAGACGACAGCTACAAGCACTGATGCTATTGCTGCAGGAATAGGTAAAGTGGTGGTACCAGGCCGGGGCGAGACAATGCAGAACTTTTTCACATATTAGCACCACTGGTAGTGACTCGCAATTCCAATCGGTCACCTTTTAAAATCTACCTGGCAGAACGGCAGTTGGCCTATTCTTCAAAGGAGCCCAGAACCAACACGGAGAAAAATACAGAGATTCAAACTTAAAATACATTTTATTGTTTAGTCTATGGTCAAATAGATTCATAGAATTATGGTCGATCTCCCTGTGGTCAAACTACAGGGCAATCGCTAGTAACTTTAACAGTCTCCCTCTTCATTCGCTCCCTCATTGCTGAGGATGAGGATTGAGGAGGAGAGAGGACAGGAGACTGAGGATCGTGATCACTGGATTGACTTGCTTGAACAATCTGCTTCCATTCGTTTCGGTTCATGGTCTTTTTCACCGCTTGATAAAAACTGTTAGAGGAGGTGGCGTCGGTCACTACCAATGTGATAACTAGGTGATAGAATTCCGCAACGTCTTGCCAGGGTATACGGGGCCACCGTCTTACATATTCCTACCACAATAGCCACAATTCTTGTCATTGTATTGTTAGAGTTTTGAGTGTAAGGTAGCCGGTAGACTTGTGCATGTGGCGTTGCCATCCCGCCATATGAATAGCAACGCACCATCATTTTTGGTGTCTATAGGCGATGGTTTTTCTCCCCATTAGGAAAGCCATTTGCTTGTTTGCTATTTAATGAAACAAAAAATATGTATTCACTCATACCATTCAAAAGTTATATCGAACAGCAAAGAGCTTTCTGTGTTTATAATCAATAGACAACAAATAGTTTTCTGTAGCGTGACTGCGATCATTACTTTGTACTAAACGACCCTTTTGTCGTTTTGTCATGGAATACCTAATGAATAATCATCTTTTGTCACAAATTGCCTATGAGTGTAAAACTAGTTTCAGTTGAGCTATTTATTATTTAAAAATGTCTATGTGATAATGTTAAACCACAATGCGGTTTCATTTAATTAATAAAAACTAATAAATTAATTAATCGACTTTTTAACAGCGGTCAAAACTTCTATCAAACTACGGAATCAAATATATAAAAGCTATAAACATTTAATTATTTAGTGACTATGAGATCATTATATGTCACCTCAATATATGTCAAATATTGCACGAATTTTGATGAAATTTTAACTGTTCTCTAAGTTGGAATATATCTGATTCAAAAACATACGAATGTATGTACACTTACTGCTATTTGACGCACGTATTTGGAAGCCTAAATAAATCATCATACCAAAATATTGTCTTATTCCTACAGTATTACACGCACAAAAATCAAACTAATAACCTCCTTTTTTGAAGTCGGTTTAAAATGGCCTCACAGGGAGTAACGTTCCCATCCCTGGGCCGGAGCTTTCAGTACTAGCTTCTTACTTTTAATCGCACTCAGCCTAGAGCGGTTCGAGTCGTTCACAACCCAGGTTATTTCGAAACGGTTTGACGCTTTGGTTCTACGCAGAAATGTAGGTTTACTCTGCGTCATCTATCGTATTTATTATGGGAATGTTGTGACGAATTGTTTGTCTGGAAATCCACAACTGTGCGTTTTCTCGACACTTTATGCCACGCACTACTCTGTTGTTGAATCAATTAGCGGCAGGGGTGTTTCTGAACGGATACGACTTAGGGACCTTTAAGAAAGAGCCTACTCATTCTTGAAAGATCGCCAACGCGACTCCTCTGGTATTGCGGATGTCCATAGGCAGCGGTGATTACTTACCATCAGATGCACCTTCTGCTCGTTTGCACCTTCTTCTAAAAAAAAATCTGTAAACGGTTGTCCCTGCAGGTCATCCCTGAAACTTTCCCATAAATTAAGATATTTTAAACTCAAGGAGTAAAAATTATAAGTATAGATATTTTTCAGTCTAAACGTCTATTTTGTTAAAAATGGCAGTATATTGATTTTTGAAAAGTTCTTGTATGTTCTTTTAAAAACTTTCGTCATTAATAAATCCCAGACAAACTGACCGATTTTGACCAAGTAAGTGATATTTGAAGCAGGTTTCAAAGGAGAAAAGCTGATAAGATTTTTTGCCAATCCGTGCATTAGTCTGAAAGTTATTTTAAAAATATTAAGAAAGTTTGCTATTTTAGCAACGTAATTTTTGCATTTGAAAAGCTGTAACTTTTGAAAATTATGAATCTAATTTTGATTTTTATCAAAATTTCTCAAAATGTCCTGAGCCGACTTATTTCAAATTTTTTTAGAAATTTAAGTTGAGCGCCAGCCAGCCAGCCAATTGAATGCCATCAACCGCATTTCGATCGATCCAACCGTTCAAAAGTTATGAGAAGCTTACATACACACGTATACCCACACACACACACACAGAGAGAGAGACACACACACACATACACACACACACATACACACACACACACACGCACACACCCACACACACACACACACACACACACACACACACACACATACATTCATACTGACGTCATCGTGACTTTAAAAGTTAAGTATTGCAATTTGATACTAAGTTTCGAAGTCCAGTGTTTATAAATACAAAAATATAAAATGTTTATCAAGTTGCACGTTGTGTATAAAATCACATGGTTGTATAATTTCAGCTTATTTTTTCTCAAGATATTAGGAAACAAGGCAAATGAATTTACTCAAGCCCTCTTTGTTCTACGATGTTTAAAATTTACGAGCTCTATTGTTGGAACGAAACAGATATTGCCGCTACAGGCTCCAATAAGACTGCTTGTAACTTACGGACGGCCATTTTCGAGCAGATTCCTAGATTTGTAATACCGTCCAACAGAATGTTTAAATTTCTTTAAATATATTTTAGCCGAAAACAATTTCCATATTTGCAGGTACAATAAATTAAAGTAAGACCCAGAGTGTTAAAAATAGATGGCAATATAAGTGACGTCTTTATTATATTTTTTTTAAAGAAAAAACAGGCAAACGAGCAGGTTTACCTGATAGTCAGCAATCACCACCGTCTATGGACCGCCGTAGCACCAAAGGTCTAGCAGTACTTCTCTTTTCTTGAAGGTTCCTAAGTCGTATCCGTTCGGAAACACTCCCGCTGATTATTAATTCCATAAAGGAGAGTGCGAGTTAAAAAGTGCTATATTGGTATTGTATATTTAAAAAACCTTCACGCCCGTATTATCGAAGAGGTAGGCAGAGGTACACGAGTGTACCCACGATTAGTCGAAGATACTTAGTCCCACAATGTTATAGGTGGCAATCCATCAGCTAACCGGGCACCTGTTCAATCCCGGGTAACGTTGTTTTTATCAGAAAACTGAAAAAAGCACATTTTTTAGTTACCCGGCCCGGGAATCTAACCTGGGACCTCATGTGGTAAATACCGACAGATGAGACTATAATATTATTATAGTATTAACTATTGAAAATTATTACAGTAATGCACTCCTTCGCGTAAGCACGAGGCTGTGCTTTATTCTGGACTAGCTGTTGCCTGCAACTTCGTCCGCGCGGACTTCGTTTACTCCGCACTGCTCCTCCCCTGTAGGTGATAACGTGATAATTTGTAGCCTATATGTTGACTTGACCTATTAGTAATATTCATGCAAAATTTGAAGTAAATCCGTGCAGTACTTTTTGAGTTTACCCCGGACATACATATAGACAAACAGATAAACAGATAAACAGACAAACAGACAAACAGACAAACAGACAAAAATTCTAAAAACTATATTTTTGGCTTCGGTATCGATTGTAGATCACGCCTCAAGTACTCTTTTAAAAAATATTCAATGTACAGTTTTGACTTTCCTACGATTTTAATATATGTATAGATATGCCGCTCTGACGTGTCGATTTTGCAAAATATAAAATTAGTTGAGTGCGTGTCGGGCCACGCGTAATGCAGGGTTCTGAAGTTGCCCATCACGATAATTTGGATTAAGAAGACAGCTTTTATTGTTTCATACTACGAACATATTTTAACCTATTAAACGAATGACGTGAATGACGGATACATGACGCACACTTCTGCACCTATAAAAACTCCATAAAGATATGGGCGATTGTGAATGAGAATATTCGAATAATTCTATTATAAAAGTCATTCAAATTATTCGAATTCATTCGAATTTCATAACTACTACATATATTCGAATATCCGTAAGCTCATCTAAAAGTAAGCTGCACTGAGAAAAAATGACTAGTTTCGTGTGGCAAATTGATTAATCGAACTTAACGAAAATTACTAGTGTCTATTCATTTGTAGCTTTTTTATTTTGGATTGCAAAATCTGACAACTAATTATTTCTATCAACTAAAACTTAAAAGTATTTTTATAAATCACGAGAAAAACGGTCAATATGTGTGGCAAACCGAATGAACTAGCGATTCGCAAATCAGTGACTATTCATTTATACTACTGGTAGAATAATTCGAAGGTACTACTGACCCCTACGAATGTCAATTCGTAGTAAAAAGTACAGACCAATTTTGTGTGTAAAACCAAATGCGTGAACTAGCGGTTTTATTCAAATTTGAAAACTAGCGATCGATTCGAAAAAAAAATAATCCGAAAACAAAACTAGTTTTGTTTTTGAATATCAATATTACTACGTTTTTCCCCGTGTTGGTCCCGGGCTCCTTTGAAGAATAGGCTAACTGCCGTTCTGCCAGGTAGATCGTAAAAGGCAACCGATTGGCTATACCAGTCAATGAAATCGTGGCTACTTGGTGGTAGAGTTCTGCATTGTCTCGCCCGGGTCTGGTACCACCGCCTAACCTATTCCTGCCGCAGTAGCGTCAGCGCTTGTCTCTGTTGTGTTCCGATTTGGAGTTTAAGGTAGCCGGTAAACTTATGCATGTGGCATTAAACCTTGCCATAAGACAGCAACGCATCCTTAACATCTTTGGTGTCTATAGGCGACGGTTGACTCTTTCCATCAGGAGCTCATTGGCTCATAAAGCTCATTGGTTTATTATTATGAATGTTATGGAGGTTAATTATGAATGTTATGAATAGTAAAGTTTATTTGTTGTTATGAATGTTATTATGGATGTTATGAATGGTAAAGTTAATCCATGTCATGCGGCAGCCATCTTGTTATAAGGTTTAACGCTATATCAGACAGACAATTTACAAATTAAAGACAGCCCAGTAGATGGAATAGCCGGTCTAAAAGAACTAACTATGGCCATTGTCCATTTTATACCGACGTTTTCTGTCAGTACTACTCTATCCTACTTCAGTGCTTATAGTTTTAATAATCCAATTTCACCCAAAATTAGAACTTGGTTGTAAGGTTGCCTCCAAACATACGGCCATTCGTTTTACGTCACTGCAACCATCTTGCCATGAGGAAAGCCGTCTATTCTTGTTGTTAGATATGGTTTAAAAAAAAAGTTGAAATACCACCTTGAAAAAAGTCCTAAGACTAGGCAGGGTCAATGAAAAAAACAATGAAAGGGAATTTTATATTAGACTAATTAATAATAATATCGATTTTAATTTAAGAAATAACAACTTACAACATAATACACGTTACAAAAGATAATTAATGCATGTATTCATGTTTTTAATATTACATTGGTTAAGCTTGCAAATAGCGTCAATTTTGCTTGCGGACATAAATTTATAGCTAACTAGCGAATACTTGCCCGATTCGCTGGGCGTAAAATTAAAAATTAAAAAAATATATAAATATATGGGCGTTGTTTGCGCAAACATAGGCTCGTGAATGGCTTAAAATAGTATTTAATCATTCTGAATTCAATTAATATTAAATTCCAAAGGTATTTCGTGAATTTAAGCTCTATAAAAAGTGTCCATGATATAATTTACATCTTTCAAAGAATTAATAATACATTAATTACAATACGATTTGAGAATTAGGGGGTAATTGTCCAGAAGCGTGCACGTCGCGATCTCTGCCCATCCACTAATAAACTGGCCTGCAATTCTGGCGCGAAGTCGGACCGCAGTGCAGGTTAGAGCATTCCCTGGAGACGACGCACCCGCCCCTGTCGGTACGATAAGTGGTAGATGCAGCAATGGAGGCCGCTATCTATCACGCTAAGCCCAAACAGGTGAGTTGAAAGATAAAATTAATGAGTTGATAGTTGATAAATGTAATGAATGAAATGGGTCTGGATGCTATACATGTAACGGAAACTAAGTGAACGGGTAGCAAAGCCGCTAATCTTAACGGTCGCCTGATGGCTTTGTGGTCCGAGGTACCTCAAAGCGATCACGCCAGTGCTGGACTAGGTATTCTTCTATCATCTTGCTTAGTCTCCGGCGTGAACTTATGATTTGGTCGGCCCTAGGCTTCCTGATTTCGTATTAAGCTGAAAGTCACGCAGGTTTTATGGTAGCAACATATGCACCGGTAAACTCATCAACAACCGGTGACTTGAAAAAGTTTTGGGATTCTGTTAGAGGTGTTCTGGATATGCTTGATGCTAATGAAGAATTATTATGTGTAGCGATCCGAGTAGCTGAGTTGAAACAAGGCGGATAAGTTACGAAGTCGTGTTTGTTCCATTTGGTTATAGTTGGTTATAGTAGAGTAAATGATTCAGATAAGCAAATTGTCGGTTTACGAATAAAAAGAGATCTCTTTGTGTCAAACATAGCATCACATCTTAAAATATATATTTATATACATAGAGAAAGAATGAATGAAAGAGTATGACAAATTTGATTCTGGTAGAAAGCAAATTCTAAAAAAGTGTAATGAACACAAAAGTCTACTCTACTCTTGATTCAGCCCACTATTTGGTAATCAGCCAATTTAGGGTTTTGTTTAAGAAGTGGAGACTGTTCAAGACATTGGCAGAAACGTCCTCCATTTGGAGAGATTAAGAGGATAAAGAGCAAAAAGTTGCAAGATCTGAGTGTCAGGAGTATGTATGATAGCCAAGATTGGGATAGACTAGTAAAAATAAATCTACTGAACTTAGGGTTGGGTAAATTTTGAAAAGTAGTGTAAGATAGCAAAGTGAATGAAACGAAAGACGTATGTAGTAGTGCAAAGATGTACAAGAGAACATGGTGGGATGAGAGGAAGAAGAAAGCATGGCTTTACTACGTGTCATATTAGCAAAGGAATGATGGTATGAAAGATAAGAAGAAAAAAATATACCGTTGTTGTAAGAACATCACTAAAAATTTAGTGTATGAGAATCGTGAAAGCGAAAAATTGCAAGCAAAAGGGAGACTGGTGAACAACTTCGAGACAAACTCCAAAATCTTTTGGAGGGAGGCAATGAAGTCTAGGAGTTGTTTGTCAGGTTATAGAGTGGATAGGATTAAGGATAAAGATGGTGACATTCTTACAAGCTCAAAACATGTGTTAAAACGATACAGTGAATATTTTGGTGATATGTATGAGTATGTCCAGGATGCTGCAGCTGCATCTAAGTCTGTAGTCAAGTCAATAGCAGAGGCGCCATTTAGAGACATTGCTTTGCAAGAGGTTGTGTCGACGATAAGAAGTCTGAACATGGATTCCAATGAACTGAGAACCAACTGTTTCTATGACATTGGTCTAAAATACGGTTTCTCTAATTATTTTAGTTTTTCTACCTGAAGAACATATCTGTCATTCCTTATAATTTATTTTATGAAGCGACAGTTGTAGGTTCTGGAAACGAAATTGAAATTATTTGTTACAGATCTTCATAAAGAACATCATAACTTAATTTATTTATCTAATGCTTAGTATTTTTTAATATCATAGAAGAGCAAACAAGCAGGTGGCTCTTTTGGATAGAGATGACCGTCATGTATAAAATATGTTCATGGTGCACTGCTATCCATGTGCTGAGATAATAATGCCACATGCAAAGTTTATCAGCTAACTAACCGTCTAAACCAGAACACGACAGTGACAAGCATTGACTCAATTGTGGCAGTTAGGTGAAGTGGTAGTACGAAACCCAAGCAGAGCTCTACCACGTAGTGTTCACAATATTAGTGGCATGTTTGGCCAATCATTCACCTTTTCCGAACTGCCCGGCAGAATCGCAGAACCTTTATTCAAAAGGGAGCCGGGGATTTGTTTACATGTATCGGTAAAGATACAGGGAAATATGGTTTCGAATCATAGATTATAAAATATGTACTTGGAGCTTATCAATATTTCTGCTTGGGACTAAATACTTGTCAAATATCTGGAAAATTTTACGCACTCAACACTCTCTATCACATTCTGCGCCAGTAAAGTATTTGTAAAATCTAAGCTGACAATAATTAAAGCAGCAACCCTGATTCCAGGGTTGCTGCTGATGCAGGTTTTTACTGTATCAGTGGATGCTGATGCTGATGCTGATACTGATATTAATAAATCACTGATATAAAATCCAACTTTGTAATTATTTGCAAATATGATATGTTGAAAGTAACACAAATAATAAGTATAAACACAAGTATATAATATATATAATAAATTGTTATATTTTTACAAGGTGAAGGAGTTCTGCATTGTCTCGTCCGGGTCTGGTACCACCGCCTTACCTATTTCTGTTGCAATAGCGTCAATGCTTGTCACTGTCGTGTTCTGGTTTGGAGGGAAGGTAGCCGGTAAACTTACGCATTTGGCATTAGGCCTCGCCACAAGATAGCAACGCACCATTTACACCTTTGGTGTTTATAGGTGATGGTTGACTCTATCAGGAGACCAATATGTTTGTTTGCTATTTTATGATATGTGTAATACGACTCTATCTGAATTAATAGTATACTTTCATATAAGATAAATGTTTTTTAATAATATATAATAATAATAATAAATAATAAATATCACTGGACAAATTATACGAATTGATCTGATCCCAAATTAAACAAATTATATGCTTGTAGTATGGGTGTCATCAAAGATACTAATATATAGAAATACATATATAAAAAATGATGTGGTGTCGCGGGACACCAGGTAGGAACGAACTTCCTTCGGCTAAATGGCACTACTCGCTTGTGTACGCGACTGTCGCGCCTGCGCACGTCTCATTTAATGCTTTTATTCCACGCATTTTTCTTACGGTTTTACTATCACATTTTTTTCAGTTCGGTCGCGCAGCAAAATCCCTATCCCCTCCAAGCCTGCCGTAAGGAACTTCGTTCCAATGCTCTAATATATTTAATAAACACCCAAACACAGAAATACAAACATCTGTGCTCATCACACAAATGCCTGTCCCTGCCGGGAATCGAACTCGGACCCCATTGATTGCGTAGCCAGGGTCGTTAACCACTCGACCAACGCGGCGGTTGTATTTATATAATAAAAAATGAAAAGTTTCAAGTTATCGTTTCTGTTTATAATAAAGAAGATAATCATGAACATTTTTAAAGGTGATCTTTGAGTATATAGATGTTTAATATATCTGTGAACATGACAATAATAATCAGTAATACGTAATGTTAAAACTGCAAAAAAATTACGTTAGGCGGGTCTTACAATGAACATATTGTTACGACTGGAATATCAACATTAAACGATCAACGTTGATCGTTGCTGATACAGGTGTTGATGCTGATGTTAAAATCAATGCTGATAATCCGCGGATACTGATGCTGATATTCGCAATAACCTTAATTGGAATAAAATATCCTTTAAAATTCCATGTATTTCTTTAGCTGCATATTGGTAGATATTGAATTACGTAAAACTTTATTGGAATCCTCATAAGTTAGTGAATCCAACAAACCACCTAACTTCTCAACAAGTATTCCAGAATTTAAAGCTGACAACTTAGATCTGACCATTAACATCTAAACTTGTGTTCTAACAAGTTTACGTGTTAAGTTTTCAATAGAGAATTGCTCAAGTCAATTTATATATAGCAATTCATGTATAATTATTATATCGTAATCTGTTCTATTCTAATATATTTGGGATTTAGTTACAAAAAGTGGATGATGGGAATAACAAATAATGCTCTGCAAATTATTTTATTGTTTGTTATGCAAACAGGTAAACTGCTATCTATAAAAATAATAATTACGACTAAAATACCTACACTAATGATAAGAAAACTGCGTTTATATCTACATGACTAAGATGTTAGACCTGTAGCTTTATTAAGATTATATGTGTATTCTGTATAAGCAGTTGAGACCAGGAGATTGGCCTTATTTTGTGCATATGCAATGTGTTATCCTTGTATGTACAACCGGAAGATATGATACTTATGGAACTTTTGGAATTGTGTCTCTGTTTCCAAAATCGATATAAAATCATTTTTTAATATTTCCCGATTCAGCAATAGCATTTTCAAAAAAACAATTTTTATGAATAGGAGGGAGCGAAATAGTTGAGTTGATATTGATATAATGTGAACTATTTTTATATTCTAAGCGTTACTTAACAAACAATATTGAGTTATTAATAATAATAACTAAAGGTGGGATTGGCGCTCGGATGAATAGTACCTAGTAGGTAATAGTTCCATGGATTGGTAGATAAAGCAGTTGCATGTTTCCAGCATGGAATGGTCATTAACATTAGCTAACACTCATGAGATGCCGCGGAATATCAATGATATTTTGGGTTTATGAATGTCCTTCTAAATTTTTGTTTGACCTAGATTAAATAAAGATGTGAGTACAAAATTTGTAGAACTGACCACGATTACTGTCAAACATTTATAACGGTGTAAAGTCAATGTTCATATAACCTTTTATATTAAAACAAAATTATAAATCCGGTTCGATATTTTCCGTCTAGAATAATTTTAGTCCAAAACTTTGAACTTTCGGGACTTATTTAAACTTCATAAAGGCTATTGTTGACTTTACAACATGTACATAGCTTTTTAGGTAAAAAATTATAACTATTGTTTTACATTACAACTAGTGTTTATTGTCTTATAAACACTAAAGATGTTAAAATAGTAAAGCACGTGGTATGATTACAATATCACATTCCCTTTTTATTTATTTCAGCAAGATTAAGAATATAGGAGTGTTATCAAGCTTAGGGAAAACATTACATGATTATATTTCTAGTACACATGATGGTAGTGACAAATTAATTTCCCTATTCGTTTAGGATTTGACGAGTAAGAAAAACTAACGAATTTGTCAACTCGAGATTTAAGCCTAGCAAAGACTTTCCTATTGAATCTTGTACTATTTTTGTTTAGGACTGGAATACAACTGAATTGACATAAAAAGCGAATTTTGCAGCTTCCCGTCCGTTTTTAGATATCACCGCCTCACTTTTGCTATAATAGTGCTCGTCATTGACGTATTTCTCTTGGCATAAATAAATAGCTGCGAAAAAAATGTGAAAAACGAACGAGCGTGTGGTATTACTAGATATTACATACCTTCACGCAGATAGCAGCTCACATTTTATATATTTGCTGTCTATATTAGATCTTTGTCTCTTTCCAAGAGGAGACCCATCTTGTTGTTATATATGTTATATATTAATAAAAATAATAACATGCAATTAAATGATTCAACATACTTTTTATTTCGACGATTCTGTCAATGACCTTCGACCCAAAATTCCAGAGCTCTTTTGCAATCAAACTCATCATTGTTTTGTTAGAATAAATAAAATCCACTGCTTTGCCGACCAGTACATCAGATGTTGTTAAGCTATCATTCTCTATTTTCTTATACTGTTTTTGTAAGTCTGATAACGTCTTATAAGAATTTATTCTGTGGAATTCTAAAAGAAGAATGAAAAATGTAATAAATAACAGAAACCGTGGTAGCATTGTGTTGGTTAAGAAAATTGAAAGCAATCTGAATGGCGTTTGTATTGGTTTACCGAGCGATACGTAGGCCGTGTGCACAATACCTTTTCTCAGCAATCTTTGCTCAGCGTGTAAACTATTACGGTCATTAAATAAGAATAAAACCATTATGGAAGAATACGTTAATTGCTTTTACTATTTTACAAAGTTAATTTGTCTGAAAGTAGGACAAAGTAGAAAAAAATGAAAAATTGTAATCTATCTAGCTGGTATGTTTAACTTACCTTACTGTTTAAGGGACTTGAATTAATTAAATAGATTCGTAATACATAAAGTATACGTACACAATTGGCATGTCCCATGTACAATCAAACACATAATTGCAAGGTACTAAAATAAATCACCACATAAAACTTCACAATATTTAGTGACGCTAAATCAATTTTTTACGTGTCGTTGTACGTTTCGATTTTTATATTTTTAATTAACGAATACATTACATGATTAGTTCTATATTTGTTCTATAGAATAACACATAATATGTAATTTGTTCCTTTTTTGATTTCATCAAAGCTAGCCAGCAAAGTTAGGTTTCCTGATGGAAAGAGTCAACCATCGCCTATAGACACCAAAGGTGTTAATGGTGTGTTGCTACTTTTTGGCGAGATCTAATGCCGCGTGCATAAGTTTACCAGCGAACTTACCCTCCAAACCAGAACACGACAGTGACAAGCACTGACGCTATTGCGGCAGGAATAGGTAAGGCGGTGTTACCAGACCCGGGCGAGACAATGCAGAACACCACCAAGTAGCCACAATGGAAGTGACGCGTACAGACAATCGGTCGCCTTTTACGACCTGCCTGGCAGAACGGTAATTGTCCTATTGTTCAAAGGAGCCCGGGTCAACGCAAGTTCCACACACACAACCAAAATACCCACACCAACACCACACCAACACAAATTCTACCCTATCTATCTCGATATATGAAAGTCCATGGATTTTTTTCAATAGTTTTCAGGGAAGGTTTTTCTGAACGTATCCGTTCAGCTCACGGCTTCAAATTTGTATTAAAAGACTGGCGAAGTATGTGTTGTTGCAAATATGTATAGTATATTGGTTTAGGTACAAAATTTATGTTTAATAATATCTTAGGTTTTATTTGCTGTATGACCTGACTTCACACGGGTAGCTAACTAAAACTCTTATAAAAAATACAAACAAATCAAAATTACCAAAAAATTTGGTAATCCGATCGAGAGAATCATCCGTCGGGTTAATTTGTAAATTCTATGAAAATGTCATCAAAATCCCTCTAGCCACATATCAATCGCCCAATTACCTATCGATTTCATATATTACTAGAATATTTGTTATTTTTCATTGATACAAATAAAATAGACGTCTCTGAATATTCTATACACACTACATTTGCTACATTTTAACAGGCAGGTCGTAAAAGGCGACCAATTGGCTATGCGAGTCACTACTATCGCGACTGCTAGGTGTTAGAGTTCTGCATGGTCTCGCCCGGGTCTGGCACCACCGCCTTACCTATTCCTGCCGCAATAGCGTCAGTGCTTGTCACTGTCGTGTTCTGGTTTTGAGGGTAAGGTAGATGGCATAAACTTTTAATTTCTAATAAATTAATGTAACAATATATTAGAAATTAAAACAGCATTAATATTATATAAACAAACATACCTGTAATTATTTTTGTTTTTATAGCACTCACCCCATGCTTGGAAAACTTGAAAAACTTTATCAGCAAAGCACAGAAACGAAAAATGAAAAATGTAAAAAACAAAAAAAAAAGGGTCAGCAAAGCACAGAAACGAAAAATGAAAAATGAAAAAACAGCAAAGAAAAATGTCGGCTGGGAGACTCGAACCCGCGACCATCTCCCTCAAGCCAGAAAGCTCTGCCACTGAGCTGGTGTTGAGTGAGCTCAGTGGCAAGCGTCTCTCAGTGGCTTGAGGGAGATGGTCGCGGATTCGAGTCTCGCGTGCCGACATTTTTCTTTGTTGTTTTTAAAACATACCTGTATTTAACTTATGGATAAATAACGACCCTGTGTAAATATTTGTCAGAGGTACTAGAATTAAAATAAAAAAGGTAGCCGGTAAACTTACTGGTAATTATTAACATCTTTCGTATCTATAGGCGATGGTTGACTTTTTCCATCAAGAGACACATCTTGCTTGTTTGCTACGAGTATTTTGTCATATTACAAAAAAATCTCGCCCTGATATAATATGTTACCACTGTTTTAGGTGTTTCTGCAGCAAAAGCGTCAGTGTTAATCATTATATTGTTCCGTCTTGGAGGATAAGGTAGTCAGTAAACTTATGCAAATGGAGTTAGCAGTCAGTCATAAGGATGGCTACCTCTTGGTTGTCTCTTTCCATCAGAAAAGCTACCGGCTTGTTTATTATTTTAATTATAACAACATTATATTAACAATGTAAAAAACAATATAATTTTTATAAGATAATAAAAATTAAGATAATATTTATGAGATATATGCTGAAGTTTACCGGCTACCTTACTCTCCAAACTGGAAAACGACAGTGACAAACACTGAGGCAGGAATAAGTAAGGCGATGGTACCAAACCTGGGTGAGACTTGCCAGAACTTTACTACGTAGTAGTCACGGTGGTAGTGACCACTTTGGCCAATAATTCGCCTTTTACTAACTGACTAGCTGAATGGCATGTGGTCTATTTTTAGAAGGGGGCCCGGGTCATTTTGCTTTCCGTTATCCTTATCCGTATGACAGTAATGTATTATTATAATTATAATTTTACCATTGGCTACTTAACCATTCTAACACAACACGATACTAAAAACTGAATACTTGAAAAGTAAGTCGAGTGTCTTCGAGCGAAACGTTAGAATTCTACTACTTAGTAGTCACGATTGTTGTGAAATATTTAACCTTTTACCCTTTTATCCTATTCTTTAAAAGGGGTCCTGATTAATCTCATTAATAAATTAGTACAATAAATGCAATTGTAATGAAGTAACAAAAAATTATGTCAATATGGCCTATAAACAACTTTACACATTTTAAAGTCCAGTATAAATTACCCCTATATTTCTCTGAAATTTGATGTAACGTACAGTCGGCAATAAAAGTTAAACTAAAAAAAAAATCGAAATATATTTGTGTGTTTTTTATCGGTATACTAAGCAAACCCGGCGAACTCCGTTTCGCCACCTTTGCTTTGCTTTTAAATTTTCTTTGCTATGAACCGCACGGAGCCCGAGACCTTTCAACGAATGCAAAAACGTGGAAATCGGTTCGTGCGTTCTGGAGTTATAGCGTCAGGATGGAAAACCCGACTTATTTTTATATTATAGAATATATAACAAATAAGTTCATACTGACATACTGGACCATTGACTCATTAACGTCCAGCTAAGCATATACATTTTGAGGTAATCCACGTCCGGACTTAACACAAAGGCTACTTTTTCTACTTTCTATCTATAAGGGCAAAAGATTTAAAAAAATGATATTGTATTCGCGAAGCAGAGTATATTGTAATAAAGAAAAAATATTGAAAAGTAGAAAATAATGCCTTTTTATACTTTGATTACACGAACAGTACATTCTTGAAACTGTTGTTATACTTATTGTTTACAACATCTCATTTGCCAACCATACATACTCGTAAATATTCCCTCATTCCACGTGTCCATTGAAGCGAAAACTGTCGGACGTACATTCGTTAGCTATCTCATCATACATTACACGGTATTTGCATTTGTTAGTATTACGTAAAAGAGGCTTTGTGTGCTCTTTTAAGGATAGCCTGTCGACAGATTACTTTGTGAGAGTAAAACCGTGTACAGATAATAAATATTTTAGGCTTTATATGTGATTTATGAAATAAATTAAATTATAAATATATGAACATGTAAGGTTCTTAGTAGTTATTGTTTTATTTGAATAAAATAATTATGCGTACCAATATTTTTTGGAAATACATTTCTTAACCTTAATATTTCTCAGTACGCGTTTTTAAAAATACTATACTACAAATAGGGAACAAACAAACGATAATAAATAGTATTTAATTAATTTAACAGGTAAAAGTAAAGATCTCTGAAAAAGGGGCCAAATTGAAGATGAAAGTTTGTTTAATTATTTAAAAATAAATAAAAAACAAACAATCGATTACTATGTACGCCTAAGGATGTCATACCCTTCCAGACGCCGGGGGTATATAAAGTGGACTGCAGCTGTGGTAGTGCTTATATAGGCCAAACTAAACGTACTATCGCAGATAGACTCAAAGAGCATATCACGGCTGTAAAAAACAGGCAGGTTAATAAGTCGGCTATAGCTGAACATATTTTGGATTCCAGCACTGATCACTGGATTGAATTCCACCGACCTCAGGTTCTCTCTACTGAGTGACACTATGTTCCCCGTATGGTACGGGAAGCTATTGAAATTAGAAAATATAAAAATTTCAACAGGGAAGACGGATTTAAGTTGTCTCCTGCTTGGAATCCAGTGATCGCAGAATAAAGCCTTTGCACCTGCAAACAAATAAAGTCCAAGATACGGTTAGTGTTGTGTGTAGGCTAAATTCGAAAAAACAAGACCAGAAGGGGGTAGATGAAAATCGATCCCGACGTGAACGACGGAGGAAACTCGCTGCTCCAGTCTGCTCGTGACCACGGTCAATGTAACTAGGCCGAAACGTCGAGCTTTACAAGTAAGTTCTATATATGTACGCGTTATTGACCCGTTTATATATTTAAAAATGATAGTAGAACGCGTTAGTTTAAAAGTTCATATGTTCGAATAATCACGAACAAACAATTAAAACTATAAAAAAAATAAATTAAAAAAATGTGTAATCGGTTGACCCTGCAACTAAATACTGCAATAAAATATAAAAGTCAGAAATTCAATGATATATAAGCAGAAACTCTAGTGCATAATATAATAACATATAACGAGTTATCATTTTCACCCACTCGACTATTTTATCTCAACTATAAACATCATACTAGGAGTTTATGCAAATTTTTATGACATACCTGAGTGGAAGTTTCTGCGATAAAACGCCTTGTTCTCACTGGTTATGTAAATTGTGTTATGACAAGAATAAACTTTTAGTAGAGACTATTACATACCTTTATGTGAACTAGCAATCATCATCTGGTCAAAATTTTACCATACCTTTATTACATAGTAACTATTTAATAATCTGTGCCTTTATTACTCCCTTTGACCATAGACTAGACAATAAAATATCTTCTAATTTGACAACATAGGTACTTTAACTAATGAAGCTGTATTACTATATCTGGAGGCAACACTTCTAATACCTACTTGAAACCATGAAGTATTAGGTATAGGTGGAGCTAAGATACGTATTAATCAATTGAAATAAATATTTACGTGATATCTTTATCTCTGAGATCTCGTCATCTCTTTTTATACAGCTGTGTTAGAAAGAGAGGGTAAGACCTCAGAAGATGACAGCAGTATTTAAAATTTGGTTTCAAGTAGGTATAAGAGGTGTTGCCTCCAGATATAATACAGCTTCATGCTTGAAACCAAATTTTAAATACTGATGTCATCTTCTGAGGTCTTATGCTCTCTTTCTAACACAGCTGTATAAAAAAGATGGCGAGATATAAAATAAATGTTTGTTTCAGTTGATTAATACGATGCTTGTTCCGCCTTTCCCTAATACTTCATGCTTTAACCCTTTGAGTATATGACGTGTAATATATATCTACGTTTTCACCATAAACAAAATGGTATAGACGATTATGAATGCGGCGCGAAAGTTTGGATGTCTGGATAGATGGATGTTTTTTATTCAATCGCGCAAAAACTAATGAACTAATGAACTAATGAACATTTGGATGAAATTTAGCATAAAGGTAGATGATGAACTGAAAGAGCACATGGACTTTTCATCATATAAAAATAAGTTGTTCACGGGATTCACCAAAAACTCTAATAATGCAGCGGGTTGCGTGCTGCAGCTAGTATTTAAATAACCGCTTTTTACTAAATGTATATGGATGTATACACAGTGCCTATACCAAAATAACATTTTTTAACAATTTTTTTTTGTCTATCTGTCAGTATGTTTGTTCCGGCTAATCTCTGCAACAGCTGGATCAATTTTGACGTGACTTTCATTGGCAGATAGCTGATGTAGTAAGGAGTAAATTTTTAAAAGGCTACTTTTATTTTATAATTTTATACACTCGGATAAAGCCGCGAGTACAGTTAGTAAATAATAAGTAATAAAGTTTCCCCAGTGTTGATCCCGACTTCTTTAAAGAATAGATCATCTGCCGCTATGCCAGGCAGTTCGTAAGATGCAAACGACTGGCTATGCAAGTCGCTACCACATAGGTACATACCAAGCAGTAGAGTTCTGCACTTTCTCGCCCGGGTCTGGTTATCGGTACCACCGCTTATCTATTCCTGCAGCAATGGCATCAATGCTTGTCACTGTCGTGTTCCAGTTAGTAGGTTAGTAGCCAGTTAACTTATGCATGTGGCACTAAGAGTCCGCCGCCCGAGTAACGCAACATTTACATTTTTGTTGTCTGAAGGCGATGTCTGTTTTTTTTTTTCATCAGGAGAGACCTCTGCTTGTGAATATTTAAAAAATTAAAATAATCATTTTTAACAAACTAGATTTTTAAATCCTTTGAGTTAAAAAATCTATACTTAAGTACAGATGTTGCTCTTTTGAGCTAAAAATCTTTTAATTTAGCGGGAAGTTTCAAGGATGGCCACACAGGGTCAACTGATTTATGGATTCTTTCAACAGCTTCAATATGTCATAGAATTGTTCCCTAATTATAATTACTATCTAACTTAGTTTCCTTTAATTATAATGAATCAATACTAAAAATGATAGTATTAGTATATCTAGGTCCCCACGAAAATATTAAATAGAAGGGACATGATTACTCTGTAAAAAGTTAATTTCTAAAAAAATGTAAATTATTTTTCGCTATGTTCTGAAACTGCTAGGAAACTGTTAAGTTCTCGAATAAATAAATATAGGACTTCAGCTGAAAACCAAAATTTAGTACATTCTATTTTGTATTTAAAACTAAATATCACCATTTTTTTTATATCATAAGATAGCAAACAAGCAGATGGGTCTCCTGATGGAAAGAGTCAACCATCGCCTATAGATACCAAAGATGTTAATGGTGCGTTGCTATCTTGTGGCGAGGTCTAATGCCACATGCATAAGTTTACCGGCTACCTTACCCTCCAAACCGGAACACGACAGTAACAAGCACTGACGCTATTGCGGCAGGAATAGGTAAGGCGGTGGTACCAGACCCGGGTGAGACAATGCAGAACTCTACCACCTAGTAAAACCATCCATCACCAAACCATCACCATATAAAAATCATGTGGAAAATTAGAAATATTATGAACAAATTTCTTGTTTTGGAGATTTTTTTAGCTTGTTTTCGGAGTTTTATATGATCGAGTAAAGTACATTCTATCATGTAACAAATTAGTACATTCCTTAGATAATTCCTTCAGGTATATCGTGTAACTTTTGTAAAATCGTTATTTAACAATCAATACATAAAGAAACCATTTAATTCCTTTTGTCTTCGGTGCCTCACCTTAATGATAAGTATTTTTTTTATTTTGTAATAGATTTATTTAATATCAATAGGGAAGCGCTTGACCACGATCTCGCCTGATGATAAGCTAACATGTGGCCTAAAATGGAACGCGCTTCCCTAGAACTTCTCCTAAAATAAAAAGTTAAACGCTCCCTTCACTCTTCTCTTAAAATAAAAAGTTTAACGCTTTTCTAACGGACTCAAATCTTACAGCTAACCCAAGACATATAGAAATATTAGTTAAAAGACAACAGGCAGACAGTTTACAATTAATTACAATCATTATTAATTATAACAAAAACTATTTCAACATAAAATTATACAAATACATATGTACATGAAATTTAATTCAAACAAAAAGCAGTTAACAAATAATGTAATTTAATGGATGCTAATTCTAACTTTCAGTTGATAAAAAATAAATAATGTCTTTAAAGAATAGGCTATATGCCATTCTGCCCGGTGTACCCGCGAATAAAATTTGTGCGGTTTATGGACCTAATGCGGTATCAAAAAGAGTAGCACAAATATGGTTCAAGCGTTTCAAGTCTGGAAATTTTAATGTGAAAGATGAGGTTCGCTCTGGAAGTCCTGCCTCAGATAAAATCCGTGCCATCCTTGAGAAAGTGGAACAAGATCGACATATTAGTAGCTATGACATTGCTGAAGAACTGGATGTTGATCATAAAACAGTTTTACGTCATTTACGAATGTTTGGGTACAAGAAAAACTTGACATCTGGGTATCACATGATCTCACTGAGAGAAAGCTAATGCAACGTGTTTCCATTTGCGATTTTGTGTTGAAAAGTAACAATTCCGAATCATTTCTTAAAACAATGAAAAATGGGTGACCTACGATAAGAATGCGTGAAAAATCATGGTTGAAGCATGGACAAGCCCTACAAACCGTGGTAAGGCTCGGCCTGACGGGACAAAGTGATGCTATGCGTATGGTGGGATTGGAAAGGAATCGTCCACTATGAGCTTTTGCCACTGTGTAAAACTATCGATTCTGACCTCTACTGTCAGCAACTGATGAGGTTAAAAAAAGGCATTGAGAAAAACCGGCCGGAGCTGTTGAATAGGAAGGTCGTGGTGTTCCACCATGACAACGTCAGACCGCAATCATCTATAGTCATGCAGCAAAGTTGAGAGAGCTTTGCTGGGATGTGTTAATGCATCCTCCGTATAGCCCTGACCTTGTTCCACCAGATTTCCAACTGTTTTGGTCATTGCATAACTCTTTAGGAAGCATAAAGATAACCTCAAAAGAATACTGTGTCTAATCCATAAATTGCATCAAAATCGGTTTATCAGTTTGGGAGTTATAATTGACGGAAAATTTTAAAAGAAGTATTTTTTCGACCTAAATTTTTAACCGACCTAAATTTTTCAACTAATCATTTTTTGATCTATTATATATTTTAGTATTTAAAAAACTACGCCGAACGCCGTTTAAAAATTAAAATCATATTAAATTTTTAAAAGTTACAGCTTTTTAAATATTAAAATCACTTTATTTACCTACAGCAAACTTACTTTATATTTTTTAAATAACTTTCAGGCTAATGAAATAATCAGGGCGATTTATTTAAAAATCTAGTTAGCTTTTCTATTTCAGAAACTGCGTCAAATACCGTAAATTGGAATAAAATCGGTTGAGTAGTTCGGGATTTATCAATGACAAAATTTTTTAAAACAGGTTTTTTTTATATTTCTTAAACTTTTTTAACATATTGATTTTATAGCAAAATAAAACAATTTAGAGCTAAAAAGTTGTTTTGAACGCGATTCAAAACATTAAAATTGATAATTATTTTGAAAATATACATCTTTTTGAACTTAATGCTCAAAAAGATGTATATTTTCAAAATATAATCATAATAGCTCATAATATAATCAAGCGATTTAAGTCAAAAACTAATTATTGTTATTAATTTTTCCTTCACCGAATCAAAATTTTCAACGCCCCATAACTTTATTATCTACCCAATTTGAGATTTTTCGAAGATAGAAAAGATGGTTGTCTCGTCAAAACGAAGCTGTTCACAAAAATTCAGCTTGTAAGTAATCAAAAAAAGTTTGTTCCTGGGATCTAGGTCTATTATTGTTTTTACAAAGTTTAGATTTTTGAACTCGTTCAAAAATTCTTGCTTCGGTATAGTTTTCTCTTCGTTGAGTTAAAATATTACAATTTAGCGAGAAGTTTCAGTGATGGCCTGCAGGTTCAACTAGTTTACACATTTTTTTATCACGGAAACCATGACCTGTTTTTGTGTACTAAGGCTATGTGCATATACATGTTCCGAGATACGTCTTAATTAGAGTTAATATGTAATACTATACTGGGCTTGTTGTCTACCAATAGGAAATAAGTTTTTCTTAGCCCAAATACTCTTATAACTTACTCTACACACACGCGATATGTTACACATTTCAGATGTGGCCATTTTATTTTCCTATTTATTTTAGAATTCAATTTATACAAAAGTTAATTGCCATACAATTCCTTCTTAGTTTCCGCCCGGCCACAGATCGCGCGGCGCGACCGGCGACGCGAATTGCGGCGCGGCGAGCGAAAACAAATGTAGGAAACTCATTGATATATAAAAACCCAAGATACAAAGTCCCGAACAAAACTGACACTCAAAACTGTCGATAATTAGTCTAAAAAGTTTATAGTTATGGCAAAAACGAGTTTTTGCATATTCAACCTTAAGCGCAAGACTTATAGTTGTTTTTAAAAAGCATTGTATAAAAAGCGATAACATTTTTGACTGAAGTTAGTCTGTAGGACAAGGCAACAGTAGAGTCGAATATATTTTTATGCGTTGACTTAGGTAGTATTTTAAGGGGTTTGTAATTTTTTTTTTTTTAAATCTGATCGAAAATCTGTTTTTGCGTAGACTATTTATATATCAATAAAACAACTAATGAACGTTAACATAATTTATATTTCAAATATTGTAGGTTATTGGTTCTATTACACAGAACCTAAACATATCGGCAAATTGAGGGTGTATAGCCATGTAGTATTTGACGCTTGATATTGATACATTTAGTTTGCATATTCTAATAGGTTTAAAAGATACTCAAATAGGAAATTTACTGCCATTGTGACAATGACTACGTTATTAAGATCATAGATTCCTATTAGATAACAGACACGACTTTTCTTCAGACTTATTATATTATGTATAGACAGCATAGTAGGAAACGCATTAATTTCCTAGAAATAAGTTAAGCTTTTCGTAATATTCTTTTTTTGAATTAGATTTTAGTTCTTCTGTTGTTTATTTTTTGTAATATTATGTAAACGAACATTTGTTTAGTTATATTATCTGCAGGCGTACGAGCAAATATTGCCCATAGACATTTGCAACACAAAAGGCTAATGCGATGCTGGCTTCTGAAAATTTTATTGAATCTCCTCTTAAAAATTCCAATATCAAAGCTGGTTGGAAAAACTGAGTGAGGTAAGCGGCTGATCCAGAGTTTGTCTGTTTGTATAAAGAAGGTACAAGCAGATTAAACTGGATGTAATCTGTCACAACGGCGTAAGCCAAATTTGGTAAAAGAATACGGCAAACTAATGACTTACCTACGTATTTCCGCGTTTTAAAAATTCCGCTTCTTAGAGGGTAAAATAGGGGATGAATGTTTTATATGATCTCATAGGCCAAGCCCTTAGGGCTGAAAACTTAAAATATCACAAACGTATTCCTCTTATGACGAAGGGATCCACTTAGGAATGATTTTTCGACTCCGGTGGGGATTGGGTAAAATTTGACGAATTTTTTCGACTCGAAAAAATTCGTACAAATTTTATAAACCTATTAAGGTTTATAAAATTAGTATGATTTTTTTATTCCTTGGACATATATATTTGCATGAATTGACGAAAAATTAAAAAAGTGTTTTTTTCGATATAACTTCGAAATTTTTTAACCAATCATTTTTCGACTTTCTACAATATTTTTATTAAATTTACGCTGTTTGCAGGAAACTCACTTCGTTTTTTTAAAATAACTTTGAGGCCAATATATACCGATTTATTTTAAAATCTGATCAGCTCTTCTGCTTAAAAGACTGCGTCAAATAGTGTAAATCAGATTAAAGTCGGTCGATTCGTTCGGGATTTATCAATGACGAAAATTTTTGAAAAAAGCTTTTTTTACATGTTTTCGACATTTTAACCTAATAAAACAATTTAGAGCAAAATAAATTGCGTTCAATGTTATTCGGAAGATCAAACTCGTTGATCATTTTGAAAAAATATACATCTTTTCAAATACTGAACAACTAAGTATCATTTAAAAAAACTTTGGATTTTTAAACTTTTCGAACTCAAAATTCTATGCTTAGGCATAGTTTTTTCCTTTGAGCTTAAAATACTTCAATTTAGCGGGAACTTTCAGGTGACCTGTAAGGTCAACCAGCTCACAGATTTTTTAATATAGTTACATTAGTTGGTTACATAGGTGTGTTATATACATAGCAATCTTATTAGATACGTATATTTAGTTTGGAGTATAGTTTAGTACGTATAATATTATTGCCAAAGGTAATTTTGGATTAGATATTTCCTGTTAATTATAAATTTCTTTTATAATTACGTTAGTTTGTTCGATAGATGTGTTACTAATAGGTATTTTTAATTTGAGGTATAGTTAGTTATGATATTAGGTATAGAAAATTTAGAAGTTATAGGAAGTTCAGGTCTTACGTTTTTTACTTTTTTTTTATGTCATAAGATAGCAAACAAGCAGATGGGTCTCCTGATGGAAAGAGTCAACCATCGCCTATAGACACCAAAGGTGTTAATGGTGCGTTGCTATCTTGTGGCGAGGTATAATGCCACATGCATAAGTTTACCGGCTACCTTACCCTCCAAACCGGAACACGACAGCAACAAGCACTGACGCTATTGCGGCAGGAATAGGTAAGGCGGTGGTACCAGACCCGGGCGAGACAATGCAGAACTCTACCACCTAGTAGCCACGATGGTAGTGACTCAATAGCCAATCGGTCGCCTTTTACGACCTGCCTGGCAGAACGGCAGTTGGCCTATTCTACAAAGGAGGCCGGGACCAACACGGCGAAAAAAAAAAAAAATTTTTTTTTTTACTTAAATTTTAATAAGAAAAATGTCGTAATAATTAAGATGAATATGTAAACATTATTTTTTTAAAGTACTAGTGGCCTACCCGGCAATGTAAAGATTTTTAATAAAATGAAGAAAGGTTAAATAAAGTAAATATGCGCAAGCAAAGCCGCGGGTAACAGTTAGTATGTAAATAAAACAGTCACTTAAAATTTATACGAGACTAGCTGCAGACCTCTGCATTAGGATAAAAGTAATCTATGTGTTATTCCAGGTCATCTTATATTCGAGTCCAAATCCAAATTGGTTCAGCCATTTTTTACGTGATTGATTATCAAACATCCAAACATACAAACTTTAACATTTATAATACGTATAGTATAAGATATCCACAATCAAAAACAACATTTTATTAAAATTAAATCATTAAATTAAAAATAAACATTCTTAATGCAACCTGTTCCTTCCACTTATGAAAGCGTTATCAACAACACGTGTAAACAGAACAAAATTCGATGTTACTTATGATTTCCTATGTTATATTAAAAGTTTCGTAATATGTCTCCAAAGTTCATTGTAAGAATCACAATTATATATTGTTCTTTTATATTCGTACAAATAAAATAAAAAGAATAACCTAACTTGGTCCTCAAAATAAGAATTCAATATAATCAAACATTTTAAAATCTTCAAATTGATGTCCTCTTCTCTTTTGGCAGTTGATTAACAACTATAAAAGATATTCAAAATTATTAATGAAAAAATTAATCTTCTTAATAAAAAAAAATAATAACAGGATCTATTCGACTAAATTAAAAGGTGGTTGTAATGCATTGTCCTTTTACTCAAAAAGTGACCACTGAAATTTTGTCGTATTATATTTGGAGCGTCGAGTAAAATTTTTAATAGACTTACATTACACCCTATATTTAGTCACTTAAACAACGAAAATATATCGATAACCTCTTATCCTTAGCGAAAATACAATATCTTATATTTTTTTAACGTTCATGATGTTGTATTTTACGATTTATCAAAGAACAATTCTGTATTTTTGACGTGCGGGTAGTGACGTGAGCGATGGGATTCTATTTGAAGTGAGCGCACAATTTTAAATTGTGCGCCCATTCTTAGAGGACGTTTTTGAGACACTGATTGTGTATCTTGGGTTTTTACATATCAATGACGAAACTGTATGAAGTATGCCACAGCTACCGGCGACGCGAATTGCGGCGCGAAAAAACGCGCGCTACGAAACTCTGAAGATGGAGCCGAAAAAAGTAATATCGAAACTTCTCGCATTCAGATGCAAAATGCTTAGATAATATACATCTAAACTCAACAATGTAAGTTTATTGAGTTGGCGCTCAGTTGACTTGCACTGACAAACATTTTGATGCTGGATGATTTCTAGGATCTGATGCTCATTATGACTTAGGATTTAACGATCAAACTCGAAGGTGGCCATGGTAAGTTATAAACTAAACAAGAAAAACCCATTTAGATTGGACTCAGTTTTTTTTTTTTATCATAAGATAGCAAACAAGCAGATGGGTCTCCTGATGGAAAGAGTCAACCATCGCCTATAGACACCAAAGATGTTAATGGTGCGTTGCTATCTTGTGGCGAGGTCTAATGCCACATGCATAAGTTTAGTTCAGTTGTTCTGTTTTGACAAATACCCTGGTGATAAATGATTTACAGGGTCTTTTGATGAAGCAGGAAGGAGGTTATCAAAACTTTCAATTAAAATTGAGCAACACCATCAATTTTGGACTCGTTTGATTTTTTATTTTAAGGAATGTGAAATAAGATAGCTTCCAGTATCTGATGATAGAGCGGAAGGAAGTCCATGTGATCTTCTAAGCTTTACCCGTTAACATCCACTGAGTGTAGGCTACTTCTATTTTTTTTAGCAAACACTTAGATGCTGGATGTTTTTTAAAACATAACAATGGAACTGGAAAGTAGACACTTGAAATCGGGCTGATATAGCCTTTATTGCTAGAAGATTCATATGTTTTGATAGAGTTACAAGGCGGAGCTGGAGGCCTCGGGAACTTTGCAATAAAACAGCTCAGGCTCATTGAGTAAGGAACCATAGGTTAAGGTTACCTTTGACTTTATGCTGTAGGATCCCTTTTCAAAGATCATCAGCTCCTTTTACGTTTTGGGTTTAAAATTACGGAACTGAAGTAAAATGGTGGGCTGACGATAAAAAAAGTGTCGGTTTGAGATGATTTATTGATTAAATATATAACTGGTTATTGACACATTAATTTAATATTATACTTAAAATTATACTAAACTTAATTTAGTTTATACACCGAAACTTAAACTTAATCTAAAAACTTCACAGCATTTTCTCAATTTAATGTCGGCTTGCGTTAAACAAAATTTGTTCCTATACATTCATCTCACTCATATTAATAAAAAATACATTCTTTCTACAGCCCACTACATCAAAATCGATCATAGTTACTAAAAATTGCACGGAAAATGTCTACATTGCCATACATTAAAAAAATGGATGCGTGTACTTATGTACATGCGTGAGAAGTTATACTTCTTTGGCGTCATTAAAAAATAGTGGCCGCGTTTCCGATACGGTAGTAGTTTTTAAAAATTTGTTGACGTGTCAAAATAACTTGAATTTTGAAAGTTTTATTGAATAAAGTACTTCTGATTTCTGATTTCTGATAGATTTCAATTGCATGCAAATACTTAATTACATTAAAATAATAAGATGACTGGAAAAGGATAGTCAAGGATTTCGGCACTTAATGATTATTTACTTTATAAAGACTTCAACCTGTAACTTTTGCGTTACGGTGATGCGCGTGCATCTTAAAATTTCACTCGCTGCCTAAAAAAATATTACGCACCTAAAGAAATATAACTTCAAAAATCTCGAATGGAGGGATCGATAATAATGTAATGTATGTAAGTATCAATAATAATGGTATTTTTGTGTACAATCCTAACGTTACGATAATAATATATACTATACATCAAAAGAATATAGTAAAAATAGTATTACAAAATCCGACCCTGGTACTAGCTAGTATCGAGGTGTGACAGCTCAGAGCGGCACGCCGCCGCGGTCGCAACTAGTCGAGCTGTGGCATACCCAGATGGCCGCGCGACTCACTACGCCGCATTTCGCGTCGCAGGTCGCGCCGCGAGCAGCTGTGGCCGGGCCGAAGATCGGTTTTGGGTAATTTGTTTTATAATTTGATTTTTGATATTATGATTTTTCTGTTTTGGTTTCACACCTCCTCTTTTTTTATATAATATATAATATATAATAAATAATATTAATAAATAAATAATATATTTTATATAATAAAATAAATAAATAAGTATTTACACTTGCTACACATCTAACCCCAAAGTAAGCAAATTATTTGCTTGTGTTATGGGTGTTAGTCAACGATACTAATACATAGAAATACATATATAAATAGTGGAATATATTTAATAAACACCCAAACCCGGAAATACAAACATTTATGCTTATATGCAAATGCTTGTCCCCGTCGGAGATCGAACCCGAGCCCCGTCGATTGCATAGTTAGGGTCGCTAACCACTCGACAAATGGGGCGGTCAATTGATTTAGTGTTTATTTTCCATTATAAAAATATTCAATTCAAATAGAGTTTGCATATTTTTTGTTCATTTGAAAATGAAAATGCTTCTTCGGCTTTCTATTTCCGATTTGTTTCATACTTGTTCCGACGGAATTTAATTACGATTTTAAATGTCTTTGAGAAACCATGTAATGGAAATATTTCATTTTTTTGGAATTGCCTATCAGAAAGAGCGTATTATAGCTTTTAACTTTTTCATCTGTTTTTCTCCGGGCTCATTTTAAACATACAATAGAGATCGGAATTGTTAATTTTAAAGCTGATTTAAGAGCAGTTAAGCCATCAAGATTAACTTCCAATCCCTTCGAAATTTTGAAATCTACACTTGATCTACATTTCATTTCTATCGGATTACCGCACTAGTAACAGATATAATATATTGTACTAAGTCTAAATGTTAGGTCGGGGCAAAAGTATTTTCGTATTGTTCATACAAAGGAAAATATATTTTTTAGGTATAATTTTTTATTTATTTATAATATGTATGTATCGTTTTGATCGATGACTTGTTGCCATCTTGTGGGTAGTGCCATGATCCCATTTTGGTAGAAATTTTAAGATTTTAGATTAAAAAAATCTGACAAGTAGTGTTCACAGTGCTCTTTTGAGGTTAGCTTTATGCTTCCTAAAAAGTTCTGCAATGTCCGAAACAGATAGAAATCTGATGGAGCAAGATCAGGGCTACACGGAGGATGCATCAACACATCCCAGCCAAGCTCTCTCAATTTTGCGGCGTGTCTGCCACGGTCTGTGGTCACGGTCTAATACATTCAAAATACGAAAATAATTTTGCCCCGACCTATTTATTATATAACCAAGATATTGAATTCTTAGCTTAAATATTTTCTGAAATCTTGGCGCTAGTTCCAGATTGACTGAGATTTTTCTACAAGTAGCTGTTCATCATGAGGCCCTCGGTTAAGTAGTGATATGGAAGACTGGAAGACGATAAAAAATTAATATCACCTAAATTTGAGAAATATACAAAATAAGAGAAAAATGGAATGTACAGGACATATTGTAACACAATTATTGTAACACTTGTACTTTAATTTCACATTAAAATTTTTATTTTTGTATATCATTCAACCGGATTCACTTTTTAAGCATGTTCAGGTTGTAATATAGTTAAATTGATTATTATTGACTGTTGTAATATAATTGTGTAATAATAATTCATTTTTAGCCGTGCCAAGCCATTTCGGCTCTTGTTCTTCTCTTCTCCCTTGCTGGAAGAAGGGGAAATGGTTTCGGGGCTGTTTGCCCCCTGTCCATGGTTGCTGCCGCTAGTCGTTAAAACGGCTAGGTCATTGGGTTAAGTGTTGCCACTATTTGGTAGAATGGGTGAGTTGGTATCGTTGGGTAGGATGGAGTTTGAGGGGATATGGGATATCTGGTTTGGATGCCCCCTGTTGAGGCGCGCTTCCGCGTGCAATCCGCCCCGCAGGTCAAGTCCCCGCGGGGGATTAAACACGCGGTGGCAATTTAGATTGCAGGGGGGGGGAGGGGAGATGGAATCTGGTTTAGTTAAGGATGTCCCTTGGGTAAGGCACGGCGTCTGGAGGACGCACGTGCCATGGAGCTATATTCTTGATATGAATGTCCTTAGAAGAGTCGGCTTTCCGGTACATGCGTGTGGCCAGATTCTTCACGAAGTCATGTATGGTTTCTATCTTTAGGTCACGGTTTATAACCTCATTGGTGACGTACCTGGGTGCATTTACTACCCGTCTAAGCGCCACGTTCTGCTGCTGTTGAAGGATGATTCGTTGTGTTGGGGCTAGAAGGGAAGGGAAGGCTGTGTTGGAAAGGGTGGGGAGTAAGGTGATCGGTCTGTAACTGGCTGGGTCGATCACACTTTTGCCCTTCTTTAGCAGCATGATTATGATGCCGGTCTTCCAGGTGTCCGGGAAGCAGCCCATGCGCAGGATGCCGTTGAATAGCCTCGTGATGGCCATGATGGTTTTGAATGGGAGATGATGAAGAGTTTTATTCGTGATGGCATCTGCGCCCGGGGCTTTTCTAGGTTTAGCTAGGGAGATTTGGCGTTTCACCATATTGGGTGAGAAGAAAATGGGATCTTCTTCAATGGAGAGGTTAGATGAGAAATAATTGTCGAGAAACTCCTCTACTTCGGCGGTGAGGTCTGGATCGCTATGGTTGTTCGGGCTGAACTGGCGCTCTAGGTGTTCTGCAAAAATCTCCGATCGGTCGGCAGCGCGGTATCTCATGGTGCCGTCTTCGTGCCGTAAGGGACACACTGGGGTAGGAGCTCCTTGTATTTGGCGGCATAGTTTGTGCAGCGACGCCCAGTCATTTTCCGCAGCGTCGAGGCGGGACACCCAGCTTTCGACTGCTGTACGTTCCAGGTCCGCCTTTACCTCTGCAGAGATCTGGTTGAGCTGGCGTTTCAAGGTTGGGCACCGGGTATTTTGCCACATTCGCCGGATTCTCTATTTTGTCACGCAGCTGTTTAGGAAGCGGAGGCAGAATTCGAGATGTCGGGGAATTTTTTGTAGCTGATTGTAATGCTGTTTGGATGCTCGTTGTCAGTTTTGTGGCTAATTCATTAACGTCATCTGCAGAGGTAACTGGTTGACTAGGCGTATTTCCTTCCATGATCGCCTGGAATCTGGGTCAGTTTATTAGTTGACGTGGCTTAGGTGGTGCTACTCTGGTAGGTATATCTTGTAGCGTAGCTACCACAGGGAGATGGTCAGACCCCATGTCTTCGGGGATGACTTCGAGTAGAAGCTGTTGTTGCACTCCTTTGTGCACGACAAGATCGATCACTTCTGGATTATGGGTGGCAATAGTCGAGTATCGGGTGGGTGTGTCTGGGCCGCAGATGGTCAGGCCGTTTTGCTCTGCTATATTGAAGAGTCGTCTGTCTGTAGCTGTGGTGATGGTGGAATTCCAAAGTATATTCTTTCAATTCCAGTCGCCGACCGCTAATGTGGGTAAGTTGGTGTTAAAAATTTCCATGATGTCAGTAGCTGATATACTTTCCTGTGGAGGTTTGTATATAGCGTACGTTCTTATCGGATTACCGGCGACTAGAAGTTCGATTCCGAGTGCTTGCAATGTGTTTGCGTGGATTCTGGGTGTTGGTTGGTGGACGACTCTTCTGTATACTTTTTGCCCAGAGTGTTCGTCTTGTCGGTATGTTATGTAATTGGAGATCTTAAGTTTATCCCCAGCCCCCAAATGTGTTTCATTAATTAGAGCCACGTCAACGTTTTGCTCCTTTAAGAGTGTTTTAAGTGGAACGGACTTACCCCTCAGTCCGTTGGCGTTCCAGTACAGCATCCTCAGGTGACTATGGTCCATATAACTGAAGGAGGTCTGTCATGCCTCTGAGGACTGCTGATACTGGATCAGTCCCTTCGCGTAGCGCCCCCAGCACATCTTGGAACACCTGTATTGCTTTCTCAAGCACTACAAGTTTTCCTTCGTCCGGGGACGATGTGGAAGCCACTCTGCGCTCTGACGTATCCCTCTTGGGGTGTGCGGCACTTATTGGTGCTTCGCTGTCAGTTTGGTTTGCAGTAGGTTGATCGTATTCGGTATCGTAGTCGTCCGTGGTAGTTTTTGCTTTGGCTGCAGACCTCTTCTTCTTCTTTTTAGGTTTGGACCTTCTTTTGAGTACCGATGTTGAGGCTGGTTGACCGCGAGGCTTCGGGTCATTTGCCGGCGGCGCCAGTGTGGTGAAAAGAGATGACTGCCACCACAACTCCCGTTACGAGTTGTGGTGGCAGTCATCTCATTTTCGGTGGCCCTCTCCGATTTCCTGGGTGGAAGTGCATATGTTACGGCTACTGTGCCTGCCTTTTTATTACGTGCCTCCCTGCGGAACACAGGGCAGCTCGTATTGTTGGCCGTATGTGGCCCGTCGCAGTTGGCACAGGTAGGGGGTTCATCACGAGGTCTCGGGCACTCCTTGGCGCGGTGCTCCTCCCCACAGCGTACGCACTTTTGTGACCGATGGCAGTTGTGAGACGAGTGCCTAAACAACTGGCATCGGTGGCATTGAGAGGGTCCTTTCTTGCCCCTCCAGGCTTCAATTGTAACTCCTGGCATGTACAACAGTTCGTTGATGGAGTATATTCCAGGTAGAGTATCAGGTTGCCTTTTAATGATGGCCATGAATATACATCCAGGCCTTCCTGCTCTGGCCTTGATCGGGCGCACGGTTTTTTTTTATAGAAGAGGGGGCAAACGAGCAGGAGGTGCACCTGATGGTAAGTGATCACCGCCGCCCATGGACATCCACAATACCAGAGGTCTTGCAGTTGCGTTGCCGGCCTTTCAAGAACGAGTAAGCTCTTTTCTTGAAGGCCCCCAAGTCGTATCCGTTTGGAAACACCCCTGCCGGTAATTGGTTCCACAACAAAGTAGTGCGAGGTAAAAAGTGTCGAGAGAAACGCACAGTTGTGGATTTCCAGACATCGAGATGGTGAGGATGGAATTTCAAATTTTGACGCGATGTCCGATGATGGAATTCGGCGGCAGGAATTAATCCAAATAACTCGTCGGAACACTCTCCATGAAAGATACGATAGAAGATACAGAGTGAGCCAACATCTCTGCGCAATGCCAAAGAGTCGAGCCGTTTCGAAATAGCCAGCTCGTCAACGATTCGAACCGCTCTACGCTGAATGCGATCAAGAGGAAGGAGCTGGTACTGAGGAGCTCCGGCCCAGAGATGAGAACAGTACTCCATGTGGGGCCGAATTTGAGCCTTATAAAGTTGAAGGCGATGGGCCGGCAAAAAGTACTGCCTCGCTCTGCTGAGCACACCGAGCTTTTTGGAGGCTAGTTGAGCCTTACCTTCCAAATGACCGCGAAACTGAACGTAATTTGATATGTCGACTCCCAGAATCCCGATACTAGCTGAGGCTGTCAGGAGAGTATCCCCAAATCGAGGTGACACGACAAAGGGTGTCTTTTTAGCGGAAAACACGCAAAGCTGTGTCTTTTTGGGGTTAAAAGTGACCAGGTTTTGACGACCCCATTCCGAGACATCGGTTAGTCAATTCTCAACTTCGGACACAAGCTTGTTTCGGCTCTCTTCGACGTGTTCCCGAGAAATACCGCTTCGGCCGGAGTATGTAGCATCACCAGTACTGTCACCCGCATAGCAATGTATGTTGCGAATTCGCATCATGTCATTGATATGCAGAAGGAACAGTGTCGGTGATAGCACGCAGCCTTGTGGAACACCAGCATTGATAGATTTAAGGTCAGAGCACGCACCGTCAACTACGACCTTGATGCTTCGATCAGCCAAAAAACTGGTGATCCACTTGCATAATTTCTCGGGAAGCCCATAGGAAGGCAGCTTCGCCAGAAGCGCTTTGTGCCATACCCTATCAAAGGCCTTCGCTATGTCCAAACTAACTGCCAATGCCTCCCCCTTGGACTCAACTGCTTCCGCCCACCGATGTGTTAAGTATACAAGAAGATCTCCAGCTGAGCGGCCGCGACGGAAACCGTACTGGCGGTCGCTAATCAGCTGGTGCCCTTCTAAATACTTGAGGAGCTGCGAGTTGAGGATTGTCTCCATAATTTTGGAGAACAAGGAGGTTATGGCTATCGGCCGATAGTTAGACGGATTAGAGCGATCTCCTTTTTTAGGGATGGGATGCACTAAAGCTGTCTTCCATGAAATCGGTACTACGCCGAGTGAGTAGGAGAGCCGGAATAGGCGTGTTAGTACCGGCGCCAGCTCTGGAGCACATGATTTAAGTACAATCGGAGGGATGCCATCCGGTCCACTCGACTTATGGACGTCCAAGGAAAAAAGTGCTTTACGTACGGAAGACTGCAAGAATTTTAATTCCGTCATAGAACTATAGCACTGCGGGATGGTAGGCGGTGCATTTCCTTGGTCGTCCAGAGTCGAGTTGGCCGCAAAGAATGAGCCCAAAAGATCGGCCTTCTCCCTTGCGGTATGGGCCAGAGAGTCATCATCTCCGTGTAAGGGTGGAAGAGAGGGCTGTGAGAAATTCTCCAAGACAGCCTTGGCGAGAGACCAGAACGCACGAGTTCCCGAAGGAAGGCGAACTAATTTCTCACCAATTCTGCCAATGTGTTCAGGTTTTGCCTTGGCGATAGCTCTTTTGAAGAACCTCGAAGCGGAATTGTACTCCTTACGTAAAGCGCTGGTTTTTTCATCACGAGATGTCGACGCTGCAGCCCAAGCCCGGTAGCATTCCTGCTTTCGGCGTGAAGCCGTTTTGCAGGAGCGACCAAACCAAGGCTGAGACTTACCACCAACTGGTACCGCAGAAAATGGAATGAAAAGTTCCATGCCCTGCAGCACCACATCAGCGATAGAGTCAGCGATGACACTCGGATCATCCAGCGAGAAGCACATCCGCCCCCATGGGTAGGACGCAAAAAAAGACCGCATCCCGTCCCAATCTGCTGACCTATAGTGCCAAACGTGACGACAGCCTGCAAAAGGAGGCCGTGATAGGCGCGTAATCGGCACTTTACTCCGGATCAGGCAGTGGTCTGACGTACCAAGAGGGACGTCCACAGATACCTGATAATTGTCCGGATGAGAGGTCAGCAGAAGGTCCAGCAGTGAAGGCGTATGATCGTACACATCGGGAATTCGCGTAGGCGTGGTTACGAATTGTGTTAGACCATATGCCAAGGCAAAATCGTGAACAGACCTCCCCGCATGATCGGTAGTGCGCGAACACAGCCATTCGGCGTGGTGGGCATTAAAATCGCCTAAGATCATGATCTCAGCGGAGGGGGTCTGTTGCAACACGGAATCTACAGCCGTTTGAAGGTGCTCAACGAGCATGTCGACTTCAGCATTTCCGCTATGGGACCTGTAGAGGCACGCATAGATGCGGGGATGGTCGTCGCAGTCTACACGCAGCCAGAGGATGGATAGGTCCCTATAGCCTTCAATGCTGCTGAGACGTCGAGAGCAGATATCTTCTCTGACATAAGCACAAACTCCCGCCCGGGGTACAAATGAATGCTCGAATTTGTACCCCGGGTAGGAGAGATATGAGGTATCAGCCGGAGAAGATATCTGCGTCTCAGTTAAAAAGAACAGAGCCGGCTTAGCCGTCTCAAGGTGGTAGTAGACGGCATTTAGGTTTGACTGAAGACCCCTAATATTACTATAGTCCACGTTGAGTGTGGTAGGGGGCCTTTCGATTTCTGTTTGATTTGCCCCGAGCAGCGAAGTTTGAGAGCGTAATTGTGCCCCCTCCCCCCCAGAGTACGCAGGGCACCCTGGGCATCCATGATTAGGCTGATTACAAACCCCTGAACATGGATGTCCAGAGGGGGATTCTCCACCGCTTACGCTAGTGGTACCCCCCTGGGGTAAACTACTACCTTTAAATTGCGCTTCCATAGTGTTAGGGGGAGGGGGGAAAGGGCCTCCGGGAACCTCACAGACCAAACGAAACGCAACAGCAAAGCTGTTACTTTACGTTGGTTTTAAGTGAGGTAGTGGTATCGCCCCGGTCGTACCGACCCATTCAGCTAAGCATGGCACTTCCACTTTTTTTTGACTGACTGCACCGGTGGAATAATCTCAAAAAAGAATATTATCCCTCCGGCGGGCGATGGGGTCGTACTCCACTATGTGCCCGTACTCTGCCAGTTCGGCGGTTATCTCCTCGGGTTCAGTGTCAGCTGGCAGCCCACGGATTGCCACCTTTATGCTTCGCTCTGTTGGTAATGAGTAGCAGAACCAAGATATTGGTTCTGCCTTTTCGAGTTCAGTGAGGTATTTTTGCACTGTCCTGTATTTATCTTCTGTTTTTGGCGTAAAGCGTACTCCACGGCCGAAGGGGCGGGCGTTTGGGGCGTGTCCCAGTTTCGTTTTTAGTTCCCTGAAATGGCGAGTCTAGTTCGGTAAGCTTTCGACCACTAGGGGAGGATATCTATTTTTATTGGTGTTAACCGGCTGCGTGGTAGTCTGTGATCCTCCATCTTGTGGTGGAGTGGCGGCCATCGAGGCGTAAGACGTGATGGCAGTTGGAGACACAGTCACTGCTACAGGTGGTGACGTCCGTTGCCTAGTCAGAGTGGAGTCGGTGACCATTTCTGCGAATGAGGGGGAGTGGGAGTGGGGAGGGGAAGGCGCTGCCGGTACGCATTGGCGTTTCGCCTTTTCCTCTCTCTCTCTTTCGTCCTCATCTCTCTTCCTCCTCATTGGAGTACAGGGCGGCAGTAGAATCGGGGCAACTTCAGCCCTTTGAACTGCCATTGCGTCATCTGCGGTCATTGGAATTTTGGCTGCGCCAGAAGTTGCCAGCTTAGCGCTTTTGCCCTGTAGGTGTTTTACCATCACTTCTAGGAGATCGTCAGCCAGTAATTTTATTTGGCGAGCCGTGCCACCATTATATAGTTTTCCTCTAATAGGCTCTTTGGGGATCTTTTCGGGGTGTTGGATTGGGGTAGTTGGGTGTGTTGTTCACCGTCCGCGCGCTCGCGGCGCGCGGATGAATCGCGGCGCGGGCGCGGGGTACGGCGCGCATTGGAGCTGCGATACACCGACGAGTCGCTGCTCTCTGAAGTGTCCCGACGGGGCGCGGACGAGTCGCTCTGCGCGGATAGGTCGCGCTGCTCGGGTTGGTCGCGGCGCGCGGTTGGAACGTGATGCGCGGGCGGGTCGCGCTGCGCGGGCAGGTCGCGCTGCGCGGATGAATCACGCTGCGCGGACGAGTCACGCTGCGCGGGCGTGGAACGTTGCGCGGGCGAACCGCGCTGCGCGGGCGGATCGCGCTGCGCGGGAGTAGCGCGCTGCGCGGGCGAGTCATGCTGCGTAGAGCGTAGATCGCGCGATACGCGCGAGGTACGCGGTCCGGAAACGCTCCGGTCGCGGGGTGCGCGGCGTTCCATAGACCGGCGATGGACACGCGGGTCTTTAGGCGGACTCTTAGTTAATGCCGCCCTTGACGTTGACTGCACAGACTGTGCCGCCTCTGAGGTTGAAGCCCCAAATTGAGCCGCCTTCAAATAGGCTACTCTAATTTGGGGAGTCTTCCAATTTGGCTGCTCAGCCTGTGCCGCCTTCGGCGAGGGCGGTTTAATTAGGCCCGCCTTTGGGAGGTCGGGCGACTTTCTGCTGGTGGTGGTAACTGGTGGTGATTGTACCTCCGTCCTTTTCTTAAGGAAAAAGGACGGAGATACGTGGGGCGCTGGTGTTCGCGGCTTGCGCGGTGTCACCGTTTCCCACTCAGACATATCAACTATGTCCGTGTCGGAAACGGATCGCGCTCGCGGCGCAGCTGGTGGGCTGGCCGGCGTGCTGGGCATCTCGTGCGGGCTCTGTGACGAGCCGCTATTGGGTTTTTGGGTACCCGACATCTTGGTTGTATTTTTATTTTTGGATGAGGGTACACCCAAAAATAAAAATTAAGTAGCGGATTGCTCGCGACCGTTATCGGCGGCTGTGGGACAGCCGCCGAGACAATCTCGGGCAAGAAGAGCTCCCCTCGCTGGCCGTTTCCCAGCTACTTTCAAAAGAAAGCAGTGGGAAAACGAAAATGTTGAAGTACGGTCCGGACGAACTACTGCATACGACACAACCTTCATACACTGTTTCAATCCGAGCTGTCCAAGCCATTTCGGTACCCATCGGCTAACTTATATAGGGACGCCTGCGTGTTGACAGTTAGACAATTATTTGTGCTACGCGCTACACTTCGTAAACATAAGAACTTGCTTTCGACCTCTCCTCTTGGGCTCCAAGACGATACAATCAAACGAGACGATACAATCAATATGCAATATAGAAAAACATAAAACCGTAATTTTCTCAAGACAATACAATTTTTTAGCTCCTTATGTTTATATTAAAATTTACATACTTCTTGACATTTATCCCAAAACTATTTACGAGTGTAAAACCAAAATTCATAAATACTTAATTAATTTGAGTTACGACGAAACAGAGACCTTGATATCAATAGTCCAATGATATCTTAGTAGATATTAAATTTTCCCAAAATTAATGTACTTAAATTATCCACATATACACTTACACAAACTCACGTATAAACTCACACACAGTCACACCAATACACGTAAACCTACAGTCATATATATAGATCATATCAATATCATACCTGTAATATATACACTTATCATGATTACGATTTCACTGAAAAATATAACTATTTAATGTGCCGTGGTGAGAGACCTGGAGTCCTGAAATACAAGTTTTACCTAGTTTAGGCTCCAGTTCACCGTTTATTGTAACACCTATTAGTTGAAATTGTAAAATAACTTGTAATTGAAAATTGGTGGAAAATAAACTCTTATTATTATTATTAACGTTATATTAGAACAGTCAATAATACATTTATACATCCTGAAGATGCTTAAAAAGTGAAACCGGTCGAGTGATATACAAAAATAAAAGTTTTAATGTGAAATTAAAGTACAAGTGTTACAATAATTGTGTTACAATAATGGAATTTCACCAAGTGCCGACGATGGAAAGTATGTACAGGACATACATTACTGATTTATATTGTAGTATAGATATGAAAAATATTATTAAATATACAATTTAATGAAACCTGAAATGTGAATTGAATGAAAAAATCATCACCAATTAACATGCAGGGGAGACGCCTTAAAATGTTTAAAGATTTTATTGTACCACCTTGATAAATACAAATTATGTAAACTCATTACAAACTAAAAGTCTTAAGCTTGAGTACTTGGTTTAATCGTTAATCCAATTAAATTTATATCGCCAAAATTGAGCTTTTGCGTTCATAACCCGGAAGGTAAGTTCAATTTTTACACAAGATTCCATCTCGGGCTTGATGACAACGTCAGACAGAAAAATCTTCAATGTAATTGATCCCTTCTCATGCTAGGAAAAATTGAAAATAATGATGCATCATAATATGATACATGATACTTGCCTTTGACATTTTTTCGTATACTTTCAAGTTTGTGAAAATTTGTATTACACTTTTGTTTATTTATCATATTTTATTTGCAAATAAATTTTCCTTACATATTTGCATTTTTTTTGCAAACACTAACAAAGAGCTGTGCACAATCTGACTGCTGAATAAATATCACAATACGTAAAACATCGTTCCGCTTTTACCCAAGAAAATAACAAAACAACAATACCACAATAGTATTGTCCATGACCACGTCTTATGTAGTGATGTACATTGTTATGCTATCGAGACTCATGTTTGCTTAATTACAATATATTATTGCAATAAAAAACAAATAGATATTTATTGTTGCCAAATAATTATTTAAATTTACAATAATAATACCAAATTATATAGGTCTCTGTACTGTCATGATTTAGGTCTCAGAAGTCAGAATTTAAAATATTTTACGGTTTCGCCTTTACGGCATTTCCAGCCCTAGAACTATAGCCTTATCTATTCTTGTTGATTTCTTTGGTGTTCTATGCCTCGATTGCCTCTTGCATCAGGAAAGTCATCTGCTTGCTTGCTATCTTATAAAAGAATTACTGCTGTTCTGCCAGGTAGGTCGTAAAAGGCAACCGATTGGCTACACAGGACAATTGTAACTACTACATGGTAGAGTTCCGAAACTCTCGCCTATTTGGTGCCACTACCTTACCTATTCCTGCCGCAATATTGTCAATGTCTTGGTTTAAAATAGCCGGTAGACTTATGCATGCCATCCCACCTCGCGGATAGCAACGCACTATTAATATTTGTTGTGTCTATAGATGACGGTTTCTCTTAACATCAGGAGAGTCATTTACTTGTTTGTTATCTAATAATATAAAAAATATATAAATTATATAGAAATTCACCTTTCAATTTACGATTTATTTGTTATTCCACATAATAATACAAAGATTTCATACATATTTTTCTATTGCGGACCACGTATTAACTACATACGCTTTTTAAGACAATTTCTTAGGTTGTCAGTGTGGTTTATATTTACACCCAGAAATAAAGAGTTATGGTACTTACTGATGAAATAAAATCACTCTAGGGCTATTTTTAAAACCTTGGCTTCATAATCGGCATGAATAAAATAGCACATAATGGCATACTTACTACTTTTTTCAAGGTATCGTCCCCGTAGTGGGAAAATTAAATTAGTACGATTTTAGCGATATTTACTTGATTTTAATGTGTTATTTAGTTATAGTCAAAGATGTTTCAGTTCAGTTTGTTAAAGATAATCAGGTCCACAAAAAAAATTACCTCACATTTTTTAACAAATGTACATTAACTAAAAAAAATATACTAAATCGCGTTTATGTCAGAACTACAAAATCAGTGTTATTTAATTTTCCAACTACGGGGACGATATATAATATTTACAAACGTATGATAAAAGTATCATACACTTTTGGATATTACAAACTTATGATACTTTAGAGTTCTAGGAGCGTTTGTCCTTATACGCAGCTATTCGTACCCCGCCTAGCACCGTGTCTATTTAGTTTACATGTGGTATGTGGCTTGGATGATATAGCCGTATTTCAGAAGGACGGATGAATTCTCAATAATAGTCGCATTTTCAACCGACTTCTCATTTCCTATATATCCGGAACTCTGAATTCACCAAATTCTCCACTTTACCTCTTATCGCCTCTGTGGTCTAGTGATCTGGTGTCGGAGTTGACCACATGAGGTCCGGGGTTCGATTCCTGGGTCGGGCAATCGGTCGGTTAGCGATAGGCTTGCCATCTATCACATTGTGGGACTAAGTATCTTCGGCTTATCGTGGGTGCACTTGTTTTACCTCTGCCTACCTCGGGATACGTGCGTGAAGATACTTTCTCCTCTTCACCAAATAAAATGGGACTACAATGGGAAAATATCCTCTCAAACAAAACAAAATTTTCAATATCGGTTCATAAATAACCGAGTTCTGAGGTAAACAAACAAAAAAACCATACAGAAGTAAAGTAAATACTTTCACGGCCGGTTCCATGCAGGTTAAACGAAGTAAACCGAACGTCTACAGGCTTTCCGGTCCACCACGATTTACCGGCTTATACGTTGGTGGGATAGAGAGAGAAAGAGAGAGAGAGAGAAGAGAGAAAAGAGAAATGAGTGGTGGGGATCACCACTCATTTCTCATCCCCGAATTTTACCGACTGATAACGATTATTGACTATTTCTAGCGAAAACCACGAATGGCTTTACGTGCTTATCCAAAACATGGGAGTGGTAACACCCACCTCGCCAAACTCCGCGCTGCTACTAATATTATGGATTTTCGAGAAAATCTCCGAAAAAATCTCAATGACACTTGTCTGATCAGGGGTTGAACTCGGGACCTCATCATTCGAGCCGTATAGGCCAACCCCAAAACCATAAGGCAGCCACTTGCCATTTGCATAAGTTGTCCGATTATTTGCTAATCATATCTTGCATGAGTTAATGCTACTTGCATAATTTGTCTGATTATTTACTGATCATATCTTGCATGATTTAATACCACTTGCATAAGTTGTTTGATTATTTTCTGATCATATCTTGCATGAATTAATAGCTAATAATAGTTAATAACTACTTGCATAATTTGTTTGATTATTTACTGATCATATCTTGCATGATTTAATACCACTTGCATAAGTTGTCTAATTATTTGCTGAACATATCTTGCATGAGTTAATAGCTAAAAATAGTTAATAGCTACTTGCATAATTTGTTTGATTATTTACTGATCATATCTTGCATGATTTAATACCACTTGCATAAGTTGTCTGATTATTTGCTGATCATATCTTACATGATTTAATACCACTTGCATAAGTTGTCTAATTATTTGCTGATCATATCTTGCATGAGTTAATAGCTAAAAATAGTTAATAGCTACTTGCATAATTTGTTTGATTATTTACTGATCATATCTTGCATGATTTAATACCACTTGCATAAGTTGTCTGATTATTTGCTGATCATATCTTACATGAGTTAATACCACTTGCATAAGTTGTTTGATTATTTTCTGATCATATCTTGCATGAATTAATAGCTAATAATAGTTAATAACTACTTGCATAATTTGTTTGATTATTTACTGATCATATCTTGCATGATTTAATACCACTTGCATAAGTTGTCTAATTATTTGCTGATCATATCTTGCATGAGTTAATAGCTAAAAATAGTTAATAGCTACTTGCATAATTTGTTTGATTATTTACTGATCATATCTTGCATGATTTAATACCACTTGCATAAGTTGTTTGATTATTTTCTGATCATATCTTGCATGAATTAATAGCTAATAATAGTTAATAACTACTTGCATAATTTGTTTGATTATTTACTGATCATATTTTGCATGATTTAATACCACTTGCATAAGTTGTCTAATTATTTGCTGATCATATCTTGCATGAGTTAATAGCTAAAAATAGTTAATAGCTACTTGCATAATTTGTTTGATTATTTACTGATCATATCTTGCATGATTTAATACCACTTGCATAAGTTGTCTGATTATTTGCTGATCATATCTTACATGAGTTAATAGCTAATAACAGTTAATAGCTACTTGCATAATTTGTCTGATTATTTACTGATCATATCTTGCATGATTTAATACCACTTACATAAGTTGTCTGATTATTTGCTAATCATACCTTGCATGAGTTAATAGCTACTAATAGTTAATAGCTACTTGCATAATTTTTCTGATTATTTACTGATCATATCTTGCTTGAGTTAATGCTACTTGCATAATTTGTCTGATTATTTACTGATCATACCTCGCATGATTTAATACCACTTGCATAACTTGTCTGATTATTTGCTGATCATATCTTGTATGAGTTAATACCACATGCAGAAGTTGTCTGATTATTAACTGATCACATCTTGCATGAGTTAATGCCACTTGCATAAGTTGTCTGATTATTTGTTGATATCTTAAAAAATATTTTTAAATAATCATTTGAATATTTGTTGCTTTTTTTACTTATATTTAAGCAGCAGCATTTTTTTATATACTCGTATTGTTATAGGGAAAAAGATATACAAGATCCTATCAAAGAATACATATTAATACCCTATCTAAACTATTTGAGTGTAAAAACATATTTTGTCAATTTTATTCGATATGTAAGAAAATTTTATCGACAACACTCCAAAGCTTCAATTTCAAACGTCATTTCACTGTAAGTCGTGTAATTCTTTCGCGCGGATCCAGCCTCGACTATCTGTGTCTCTCAGACTCATCTGTGAAGATTTGAAAGGATTGTAGAACAAGCCATGTTGTAAGCATAAAAGTATTAAATACGATACACGAAATACATACTTTTTTATTTATTATTTTAAAATAAACATATAGCATTATTGATATTATTACGATCAGCTTTTTAAATGCTATTGCTAAAGATGAAAATTTTGAAAAATCAGGTAAAATTTGAAAGGTAAGTGGATGAAAAATATTAAAGTATTAAATTACATTGCCTTGACAACAAAACAAATGCTTTAATTAAAATTTAACAAAAAAATAATAGATTAAGTACATCCTTAACAACTCTTTATCTATCTACTACAATTTATCTAAAAATCTATATACTTACATACATTTATAAAAAAAAATACGATGTCTAACAGTATTTTCAAAGCGTGATATCGCAAGATAATTTATTTAATGTTAGAATGGACATTATAACCACAGAGATTAAAACTACATTTGAATAAAATCTTGTTTCATAGTCTCATTTTATTCTCCCAAGTTTTTTCACTTCGAAAATAGCCTTACTTACAACTAGATCCATATTTTTTTATATCATATGATGGCAAAGAAGCAGATAATTCTCTTGATGAAAAGAGATAACTATCACCTATAGACATTAAAGCTGTTAATGGTGAATGAACGAATAAATACACTTTATTGCGCAATAAAAAAATTACAAAAATTAGTTAAATATAATATATTTAATACATTGTTGCAATATTAAGTGATCATTATTTATCCAAAAGTAAAGTAAAAGTCGAAGCTATTTTCTTATATTATATCTTCTAAAGTCATTGTTTTGTGAGGTGTCAAAGTTATAAATGCTTTTCCTGAAAAAATACATTTTTGCATAAGTGACAGTGTTGCACCGAGGGTGCGATATGTGAATAATATATAACATACTAACAAATACATATCAATAAAAATTTAAAGAAAATCATAATTAATATATATCATTATTATATACATATTATTGGTGCATAGATATCTGAGTAGCGAGGTGTCATAACACTTGCATAAGTTTACCCTCCAAACCGGAACACAACGGTGACAAGCACTAATGCTTTTGCGGTAGAAATAGGCAAGACAGTAGTACCAGACTCGGGCGAAACAATGCAGAATTATATCACCTAGTAGCCCCGACTGTAGTGACTCACATAGCCAATCGTTCACCTCTTGTGAACTGCCTCGCAGAACTGTCTATTCTTCATAGGAGCCTGGACCAATAAGGGGGATCACATAAAATAATTTTAACGCAATGATCGATGGTATGTAAGACCAATAGACTAACCGGTTTCACTATGATAATTTAATGAAACGGGTCAAAACGCGGTAAGTCATGTTGCGAGACAACTTTAAATCCTTAAGTTGAACCACTTCGAACATCTGCCGTATTTTTATAAAATTTGGTTCAGTGTATATCAAACCATGCGCAATGTAGGGTTCCGATCATAATAACGTGGACTAAGAAGAGACTCTTTCATTGTTTTATACAATGAACATTTAACTTTCTCAACGCCACTAGTAGGTCTCAATGCTAAACTTAAAAACCTTCATTTAAATAATATGTGCCCAGGAAGGATTTGATGTGATTTCCAAAACACTGATAGCGAGTGGTGACTAGTTACATTAATCGACACACGAGAAAATACGAATTTGACCGAGGTAACCGAGTGGAAAAAGCTTGTAGCTTTTACCACTCTGTTGCCATCACTTTTTCTACCATAAACAGCTTTCTGAGTAGGGGTGTGGCAGAGGTGACACCATAATGGCCGCATCAGGTGACACTCGTGCTAGCTAACGCTACTACTCTACCATCAATATTTTACACACCCAGAAACAACCATTTAGTTGTCAGGGAAGGGTTATCGTAACCTTCATTACCCTTAAGTATAACAAGAATTAGGATAAATATTTAACAAACGGATCCCTTAGTCCAAAAAATGTTCTGAAAAATCTACAATATTGAATACCCGAAAAAAAGTTCCCAACTTAAATTTTAGAGGAGGTACCCTAAAAATATTTTTCAATATTTTATTTTATTACTTAATCAGCGTGACTAATATGTAAATTCATGCTAAATTACAGCTTTTTAATACTAATAATCTCTAAGCTAGGCTGCGAACAGACGGACGGGCGGCATGGTCCAATTACAAGAATTCCTCGTAGACTATGGAATCCTTAAAATGGTAACATAACATAACACAACTAGTTCACAAAATCAATGTATGTACGTATGATGTATAATGTACATCAGTTCAAAGAGTAAGTAGTAGTCAGAGTAAAAAATTCAGAAACAATATTAACGTTATATTATATTGATAATAATAGTTTTTTTTTATGGAATAGGGGGAAAACGGGCTCACCTGATGGTAAGTGATCATCACTGCCCATGAACAGCTGCAACACTGGAGGTACTACAGGTGCGTTGCGGGCCTTTAAGGAATGAGTACGGTCTTTTCTTGAGTCGTAGACCCCCTAAGTCATATCGGTTCGGAAACACTTCCGCTGGTAATTGATGCCACAGAGCAGTCATGCGAGGCAAAAAATGCCTTGAAAATCGCACTTTAGTGGACTTGCAGACATCCAAATGGTGAGGGTGGAATTAAGAATTTTGGCGTGATGTTTGATGGTGGAAATCAGCGGGTGGTATTCAGCCGAACAACTACTTGGAACTTTAGCGATAGAAGATGCAGAGAGAACCAACAACTCTTCGTAACGCCAAAGGATCGAGCCAATCGGAAAGAGCCCGATCATCGACAATACGAGATGCTCTACGCTATATGCGGTCAAGAGGAAGGAGCTGGTACTGCGGAACCCTTGCCCAAAGATGAGAACAGTACGCCATATGAGGCCTGATTTACGACTTGTATAGTCGCAAACGGTCGGCTGGTGTGAAGTACAGTTTCACCCTGTTCAGAACACCAATTTTCTTGGTAGACAGCTTTGATTTATATTCTAAATGACCACGAAACTGGACGTTACGCAATATGTCGACACCAAGAATTCCAATGCTGGCTGAAGCAATCAAAGGAGTATTCTCAAAACGAGAGGATACGGCAAAAGGTGTTTTCTTGGCAGTAAACGCACAAACTTGCGTCTTCTTTGGGTTGTATTGGACTAATTTAGTCCAATTCAATCCAAAGAAGACGCAAGCCCATTGTACAGTCTGTTTTTAATAAGTCTTTATGTATTACTTCTCTTTTGATTGTGTACAATAAAGCATTAAATAAATAAATAAATAAATTAGTCGACCCCATTTCCGAGACTTTCTTCAATAAATCTTCAATTTTAGGCACACGTTTTTTCCGGCACTCGTCTACATGTTCCCGAGAAATGTTAGCGCAGCCGGAATATACAGCATCTCCTGTACTATCGTCTGCATAACAATGAATGCCACTAATTTGTAGCATATCATTGATATGCAGAAGAAACAATGTAGGAGATAGCACGCAGCCTTGGGGAACACCATCATTGACAGACTTTTGGGTCTGAGCATACACTATCAACAACAACCTTAATGCAACGATCTGCCAAAAAACTGGTGAACCAGTTGCATAATTTATCGGGAAGTCCATAAGATGGAAGTTTCGTAAGAAGTGCTTTGTGTCACACCCTATCAAAGGCCTTCGCTGTGTCCAAACTAACAGCTAGCGTTCCCCCTTGGTCTCAACCGCCTTCGCCCATCTATGAATAAGGTAAACCAAAAGGTCGCCTGCCGAACAGCCGCGACGGAAACCATACTGACGATCACTTATCAGCAGATGCTCTTCTAAGTACTTTAAGAGCTGGCAGTTAAAAACGGATTCCATTATCTTTGAGAACAATGAGAATGAGAGAAATAGCTATGGGCCCATAATTTGACGGATCTTAGCAATTGCCTTTCTTAGGTACTTAGGTAGAGAGCCGAAAAGTGACGTCAAAACCGGAGTCAACTCGGGAGCACACGTTCTTAACACAATTGGTGGAATAACGTCAGGTCCACTCGACATATGGATATCCAAGGAAACTAGAGGTTTTCGAACAGAGGTTTGGAGGAATTTAACCTCTGGCATTGATTCAACACACACTGAGATAATTGGTGGTGAATTTTCATGGTCATCCAAAGGTCCAGTCCAAAATCCAGTCTTTTGCAAAAAATGGGCCCAAAAGATCGGCTTTTTCTTTTGCGGTGTGGGCCAGAAAGCCATTATTATTGTGCAGAAAGAAGTTCCCGAAGGAAGGCGAACTAATTTCTTGCCAATTCTGTTAATATGCTCTGACTTAGCCTTTGTAATGACTCTTTTGAAGGACCTAGACGCAAAATTTTACTTCTTTCTGAGTAAACTGGTTTTTTTTCATCACAAGCCGCTGATGCACTGGCCCAGCCTTGGTAGCACTCGTGTTTATGACGTAAAGCTAATTTTCATTAGTTACCAAACCTGGGCTGGGACTTGCCACCGATTGGTGCCACAGAGGATGGAATAAAAAGTTCCATGCACCACAGCAGCGACAGAGTCAGCAACAGCTCTTGGATCATCCAGCAAGAAGAGTAGGATGCAAAGAAGGACCGCATCCCGTCCCAATCTGCTAATCTTAAGTGCCACACGCGTCTACAGCCTGCAAAGCGAGGCCTTACATGATGCACGTTTGGCACTATGGTACGGATCAAACAGTGGTCTAACGAACCAAGCGGGTCTTCGACAAAGATTTGGTAGTCGTCTAAATGAGTGGTCAGTAGCAGGTCCAACAGTGAAGGTCTTTGGTCTTCCACATCTGGAATTCGTGTAGGCGAAGATACCAGCTGTGTCAGTCCATACATCAAGACAAAGTTGTAAACAGATCTTCCTGCATAATCGGCGGTGCGTGACCCAAACCAGTCGGCACGGTGGGCGTTAAAGTCGCCAAGAATCACGATCTCTGCGGATGGGATCTGCTGCAGCACTGAATCTGTAGCCGCTTGAACGTACTTAATTAGTCGGTCAGTTTCGGTGTTACCACTATTAGACCTGTATAGGCACGCATAAATGCGAGGATGGTGGGTGTTCCGGCACAGCCCGGCCACAGTCAATTTTGTAATTTATAGACATAAAATTTAAATGTTCTTTTAATGTTCTTGCAGTACCAATGAATAAATTAAATGTACTTCAAGTATATCTCCTTAAAAGAGCACTTTTTGGTGGCCGGGAAGTAACGTATACGCTGCAGCCCGGCCACGGCTATATTTTCCAGTAGGATGCTCAGAATGTTCTTAAATATAAGCCAAATAAATGTTCCATTTGCGTTCTTTGGTTTCTTGAATGTAATATACCAACAAAAACGACTATATAAACAAAAAATGATTTCAAATTAAAATATGCACATAGCGCCTGTAGCATTAAAATAGCAAATCTGCTTATTTGTACAAAGCTGCTATCGCAAATTTTTTAGGAGCAATCCTCTAGAAAACCAGACCTAAAGAAAAACAGTAAAACAGTTTTGATTGTAAAACGATGGTGCATTTTCCTATATGATATATTATTATTATAAACAAAGTAATTGTAAATATATTATATGTATCTAGATGTAAGTAATTGCATTAATAATTTTGTAGTGAATGGGTACTTATTCTGTTATATCTAATTAAAATATTTATAAATAAATCGCCCCGTTGGTCGAGTGGTTAGCGACCCTGACTACGCAATCGACGTGACTCAGGTTCGATCTCCGACGGGAACAAGCATTTGTGTGATGAGTATAAATGTTTGTATTTCCGGGTTTGGGTGTTTATTAAATATGTTCTAGTTTTTATATATTATGTATTTTTATGTATTAGTATCGTTGACTAACACCCATAACACAAGCAAATAGTTTGCTTACTTTGGGGTTAGATCAGTAAGTGTAATTTGTCCCGTGAATATTATTATTATATCTATGATTTGTCTTCTACCCTCACATATTTTTATATATCATAAGATAGCAAACAAGCAGATGGGTCTCCTGATGGAAAGAGTCAACCATCACTTACAGACACCAAAGATGTTAATGGTGCGTTGCTATTTTGGGTTGAGGTCTAATGCCACATGTATAATTTTACAGGCTTAATGTTTAAGCACTGACGCTATTACGGCAGGAATAGGTAAGGCGGTGGTACCATACCCGGGCGAGACAATGCAGAACTCTACCACCTAGTAGCCACGAAAGTAGTGACTCACGTAGCCAATCGGTCGCCTTTTACGACCTGCCTGACAAAACGGCAGTTTGTTTATTCTTCAAAAAAGCCCGGGTCCAACACGGGGAAAAATCATGCCAGACCCTGTCAAAAGCCTTCGAGATATCAAGGAAGCTAGTGCTTCACCATGATTCTCGATGACCGCGCTCAAGATGTAGGCAGCATACGCTAGAAGATCCTACCGATAGAGATAGTACACAATTATCAATATAAATAAAAATATGTGAGTGTAGAAAACAAATCGTAGATATAATGCAATTCCAATTCCCTATAACATTTAACATTTTTTTTATTATTTTAATATTCTATGCAATTACGTACATCTAGATACATATAATATATTTATAATTACTTTGTTTATAATAATAATATATCATATAGGAAAATGCACCATCGTTTTACAATCAAAACTGTTTTACTGTTTTTCTTTAGGTCTGGTTTTCTAGAGAATTGCTCCTAAAAAAATTGCGATAGCAGCTTTTTACAAATAAGCAGATTTGCTATTTTAATGCTACAGGCGCTATGTGCATATTTTAATTTGAAATCATTTTTTGTTTATATAGTCGTTTTTGTTGGTATATTACATTCAAAAAACCAAAGAACGCAAATGGAACATTTATTTGGCTTATATTTAAGAACATTCTGAGCATCCTACTGGAAAATATAGCCGTGGCCGGGCTGCAGCGTATACGTTACTTCCCGGCCACCAAAAAGTGCTCTTTTAAGGAGATATACTTGAGGTACATTTAATTTATTCATTGGTACTGCAAGAACATTAAAAGAACATTTAAATTTTATGTCTATAAATTACAAAATTGAATGTGGCCGGGCTGCACCGGAACACCCAGGATGGTCGTTGCTATCTATGCGTAACCATTGGATGGAGAGGCCCTTGCCCTCAAAACTGCTCCAATTTGTACCTCGGTTAAGAGAGATAAGAGGTATCAGCCGGAGAAGATATCTGTGTCTCAGTAAAGAAGAGCAATGTCGGCTTTGCCGTCTCAAGATGGTAGTGGATGGCATTTAGGTTAGAATGAATTCCCCTGATGTTGCAGAACTCTACGGTAAGCATGGAAGGGGTTTCCTTAATGTTAATGATCCATTTGCCTCGAACAGATTTGGGATCGAGCGCATTTTCGCCCATCCCAGAATACGCAGGGTAGCCTGAGCATCCATGATTAGGTTGTTTATTAGAACATGAGAATGGATGCCCAGAGGGGGATTCTCCACTGCGGATGCAAGTGGTACTCCCCTGGGATATACTTATTTTAAAAAATGCACTATCATAGTGTAAGTGGGGGAGGGGGGATCGGGCCACCGGGACTCTCACAAACTGGACGAAACGCAGCAGCAGAACTGCTACTTCACGTCGGTATTATATGAGAGAGTGATATTTCCCCGGGCGTGCCAGTCCATTCGGCTGCAAATACAGCGTAGCACTACGATTAATTGACTGACTGAGCTGGTGGGAATGGTTATTCCACCAACGGGCGATGGGGTCGTCAGATCCCGACGCCAAAAACGCCGTATGTTATATTGATAAAAATTGTGCAGCTGATTCGTAAATATGATCTGCTATCGTCTGTTGCTTGTTTGCTATATTAACGTCTAAAGAACATTTTTCTTTAATTTAATGCTTCTTAATAATATCATCGAAACATATTAAAAATCATTTATTGGGGTAGTTAAATATGTTGTTTAGTTATCATAATTTCTATTTTCGTAATTTGCGTGCGGAAAACATATCTAAATATTAATACGGGACGCTAAAATTTTATACCGCTTCTTAATATAATTACTCGTATTAATATAATTAACCAAAAGGCGCAGTATAATTTTAACACAGTTAAAGTTTACATTACAGAGGACTGCAGAATCATAATATTTATAAATAAAATGCATTAGAATTACAATAAGCATTACACACACTATTAAATACGTTACATACTCTTTGCACACTACATTCATGCGACATACATTACAATATACCCACATGTATACTTTTTTCTTTATGAGTAAAGTTTGATTTAATCTAGGCCAAATTTTGGCTACAGGGCGATGAAATAAAATTAAATGAAAAGAAATAGAAATTAAATGAAATTATTTATTTGACAGAATATGGGAGTTACAAGTTATTAAAATTTGATTAAGTTACCAACATATTTTTCCATGATATGGTGTGCAAATATCGCGGTCACCAGTATGAATAAAAATCTATATTTCTTTTTTTGTGTTTCTTTTAATAAGTAATATCCGAACAAGATTGTTAAAAAATCAACTAACATTCTTTGTTTTCAGAAACATTTACGTTGAAATTAAGCTGGAAAAAGTAAAATCAAATATTTCCGCTTTACGAATTCTTGTCACAGTAAATAATATAAATTTTGATATTAAAATATCTATTTTATTAAAATCTAAAGCAATAATTGAACATTTCAAAATTAGATAGAGGAGGCTCCACATCAATGGGAAAAATAAAATTATGCTATGTGAAATATGATAGATCGGGGATTTTTTTTACGTATTTTTAACGTCTCAATAAAATCTCATTGGATGTACCTGCTACTATTATAGCTGGCAGGTTTTGTGACCATTAAATAATACACAGAAACAGTAATTCCGTGAAACAATTATTAAATAATATATGTATCTAGATAAAATTAAAAAAAATGTAAAAATCGTTTCCTGTCACTTTTTATTATTTGTCCACCACCATAACGCGTATACACGATTGGATTGCCAAAATATATTAACACACTGCAACTGCTGCAAGCATTTTTGTTTCGTGTTAACCATAGACTACATAAATACCAATAGACACGGCGTTTGCTATTAAACATGTAGCCGTGCATATGAGCAAACGCTCATATCACAGTCAAAAGTATGGCAAATCATTGACTCCATTAACGCCACAGTATCCGCATACACTGCTTAATAGTAACTGCAGTCTGCAGCCATTAAGGTATATTATACGCATGACGTGCAAAGAATCTTTAATCGATATATATATATATTATAAATATATGCATTCTTTCTGTCGACGATTGGTGTAAGCGCAGTTTTACGGGTTTCATAAGGCATGTGCAACTTGTCGATAATTGTATTATAATATAATGTATATATATATTGTAATTATTAAAAGAAAAATATAAATTATAAGCTTACAATTATATTTTTTCTTAGGATCATATCTTATTTTTTACTAGCTCACCCGGAAAACGTTGTTCTGCCTTTTTAACTACTCTTATTTCTTTTTTTATATTTTCTCACCTTTTAAACCTTCCCTGAACTTCAGTAATTAATTCAAAACCAAAATTAGCCAAATCAGTTCAGCCACTTTCAAGTATTTGTGAGACTAACGAACAGCAATTGATTTATATATATATATATATATATATATATATATATATATATATATATATATATATATAGATTATAAGATATATTCTTACATTAGGTTAGCATAAATTTAATGATTTAAAGAAGTTAGAAAACCGTAAAAGGTAGCCTTTTTGAAAATTAGAAGAGCAAAAGGAATATGTTCGTCTGTATGTTAAAATTTGTTTGCATTATTCTGGTATGGTACGTTCGCTTTCTTTAATAATAATTAAAGAACTCAAATTGGAAAAGTCATTTTTTTCATTGTTGTTTTTTCTACAGTTAAAGTAAAAGGTTTGATGTTTAACGCAGTAATGTATAATCATATTTTCTAGATTTATTATTTTAATGTTCGAAAATTTTAATGAAATATAACAAAAATACAATAAAACTAAATGCAATTAATTAATCACGACAAGTGTAAAAAAACAACAAAATTAATAGGCATGGTGTTATATTTCTAAATTATTAGCTGAGTGCTAAGTGTGAGTTTTTCTTTTCGCATTCGATCGTGAGTGCGTTTCGAGTTTACTAGGAATTTGTATGTGATTTGTACAGCGCCACCTAGTGGTACACTGGTTTTTCACGTTGGCGATGTACAAATCACATACAAATTCCTAGTAAACTCCAAACGCGCTCACGACCGAATGCGAAAAGAAAAACTCACACTTTGCACTCTGTTCCAAATTTCGTTGCTCTAAATCGAAACGCGAGGAACAGATTTTTAAAGAATATGTTGTGAATGTTACATAAAATATATAAATAATGTATCACAACATTTAAGAAGACGCTGAATTGTAAAATTTGTTGTCATACAGTGGGCTGAAAAACTGTTTAATTATTCTAATGTTCGATAGTTGGCACTTTATATTACAATAAATTATCTCTTTTTTTTCAGCAGAACTAGTAAGAGGTTGAGTTTACTGACTGCATTTGTATAAATATAATTTAAAATATTGATAGATCACTTTTGCGATAAAAAACCTAGTTTCATAAAAAAGTATCTTCACGCCCGTATCCCCGAAGCTCCCACGAATGCGATAGGTGGCAAGCCTATCGCCAACCAGGCACTTTCCAATCCCAGGCAACTTTGTGTTTATCTGAAAACTGAAAAAACATTTTTTAAGTGCCCGACCCGGGAATCAAACCCGGGACCTCATGTGGTCAACGCCAACGCTGGACCACTAGACCACAGCACCAACTTTCTCGATGATATCGATAGTATTATAGTGTGTCAATAGTATTGTCTCATTTTTATGTATGAATAGTATCAGTCAAATCGATATTACCGATAGGATTAACTATACTCTAATTATTGATCACTGCCGATCAATTCGAAATTTAGTAGTACTGTAGATTAAACTATCGATAGCCGATCATCGATAGTCAACACTAATTTTAATTAAATTTTTATTGTTGGAGTATCGTGTGCATACATTGACGTATTTGTGTGACTGTATTTTTTAGATGATAGGGTAGCAAAGAAGCAGATGGGTCTCCTGATGGAAAGAGTCAACCATCACCTATAGACACCAAAGATGTTAATGGTGCGTTGCTATTTTGTAGCGAGACACGTGCTTTTTTACCGGTTATTTTACCCTCTAAACCGGAACACGACAGTAACAAACACTGACCCTATTGCGTCAGGAATAGGCGGTGATACCAGACCCGGGCAAGACAATGCAGAATTCTACCACCTAGTAGCCAGGATGGTAGTGACTCGCCGAATCGGTTGCTTTTTACGACCTACCTGGCAGAACCGCAGTTCTTCAAAGGGGCCCGGACCAATACGGGGAAAAATTTTGCTATGATTGATGTCTAAGAAATGTCTCAAGAAGGCACCTTCATATTTTACTCCGTAATGTCAACATACCCATCAGTAGATATAGTAAATTAGATCGTAAGCCTCGTGTTCTATTTCTAATAGGAACAAGCGGTATGTGATGAATATTGATATTTAGATTTCTATATCAGGGTGATTAATAAATACATTTCAATATTCTTATAATATATTCGTAGAAAAAATTCACGATTTAGTTATTACTAGTATCTTCACGCCCGTATCCCCGAAGAGGTGGGCAGAGGTACAACACGTGCACCCACGATTAGCCGAAGATACTTGGTCCCACAATGTGATAGGTGGCAAGCCTATCGCCAACCGGGCCCTTTCTAATTCCGGGCAGCATTGTTTTTATCAGAAAACTGAAAAACACATTTTCGAATTGCCCGACCCAGGAATCGAACCCGGGACCAACTCCGACACCGGACCACTAGACCACAGAGGCGATATTACAATTATTATAAGTTACTAGCTGTTGCCTGCGACTTCGTCCGCGCGGACTTCGTTTACTCCGCACTGCTCCTCCCTTGTAAGTGATAGCGTGATAATATGTAGCCTATATGTTGACCCGACCTCATAGTAATATTCATGCAAAATTTGAAGTAAATCCATGCAGTACTTTTTGAGTTTACCCCGGACATACATACAGACAAACAGACAAACAGACATACAGACAAACAGACAAAAATTCTAAAAACTATATTTTTGGCTTCGATATCGATTGTAGATCACGCCCCAAGTATTCTTTTAAAAAAAATATTCAATGTACAGTTTTGACTTTCCTACGATTTTATTATATGTATAGATTACCAAAACTTCCATTTGTATATATTTTAATGGATTAAGTACTCATCAGATTGAATTTCTAATGGGAAAAGCAGAAGGTGCCGAGTTATATAGATTGATTTGATACATCGCGATCGAGGTAGACTTAGGTCTATAGGCGATGGTTTGTCTTCCAATCAGTAGAGCCTGCCGCTTATTTCTTGTCTTGGGATGTCAAAAAACGCCAGTCAATATGAAATATTCCTTCGCGTAATCTCCGTCTGGCTCAATGAGATAAGAACTGTTTACAACGGGATACTAGCCGCTGGCTTATTTCCACAGTTTTGTAGTCTCAGCCCCTCATCCCGTTTGTTGACGTTACTTTTATCAGGAACCTTCAGAATGGTCGGATTTTTTAAGCTAAAGTGGCCTATTTAATTGTCAAAGGAATGAAATATAAATAAAAATATTTTATAAAATATGAATTTAAAAATTACTACACAAAACATAATTCGCAGAGAAAATAACTTTAAATTAAAAAGTTGTAAAATCCCGACACTTTCCTTTATCTAATAGAAGCCAGCTACCTTTTTTAAATTAAAGTGCATAATATGTAGTTACAAAATAAAACTTCACAAACACAGGCGGAAGGATGATGTTCGGTACTTGATTTTAATGCCAAATATGTATAAAATAGGTACTTATTTAAATTTTGACCTAATTTTTAAATAAAAATGTTTAGTACGTTTGTTTAATGTTTAGAACAAAAAAATGATAAGAAAATAATATTAACTTTTGTTATGGAGCTTTCAAGTCTTAGGACTTGAAAGCTCCATAACAAGATGCCAGTTTTGTCGATTTTTTTTAAATCCCTACATATGAAAAATACATGTCTAAGATTTTTTTCACATTTTTTTAATAACTGTCACGACTTGGCCTTTCACCCATTTTCAACTTATTGTTGATATCTGGGACATCCCCTATGTTAGAATAAATATTAAAACTGAATTTTTATGAGTGTCTTAATAAAACCGTAGGCTGAAAGCTAAATTTAATAATGTAGGAGAGTTATTTATTGTAATAACATGGACTGCGTGGATGGTAGCAAGATTTTTTTTTATTGTGTATAAAAAGGTTTTTGTTACTGTAGAGGGTTAAACGAGCAGGTGGTGCACCTGATGGTAAGTGATCACCGCCGCCCATGAATATCTGCAATACCAGCTGCGTTGCCGGTCTTTTAAGAATGAATAAACTCGTTTCTTGAAGGTCCCCAAGTCGTATCCGTTCGGAAACACCCCCGCGCGTAATCAATTCCACAAAGGAGTAGTGCGAGGCAAAAAGCGCCGACAAAAGCGCACGGTTGTAGATTTCCAGACATCGAGATGGTGAGGATGGAACGTTAAACTTTGACGTGATGTCCGATGATGGAATTTCGCGGCAGGAATTAGTCTGAACAACTCGTCGAAACACTCCCCATGACAAACACAGTATGGCAGTATGGCACTACCACTTATTTGGTTGATTGACTGCACTGTTGTTGTATAATTTTTGTCACAAAAATTATCACACCAGTGGGCGATGGGGTCGTCACATCCCTACGTCAGAGAATAATGTATGAGTAATTATTTATTTTTAAGGGAAAATGTATATTAATACGATATGTTTTTAACATTCTTTACAAAAATGTTTTATATTGGTATTATATCATGGGATAACAAGCAGTTGGCTTATTTGATCAAAAGAGAAACAATCGCCTTTAGACACCAAAGATGTTAATGGTGCGTTGATATCAGTGTATGGCAGGGTGGTAATGCTAAATGCATAAACGACAGTAACATTGCGGCAGGAATAGGTAAGGCGGTGATACCAGACCCGGGCGAGACGTTGCCGAATTCTACCACCTAGTAGTTACGGTGATAGTGACACGTTTAGCTAATCATTTGCCTTTTACGAACTGCTTGGCAGAATGGCAGATGGTTCAGTCTACAAAGAAGGTCCGGACCAACACAGGGGAATAAGCTTTGTGGTGGTAAGCTTTACCTGTTGCAAGTAGACTTAGGACGAACATAATGAACGGGTTCTTGTGTAAACAAAATTTAATCAACGGTTCACTGAGCTTATCTCGGATAAAAACTGCCGTAATGATACTTTTTTTATGTCATGGATATAGGGTAGGCTGGAAGAAATCCCTGTACTTTGGAGCTTTAGCTTACCTTTTTTACGTTTTTCTTTTGCTTATGTTGTTATTATATTTACTGTTATGAACAAAAAATTTTAAATAAATAAATAATAATAATAATAGCACTGGAAAAATTACACAAATCGATCTAACCTCAAAGTAAGGAAATTATTTGCTTGTGTTATGGGTGTTAGTCAATTATACTAATACATAGAAATACATACCTATATATTAAATACTGTCACATACATAATAAACACCCAAACCCAGAAATAAAAACATTGCTCATCACAAAAACATTGGCCCTGTCGGGAATCGAACCCAGGCCCCACCTATTCGTAGTTAGGTTTGTTAATTACTCCACCAACGCGGCCAATCCAATACATTTATTTTTATACGTATAATAAGTAAGTATACTTACTCACTATACTTACTTATTATACGTCTATTTCTATTAGATTAGGTCTTGCCAGATTACACCATCAAACAACTTACTCAAGTACACACAAAAAGGAACAGTCCAGCCGTTTAGGACTTGGATAAGCACATGTATAAATAAATTATAAGCAATATTAGCAACGTATGTATTTAAACAAGACTACTATAGCGTCAGAGAGGAACTGAAACCAATCAATAAAAGGTCAAAACATTATCTCGTGAACGAATGGCGCTGTCATCGATTTCAATAAATGCCGCGCTGTTTTGCGAAAGGAAAAAAAGGAATTAAGTCGAACTGCCAAATTCTCATTAAAATTCCATTACGCTACCATAGTCTAATATGGTTTGGCGGAATAAATTGTTTTCGTCATGAATATTTATTTATTCTGAGTAAATATTAGTTAAATTAGCTCTAGATTTTAGATATTACAATATCAAAAATTGATTGTTTATCTCGATATACTTATTAGTAGTCTTTTAAGTTTTGGAACGTTTATCAGATAATCCACACTTATGCTTGGTAGTAGGGATGCTATTTTGCATTGTTTCACCACCGGTCTCCTGATGGAAAGAGTCAACCATCGCCTATAGACACCAAAGATGTTAATGGTGCGTTGCTATCTTGTGGCGAGGTATAATGCCACATGCATAAGTTTACCGGCTACCTTACCCTCCAAACCGGAACACGACAGCGACAAGCACTGACGCTATTGCGGCAGGAATAGGTAAGGCGGTGGTACCAGACCCGGGCGAGACAATGCAGAACTCTACCACCTAGTAGCCACGATGGTAGTGACTTGATAGCCAATCGGTCGCCTTTTACGACCTGCCTGGCAGAACGGCAGTTGGCCTATTCTACAAAGGAGGCCGGGACCAACACGGCGAATTATTTAAAGAGTATATTTAATGTACGGGGAACAAAAAATATGTCTAAAAAATATTTCACTAACACATGTTACTAATCATATTTTCTTGGAATTTATTAATCGTATTAATTAAAGTATTCACTATATTATTTTAAATCAAGTTAGAGTTCCGGAAATTAAGATCTTTTTGGATTTTGCTTTTCTTTTTAATTTTCGTATCTATAACAGTTTTAGAGATATTTGCTAATAAACCCCCTTTTAATATAAAATTTGCGATAGTTTTATGTGCGACTCAACTTTTCCAAAAACTTTTCAGGTGAAATGGTGAATGGCACCTTGGTCATGTTTCTGAGAAGGCGAAATGGAATTATATAAAGTGACACACGTGAACTAGACTATTTTTTTACTGTATACATGGGGCACACTAAACGTTTTGCACTTTTAGCTAATCGGAACTATTTGAATTTCAAATGTTATATTTTAAAAACGTTGCAACCTTCTTAGTAATAAAATAAAACAATTGGCTGGAAATGATTTGTCAATTTTTTTTTATCACACATCAAAGTTCTACGTACGCAACAAAAATAGAATTAAGTCGAAAAGATTTTAGAGCGATGATTTTTTATGATTTTATAAGTTCTCTTTCTCCGCAAGACTGTGCCGCTCGTCTTCAAAATACTTTTGAGCGAGAAGCACCTTGTTTGAGCACCGCGAGGCAATGGTTTCCTGAATTTGAGAGAGGTCGAGTTTCTTTACATGACGAATTTCGTGAAGGGCGGCCTTCAACTGCCGTCAACGAAAATAATGTGGCTACTGTTAAGCGGTTAATTGAAGAAAACCCCCGGATCACCTATGAGACAATTCGAAGACTATTTTGGATTGGTAAGAGCCAAATTCAGAAAATTTTACACGAAGAATTGAAAGTTCGGAAACTTTGTTGTTGGATCCCTCATGAACTGACAGCGGAGCAGAAGCGGGCTCGCGTGGAATGGTACTCACAGATGCTTCTGAAGTACGACCACGGACATTCTAATGCTGTTTATGACATTGTCACAGGAGACGAAATGTGGATTTATTGTTTTAAACTCGAAAAAAACAGCAATCTTGTAAATGGGTGTTTTAAAATGAGAACAGGTCAACAAAAGTGAGACAGGCGAGAAACGTTGATAAAAAAATGATCGCTTTTTTTTTTCTCAGCTACGGGTCCCATCTGTACAATTCCACTTGAAGATCAAAAGAGTGCTAATGCCGAGTGGTATTCTACCATTTGTTTACCCAGGATATTAGAAAAAGTTCGCGAAAGACGACCCAAAACCGCATTCTCCTACACCTTGATAACGCTTCTTCACACACGGCCAACAAAACAAAGTCATTTTAGAAAAAGTACATCCCGTCACTCATCCTGCTCATATCCCCGACCTAGCACCCTGTGATTTCTGTATTTTGATGAGAGGTTTTACTTTTACCAACTCCGAAGAGGCAGTGATAGCGTTCAATCAGCACGTAGCAAACGTGCCTTCAGATCTGTGGTCCTACTGTTTTAAAAAATGGTTCGATTGCATGAAAAAATGTTTAAAATGTAAAGGACATTATTTTGAAAAGCAATAAACATAATATTTTTCATAACATGTTGTTTTTTTTAAGTTATGCAAAATTTATAGTGTGACCTACGTATCATAATGCACAGAGAAATTAAAATATCTTGTATATATATATATATATATGATAATTTATTATTATTATAATATATATATATATATATATATATATATATATATATATATATATATATATATATATATATATATATATATATATATATATATATATACTCCCGCCAGACTCCGAACTGCTACTGAGGTTTTGTTTTCGGGAAAAATCACAAATAACCCCAATAACACTTTTGCCCTAACCGAGGACCAAATCTGGGAACTTATAACCTAAGCCGAATAGGCTAACCCTAGACCACGAGGCAGTCGTGGTCTAGGGTCAGAGGAGGTGAACCGTGGTCAACCGGAAAGTGTATAGACGTTCGGTTTACTCTGCCTAATCCTCAAGGGAAACAGACGTGATGATATTTTTTTTACTTTATATTCATGGTTAGCAAAATGTTGAAGGATATGTACCCCTTACGTCTAGCGCGTAATTTTGGTAACAAAGACACGATCAAATACTCTAGTTACCCTTGAGCATAGTCTCTAGTAATCACTGCTCAGATCGCTTTGATTGACCCTTATGCAAATTTCGAATTTGTCCAGGAGCGTGGAAGCTTTAATTGAATAATTAACCTGCCCAACGCATTTCATGTTATTTTGTATAATCTAATGAAAGTAATTGAAATAGTTACTTTTATAACAAAAAGGTGAATTACTTCTGTAAATGTTTCTCCTTTCTACATATTTGCTTGTACAATCTATCTATATATATAAAAGAGAAAGTGTGTGGGTATGTTCCGTATAGGCTCCGAAACGGCTAGACCGATTTCAATGAAACTTTCAGGTATTCTCCGGATTGACCTGGCGAGTAATCCTATAAAGTTTGGTGACGATCGGAGCACTCCTATTTTTGAACTGTCAAATACAGCTTTTATTTACTATGGTGATATTCTATTGTTTTATAGCCCAAATTTGTATTGACACATGCGTTGTGTATATCTATGTCATTATGAACCATGTGGAATTACAATGGAGTATATTGAAGTATAATGAAGTATAATAAAGTATACTGAAGTACATTAAAGATAATAACTAATGATTTTGAAATATTCAAGATAAGTTATAGTGCCGCGAATGTATCCGTTTACTGATGCTTTTTCAATTGATTACTACTACGAAAAATTGTATTTTCCTTCACCAATCATGTTTCTTCACATAATCATTATAATTAATAAAAATGCCACCCAAAAAAGCAAGCATTGTAAACAAACATCCAAATCGAATAAAGTAAAGGAAAAAAGAGTAAATGAAACAGCTGAAGAACGTGAGTTACGCCTTGAGAAAAATCGTAACAGAATATCTAAAAGAAGAAATATAGAAACTGAAGAAGAGCGTGAATCACGGCTTCAAGAAAAGCGTGACAAAGAATCTTCATCGTGAGCTACCGAGACAACTCAAAAACGTACCCAAAGACTTCATGCCTATATAGTATATGCCAATATAGTATATACTTTATGCCAATATACTTTATGCCAATACACATTATTACCATATGTACATGGGTGTAGATAATGATCTTCACCCGCTCGAAAAGAGGAAAGAAGAGAATGAATACGGAGAGAAATAAATGATTTAATATATTATGCGACTTAAATTAAAAATTTAATGATGTAAGTTTATTGTTTAAATAAAATAAAGCAAAATCTAGCCCAGCGAAGCGGGCTGGGTACGCTAGTAATTTTATAAAAACCAATTTATAATAAAGAAAAATTTATTGAGAGATAGTGAGAATGTATTTTTGTTGTAATTAACTTCTACGAAAAAATTATTACCTGGTACTTGCTATGAAATAAAACCACTGTTATCAAATTAACTCTGTAACTCCTACGATTAACAAGATCTAGTTTCAATAGTCTAATAAGTTTTTTCTGTCCAATTATATAGTTAGTATCAGTATATTATCTGTACGCCAAAACGGCAGGTCGTAGCGTCCTTATTAACATTATGTATAATATTAACATTTAACTCCTTCACCTACTACCAACAAGTAAGTTTGAGTTAAAGAATTCAAATCAGTTAAAGGATCTTTTTAAGAGTCTGAACTATTGAAAAACACTCGATGAACTTTCTTTAAAAATCTTAAATAAACAGCGAACCGAATGCGAATAATTTTTATAGAAACCAAGAACTTCTTAGTGCTGATAACATTATTAAATCTTTTTACAAATTTACTATTTACGTATACTATAAAATAGATTTCTTAGTTTGAGCCTATGCTGCATCATCTATTAAATATTATAAACAACAAGTATCAGACTAACAATATAGGTATTTTGTGTGCTTGCTTCTGCAATCAAAATATATCACAAGTATAGAACTTGAAATATGCTATTAAAATAACATTTATTATAGCTAAATAGCAAGTATGAATTAAACTGATTACGTAACTGTATATTTTACCATTGACAAAATCTGGTTCTTATATATAGTCAATCAGGATTAGGTGTTGCTCTTCAATCATATAGCTGGTTTTAACTGACAATCATTAACTGACATACTTTAAATTATTTTTAAATGTCCGAAATGTTAAAAAACACAGAATAAATTGCTTTTAAAAATCCCAATTAAACAGCTATCAATTTCAAACCTCCCTCTGTCATATCAAGAACGTTCATTTTAATAAAACCGTTCTTTAGTTACTTGAATACTATTAAATTCACTTGAAATCCGAATAAATATTTATAGAACCGAAGAACTGCCGATAATGTTATTATAACTTTATACAAATTTATTTTTTACGTAAATACAATAAGGTATGATTTCCTACGTACCATTTAAGTCGGTGGCTGCTGATCTGAATAAAGTGTACACAGGTAGAAATTTATTTGTTTTCATCGCATAGTTTGTTTATTTGCTGTTGATTCAACTTCGTTCCTATGACATTGATGTATTACTGAGCTTTCATCGAGGTGAAACATGCAAGTTGGTTTCTCGAGTTTATTATCACTAATTTCCTTATTGCGTACATTAGTGGAATTGTTCTTTAACTCATTTATGAATTGTGGAAAGATTGAAAAATGGCGACATTTTTGATGATTTTTTTTTGTTACGTTTAAGGCGAGGCACCGAGACAAATGGACAAAAACTGGTTTGCTTAATCATTTTTATGTATTGATTTGTTAAATAACGGTTTTAGAAAAATTACACGATATTCCTGAAGATATTATCTAAGAAATGTGCTAACTCATTACATGATAGAATGAACTGTTGTCGCCCTTGCATACTAGATGTCGCTACATGTACTACATTCACAATTTATCGATCGAAATATCGGCGGGCGTAACTGTTTTACCGACCAGTTTCTATCTACTCAGATGGCGCTGCCGAGCTTGTTTCTCGTATAAGTTATGGCGGGGAAACCATAGTGTAACCGAAAGTGTTGAGAGAACGAAATCAGGGAAATATGTTCAGTCGTCTTTTGATTCTGGTGCAGTGAACATTAAATAAAAGTCTCAGTAAATTGTGTGTTATTACTTTTGTGAGTAAATAAGTGTGATTACTTTTGTGAAGTTATCAAGTGAGTTGTGTTATTTTATGTTTAATTTAATGATTAATGCTAGCAGTGATTTATATCTTATTGGATCGTTTAAGAAATGTAACCTCAGGTTAAAATAAGTATATTTGTCTGAATAAAATGTGATATTGTACTAATATTTCTTATTTTTATTCTATATCAGAAGTTGGCTTGTTCTACGCCCACACCATGCCACGTAACCACAAAAAGAGATCTAAGAGGACACCTTCAACTAGTTCGAGTGCTTCATGTTCAAATTCAAGTGACAGTATCAGTAATAATAACAGACATTGGCATAAGAAAAATAAGCGATTGGTATAAGAAAAGTATGCGATCACCTACCGTAAGTCAAAATGTTTTATTATCATCAGTGATTCCTGAATTTGATCCTCTCGTGGACAGTATCGATATGTGGATAAATGTGGTTGAATCTAATGCACGTGCTTTCGGATGGTCCGATAATATGACTAAATATCAGGCTTTGCAAAAATTACGTAACACCGCAAAAACATGGTTAGACTCTTTGCAAAAAAATGAGACAAAGTGGACCACGTGGAAGTGGAAGCAATGGCGTGACACCTTGTCTGATACATTCCAAATTAAACGTAACATGTTTAAATCATTAAAAGAATTAGTAGAAGCGAAACCATTAGCTAATCAATCTTTATATGAGTTTTATTTTTTACAAAAGGCTAAAATGACAGGTTACAGTTAGATTTTCGTCAGCAGGATATAATTTCAATAATTGTAGGGGCTATAGGTGACACAAATATTAGCGTTGCAGCTGAAGCGGGTAACTTTCGTTATTGTGATGACTTAGCCTCCTTTCTTCACAGTAAAACTTACGCCAGCGCTGAAAAAGAAATGTCACAAAAATCAAATTCAAAACCGATATTACGTACAGGATATAATTGCAAAATAGATAATAAAACGGAACCTTCTCCTAGTACTAGTAATTCTATAAACCAGAATAACTCTAATAATCTGAATTTGACGTGTTACCGTTGCGGAGAATTGGGTCACAGAAGGAACAACTGTAGTCAAAAGGAAAGTGTCAAATGTTCCTTCTGCAATAAATTGGGCCACCTTGAAACTGTTTGTAGTTTAAATCAACGAATAAAATCTGATAAAAACTTAGAAGTAAAAACTATCTTGGATCCAAAATCAAAACAAAAATTTTACAAGGAGGTCTTTTTAAACGATACTCAATATAAAGCATTTTTTGATATGGGAAGCGATTGCTCTTTAATAACGAGTACGTTAGTAAAACAATTTAATTTACAGCCATTCCTACTTAACAATCCCATTAATTTAGTAGGTTTTACAACCGAGTCAGGTGTACAAGTGACTGAGGCTGTAGCAGTTAAATTTAAAGTAGATAATGTAGAACTTAATAATCACGTTGTATATTATTGATTCATTATCAGGTTGTGACATTCTTATTGGCAGAAATTTTACGGAAGACACCAGCATAATGTATGTTCGTGTAGGGGAGACACTAACCTTTCGGTCAGTAAAGAAGTTAAACGTTCGCAATGTAACGGCTAACTATGATGTATCTCCTGACCAACAAGTAATATTAAATAATTTGTTTTCGAAATATCCTAAATCCATTTGCAAAGATTTATCATGCTTAGGAAAGACTTCCTGTGTAGAACTAGAAATTCAGCTGACTTCTAGTAAGCCGGTTTGTCAACGGCCATACAGAATGTATCTTCACGCCTGTATCCCCGAAGGAGTAGGCAGAGGTACAACAAGTGCACCCACGATTAGCCGAAGATACTTGGTCCCACAAATGTGATAGGTGGCAAACCTATCGCCAATCGGGCACTTTCCAATCCCGGGCAACTTTGTGTTTATCAGAAAACTGAAAAAACACTTTTCTTATGTGCCCGACCCGGGAATCGAACCTGGGACCTCATGTGGTCAACGCCAATGCTGGACCACTACACCACAGAGGCGATAATGTCAGAATGTCTGAATCCGAAAGAGCAATTATGCGAGAAATAATAGATGATCTCTTAAAGAATTCAATTATCCGTAACAGTAATTCTGCCTATGCAAGCCCGGCTTTATTGGTGAGCAAGGCATCGGGAGAAAAAAGGTTATGTGTTGATTATAAACAGCTAAATAAAATCACAATAAAAGAAAAATACCCCATGCCCATGATAGAAGACCTCATTGACAGATTACAAGGCTGTAAATGCTATACATCTTTAGATTTGAAAAGTGGGTACCATCAAATTCCTATAAGGCTAAATGACATTCACACAACGGCATTCATAACTAATGATGGTCACTTTGAATATTTAAGAATGCCTTTTGGCCTTTGTAATGGGCGTGCCGTATTTCAAAGATTAATGAATACCGTTTTGGGGAATCTGCGTTTTGGCAGAATTATCTGCTATATGGATGACCTATTAATCGCAACTAAAAGTTTTGAGGAAAACGTATTGTGCTTAGAGATGGTATTAGATGTGTTGTTTTTTTAAGGACCATATCACGTTTCTAGGCTATGATATTTCGGACTAAGGTATCCGACCGAATACTCGCAAAATTGATGCTATCTCTAAATACTCGACCCCAAAAACGGTTCATCAACTAAGACAGTTTTTAGGCTTAGTAAATTATTTTAGAAAATTCATTAAAAACTGCGCTCTTTTATGTAAACCCCTAACTTCTCTTTTAAAAAAAAGAAGCAAGCTGGCAATGGGGTTCGGAACAAAATAAAGCTGTTAATGATTTAAAAATTGCATTCGTTCAAAACGCGGTTTTAAATGTATTTAACCCAGAATTACCGATATATCTTTATACTGATGCAAGTCGCGATGGCATAGGGTGTATTTTAGCACAATTAACTGATACTGGTGAAAAACCAGTTCACATCTACAGCCGCCAAACCAATAACGAAGAAAAAACTACCATTCCTTTGAATTGGAACTGTTGGCAATAGTTGCTGGTTTACAAAAATTTCGACATTATTTAATCGGTACTAATTTTACAATTATTACAGACTGTAATTCTGTGAGATATCTCTCTCTCTCTCTCTAAGAAAAAAAGAAATTGTGCCACGAATCAGTCGATGGGTTCTATACACACAAGATTTCAATTTTGATATAGTTCATAGGGCTGGGTTACAAATGCAACACGTTGATGCATTAAGCAGAAACCCAATTGATAATTTACATAATAGTGAAATAGTTTCTGAATCCAATAACAATATAACTGAAGGGGACTAGCTTTTATCTGTTCAGCTACAAGATCCTAGTATTTGCTGTATTCGAGATATATTACAGTCAGGGGAAGCCGAAACAAATAAACAAATATTTAATAATTATCAACTTCTAGGCAACAAAGTTTATAAAAGAACCGAATTCGGAAGACGCTGGTTAGTACCAAAGCAGTGTGTGTGGTTCATAATTCGGGCTAATCATGAAGATGTAGGGCATTTTGCTGTTGATAAAACGATAGAACGAATTAAATCAAAGTACTGGTTTCCACATTTAAAAAAAGTTGTTACAAAATACATTAAAAATTGTTTAAACTGTATATATTATAAAAATATTCATGGCAAAATACCGGGGAAATGGTATCCAATACCTAAGTATGCTAGGCCGTTTCATACACTACACGTCGACCATTTGGGGCCATTTGTGAAAAGTTCCCGACAAAATAGCTATCTATTAGTTATAGTAGACTCATTTACAAAATTCGTTTTTATTTCTGCAGTTAAAAATACAAAAAGTAGAGTAGTTATTAATGGATTTAGTAAAATTTTTAAAGTATTTGGAAATCCAAAAAGGATTATAAGTGACGCAGGTAGTGCGTTTACTTCAAAACGGTTTAAAGATTTTTGTAAAGATCGAAAAATTAGAGATCATGTTATTGCTACCGCCGTACCTCGTTCAAACGGTCAAGTTGAACGCTACAATCAAACAATTTTAGAAGCTTTACGTAGTATGGGTGCTGACACCGATAATAACAGGTGGGATCAGCACATTACAAATACTCAGCAAGGTATAAATAGCACGATTAATAAAACCACGTCTGCTGTTCCGAGTGAGGTCTTTTTCGGGTATAGAATCCGTATGGATAATGATGCTATCACTGATGATGATAATGAACATTTTGTTGACGTTACCGCGTTAAGAAAAGAAGTAGACATTAACATTAAAAATAATGCTGAGAAACAAAAGGCATCGTTCGACGCCAAAAGAAAAGATGCCCACATTTATACAGTCGGAGACTTGGTGGTTCTTAAAATTCCAGGTCACTCTAACGAAGGTCAAAGCACTAAACTTATGCCTATTTACAAAGATCCTTTCCAGATTACAAAAGTATTAGGTAATGATCGGTATCAAGTAAGCGACATGAGGGATGCTGAAAGATCATCCCGGAAGTATGATGGGATAGCGTGTGTAGAAAATATGAAACCGTGGATACATATTGCTGAATAAGGCCGGATGTTGTCAGCTTAATCTATTTATGAAGATTGGTAAACACTATTTTTTTACATATTATGATTTTAACAGTAATGATCTAAAACTTAATACTCGTAAATTCTTATGTACTACGTTGCATCGAAATTAGCTGTGATGCACATGTCTGTAGGTTGCAGTAGTCTCTTGCCATCATGAGAGTAGTCCGATAAAAAAAGGGAGACGGTCTAGTGTATACGCTTTAAACATTGTATTGTAAGAGTATGTTTATATTTGAGCTTTCGCAGCAACAGGAATCCATTGTGAACGCTGTTGTAATGGTAATACACGGCTAGAGTGTTAACTAGTCCAAGCCATAGTAGATGGAAGATGTTGATCGTAATGGAGTAACATTCTCGATTATGGCGATACAAGACTAGAAGGATACCTAGTCCAAGCCATGAGAAGTTAACCATTAACGAGGCAGCATCCAACTCAAATCAAACATAAAATACATATACAATGAAAAACAAAATATACAATACATATACTAGTTGGGGATCAGTTACAAATAGGATTTGTCAGATTCTAATACTTAATTTTTTTCAGCGTTACACCAGACCAATACGCTGTTCAGGGGCGAACGCGTAAGCAGGAAGGCCGAATGTTGTCGCCCTCGCATACTAGATGTCGCTACATGTACTACATTCACAATTTATCGACCGAAATATCGGCGGCGTAACTGTTTTACCGACCAGTTTGTATCTACTCAGATGGCGCTGCCGAGCTTGTTTCTCGTATAAGTTATGGCGGGGAAACCATAGTGTAACCGAAAGTGTTGAGAGAACGAAATCAGGAAAATATGTTCAGTCGTCTTTTGATTCTGGTGCAGTGAACATTAAAAGTCTCAGTAAATTGTGTGTTGTTACTTTTGTGAGTAAATAAGTGTGATTACTTTTGTGAAGTTATCAAGTGAGTTGTGTTATTTTATGTTTAATTTAATGATTAATGCTAGCAGTGATTTATATCTTATTAGATCGTTTAAGAAATGTAACCTCAGGTTAAAATAAGTATATTTGTCTGAATAAAATGTGATATTGTACTAATATTTCTTATTTTTATTCTATAGAACTTTACTCGATCATATAAAATTTCGAAAATAAGCTAAAAAAATCTCTAAAACGAGTAATTTGTTCATAATATTTCTAATTTTCCACGTGATTTTTATATGGTGATATTTAGTTTTAAATACAAAAAAGAATATACTAAATTTTGGTTTTCAGCTGAAGTCGTATATTTATTTATCCGAAAACTAAACCGTTTTCCAGCGGTTTCAGGACATACCGCACCGCCCACTTTCTATAGAATTGATGCGCGTCAAAAGACCTCGCCTTAAGAGTCTTCGCTGATCGCTGGTGGATTGCAAATATTAGATGATATGCCTACGGGAAGTGCTTCAAAGATCACTACAATATTATCGGTTTTTGCCGACGTTTTTTCGGTCTAGCACTAGCACTGTCCCTTGTTGCACTTTATTATTTACTGGCTGAGGACCGCAAATAATAAAGTACAACAAGGGACTCCGAACTCCATTCCAAAAGAGACAGAGGGGTGTTGGGGGTAACAAATGTTTCTGTTAATAGAAATCGACAAAGCTCGTGTAGTCTAATGTAACTCTTTGTTACCACGCATGATTTTCTATTAGAGTCAACAGTGTAAAATGAAAATATGACGCTATAAATACAACAGCGCAGCCCACACGCTTTATAGCCAGTATAAATCACGCTGTGATTCCTCAAATTATTTATTACGAAACCTGGTTCCGGCCCGCTGCTATTATACTTAAATCAAACGGAGAAATGTATGGCTATCCATTACAGCCTATTAATTTCTCAACGTTAGCAAAAGCGCATAATTTACATCTGAGTTTTGGTTCTCGTAACTGTTTTCGGGCTTTCACTGACTCTGGTGAAAGGAACATTTTCAGAGAAATTTATAATCCTAATTGTGGCGCGAGACAGCTAATATGCACTCTGATGTCTTGAAAAGCTTATGTTTTAAGTGGAATCATGATAAATTAAACCTCTAATTCTTTACCCATGTTGGTCTATGGTTCCTTTAAAAAGTAAACCATCAACCAATCTGTCAGGCAGTTCGTGAAACGCGAATGATTGGCTAAACGTGTCACTACGACTGTAGCTACTAGGTGGCATAGTTCTGCAACGTCTTGTTTGGGTATATGGCACCACGAGCTTATTTTTTCTTTCCGGAATAGCGATAAGCATTCCATTGTCGTGTTCCAGTTTGGAGAGTAGGAAGGTAGACTTATGCAAGCGGCATTGCCATTCCACCACCCGGATAGCAACACAAAATTAATATCTTTGGTGTCTATAGGCGATGGTTTCTCTTTTCGTCAGGAGAGCCTTTTCTGTGCTGTCCAGAGATTGATTCCTGAAATATAAAAAAATGATACCAGAAATAGTCAACCAATGTCTGTCTGTCCTTGTGGTTGTTGTTGGCCTTATTATGGTCTAATTTGCGAAAAGAACCTAAATCAACACAGACTAATGCAGAACTATTTTATACCTATGTTGATAAATTTCCCCCGTGTTGGTCCGTGCCCCTTTGAAGAATAGACCATCTGTCGTTCTGCGAGGCATTTCGTAAGAGGCGAACGATTGGCTATGTGAGTTACTACCTAAACATTTAAGAAATACAAAGATCTTTAATAAGTAAGACTTCATCAATTGGACCACAACTTAATAACCAGAATAGAATAGGGTATTTAATAAATTGGGCGTGTCATTAGGCAAAACTGAATTACTTTTTGTTTAACAGGATTCGACATTTCTATTCGTATTTTAATTAACTCAGTAAAATTGTTGGGCTTTGATTCGGATAAAAAACTTAAATTGTATTCCAATCTGGTAGCGGATATTCTTTGACACTATTTATCCAACGCGTTTTGCGTCATTGAGAGATTGTAAAGTAAAATCTTTACACCTAGCTCCCTTGCGGACTAAGCCGAAAGTCTGTAGACTTTACATTCACCGGTTTATTGGTTAGCGAGATAAGTGGTGGTAACTATTGGTGAATATGTGGTAACAAAACATGTTCCTACGCTTTAATTATATTTTTCAGTCTCAGTGTCGCTTTAGTAACATGTTTATGTGTCGCTTTATGGTAACATATTTTGTTACCATATATTCACCACTAGTTACCGTCATTTGTACATTTCTTACCGTTTATTTACTGCGAAAATCTTTAACAGTGTATTAAAACAATAACCAAATTTGTTTTCGAATTTCGTGTAAAATTTAAAAAAGGAAAAATATAATTAAAGCGTAGGAACATGATTTTATCCTAAGAATGAGTTTCGTCGAACGGTCAGCCTCTCTGACTACGCAATCAATGGGGCTCGAGTTCGATTTCCGACAGGAAAAAGCATTTATGATATAATGAGCATAGATGTTTGCATTACTGTATTAGGTTTTTATAAAATATATTACATATATTTATTTTTATGTATTAATGTCGTTGTTTTCATCGCTAATCACCACCACTTATCTCGCTAACCAATAAACTGATGAATCTTGGTGAACTGTGAAGTCTACAGACGTTCAGCTTAGTTCGCAAGGGAGCTAGGTGTAAAGATTTTACTTTACAATCTCCCAATGACGCAAAACGCGTTAGATAAATAGTGTCAAAGAATATCCGCTACTAGATTGGAATACAATTTAAGTTTTTTATCCGAATCAAAGCCCAACAATTTTACTGAGTTAATTAAAATACGAATAGAAATGTCGAATCCTGTTAAACAAAAAGTAATTCAGTTTCGCCCAATGACACGCCCAGTTTATGAAATACCCTATTCTATTCTGGTTATTAAGTTGTGGTCCAATTGATGAAGTCTTACTTATTAAAGATCTTTGTATTTCTTAAATATTTAGGTAAAATAATAAAGTCAGGGAATTTAATTTGCAATTTTTTTCCAATTTACACGAGTGATTTCTGGACTACCATTGAAATAAGAAACGTAGTGTAAGAAATAGGATCAACTTGCCATAATTTTGGGAAATGAAAATGATCATTTGCGCAGTTATCCCCTCATGTTCACCACACATTCCATCACCCCACAGCACAAACAAAAATACAAGTTAGATGTACTCGACACATGCTTCACAACAACATAATTGGCTTAGGAATCTGTACAATATGTGTATAATTTATGTACTTCACATATATAAATTTATTTATTTATTTATTTATTAACAAAATCCACAGCGCTTAAATTACATGGATAGCTATACATGAATATTAATAATTTACAGCCAATTACGGATTTACATTTTATAAACCAAACTGAATGCACGTTAGTGATGATAAAAATAACACTAAATTGTACTTACATTATTAATAGCAAAAAAGAAAAACAGTTACTTTAAGCTATATTAGAGGTAAGTACATATAATTATATTATACCTACTCGTTTTCTTTTCAGGGGACACGTAGTGTATGTTCATGTGTGTGTGTGTGTGCGTGTGTGTATGTGCGTGTGTGTATGTCTCTGCGTGTATATTCGTGTTATGTTATATGTTGAAAGTTATAAAATATGATAAGTCTAATTTTTTATAAAGTTTGTCATTGATATTTCGAGGCTTTTATGTTTTATGTTGAGTAATAGACTTAGTAGTTTCTAGTATTAAATTACGAAATTTAATTTTAGTAACACAAAAGGGGTCTACACAGGCAAACTTTTTATTGTATGTAGTCTGTAATCTGGCTACTATGGAATTACTTGCATATCGTGTTCGACTATAATGAGTATCAAAAAGTGGAGTGTGCCTGAATATTATATACATATTGTACAGATTCTGGGTACATATTTTTATATGTAAAACAAAACCGCTAATTATTCCGGTTTTCAGCCAATACCTATGTTTTATACCTCTTATAAAATTTTATCCAAGGATAGGCTTCGAAATCCGAATTTCGAACGGGTTCCGAAATTCGACCGGGTGCCGAAATTCTATTTCGCATTGAACAGTGTGGTGTTGCGACGATTATTTTGTTGACTGTATACAGGTTTTTTGTAAATAATAATAAAAGGAACTTCGTTCCATCCGGGTGTCCCTTGACACCTCTCAAGTTTTTTTGTTTTACTGCATATTTAGCCTTGAAAGTAAAAAAATGTATAACATTTTCTACTGATTTTCATTCGTAATAAATGTACTGTAGATATTGGGATGTTGAGATGCTTTAATTCTGAAGTGAGAATGCAGAAAACAATGATGCAACCTTAACGACATTGTCAACAAATGTGTATAAATTTAGTCCACAATAAGATACTTAAGAAGTAAAAGGTAATGACAATAGGTACCTTTATTTTGTGACAATTATAGATTCTTAAACTGACGCATGGCTTTGCTCATAAGAAAAAATAAATATAAGCTTATGAGATATTGGTAAAAAAACTTAAAAAGGGTAGTTTTATTCTTTAATTATTACTTATGTTCCTGAGCTCCTACGAGGACAAGATTTTAGGCTTTATTGCTTATCGCTTGTCCCTTAGAACAGTCCGGATAACTTGTTTCTTGCGACAACTTTACGTACTTATCGGAGCAGGTGTTAACCAACGTTAACGTTATGAACTACTTAAACCCTTTTTTATATCATAAGATAACAAACAAGCCTCTCCTGATGAAAAGAGTCAACCATCGTCTATAGACACCAAACGTGCGTTACAATCTTGTGGCGAGGTCTAAAACCACATGCATAAGTTTACCGGCTACCTTACTCTCCAAACCGGAACACGACAGTGACTAGCACTGACGCTATTGCATCAGAAATAGGTAAGGCGGCGGTGCCAGACGCGGTCGAGCCGATGAAGAACTCTACCACCTAGTAGTCACGATGGTTGTGACGCGCATAGCCACTCGGTCGCCTTTTACGACCTGCCTGGCAGAACGGCAGTTGGCCTATTCTTTCAAGGAACCCGGGACCAACACGGGGTAAAATATATTATTATTATTAGGATTACTTAATTCTTGCAATAAACGGAGCATAACATATTTTCACTATGTCTTCAGATTTACGAGGATAACCTTGAAAAATCTTCAACAATTATTTTGTCCAACCCAAGGATCGAACCCAGTATATCACGATATTAGCCGAAAAATACAACCACTAGAGTAAGCAGTATTTCTTCAACCAGCAGAATATTTTCTGGATGGTAAAAATTAACAATCGATAATAAACACCAAAGATATTAGTGATCTTCCGGTTTGGAGAGTAAGGTACCGGCAAAGTAATGCATGTGATATCACTTCCCCGCTATGCAGAACTCTATCACCTAGTAGTCACGATGTTAGTGACTCGCATAGCCAATCGGTCGCCTTTTACAACCTGCCTGGCAGAACGGCAGTTGGCTTATTCTTCAAAGGAGCTCGGAGTATTGCCTATCAATATCTTCATACGGTTTTGTATGTTCAGTTATAAAATTGAAATTTAACGACAGAAGCCTTTGTACCGACTGAACTAAAATATTCAGTTAATTAATTTCAAAAACTTTAAAACCTGAGTTATGTCTTAAAACTTAGCGGCTTAGCCGTAAAAGCGTAACATACACATATACAGATAGAATTCAGAGAGATTTTTGCATTTCAAATATTAATATGGACTCAAAACGTATTTAAAAATTACTTTCTTTAATATTGAATCACTTGACTTCATATTTTAAGCAAATAGAAACGGTATAGCCTTCATTTTAAAAGCCAAGATTCATTACGAGATCGACATTAGTCGGTCAAAGTCATTGTACTAACCAACATTGCTTGTAAAAATCGTCACTTTGATGTTTTTGAGTGGCACTCTAGTAGAACGTCTGGCGCGAATGAATACTCGCCCTTGCCTTACTTCAAACGTTTTGATTCGCTTTTACACCTTGGAGTAGTTAGTTATGTAGACTAGGTCTACAGATTTGCAAAACAACGTTGAGTTTCTTTCACGATTCTAATTAAAATATGCAGCTTACGTTAGAGGTTTGTCTAAAGATGTCTTGGACAAACTAAAAGATTAAAGAAATCTTAATTAGATTAGTAAATTAAGCTTTTAGAAATAGATTTAATTAAAATATGATAGAATATCTTTAAGTTCAGTAAAAACTTTTTTTTACAATTTGTGTAATAAAAAACTATCCTTTATGTTTATTATATAATTGTATCAGAACGTAAACATTAACTATTTTCCGTAAAACATTAACTATTTTCCTTATAGCATCTCCTATTTGGTATAAATATAAATGTTTTATAGGACTATTTCCCGGAAGGAATATCTTAACAGAAATAATAATACTGTGTGATATGTAATTATAATGCCGTGTAAAAGAACACGGGCGAGACTTCATACATCGTTTTCTTTTGTTATTCCCTTAAAGTTTAATATATTCCGTAAGATCCAATATTGACACTTTAGGCTATCTGCATTTAATAATATATTTTTAAACTTGAGGAATAGCAGCTAGTTTGAATTTAGGTTTGAGTTAATTTAGGTTTCCTTAGTACAACTACTGATCTCAGAAATCTGAGTTAGATTGACATAATTCTGAGCAAAGATTTTACCAAGACGCTTTATAGATACGTACAATAATAAAAAAGAAATTAGCTTTAAATTATTTTTAGTACAAAAATAGAGAGAATTTATATTTGATACTTAAATAATGAAACTTATCTATATTCTATATTCTATACGTATAATAAAACAGTAACGAAACCAAATCTGTACATGAAATATTTCTTTAAAAAAATGATTGCAGCGTATTGAGTACAGGACATAAAGACAAGTGTACGGACTTGACATAAGCGTTTGATTATGCTTAAGTCAAATCCATACATATATCTTTCTATTCTCCTAGCGTTTATGCCACTTGTCTAGACCCGCAGGACATGAACCCCAAAACGATAGAAGTTGAATTTTTTGTCTGTTTGTCTGTCTGTTTGTCTGTGCGTTTGTCTGTCTGTTCGCTTTTCACGCAAAAACTACAGAACGGATTTTTACTAAATTTGTGTAGTAATAGCAAATTACCCGGGTTAACATTTAGGTTACTTTTTACTGCGGGAAAATCTTTTGTTCCCTCAGGAAAATACAATTACTGGTTCAGCAAATTCAAACAAAAATTTCAATGGCATAATAATTACTTGTTACCAGAGCATAATATACACGGAACCCTCTAATGGGTTACATCCTTGATTATTTTTTTTAAATAGTTCACATTTACTATGATCAGTTTTTATTAAATACTAGGTGTGCCCGCGACTTCGTTCGCGTGGGATTTTTTTAAAGGCAGCCTAAGTTACTCCTCATTACATCAGCTACCTACCAGTGAAAGTCCTGTCAAAATTGGTCCAGCCATTCGAGCGATTAGCTGGAACAAACAAATACACAGACGGACAGACAGACAGACAGACAAAAATCGTAAAAACTTTATTTTGGTATGTGTACCGTGTATATCCATATGCGTTTAGTTAAAACCGGTTATTTTAATATTACAAACAGACACTCCAATTTCATTTATTTGTATAGATGATTTAACTAGGTAAATGAATAAGAATAAGAATAAGAATTGCTTTATTTACCATATAACACTATACAAATACAGTAAATAACAAAAGCAAACTATAAATACAACAAAAAAAAACACAACGCCAACAAATACAATAATCAAACAAAAAAAAACATAAAAACACATTGAAAGACAAATAATTACAAAATAATTACAAATTATACGTTACATTACAGAATAATTACATGCATGAAAAAAAAAGAGAAAAAATAACATGAGATTGAGTAATGTTTCTGTATAGCATTATGATGGTAAAACGGTAAGCCAAATGCAGTTCGAGCTTAAACTAACTACGAAACGGAATTCATGTACACATTAGTTACTCTTCACTGCACAAAAACGTCATACGTAAAAAAAAAATATGTGTAAACGGTTGACCCTGCAGGCCACCCTGAAACTTCCCGCTTAATTAAAATATTTCAAGCTCAAAATAATAAAAACAAGCATTCATTTTTTCAGTTCAAGTATATATTTTGATAAAAATGTCAGTAGGTATATTGATTTTTGAAAAGCTGTATTATATTTTGGAAACCATAATCGATTTTGATCTTTCGAATGGCATTCAACTCAATTTTTGAGATCTAAAATATTACTTTAACTATATAATTGATAGGTAGAACATTTTTTTCAAAAAATTTCGTCATTAATAAATCCCAAACAATTTGACCGATTTTAATCTAATTAGCGGTATTTGACGCAGTTCATAAAGAAGAAAAGCTGATAAGAGTTTTAAGTCAATTAGCCGAAAAGTCAATTCAAAAATATTAAGTAAGTTTGCTAAAAACAATTTGTAAAGGTAATTTGAATATTTAAGAAGCTGTAAATTAGATTTGATTTTGAAACGGCATTCGACGTGATTTTTTTAGTACTAAAATATCATAGAATACCAAAAAATGATTGGTTGAAAAATTTCGGAGCTATGTCGAAAAAATACTTTTTTCAAAATTTTCCGTCAACGATTACTCCCAAACGGATAAACCGATTTTGATGCATTAGATGTAGTTTTTTGAGGAATAAAGCATAGAGCTGATTAGTTTTTGTACACAATCGGTACATTAATCTGGAAGTTATATTCAAAAAATACTGTTTCGCCTAAATTTTTTTTGTTCAAAATTTCTCAAAATCTGCTGGGCCGACTTGGATCAATATTCAGGAAGTCTAAGTTGAGCAGAATCGGGTGTTCCGGTGCAGCCCGGCCACAGTCAATTTTGCAATTTATAGACATAAAATTTAAATGTTCTTTTAATGTTCTTGCAGTACCAATGAATAAATTAAATGTACCTCAAATATATCTCCTTAAAAGAGTACTTTTTAGTGGCCGGGAAGTAACGTATACGCTGCAGCCCGGCCACGGTTATATTTTCCAGTAGGATGCTCAGAATGTTCTTAAACATAAGCCAAATAAATGTTCCATTTGTGTTCTTTGGTTTTTTGAATGTAATATACGAACAAAAACGACTATATAAACAAAAAATGATTTTAAATTAAAATGTGCACTTAGCGCCTGTAGAATTAAAATAGCAAATCTGCTTATATGTAAAAAGCTGCTATCGCAATTTTTTTAGGAGCAATTCTCTAGAAAACCAGACGTAAAGAAAAACAGTAAAACAGTTTTGATTGTAAAACGATGGTGCATTTTCCTATATGATATATTATTATTATAAACAAAGTTATTATAAATATATTATATGTATCTAGATGTACGTAATTGCATTAATAATTTTGTAGTGAATGGGTACTTATTCTGTTATATCTAATTAAAATATTTATAAAATTAATCGCCCCGTTGGTCGAGTGGTTAGCGACCCTGACTACGCAATCGACGGGGCTCAGGTTCGATCTCCGACGGGGACAAGCATTTGTGTGATGTGTATAAATGTTTGTATTTCCGGGTTTGGGTGTTTATTAAATATGTTCTAGTTTTTATATATGTATTTTTATGTATTAGTATCGATGACCGACACCCATAACACAAGCAAATAGTTTGCTTACTTTGGGGTTAGATCAGTAAGTGTAATTTGTCCCGTGAATATTTATTATTATTATATCTATGATTTGTCTTCTACCCTCATATTTTTTTATATATCATAAGATAGCAAACAAGCAGATGGGTCTCCTGATGGAAAGAGTCAACCATCACTGATAGACACCAAAGATGTTAATGGTGCGTTGCTATTTTGGGGTGAGGTCTAATGCCACATGTATAATTTTAACGGCTTAAGGTTTAAGCACTGACGCTATTACGGCAGGAATAGGTAAGGCGGTGGTATCAGAAGATCGCTGATACGCTAGAAGATCCTACCAATAGAGATAGTACACAATTATCAATATAAATAAAAATATGTGAGTGTAGAAAACAAATCGTAGATAAAATGCAATTCCAATTCCCTACAACATTTAACATTTTTTTTATTATTTTAATATTCTATGCAATTACGTACATCTAGATACATATAATATATTTATAATTATTTTGTTTATAATAATAATATATCATATAGGAAAATGCACCATCGTTTTACAATCAGAACTGTTTTTCTTTACGTCTGGATTTTTAGAGAATTACTCCTAAAAAATTGCGATAGCAGCTTTTTACAAATAAGCAGATTTGCTATTTTAATTCCACAGGCGCTAAGTGCACATTTTAATTTAAAATCATTTTTTGTTTATATAGTCGTTTTTGTTCGTATATTACATTCAAAAATTCAAAGAACGCAAATGGAACATTTATTTGGCTTATATTTAAAAACATTCTGAGCATCCTACTGGAAAATATAACCGTGGCCGGGCTGCAGCGTATACGTTACTTCCCGGCCACCAAAAACTGCTCTTTTAAGGAGATATACTTGAGGTACATTTAATTTATTCATTGGTACTGCAAGAACATTAAAAGAACATTTAAATTTTATGTCTATAAATTACAAAATTGACTGTGGCCGGGCTGCACCGGAACACCCGCAGAATCCAATCGAACGCCATCAACCGCGTTTCGATCGGTCCAACCGTTCAGAATTTATGAGATCTTTACATACACACATACACACACACATATATATACATATATACAGACATACTGACGTCATCGTGAAAATAGTTGGAAAAGATTCTTAGGACCTCAAAAAGTGGAGATCTGGTGAAAATTCAGTTTTCGAAATTCGGGATAAAATCAGTAACTTCCTTATCTGCATACGTACCAGTTTAAAAAAAATATTCAAGAGCCAATTTAATTTAAAATCAATTTAAGAGACGTCGCTGTTAGTATTTAAAATACGCTATTGTTGTGTTTTCTTCAAGTAGGTATATATTATCTTTCAAGAATCAAAAATAAAAGAATTTTGCATTCTATTGATTGTTGATCTATTGATATATATTGATTGATGAATGTAGGTCTATATCTGCTTAGTACTTATCTTGACTTTGAAAAGTGAAGACGGACATCGATTTTTGTGTTTACGATTTGGTTTAGGTTTAGGTTGAAAAAACATCATTTTTATATAAAAAGTTATTTATCTCAAGGCTCTAGCTCAGCCAAGAGGGTGAGGTTAGTTTGTTCCCTTAAAACCGATGAGGACCATTAGTCTCGGTTAGCAAAGGATTGCGAGCGCTATACCGTATCTCGCGTCTCTGAAACCTTGACGCAGTATGAAATAAGGTTAACAAGCGATCGCGAACGCTGAGTACTCAAGAGCGTGAAACTCGATTAACAAATGATCACCAGCACCACACCGAGAGCCGCGCCTCTGGAACATTCACGCAGCGTGAAATAAGATTATCAAGCGATTGCGAACGCCACATTGAGTCCTGCGCCTCTGAAACCTTCACGCAGCGTCAATCTTGGCTTAGCTCTCAGCGTAGTCGTACACTTAATTTGCTGTCACTAGAAAGTTGTGAAGAGCACTAAATGAGATTAGCAGACGATCATGAGCGCTAAACTGAGTCCCGCGCCTCTGAAACCTTCACTTCGCGTGAATCTGGGCTTAGCTCTCAGCGTAATGTGCGATTACGCACAGCGTAATCGCACAGCTACCCTGCGATCACTAGAAGGTTGTGAAGAGCGCGAAATGACAAAAAACAAACGATTGCGAGTGTACACTGAGTCCCATGCCTTTGAGACCTTTACTCCGCGTGAATCTCGGCTTAGCTCTCAGCGTAATCGCACATATTGCTTGCGTTCAATTGAAACCACCGTAGAGCGCGAAGAATGAATTCGTATTGATAGAGAACATCCATCTAATACGTTCATTATAAATAGGAACAGCGTGACGAATGTACCTAATGCGGCTGCTTGGTTGTGGTATCATGATATGTTAGATACTATCAACATCCAGCAGTTACAGGAACGCGAAAGAGAATATCAGATTCACCAATCTCACTCTGAGAAATAACATAGTGCTCAATTGGATACAGACCGTATACGGCAATCTGTGTACAGATTGTCTGATGATGATTCTATGACTGACAGTAATAATGAGGAGTTGTAGCTTTAGCTGTAGAAATTTTGCAGATTACAGCCAATTACTACAAATAAAGCAGCATGCAGCATGGCACAACGTAGTACATTCTTATCGTAATTATCATCATATCATCTTGCTTATTTGATATTATTAGGGTCGTTTAGAAAAAGAGCTAATGAAACTTTAGTAATTTATAACAACAGACATAAAATAAAATCTTAATACGAAAGTCACTACAACATGCGTACGAAGTCGCGGGCAACAACTAGTGATATATAAACTTACTGCTGTTTATGTAAATGTAATTAAAGTTTTTAACAATGGTGATAAAATATGATAATAGAAGTTTAATCAAGTTAAAGTCTTTTTTAGTTGACGATAAAATCATGGACGAATAATATTAATAAAATTTTGTAATTATTTTTTAATAATTTTGTGACATTCTTTGAACCTGACATTTCTTTTTATTATTTTAATTACTATTGTTTATTAATTTTATGATATTTTTGACTTGATATTTCTTTTATTATTATTATTATTTTGATTTACATACCTATTTATTTTGCAATACAAATTGTATATTTTTTAAACTTCAATAAAAATTTGTTAAATATCCTCCCTTGCAGTAAAACGTATTCTCTCCAGCTGCAAACTTTGTGTTATATGTTTTAATTAGTTTAATTAATTATACGTGTACTTGTGTAGTTATAAAGTAATATTTTTGACGTCGATAAGTGTAACCGAGCTTACCTATGTCGAATAAATGCTATTTGAATTAGAATTTGAATTTGTCTCAATATTTTTATGATTATTTCTAGTGATATATTTTATTTAATTAATTTAAAAAACGTAGAAAATTATTCTAGTTTATCTAATATTTATCACCTCTTATGACACGTAAAAGATGTTTAAACTCAAAATCTCCTCAGTTTTTGGGCTATATTTCACCAGGATTCCATGGCGGCGCAACCATTTGCCGGTACCAACAAAATGTGTAGAGTTCTTCAACAAAATGTCGTTTGTTCGCGCAACCAATTTGGCGACGCATTCAGCTCGGACGTATGCACAGAACGTTACTGGTCGCGCCGCCACGCTGGTCGTGCCACCACTAATTACTATAGTGCTGTATGGTGTCTTACTCACAGATTTGCCGACTTCAACGATCTGGATTACCCAAAAACCTAACTGAAAATCCTAAATTTTAGGGAAAATAAAATCGATATTCCCCACATCTTCCCCACAAGCTGACAGCAAGAAAAAACGTACTATTATTCATATAAATCAAATATATTTATGTCATACTATGTAATAATTTTAATCAACGTAAGTAGGTATTTGAGAACTTACTTCTAGAGAATACTCGTTACTCGATTCTCGTTAAAATGAAGTAATAAAATTAGGGCTTAATTATTGACCAATATTTCTCTAAAAATAAGTGAAATGTGGATATTATACTCTCTAAGCACGCCGCGCTGGTCGCAATAAAGGACACGCCGCCGCCACTCCGCGCCCTCAACCACACTACCTGCGCAACACGTGCGTGCGCGCGGTGTCTAAGGATGGTGCAGGTAAATATAGGATTCTCGGTGTACTGTTTACTAAGTTTACTAAGAAGTATTTTAATATTTATTTTTAAAGTAATTTTTTTTATAATATATGATCGCCAACTATCACATGCTAACGCACAATATGAAACGCACGACGTTGTCTAGGTCGTAGATGCGTTTGAAGCTTAGTTTTGAGCATGCCCTGAAAAATATCACAGAACAGGTAGAGATCTAAATGTGCGTCTACACTTGTGACAATTTACCGAACATTAGCCCGTGACCGTATCAGACACACATGTTAGTACGTGTTTTGTAACGCGAACAATTGCCACGAGCTGCAGTACGATTTAGTCCATTACGAACTCTGAAAGAAACTGCTGAACAGAGAATAAACAACAGGACAGTGTAAGGAGTTACGATCTACTAGTCGGGCCCAGTGTGGACGCTGATCTGTGTACTGTCATGCATCTTTGTTACGAGTTACGAGCCGATCCAACGACAGTCAGTTTTTTCAAAGCATTTTCGCTATTATCCGCGTGACCAGGAGACGTCCACACTTGCATATATGACACGTGTCGAGGTACGCCCCATGACACAGATACAGATACGGAGTAGGAGTGGAGCACGTCGTGATGTGTCCTGATCAGTGCGTCCCCAGTCCACATCTGACGCCGCTCATTTATGCACGCACGTATAATTATAAACATCGTTGTTTTCGTTGTTGTTTACATCAGTTTTGTTTGGCGGTGAATAACTATTTATATGGTTTGTGATCGTGTCAGTATAACATAGATCGTCCACATTTAGCGTTACATGTCCTGTAGCGATGTCACGTAGACCGGTCCATCGTCATGTCACAAGTGTGGACGCACATTAAGAATATTTAAGATTTTACTATATTATATACTTATCGCCTCTGTGGTCTAGTGGTCCGGTGTCGGAGTTGACCATATGAGGTTCCGGGTTCGATTCCTGGGTAGAGCAAAACTAAAATGTTTTCTGATAAAAACAACGTTGCCCGAGATTGGAAAGTGCCCGGTTGGCGATAGGCTTGCCACCTATCACATTGCGGGACCAAGTATCTTCGGCTAATCGTGGGTGCACTTGTTGTACCTCTGCCTACCTCTTCGGGGATACGGGCGTGAAGATACTTTTTTTATATACTTATCTATGTAATTCACTATCACTAATCGGTGTGTCTCTTGCCCGTTTGCACCCAATTTTATGAAAAAATATAATTATATGTATCTTAACGTTATTTATTCATATAAAATATTGATAAAAATTTAAAACATAAAATAATTTACAATTTGGAGTAAAAGTTCATATCACATCAAAAAGTCTCATTTTCAAACGTTGCCATTGAAGTAGCTACTTTAACATCAAAGGGCGTCCTCACTTGGAAGGCGCGATGCATATCTATGATACGGAATTCAAGTCGACTCGCAGAGTAAGTATTCCTCAAGTGCCTGCGTGTCACCGTTGGTGTCAATTGAACGTATCTCTTTCATAAGTGCTATTGCATTACACTGGAAGACGTGCTGCGTTATTTTCTTTGCAATCAACAAGGGTGAATTTATTTCTGTATTCGCAAAATTATATAGCAGTTGTTTTGTACCGAAGTTTGACATGTTTATGTAAGAAGGGAGTTTTATTGTAAAAGATTTTTCTTAAAAGAAGAGTAACGGCTAAAGCCGTAAAGAAAATAGTGTATATTATAATGTGTGTCACATGAATGTAGCGTGTCACTTGTGTGTAATGTTTATTTTAGTTCAGTTTAACGTATTTTTAACATATAACTTCTAAAAATATTAGGTTTTTGCGGTCATTCGCAATTTAAGCTTTAACTGTGTCAAATCTTATACTTTAACGTTCGCATAGTGGTCTAAATTTAGATCCCAATTGGTCACAAAAAAACATATCCCAATTCGTCACTGTTTTAAGACAATATATATGTATACCGTGTATACATACATTCATACGCATTTAGTTAAAACCGGTTATTTTAATATTACAAACAGACACTCCAATTTTATTCATTTGTATAGATGAATAGATTTAACTAGGTAAATGCAGTTCGAGCTTTAAATAACTACGAAACTGAATTCATGTACACATTAGTTACTCTTTACTGCACAAAAACGTCATACGTATAGAAAAAAAATGTGTAAACGGTTGACCCTGCAGGCCATCCCTGAAACTTCCCGCTAAATTAAGATATTTTAAGCTCAAAATACTAAAAACTATAAGCATTGATTTTTTCAGTTCAAGTATCTATTTTGATAAAAAAAGTCAGTAAGTATAATGATTTTTGAAAAGCTGTATTATATTTTGGAAACGATAATCGATTTTGATCTTTCTAATGGCATTCAACTCAATTTTTGAGATCTAAAATATTACTTTACCTAAATAATTGATGGGTTAAAATAAATATTACTTTAGCGAAATAATTGATTTTTCAAAAATTTCCGTCAACGATTACTCCCAAACGGATAAACCGATTTTAATGCATTAGATGTAGTTTTTTGAGGAATAGAGCTGATTAGTTTTTGTACACAATCGGTACATTAATCTGGAAGTTATATTCAAAAAATACTGTTTCGCTTAAATTTTTTTTGTTCAAAATATCTCAAAATCTGCTAGGCCGACTTGGATCAAATTTTCAGGAAGTCTACGTTGAGCGAATTCAATCGAACGCCATCAACCGCGTTTCGATCGGTCTAGCCATTCAAAATGTATGAGATGTTTACATACACACACACACACACACAAACGTACATAACATACGTAAATACATACAGACATACTGACGTCAACGTGAAAATAGTTGAAAAGATTCCTAGGACCTCAAAAAGTGGAGATCTGGTGAAAATCAGTGACTTCCTTATCTACATACGTACCAGTTTAAAAAAAATGATCAAGAGCCAATTTAATTTAAAATCAATTTAAAAGATGTCGCTGTTAGTATTTAAAATACGCTATTGTTGTGTTTTCTTCAAGTAGGTATACATTATCTTTCAAAAATTAAAAATAAAAGATTTTTGCTTTTTGTTGACTAGTTGTTGAATTGGGAATGTTGGTGTATATCTGCTTAGTACTTATCTTGGCTTTGAAAAGTGAAGACGGACATCGATTTTTGTGTTTACGATTTGGTTTATGCTTAAGTTGGAAAAACATTATTTTTATATAAAATGCCTAGGAGAAAAAAGTTATTTATCTCAAGGCTCTAGCTCAGCCAAGGGGGTGAGGTTAGTTTGTTCCCTTGAAACCGATGAGGACCGTCAGTCTCGGTTAGCAAAGGATCGCGAGCGCTATACCGTATCTCGCGTCTCTGAAACCTTGACGCAGTATGAAACAAGGTTAACAAGCGATCGCGAACGCTGCGCTGAATCCCGTGCCTCCGAGACCTTCACACAACGTAAATCTCGACTTAGCTCTCAGCGTAACCACATAGCTACCTTGCGGTCACTAGAAAGTACTCAAGAGCGTATAACTCGATTAACAAATGGTCACCAGCACCTCACCGAGAGCCGCGCCTCTGGAACATTCACGCAGCGTGAAATAAGATTATCAAGCGATCGCGAACGCCACATCGAGTCCTTCGCCTCTAAAATCTTCACGCAGCGTCAATCTTGGCTTAGCTGTCAGCGTAGTCGTACACTTAATTTGCTGTCACTAGAAAGTTGTGAAGAGCGCGAAATGAGATTAGCAGACGATCGTGAGCGCCAAACCGAGTCCCGCGCCTCTGAAACCTTCACTTCGCGTGAATCTCGGCTTAGCTCTTAGCGTAATTGCACAGCTACCCTGCGATCACTGGAAAGTTGTGAAGAGCGCGAAATGAGATTAACAAACAATTGCGAGTGGACACCGAGTCTCATGCCTTTGAGACCTTCACTCCGCGTGAATCTCGTCTTAGTTCTCAGCGTAATCGTACATATTGCTTGCGTTCAATTGAAACCACTGTAGAGCGCGAAGAACGAATTCATATTGATAGAGAACATTCATCTAATACGTTCATTAGAAATAGGAACAGCGTGATGAATGTAATGCGGCTGCTTGGGAGTGGTACCATGATATGTTAGGTACTATCAACATTCAGCAGTTACAGGAACGCGAAAGAGAATATCAAATTCGCTAATCTCACTCTGAAGAATAACATAGTGCCCAATTGAATACAGATCGTATACGGCATACTGTGTATAGATTATCTGATGATGATTCTATGATTGACAGTAATAATGAGGAGTTATAGCTTTAGCTGTAGAAATTTTGCAGATTACAGCCAATTACTACAAATAAAGTAGCATGTTGCATGGCACAACGTAGTATATTCTTATCTTAATTATCATCTTGCTTATTTAATATTATTAGGGTCGGTTAGAAAAAGAGCTAAATGAAATTTTAGTAGTTTATAACAACAGACATAAACTAAAATCCTAATACGAAAATCACTACAACATGCGTATGAAGTCGCGGGCTACAGCTAGTATCCAATATATGTCTAGTTACTCCTAATACAACACAACAAACAACAATAACAAACAATATTCCTAAATGTTTAAAAATAAAAAACAATTTTTATTAATAATAAATTATATTTGTATAAAAAGTTATACTTTTTTGACGAACAGTTGACTTTGATATCAGTTACGAATAGGTAGCAATGTTTATTACAATTATAAGTACTAAACTTGAAATTCTCATTCGAAGTTCTTTTGACTTTTATATTATTTAATTGTTTATTCCTAAAAACAGGCGTCATATTTTAAATTCATTTATTTACAAGTACACTACATGCCCGCATTTGGATCATTGCATTACAAAGTGATTATGACAGATGGACGGACAGACAGACAGAAACACAAGTGTTCATATAATGGTTCCGTTTTTCCTTTTGAGATAAGAAACTCCAAAAATGTCAATTAGTAAATTATATCACTTTGTAATTTTGTTTGTGTTTTGTTGCCGATGACAAAAAGTATAAAATATACATATTCCACTTTACCTTTTAACCACTCTTACATGTCAAAAATATTACTTACAATCTATGATTTTGTGAGAATTTCCAACTTTTATTAAATACTCTTCATATCATCACTAACTGTGCTCTACAACAACTAAATTTATGCTAGTACGAATGGGGACATCATTTTCAAATATAAAATAATTAATTTTGCGACATTGAAAATTAGGATTTTTTGTATGGGCGACAATTTTGGTGACGAATCGAAACCATGAGGAATTGGGATTAACTTTTTGATGAAGAGTAATTTGATTTGAAATTGAGCTTCAATTTACAAATTGGATTTTTATATAAAATACTCAATAACTTACAAACTAAATTATATATTAGTATTTTTTTAAATTTTTTTGATCTATTTTTAGAAAGCTATAAAAAATATATCCGTTGGAAGAATTTAAAAATTTTGACAATGAAGCCATAGACTTCACCTGTTTTTAGTCCTATTTTTATCGCCAAATTAAATAATTGGTGACAGAATTTTGGGGAGTAAGACTTTTTTAAGGTATTTTTTTGCTTTTAAAGTTTTTCTAAATTCCGATATATCAGTATCAATTTTTAAGATATTTACGAAAAACAAGCTCCCTCTTTTTAAAATATGTTTTTATAACTTTTGCAATTATGTTATGCGGCACTTCAGCTGTTTTAAAATCATGGTCATTATTTTTTGAAAAGGCAAAGTGAATTTTATAAAAGGGTATAATATGTAAACTAATCTACAATGCGTAAATGAATAGAATCCCCAAGATTAACTTATTATTATCGAATCAGTTGAATATATAAGATAATCTAAGACAGCAAAGTAAATTTGCCTGAGCTGTGATTGTATATGACAATCAATCTACTCTGTTTAACCTACTTACGTACTCTTTGGGAAGCATTTGGCGTGAAAATATGTTATATGATTGAGTAATAAACATCCAAAGGTATAAACACTAACGTTTATATTTTTTTTATACAACAGAATGATGGTTCTAGTAAAATAGACTGGTAATATATGCTAATTCTCTACAATTACTTAAAGAAAAATAATGCAAATATAGCATAAGATTGAATTGTGCAAATCTCTGGATAAATTTGAGCGAAACCAATAAATACAAGTATTGGTAACACTTTAATAGAAGTTTTATCTGAATGAAATCAGAGAGATCGTTGATTTGTATACAATTACAGCACGACTGAACCAAAGAGCACTTGACATTTTTATATAATTGGCAGAAGCTATGAAAGCGGAATTCTATCCTAAGATCAATATGAAAGTTAATTGGAATGGATGGGTCTTGAATTCGTAATTGAAAGATTATGCGACTGCCTCTAGTGTCGCCGTGGTATTGATTCGAATTCTTCAGATTTTCTTTTAATGGGATGCGTCCATGCGTACATGATTTAAGATGTGAAGTGAGATATTTAAATTTGTTTTTTGAAAGAAAATTCTTTCTGGATAAAACGTGACAGTATTTCCTATTCTACAAATTTGTATAAAACCCTCGGTGGGCAAGTTTGACTCGTATTTTTCTGTTTTTTTATTTCATAAAAAAACAAACATGCTGATGCTTCTCGTGATGAAAAGTGAAAGAACATCGCCCAAAGACATCAAAGATGGTGATTGTACGTTGCAATCCCTATAGCTGTGTACCGTGTTTACTGGATACCTTACACTTTAACGCTATAATTTAAGCATCGACGCTATTACGACAGGAATAGGTAAGAAGTTGGTACCAGACCCAGTCGAGGTGTTACAAACATCAAGTTGCGATGTATGATCCTTCTCTTATATTTTACGTCATGTCTAGCATTAAGGCAATTAATAAGTTCTTTAAAAAGGACCTAATAATATATCCTATACTATGGGTATAAATCAACGATACTTCTGTTAACTTAATAATAGGTAATAGCTGTTGCCAGCGACTTCGTCCGCGCGGACTTCTTTTACTCCACACAGCTCCTCCCCCGTAGATGATAGTTTTTTATATTGACCCGACCTGTTAGTAATATTCATACAAAATTTGAAGTAACTCCATCCAGTACTTTTTGAGTTTACCCCGGACATACATACAGAGAAACAGACAGACAGACAGACAGACGGACGGACGGACGGACGGACGGACGGACGAACGGACGGACGGACAGACAGACAGACAGACAGACAGACAGACAGACAGACAGATAAAAATTCTAAAAACTATATTTTTGGCTTCGATATCGATTGTTGATTGATTGATCACGCCCCAAGTATTCTTTTAAAAAAATATTCAATGTACAGTTTTGACTTTCCTACAATTTTATTTTACGTGTAGATTAAGGGCAGTCAACGATACTTCTATAGAGACATTTCTATTTAATTTTGTAACAGAATATTTTTTAGTTACAATTAATTAATTTAAAAATATGTATTAATTAAAGATAAAATATTCGCATAAAGACAAAGCAAATTATTTTAAAAATTAAATATTCAGATAACAATAACACGTGGGGTTTGTTGGTAGTTGTTACCTATGTTATATTTACCTATGTTAGCGGCCTTATACGAATAAGGCCGCTAACTCACCGGGACGCCATGGCGACGCGACGGCGTTGACCACGTATCCAAACAATTTGTATTGAATTTTACGAATTAGCTACGTCGTTTAGTGAATTAGCCGCCATAATATAGGTATTTAAATAGAAACTATTTGGATACCGCCTGGCAGGCAACGTCGCCATGGCGTCCGGGCGAGTTAGGGCCCTGAATGTAATTGACTTTTTAAGTAGTTGGAAAGTTTTATAAATTAGTTTCAAAGTATGATTTTTTTTATAAAATTACCCCAAAGTAAGCAAATTATTTGCTTGTCTTATGGGTAATACCAATAACAATGTTACTAATACATAGAAGTACATATACAAATACTGGAATATCTATACATATAATGAAAGCGTAGGAAAGTCAAAACTGTACATTGAATATTTTTTTTTAAAAGAATACTTGGGGCGTGATCTACAATCGATATCGAAGCCAAAAATATAGTTTTTAGAATTTTTGTCTGTTTGTCTGTATGTATGTCCGGGGTAAACTCTAAGTACTGCATGGATTTACTTCAAATTTTGCATGAATATTACTAACAGGTCGGATCAACATTTAGGCTACATATTATCACGCTATCACCTAAGGGGGAGGAGCTGTATGGAGTAAACGAAGTCCGCGCAGACAAAGTCGTGGGCAACAGCTAGTATGTAAAAAACACCCAAACCCAGAAATACAAACATTTATGCTTGTACACATATCACACAAATTGTCTCCGTCCTTTTAATTAAGTTATTTGGTACCGTGATGTGTATGTATAATAAGTAAATTCTATTATCAAAGAATGCCGCGCAAGTCGGATGTTACCGAAGGATATTGAGGATAGGTGTTTATGGTTTGTTTGTATAAAGCCGGAAAACGAACACCGCGCCTTCGCACGGTGTTTGTGCGAAAGCCGCCAAAGCGAAACAATGAAACAAACAGCGACAAGATGTTTTCATTTTTAAAATATTTGCTTAACTCTAGGGATAAGTAAAAATATGAATATTAAATAAACGATTTTTTTTATATATTATAAGATAGCAAACAAGCAGATGGGTCTCCTGATGGAAAGAGTCAACTATCGCCTATAGACACCAAAGATTTTAATGGTGCGTTGCTATATTGTGACAAGGTCTAATGCCACATGCATAAGTTTACCGGCTTTCTTACCTTCCAAACCGGAACACGACAGCGACAAGCACTGACGCTATTGTGGCAGGAATAGGAAAGGCGGTGGTAGCACACCCGGGCGAGACAATGCAGAACTCTACCACCTAGAAGCCACGATCGTAGTGACTCGATAGCCAATCGGTCGCCTTTTACGACCTGCCTGGCAGAACGGCAGTTGGCCTATTCTTCAAAGAAGGCCGGGACCAACACGGCGAAAAGCGGGATATCTTTTTTATTTCCAGAAATAAAGTCATTTTAATATTTTTTTCAGTAATGCCTTTAACCAACTTATATGCCCCTTTTGGATCATACAGGGTTTTTTCTTTACACAGTAGATTAGAATGAATAATAGTAAAATTATGTATTACCTACTACATAATAGTCACATGTGTAGTAAATATTGTCACCGTTGAATTCTGTTGTTCACAGACAATATAATACTGCTATGGTAGTGGTGGTGGTCAGATGATAGGAAAATACGTCAATGTTTTTTAATTTTTAATTTAGAATTATTACCACTAACGCGACCGCCAAGCGTGGTCATAATATATAATATTATGTTTAACAAAAAATCGCGCAAACGAAATTTACTCGGATTCACACATTAAAATCAGTGAGTAAGTAATCAATTATCCTCCGTTGTACCTTTTTGTATGTTTTTTTTATTACACAGTAAAACTCTCTATTCTAATAAATAAAATAATACCTTTTTAACAAAAACTTAAACCGAAGAAAAGTTTTGCGTCATACATTAAAATCAGTGAGTGAATAATCAATCACCTTGTTTACGGACCTTTATGGTTGGAATTTTAAAAAAATGGGACCACCCTCGGGGTATACCCATTCCAATAAAATAAGATTTATCAAAATCGAAATACTCAAATATCTACATATTATAATAGAATAGTAGAAAGTGATTTCTGTACACAGAAGTTTTTTGAACAATATTAATGGAGTCGGTTAAATATCGATAATAGAAGCGGAAAACTAATTATTAGAATTTTTGTCTGTCTGTTAATTTGTGCGTCAATCACGCAAAAACTACTAAGCATAAAATAATAAAATTTGATGTGGTGATAGCGAGAGTTTGAAGCTATATATAGGATAATTTTTTATTCCAAATTTCGGCACTGTTCCCGTGGGAGAGTGGATGAAAGTCAAAACACATATTTAGCTTCAATTCATTAACCTGCAGTCGGAAACCCTTTATCATTTTTCTGTTCTAAAGGAGATACTATGGTTCCTTAAAAATTTCAAGGTCTTCGGTTTTTGAAGTCAGAAGTTACAGAGATCATAAGTTTCAAAGACTTCGGGTGACAAAACCAGTTAAACGTGACACCGGGAGTGTATAGAATAAAGCGTGTACATTTCATGATGTTTGTTTAATGCTAATAACCGGGGAGAATCAGTTTTAGAATATACTTGCCCGTTTTTAGTAAATGTTATAACTGTAATTTTACTATATTTAAAAATACTTAAAATATGTGTACGTGTAAGAGGTTAAGATTTTAGGCTTACGTTAAGCCTAAAATCTTAACCTCTTATGAGGCCGAGAATTATATCGATGGCAGAGAACATTTTATTTATAAGAAAATAAAACGGACCATTTTTCATTTTTTGCCAATTTCTCAGAAAATATGCGTCTAATCGACATTTTAGAAATTTTAGTCATTTTAGAACATTTTAGAAAAGTGCAACAAGAAATATTTTTAGTGCAAATCTTTTTCAATGTACAAGATAAGGTTTTTAATGTAAAGCTATTTTCCGTTTTATTAATAAAAAACTACAAAACCAAATGTTATTTTTAACTTTCCACCGCGTGCTACTCATAGTAATTCCATGATAAGGAAATCAGTAGATTTTGTCCCAATTTTTGAAAATCGAGTTTTCACCAGACCTCCACGTTTTGAGATCCTAGGAAACGTTTTCGACTATTTTCACGATGTACGAGTATGTCTGCATGTATGTGTGTATAAGTGTGTGTGCGTATGTGTGTATGTAAACATCACATAACTTTTGAATGTGTGTGTGTATGTGTGTGTGTGTGTATGTGTGTGTGTGTGTGTGTATGTAAACTCTCAATCTCAATCAAATCTCATAACTTTTGAACGACTTGACCAATCGAAAACGCGGTCGATGGTATTCGATTGAATTCCACTCAACTTAGACTTTCTGCAAATTTGAACTAAGTCATGACTTTGAGAACTTTGAAAAAACCTTAAAAAAAGTTTGACGAAACAGTATTTTTTCAATATAACTTCCAGATTAATGTACCGATTGAGTACAAAATTTAATCAGCTCTTTTCCTTAAAAAAATAAGGCTGGTGCATAAATTGCATCAAAACCGGTTTATCCATTCGGAGTAAAATTTTGAAAAAAGTGTTTTTTCGACATAACTTCGAAAGTTTTCAACCAATTAGTTTTTGGTAGTCTACGATACTTTAATAGTAAGAAAACGACGTCAAATTCCGTTTTAAAAATAAAAATTAAATCTAATTTTTAAAATTTACAGCTCTTCAAATCTTAAGATTATGTTTTTAGCAAACTTACTTAATATTTTTGAAATAACTTTTAGACTAAAACACCGATTGGCTTAAAAACCCTATCAGCTTTTCTCCTGGTTTGGTTTTCGTAAAAATACTGTTAATTAGATTAAAATCGTTCAATTAATTTGGGATTTATCACTGGCAAATTTTGAAAAAAAACGTTTTTTAACATTGTTTCGAAATTTTACAACGTATCGATTATGTTGCTAAAGTAATATTTTAAATCTCAAAAATTGAGTTAAATACCATTCGAAAGATCAAAATCAACCAAAATATAGCTTTTTAAAAATCAACACACAGCTATTTTTAACAAAAAATATGTTTGAACTAGAAAAATCTATGCTTATAGTTTTTACTCCTTTAAGCTTAAAAACCTAAATTTAGCGGGAAGTTTCAGGGGTAGCCTGCAGGGTCAACCGTTTACAGATTTTTTTATTTTCACCAAATAAATGTGTTATTACCTCTTGATTACTTTTTCTATCATGTCGATATCATCTTAAAAACTTTATCTTTTTAACTTGAAAGCTAATTTTGCGATATAAAAACAAAATTGCGAATTTTCACAATAGCCTACCATTAAGTGAAATTTTATAGGAAACACCTGTATATATAAAAAGACAATACAAGACCGACTGACTGACTCATATATCAACGCACAGCCTAAACAGCTGGAACAAAAAGGCTGTTTTTTTAAGAGTTGTTCTTATGATGTAGACAAGGAATAAAAAAAGAATTTTTGAAATCCATCCCCTGAGGTGGTGAAATAAAAATTGTACTGTAATTTTTGAGTTTTAATGAATGAGACTTGTAATTAGACTTTGAGAAAAAAATAATTAAACACTTATTTAACATTTTTTTTAATTCTATCCCGTAAAGAAGTATAATGGGGCTTTAAAGTTTGTATCAAAAATTAACTGTTTATTGTATTTCTACGTGAGTGAGTAAGATGAGAAGAACTGTTAAATTGTTAGAATTTGAATCCAAAGTAAATTATAGTCCTCTGATTTAAGTTCTGCATCAGATGAATGGTATAACTGTTTGCAAATAGTTTAGAACGAAAATAGATATGTCTGTTATTAACTCGTTAACATAAATGGTTGTCATGAAATTTTGCATACTTAAGGCGAGGCACCGGAGGCAAACGGAAAAAAACTGGTTTGCTTAATTACATATTTACGCATTGATTGATAAATAACGGTCTTACAAAAATTACACAATATACCTGAAAATATTATATAAGGAATGTGCTAACTTATTATATGATAGAATATACTTTACTCGATCATATAAAATTCCGAAAACAGGCTAAAATAAATGTCTAAAACAAGTAATTTATCCATAATATTTCTAATTTTGCACCTAATTTTTATATGGTGATATTTAGTTTTAAATACAAAGAATATACTAACTTTTAGTTTTCAGCTGAAGTCCTACATTATTTAATAAATATTTATATGAAAACTAACATGTTTTTCATCGGTTTTATAACATACCGCGCCGCCCACTTCCTATAATATTGGCGCGAGTCAAAAGAGCACAGATTACCCTTTATGCCTGTTTTCGAGGCAACCATATTGCAAATTTTACGCAGACGAAGTCGCGGGCAAAAGCTAGTAAAAATATACGCGTCGAATTAAAAACCTTCTCCATTTTTTGTCGATTAAAAAGAAGAATTATCAAAATCGGATCTCTTCGTAAAAAGTTATGCGTGGTCAAATAATCATCGTGAGTGAACAATCATCGAATCGGCGTCGAACTGTGAACCTCTTCCGTTTTTTCTCCGGTTGATGTAATTAACACCAACGTAAAAACTTCAAATAGCACAACAATGTCGCTGAGAGTGTGATTGAAACAAAAACAATTTTATTTACCACGCCTTATTTTAAAAATTAGTTCAAAATGCGACTGTTCAACTGGTGCAAACTTTTATCTTTTACATTTAAAATCTAAAAATACACACGCCTTGAAATCCAGCATCAACGTTAAAATGTAATGGGACATTTCGCTTACCAATTCCATTAAAACTTCATCTCCGCGTATACTGAAGAAAAATGGTGAAGCCGTTACAAGGAGTCACTGTTTTCTTATACCCAGCTTTTACCATAATGTATATTTGTAGCTTTTATGAGCATGCTTCTTCGTAACACGTGGAATATTCCAAACTGTTCTTTTGATTAATAGCATTGTAGCCATTTAGGAAAGTTTTTAGCTGTTTTGTAAGATAATAATTTCAAAATTCGAATAACTAAATCTTAATCTCAAACCTTGAGCCAGCAAACAAGCAAATGGCTCTCCTGATGGAAAGAGACAATAATTGCCAAAAATATTAATGGATTCAATCTTGTCGTATAAATACTTTGCAATAGTGAAATAATTGTTTTTACCTAGTAATACAAAGTTTAGATTTTTTTATACCTACATCATAGGATAGCAAATAAGCAGATGACTCTTCTGATGAAAAGTGAAACGCCTATAGACACCAAAGATTACGGCCACAGCTAGTATTTTATAAATTTATTATATCTTTCGAATGAAATGTCTGATTAGAATGATTGTAAAAATAATCTACAGGCACTAAAAAACCTAGAACATAGTGTGATTTATTTGAATACAGATAAAAATCAAGCCTTTACAACCATGTATAAAATTTTTCCGAGGCTTTTATTATAAAACTGTAGTACGTTATTGAGGCTTTGATAAAAAAATGTGTAAGCGGTTGACCCTAATGGCCATCTTTGAAACTGCCCGCTAGATGAAGGTATTTTAATCTCAAAAAAGTAAAAACTATAAACATAGATTTTTTCAGTTTAAACATCTATTTCGTTAAAATGGCAGTATATTGATTTTTCAAAAGTTGTATATTTTGGAAACGCAGATTGAATTTGATCTTTCGAACGACATTCAACTCAATTTTTGAGATCTCAAATATTGCTTTATTAGCTAAATAATCGATAGGTTGAAAAATTTCGTAGCAATGTCAAAAAACATTTTTTTCAAATATTTTCATCATTAATAAATCCTAAACAAATTGACCGATTTAGATCCAAATTAACAGTATTTGACGCAGTTTTTAAAGGAGAAAAGCTGATAAGTTTTATGCATTGGACGCAGTTTTTTGAAGAATAGAGCAGATTAGATTTTGTACTCAATCTACCGATTGAATTAATCTGGAAGTTATATTTAAAAAATCTGTTTTACCAAAATTGAGGTTTCTTCACCTCCTAGACCGAATATGTTCAAATATTTAGGAAGTCTAAGATTAGTGAAATCCAATCGAATGCCATCAACCGCGTTGCAATTGTTCAAGCCGTTCAAAAGTTATGAGATGTTTACATACACACATACACACACACATACATATTTGTACTGACATCATGAAAATAGTCGGAAAAGGTTTCTAGGATCTCAAAACTTGGCAATCTGATACAAACTCGAATTTCGAAAATCGGTAACTTCCTTATCTACCTACGTAGCGGAAAGATAAAAAACACAGTATTAATCTTTCCACATATTCAAAATACGACGTCAGTGATATAAATACCAATAATATAATAACACGAAATTTACTTGGATATAAAAATATATTAGGATAAATGCCATACAATGAACAATTTGAATCATGTATAACATGGACTGCAATCTACCTCAAAGATAAAACAATATTATAATGCTACATGTTTATGACTGTAGGCAAAGAGGCTACGAATGTTACGATACTATATAGCGCTACGTTACTACTTACGTTACTACGCTACGTCATGTAGTAAACACACACTACTAAACTAAACATAATTCCGCTTGTTGTTATTGTAATTTTGATTAATTTACTCCAAGGTATTTCAACATTAAAACACATTTTCTTCTAAATATTAAAGATCGAAACCCTGCAAATCACTGATTTCATTTATAATGATGTGCAAGTAAAAACGTTATTAAAAATTATATTTTAATTTATTTGGATTTTTTCTTATATACCAAGACAATGAATGCAAACAATCGAGTCTTCAAATAAATAATGCTGTGGATAAGAACCAAAACCATTATTAAAAAATCCTTTTTTTAATAATGGTTTTGGTAGTTGACTTTTTTTATTATTAGCAAATTCGCAAAATACTACATTTTTTTCTCATCAATGACATAACACAAAAAAACCTGAAATGACCACGACATAGGCGTACTCATAGAAAAATTGAAATAATGTAATTTTATTTTCCAACAGCCTCCTAATTATTACTTTACGGCTATAATCTTTTACAAATTAAATGCTGTAATTATAATGATTGTCACTGTTATATATATTTACATTTTTAATTATTACAAGTAGTACGAATACTTACCGTATAACGTTACTTTATTTTCCAATAGCCTTAAACTAAACGATAAAAGGCACATTGTATCTATTTAGAGAGCAGGTACCTATTGATTTTGTTCTTAATGACTATTAAATAGACTTACTTCGACACTTAATAAAGATAAAAGCCCCAGTTAAGATTTCCAGGTATTTTCCCAAAGTGTGAACGTAATTAATGATTTTACAGTCGTGCATGGGAGAGGTTTGCTGGCTAACCAAACCAATTAGAGACATCTCCACGCTGTGAGCTAGTAATGAACGTTGATTAAACGTGGCTTAACAGTATTTTTTAATTTTAGGTTTTAAATTAATTAACAGGATTATTCCAGTTTAAGATCTTTGTAGTTTAAAAAAATATAAAAAAAATAATGGAATAAATTTTATACACATAGATGAACTTCGTACAAGCCTAGGTAACGATGTAGGTAACTAAAATCACTGATTAAACTAGATACGCCTTTGTAGGCAATTTCATAGGTTGTCAGTGTAACTTGCATTTACACCCAGAAAAACCGAGTTATAGTAGGTACTTACCGGGTGAAATAAAATCACCCCAGGGGTGATTCAAATCTTGGCATATTATTCGGCATGATAATAAATCACAGCATGGCAAGCGTTTCGCAATTAGAAGCACTTGCTCTGAGCTTTTTTTTATTTCATTAGATAGTAAACAAGCAGATGGCTATCTTGATGAAAAAGAAACCAAAGCATATAGACACAGAGATGTTAATGGTGCATTGCTATCCGTATGGCGGGATGGCAATGCCACATGCATAAGTCTACCGGCTACCTTACCCTTCAAGCCGGAGCAAAACAATGACAAACATTGACAAGACATTGGCACCATATACCCGGGCGAGACGTTGCAGAACTCTATCTAATACTCACAGCGATAGTGACACGTATAGCCAATCGGTCACCTTTTACGACTTGCCTGGCGGAACAATAGTTGGTTTATTCTTCAAAGGAGCCAGGACCAACACGAGGATGAGGGTGTGGGGCAGCTCTTAGTTGTGTATTCTCTGGTTTTCATTAGGAACAACTAAAACGTGTATTTACTCAACTTTTACAGCGTGAGTAACTTTTTGTTGGTTTGGCATGGTAATAGCAAATTAGGCTAGGGTAGATAATTTAAAAAAAAAAAGAAAATCATAATTGGATGAAACCCATTGCAAATAGAAGAAAATAAATTCAAAATAAGAGAAAAAAGAAATTACAGCTGATTTGAGTTCAGGAAGTGTGAGGGGGGAGGGGATTGAAGGGGGAAAACGGCTTATCACGATTTTCGGCAAAACTACGAGTCCTATCGAAAAAAATTTAATGGCAAAGTTGTCGGCAATAAGGAAGTCGACTACTTTTGTGTACACACTTTTTTCATGTAACCTCAAAATTATGCGCAAAATATGTATTAGTAAAACTGACTTTTTGGTTTTTTATTTTTATCTTCTACAAAAATACATTTTTTCACGAAACTTGGTAAAAAGTTGCTTTTTTGTATTCCAAAAACACTCTTTTTTACTTAAAAGATTGTTTTTTCCTTATTTTGACTAAAAATTTTAAAAAAATCATAATTTTCAATCGAAAATTCACCCGTCAAAATAGCTGTTTTTTCTTAAAAAATCGGTAAGTACTTATTAGTTTTTTCTACGGAATTTCTACTTTCTGATGGTATCAAATATACAGCCCTGTGGATCGCAGAAAATGGAAAATAATGAAAGAAATCTGATTTGAAAATTATTTATTTATCATGATTAATAATGTAAAATTTTAAGCTCTTTATTAAAATTTACACTTTAATTACTCTAAAATTGTAAGTGCTCGTGTTATACTGACAAATTAGATAAAAACCATGAAACATAGAAATTTCAAGATACATGCGAAAATAGTTATTTTTTTTAGGATCAAACATATGATTTTAATGGGATTTTATTAAATTACCTTCTAGAAAAGAGCCTACTCATTCTTAAGAGGCCGGTAACTCAATTGCAAGATCCCTGGTAGTGGGTTTTGGGAGGCGATAGTCATTTACCATCAGGTGATCCTCTTATCCGTTTAGGGTAAATTTTGTTGTGTAAAAACAAACTATAATATAAACTATAGATGAAGCTAGTTATAAAATATAGTAATCCTTTTCGGAGAAATAGGTACTAGGCAAAACTTTAAAAACAACAAAGAAAAATATCGACACGCAGGGATTGAACCTGCGACTGTCTCCCTAAAGCCGGGACGCTCTTCCACTGAGCTAGTGTCGACAGGTTTGACGTGGAGAAATTCTTCCTTGCTATATGATGGATTACGTCGATTGCGCTGATCGCTAGCTATACATACGTATAACTAGTTAAATGAGTTCATTGTTGCAGATGAAATTCACATTTATAATTTTGATCAGTACTTTCGTATTTCATATTATTTTTGTGTTATAGCACTCACCCGTGTGCTTGGGAAAACTGTAAAAACTTTAAAAACAACAAAGAAAAAATCGACACGCAGGGATTGAACCTGCGACTGTCTCCCTAAAGCCGGGACGCTCTTCCACTGAGCTAGTGTCGACAGGTTTGACGTGACGAAATTCTTCCTTGCTATATGATCGATCGATGAATAGCTAGCGATCAGTACAATCGACGTAATTGACAGTCGCAGGTTCAATCCCTTATATATTTTTCTTTGTTGTTTTTAAAGTTTTTCCAGTTTTCCTAAGCACGGGGTGAGTGCTATAACACAAAAATAATAGGTACTAGGCGCCTACTAAGCAGGCGGCTCTAATGATGTTAGGAACCGTCTCTAATAGACACCCGAAGACATTAATAGTGTGTTTCGTGGGACAGGATGTGCAACATATACATTGGTCTTGATACATGTCTTCACGCTTAACTCGCACAAAAGGCAGGAAAAACAGGGTATCCGTTTCACAGTTCAGATATTATTGCTTTTCTTCCTTCAAATTCATTACTGTCCATATACAAATATGCCGGTTAAGGATACACTTTATACCACCATTGAACAACATCCAACGAATTTGTATTCATCCACATTCGTATTGTATATCTGTTTTGTCCATTTTACTTTTGCCATTATTTCTACATGTCTAACGCAATGCTTTTCTCCATTTTTACAGCCATACTTCTTTTTAAGGTCAATTTTTTTGTCACCTTCGCATTGCGAACATGATAGATGACGTCATAGATTTTTTTACTTCATAACACATCCACAGACAGCGATTGCACATCCACACCGAAGATATTAACGATGGATGCTATCCTTGTGTTGGGGTATTAATGCCACAAGCATAAGTTTATTACTTATCTTACTCTTCAAACCAAACGGACAGCGACAAGCATTGTCGCTATTGCGGCAGGAATAAAAAAGACAGTATTATAGAATCCGGGCGAGGCGTTGCAGAACTCTACCATCTAGTATTCAAGATGGTAGCATACGAACGGATGGTATATTTGGCTAATATTTCGCCAGAATGACAGATGGTCTACTCTTGAAAGGAGTTCCGGACTGACAAGACTCGAGATAACAGGTAGCCAGGTAGTAAAATAATATTCAAGAAAGTTCTAGCTTTGTGCGAAGCGGGTTAGTCGGAGAGCTCAGTAGCTCTTAAACTAGAATGGTTATTTTAGCATTATTAAAACTTTGAAACTGGCAGTATAAACTGCCTAATTTGAAGTTACAACAATTAAACATTGTCGTCTCGATTTAAACTTCATTATCGATGACTAATCAATCAAAACACTGTACGAATAAATGAATTAAATTCAGTACAGATTCATTAATACAAACGACGATTGTTGGAGATTTTAATATAAGACGGGCTAAGTGGTCCTCGGTGACTAATTCTATAAATAAGTCGTTGCTTTCGGAATATACTCAGAAAGATATAATAACCTCACAGTTGTTCACGTTTTTGTGTTTTAATGGTTTTCCTAAATTTACCTCTGTACGTAATATAAACAGTACTTCTGGATAGTGAGATTTCTTTTGCTTTTGCGTGAGATTAATTTTGTTAATGTGAGACATTAAGAAAATTACTGCTAAAACTTACAAAATATTAGGATTTGTCTTTCGACAGTGTAAATATTTTGAGAATATTAAAACATAATATTTGTTTTTTTGGTATAAATAGTTTGTCAGAAGTATTCTAGAGTATGCATCCATTATTTGGAATGATGTATACATGGCATATAAGAAACCAATAGAAGCAATTCCAAATAAATTTTTTCGAAGGTTAAATTATATATTTGGTATACGGAATTGTAAACACCATAATACTCCGATGGATTGTCTGTAAACAACAAAGTTATTCTTAAAAAAGTTATGTCTAAATCTTGTTAATTTATAACATTTTCAATCTTTTCAAAAAATATTTGAGATGTTTCATTGGGATCCTCAAAAAATTCCATTAATTCATCATGAACAACTTTTTCTTGGTAAAGTATTTAATGACTATTGGATAATTTTCTGGGATTATTTATTTGAATATGTCGATAGCAATCGAAAAGCAAGTCTTACTTCTAGATTGAAATTTTTTAGGTCTTAAATTGTTATCTCTAATGAATTTGATATGCTAGGATATCCAAAACAATAGCTTCAACTTTAGGACTGCCACAATGAACTTTTTGAAATAGTTGTTAATTGAAATAAAAAAAGGCATTCAATTTAATCCTTCAAACCGTACATAAGTAACTGTTGTGGTGGCAAATTGCGTGATATACGGACGCAATTTCCATTATTGCTAAGTTTAGCTCCTCAGAAAAAAAATTCTTTGGCAGAAAAGCTGTCATCTACGAATTTGTATCCACATTTCTCGCCTTTCTCTTATGCCTTTCATTGTTGAGATGGGTCGATAAAGCCTTTTCACCATCCCATTTCATTGAAAAGTTCACATTACAAATGACATATTTCGTGTGTTTTCTAGTAGTAAATGTGTTTTTCATCGACTTTTCTCACCCATTTTTTATATTTCTCATTTTCTAACCACGATAGTTAAAATTTAGATTCGTACTTTTTTTCTTCTTTGATTGTGAGTCTCCGTCTTTCTATATGCCAATTACACAGTGAACACACTACACTAGGTACTTTTATTAAGAAAGTCGATTTAAAAACAATCTTTCAATTAAATATTTAAAAAGAAAACAAAAACCACTTGTGCTTGTACAATTATTACGAAGCAATCAGCTATTGTTTTGATTAATGTTTGTCGCGTGCTTGAACCCTGGTCTCTGCTTTGCTCCCTTTTCATTCCTTCTCGCTTGGCTCGGCCGACCACCGCACTTACTCAGTCACGCAACCCGCGCCGTGAAACGTGATAGTCGCTGTCGCTTTGCTGTCACCACTCACTGCCCGATCTGACCCGGAAAATTTTGTTAAACCTTTAGCCCGGAAATTCAAATCCGACCTAGGTCAAAACTGGAAGAGTGTCAACCCTACGTAAAAAATAATTTTTAATACGTATGCGGTGTGACAACTACACCATGGGCTTTTTACATACATATACAGAGTGCATCAAATGACAGATATTGATTCGCTATAAAGGCTCGGGACCTGCTTAAGATACATTTAAGTTCGCTATATAAGTAAATCAAAAGCGTTTTTTGGAAAGTAGGTCTAGCTGACATAATATATTTATGACTCGCTCGTGAGAATAAGCATTTACTTCATTAAACCGATACACATTCAGTTAACAAATACAAGGTAAATATATTAAAAGATTACGTAACGCTTCTAAAGGAAGAAATATATCATCAAGTATATTACTTTATCCGCTGAAAAAGCTTTCATTTATGCTCTTTGCATGTTAAGCTTTTATTGTGATGAAAGATATCTAAATATATCTTCCGACTTCCCAGAAATGAGGTTCTCAAATCGGCTGTATTTTTAATATTTTTACCTCTTTTGTGAACCTATTTTTCATATAATAGGATAGCAAAGAAACACATGGCTGCTACTGAGATTTTTGAACTAAAATCTCAAAAAACTTCATAGTGCTTTTCCCCGGCCCATTAATCGCATTCGATACCTCATAATCTGAGCCGAATAGACTATCCCCCAGATCATCACCTACTTACTTAAGTATCTTCAAGACCGTATTCCCGAAGGGGAGGCAGAGGTACAACAAGTGCACCCACGATTAGCCGAAGATGCTTGGTCCCACAATGTGATAGGTGGCAAGCCTATCGCTAACCAGGTACTTTCCAATCCTGGGCAACTTTGTGTTTCTCAGAAAACTGACCATAGAGGCGACCTATCTACTTATTTATCTAAAACATTTTTTCTTATCACAAGATAGGACCTAGACCTAGTACCTAAACCAGCAGATGGCTCTCCTGATGGAAAAAGAAATCATCGGCTACACACACCAAAGATATTAATGATACGTTGTTATTCGTTTGGCAGAATGGCATATGCATGCAAGTCATGATATTTTACAAACTAGTCGCTGCTGAAAGAAAGCGACAGCTATATTGATCTTTAAGTCCGGTAGGAAAAATTACATGGTCATCAAAGCTTATAGGCTCATAGGACTGCTGCCAATTCTGGGAAAGATCTTGGTAAAGCTGTTAACTAGGAGGGTCTCGTGGGGTCTTTAAAGAGAGGTCGGTGAGCAATCGTCAATATGGGTTTACACCACATAAATATGTCCCCCGCGAGAGGACGCCCTATATAAAAGAGGGAAAGATAGTCGGTGTAGCATCGCTGGACAACGACGAGACATTTGACGGCGCCTGGTGGCCAGCGATTCTAGAGCGACTGCACTCGAAAGGTGTTAGATCGCAGATGCTTAGTCTTGTTGGCAGCTACCTATTAGAGAGAGATAGAGCTGCTATTCTCTGTCGACCCTATGGAAAGGGGAGCATCTAGGGTTCTAGGTGCAACCCCCTTTTTTGAATGTTTTACTACACCCTCTTTTCAACCTTCAATTTGACCCCCATGTACCATCCAAGCGTTTGTAAATGATATTCTCATGAGTGCGGTAGGCAGCACGAGTATCTGGGTGGAAGCAAGAATAAATGACGTGTTGTACAAGATACTTGACTGAGGCAGACGCCATAAACTTTGCGGCACATAAAAAACAGACAATGCTGGTTACACGCAAACTTACATAAATACAACAAAAATGTAATCCAAATGAGAAACGAAACTTTGGAATCAACTAATATCATCAAAGTGCTCGGGCTCAGCATTGACTGTGAACATTCCTTTGGACCGATTTTCGATGGAGTCACTAGATAAGCGATCGGGCTGTACAAGATGATGGTGACAACTGCGAGTGCCCAATGGGGTTTGAACTCGGAGATCAAACGCCAAATTTACCTTATGGTCGTTGAGCCCGCTACCATATACACAGTCAGCGTGTGGGTGGATGCCGCCCAGAAGAAAATTTATCAAAGGAAACTTGATGGACTTCAAAAAATGTTCGGATCGTCTTTCTTAACTCTAGGGTGCTACTGGCGTGGATTCTGCCTGTGAATTTGTGGACCCAAGAGCAGAATTCGATCTACGAAACTAAAAATGGAAACCACTGAAAGAGCGCATAGCGTAACCAAATCCGCTTTTCTATATATTTTGATGTATTATAATACGATATACGAGTTATTTCGGCCATATGAAACGTGTTTTCTTTTCTTTCACTTTACACTTCAAACCAAACTCCGACCTTAAATCTGTCAATGCTGGTGTTCCCCAAGGCTGCGTGCTATCACCGACACTGTTCCTTCTGCATATCAATGACATGATGCGAATTAGCAACATACATTGCTATGCGGATGACAGTACTGGTGATGCTACATATTCCGGCCGAAGCGGTATTTCTTGGGAACACGTCGAAGAGTGCCGAAACAAGTTTTGTCTGAAGTCGAGAATCGACTTACCGATGTCTTTGCAAGGGGTCGTCAAAACCTGGTCACTTTTAACCCCAAGAAGACACAGCTTTGCGTGTTCACCGCAAAAAAGACACCCTTTGTCGTATCACCTCGAATTGGGGATACTCTTCTGACAGCCTCAGCTAGTGTCGGAATCCTGGGAGTCGACATATCGAATTACGTTCAGTTTTGCGGTCATTTGGAAGGCAAGGCTTAATTAGCCTCTAAAAAGCTCGGTGTGCTCAGCAGAGCGAGACAGTACTTTTTGCCGGCCCATCACCTTCACCTTTATAAGGCACAGATTCGGCCTCACATGGAGTGCTGTTCTCATCTCTGGGCCGGAGCTCCCCAATACCCAGCTTCTTTCTCTTGATCGCATACAACGTAGAGCGTTTCGAATCGCTGACGACCAGGCTATTTCGGAACAGCTCGACTCTTTGGCATTACGCAGAGATGTAGGTTCACTCTGCGTCTTCTATCGTTTTTATCATGGGGAGTGTTCCGACGAGTTGTTTGGAATAATTCCTGCCGCCGAATTCCATCGGACATCGCGTCAAAATTTAAAGTTCCATCCTCACCATCTCGATGTCTGGAAATCTACAACTGTGCGTTTCTCCCGACACTTTTTGCCTTGCACTACTCTGTTGTGGAATCAATTACCGGCAGGGGTATTTCCGAACGGATACGACATAGGGTCCTTAAAGAAAAGAGCTTACTCATTCTTAAAGGGCCGGCAACGCAACTGCAAGACCTCTGGTATTGCAGATGTCCATGGGCGGCGGTGATCACTTACCATCAGGTGCACCTCTTGCTCGTTTGCCCCCTCTTCTATAAAAAAAATAATAATAATAATGCACAAAAGGTGAGCTTATCCCTGACGACAGAGATTTCCTCCAGCTAACCCAGAAAGTGAAGCTGGGAAAGGAAAGTGGAAGGCATCGTACACAAGCATAAAGACAAATACAAATATATAAATTACATTGAAATTATAATTATTCATACATTGCAAGGATAAGATTACACAAGATAAGAAAAAGCTAAAATGCAAATTGATGACTATATTAAAAAGAGGATAACACAGTAATAAAATAAATAAGAAGGAAAAAAAAACTATGACAATGACAGGTAATGCTCCTTAACCCGCTTCTAGTGTATTAAAAAAATAGATTAAGCTGGAAAATCACCAATGGTTTCGATCACATGCAGTAGTGAATGTTTGCTTAATTTTGATAAAAAATACATTTTTTTACTTTTCCAGGTATTTACCGGTACAGAATACTGTGTATATTTATTCAAGTTCTTTTCTAAACGTGTACCAAATATTTATGCAAACACAATTTAATAAGACAAGTTGCAAAATAAGTTTATCCATACTTCCATATTTATATTATAAATGCGAAAGTCTGTCTGTCTGTCTGTCTGTCTTTTACGCTTTCACGGCTAAACCGCTGCACCGATATTTATGAAACTCGGCATGGAAGTAGTTGAAGATTCGGGGTCAAATATAGGCTAATTTTTTTTTCAAAACTCAGCTTCTGAAGGGTTGAAATAGGAAATGAAATCCTACTAATCTATATATAATTTTCCGCCGTGTTGGTCCCGGCCTCCTTTGAAGAATAGGCCAACTGCCGTTTTGCCAGGCAGGATGTAAAAGGCGACCGATTGACTATCGAGCACTACCATCGTGGCTACTAGGTGGTAGAGTTCTGCAATGTCTCGCCCGGGTCTGGTACCACCGCCTTACCTATTCCTGCCGCAATAGCGTCAGTGCTTGTCGCTGTCGTGTTCCGGTTTGGAGGGTAAGGTAGCCGGTAAACTTATGCATGTGGCATTAGACCTCGCCACAAGATAGCAACGCACCATTAACATCTTTGGTGTCTACAGGCGATGATTGACTCTTTCCATCTGGAGACCCATCTGCTTGTTTGCTATCTTATGTTATAAAAAAAAATGAAAATAATAATAATAAAATCGTAGGAAAGTTAAAACTGTACATTGAATATTTTATTTAAAAGAATACTGAATTTTATTTAAAAGAATCTGTCTGTCTGCTACGCTTTAACGGCTAAACCAATGCATTGATTCTGATAAAATGTGGCTAGTATACCTATGTATAGTTGAAGACAGGAGACAAACATAAGCTTTTTAATCAATCTCTAATAGTTTAAAATAGAAAAGAAATTATTGTTTAATTTATGTTCAAACGGAGTTACAGTATTATATTCGAATTTCAACTAAAGGGCGATCGTTACCACTTTTAATAGCCTATAATTATAAAATCTTTCACTTAATTAATATTTATCGTTGCTTGTAACATATACATTATACAAACTTTAATTTAACTCCAGCAGAAGTGGTTAACCTAGTATTCTTATTAAAACTAAAATAGTAAGTACTAAAATTAAAATAGAAGTGAATTAACAGTTGTATGTAAGTTGATTTAGAATTTTAATTGAATAGTAGTGTCGGTATTGCTTAGTACGTTCATCCCATGTGAATGTAGGGCACACGTTTTTGCTCTTAATCTGATTGAAAGGGTTATCTAATTGAAGATTGTGTACACGATTTCAATGTATTAAGTGTAGGTTAAAGCCTTATCGCCAATACTATTCAAAGTTAAGTTGTGGAACGAAAGAAGCCCTATTGTATTATTTAGTAACATTATAATATATAATTCAGTTTAGTATTGAAATTCTGAACCTTTGTTTCTTACTAGCTGACCCGGCAAACGTTGTTCTGCCGTTTTAACTACTCTTATTTTTTTCTATATTTTCTCACCTTTTAAACCTTCCCTGGACTTCAACAATTAATTCAAAACCAAAATTAGCCAAATTGGTTCAGCTGTTATCGAGTTTTCGCGAGACTAACGAACAGCAATTGACTTTTATATATGTAGATTATAAACCTTCATAATGGATCTTATTTTAATTAGTCCAGGTACTAACTAAATTAATGGTCAGAAAGTTGTAGAGTAGTAGGTAGCATTATTTTTTTGGTTAGCGGGTTTCGAATTCAAGGTTAAACATACACAAATATTAAGTATATTCACGCTAGTATCCCCAAAGACATAGTCAGAGGTACAACAACTGCACCACGATTAGCTAAAGAAGTCTTACGATAGATCTTAAAGGTCATAAGAATTTTGGAATGAATCGGAGAAGATTCTGACAAATATTTCGAAGCACGTTGGTTTCCAGTGCTTGATGATAAAGGTGGAAGAAGTATATGAGAACTTCTAAGCTAATCTAGATAAACTCATCGATTGTGGGTTGATTCGGTTTGTTTTAGCATACACTTTGGTGCTGGATAATTTCTACTGGATAAAACTGGAAGGAACCAACTTTCAATTTCAACTTTTAAACCAAATAAGATAAGCCCATCGAGTTTAGACTTATTTGTTGTGTTTGAAAAATACTGTGGTGCTCGATGAATTAGGGGGTCTTACGATGAAGCAGAAACGAGTTTATAGTAATCAGAAATCAGAAATACTTTATTCAATAAAACTTTTTACAAGTTATTTTGACATTAGTGTATGGCTTCTCATACGCGGGATCCCACTGGGGGAAAATTACCAAGTATGTTAGACGTAGTACGACAGAGGAAATTCGAGTGACTATAGTCCAGTAAAAAGTTTAATGAAACCATGATCTGACCAGTTTTGGCGCAATGAGAAAAAATGTGTTCATTAATACTTAAATAATGATATTATGAAAGAAATTTTGATTTAAATTTAGGGGAAAGGGATGAAAAAAATAAAAAAGTGTTGAAAAATGCCTTTTTTAAAAATAACTTAATAACGGTAGGAAATAGAAAAAAAAGTTTCAAGTAAAAGTTGTAGAGAAAAAAATTCTACACAAAAAAGTTCCTCTTCATTTTTTTGTCATCTGCTTTAGTTTACTTACAAAAAATAAAAATTAAATTTGCTTTGTAATTAATTATAAAAACTTATCAGAATTATTACGGCCCTGTACCATGCAGCGCGCGCATCACATAAATATGTACTAACACTACTACATATGTTTTCCCATATTTATATATTTTTACATATTTTACTACAAATTTAATTTTTATTTTTTGTAGCTAAACTAAAGTAGATAACAAAAAAATGAAGAGGAACTTTTTTGTGTAGAATTTTTTTTTCTACAACTTTTACTTGAAACTTTTTTTTCTATTTCCTACCGTTATTAAGTTATTTTAAAAAAAGGCATTTTTCAACCCTTTTTTTATTTTTTTCATCACTTACCCCTAAATTTAAATCAGAATTTCTTTCATAATATCATTATTTAAGTATTAATGAACACATTTTTACTCATTGCGCCAAAACTGGTCAGATCATGGTTTCATTAAACTTTTTACTGGACTACTAGTGATGTTACAGTGTTAAAAATCATACAATTATATAATTATCGAATTCAGTAATTCTAAATATCTGAAGAGTAAAACAGGAAAATCAAAATACATCAAGATATTTTTATTTGAAGAGCATATCGTTGAAGCACGTTAAACAATATGTTTTTTTTTTCATTTATTAAACCAGATATGGCTTTTAAGGCGATTACTTAGATTATCAGTGTAGTTTGCATTTACTCACAAATACAGAGTTATAGTACTTGCCGATGAAATAAAATCACGCCAGGGGTCCATTTTAACAGTTACATGTATTTGCTCCTCTTTGCTGGTAAGTGTCAACCGGAACTTTACGTAACAATTCGCGTAGTTTTTTCTTTTCTCAATTCGGTTTTCTGGTCAACCTATATATTGAAAATGGAGTTGTAATGTGTAACTATGTATCTCCTTTAAATCTTACTCAGAAGAGAAGAGAGACGAATTCCAAATCTAGAAGACTTGGTTACAGCAGACGTTTTTAATTTAAATTATATAATTAAATTTAATATATATATAATCATATTTTTATTCTTTACCTCATTTTATAAATGCTTGTTTGTAAAAAGAATTTTTACTTTTGATTTAGTTTGTATGTAAAATTTAAATACCGGTTCTGAAGGTAACACATTACTCATCCTAGATAATATCTTAAAAAGACGTATTCGCTTCATTAAGCCGATACACATTTAGTTATTGAATACAAGGTGAATCTATTAAGAGATTACGTACCGCTTCCAATGGAGGAAACATATTCATCACGGGTATTACTTCACCCGCTAGGAAGCTTTTTATTAATGCCTTTTGCTATATTAGGCTTTTATAGTGATGAAAGGTACATTTTTATTATTACATATACGTGTATTTACTATTACTAATCGTATGTCGAGATCAGCTGCTTACATTTTGACTTAAATTAGTTTCTTTTTTGAAGGTTTCTTTTCTTGATCTGTTGGAGAAAAAATGATAATAGAGAATTGTCGCGATAAGAACGCACAACAACACGAACTTTACATGATGTTAGTCATAAATATCTCTTTCATACGAAGTTATGTATGTGATATGAAAACAGCGATTTGACGTTTACAGTATGACGCTAGTTATCGACTACGTCTATTTAATGTAAAATTATGTCCATAGTAGTATTCCGGTGTTTCTGCACAAAAACTATGTGTTTTATACGAATAATAATTTAAACGCAGTAAAACCGACTTTCGATTTCCTGCATATTTGAAGTCCTGTATCAGATTTTCAAATTTGTATTAAACTAGCTGACCCGGCAAATGTTGTTTTGCCTTACATATTAGGAATCCATAGCGGACAAACAACGTGACACGTAATTTATATAAGACTACGGGATTGTCCTTCCAAGCAACCAAAATGGCATTAAACTTTATATGTTGGTTAAGTATTCTTAAATTTTCTAATTTTCCAAGCAATTTTCTTTATATTTTCTTTTATAAAAACCTTGTCCTTACAATTACAAACACAACAAAAAAAAAATACCGAAATTGGTCCAGCCATTCAGGCGTGATGTCGTGACCACCAGGGATTGATTTTTATATATATAGATATCGAAATATTTACTGCGATAAGGACGCTTGGTTGTGTTATTATTATTGTTACTTGTGAGTGAGTATTTGTGTTCTTCGTCATGTCGAATGCACATCAATATTACACTGCAGCCGAATATGCGGACATGGTTTTAGACTAGAGATGGGTTAGACTAGGTAAATCAGAGACTAGGTGCACCTAGTCCTAGTCTTTAAAAATACTTGATCCAAATACCTGTTCCACCTAGTCCTAATATCATTCTGTTAAATTGATACTGTGAACAAAAAGTATACGTACTAAGTATCTATCAGACTTCAATGAAAGAGATTCAATGAAAGAGTATTCAATTTCTCTTTACGTACCTATGTGTACTTTTGAACGTAATCTATATTAATATTATAAATGCGAAAGTTTGGATGTTGGATATTATAAATTGGATTGATGGATGTTTGGATGGATGTTTGTTACTCAATCACGCAAAAACTACTGAACGGATTTGAATGAAATTTGACACACAGGAAGATGACCTGGAATAACACATAGGCTATTTTTTATCCCGGAAAAATTAGATAATCCCGCGGAATTCACCAAAAACTTATAATGCAGTGGGCTGCACGCTGCAGCTAGTTGAATATTATAATATTTTCTAACATTTACGCGACACATTTACATAAATAAAACTAGATTTTACGCTATTTGGAACGAAGTTCCTTATCGCGCGTTGTGAAAGGAGGCTAGACGGAAAAAATTCTTATGAAAAGTTGTCACGACACTTTTTCTATAGTAAGCTATTGTAAGCTGTGCGGCGTGCGCATGTTTCTCTGTCTCTCTCTCTCTCTCTCTCTCTCTCTCTCTCTTATAGAAAGCAAGCCAGATATTTCATTTCTATTTCGCATTGAACAGTGTGGTGTTGCGACGATAATTTTTGTTGAGTGTATACAGGTTTTTTGTATCGAAAGGAACTTCGTTCCATCCGGGTGTCCCTTGACACCTCTCAAGTTTTTTTATCGCGTTTTTTTTTCTGATATTTATACCCCGACGCTAGAAAATGTTTATTAGTTAAATGTTATATTAGATTCGATTCGAGACGTTAAAACGTAATTATACCTACCTTACATATTTTACATTCTGCCATTGTCAGCCATATTTTGTCTTTTATTTACAAAATGTTCCTAAAAGCGATATTGCCACCTTTGGGCACCATTATTATAATTATAAAATATAAAGTTCAGAATAACCGATTAAATACTAAAAATAACCTTCTATGCTATTAACAAACACGTAATCTGAAAAAACTTTATGATGGTATCACGTCCACGATACTAGGTTAGTCTATGATACTAGATACTTCAAAGTATGAAGACTATGATACTTTGATCGATATCGGATGCGATCTCTGTTATCAATCCCTTCGGAGCATAATGTATAAAACGCAAAATGAGCACCGCTCTCAAAAAGTACAAATTGCAAAATGTACAAAACTCAAAATGCACAAATCGCATAATGAACACAATACGCAAAATTCCACATAGTAAAATGTACAAATACACCCCCGTTCACACGTATTTATATTTTTAAAAATGTAAATTTTTTAAAGCGTTTTCCCTTGAATTTTTCAATTGAAATACTGACTAGAAATAAAATTTGTTCTTATTTATTCAGCAAAAATTGTTATTTAGTTAATACACATTTTACTTATATAATTACAATTATATTAGGTCTATCGGCTGATCGAAATAGCATTAAAAAAATATTACGGAAAAAAAGTATATTATTATATTTATATTATTATTATTAGTACGGATTAACGTAGGGCTGCCACCTTTTTTTCTAAAATTATCGAATAAATAAGTATTTTTTTATATTTTCCCTATGTATTTTTGGTAATTAAACACAAATAAAAAGATGATATCAAAACAAAAATTTAAAAAACATCTAAGTGCGAGTCACGCCTCACAGTGGGTTCCACAGCATCTGACTAGCACCCTTCGGGACAAAATGTGCGATACGCAAAATGTACATTTGGTAGTAAGTAGGTAATCAGCGAGATTCAGTCAAATATGGGGAAACGCCGTAACGTAACGTAAAAATGTATATATGTACCTCAAAACCGGAAAGCTTGCTGGAGCACCGTTGAGTCACGGTGAAAGAGGCCTTAGTTCTTTTTGTTCATTTTGCTATTTGTATATTTAGCGTAGTGTGTTCATTTTGCAATTTGTGCATTTTGCGTTTTGTACATTTTGCAATTTGTACTTTTTGAGAGCGGTGCCCATTTTGCATTTTGTACATTATGCTCCGAAGGGTTATCAATTAAGTATTTGATCGAGAACTGTAAAACAAACAACACGTAGGTACCTAATATGACGTATAAGCCGGCTGTTAAGTGTTAGCTCGACCATACGTAGCGAGAAATCGGGACGGGCATACATATTGTATAGCGTTGTCTCACTCTTGTGAGAGCGGGAAAAAGTATACACATCGTATTGCTTTATCTCGTTAGCATTTTGTCATGGGTGAGCAAGATAGCAAAACACATTTTCACAAGAGAGTAAAGGAAACAGTGCAGCGAATGCGGTTAGTGCTATAATAAATACTACTAGAATACAGGACTATACCACAAAATAACTAGTTATTTTATGACTACACTACGGACTTAGTCTTGTGAAAAATGGAATAGGTGCCGCCTAGTATCGTAAAATACCTAGTATTCGTACCTGTTCTAGTATATACGACTCATCTCTACAACAAACATAAAAACGATACGTTGTTTTATTACACCAATAGGTAGGACATACGCAATATTTTTCAACAAATGATATTCAAGTTAACTGGTAAAAGTCGATATCGCTGCATGGATCTCTGTTGTTAACATTTTTGTTAAATAATTAGATCAAAACTTAAGTAGCTAAATTTTACATATTCAGTATCAGAATCTAGTACTGAATTTTACGGTATTTTACCAGTGAACCTATATAAATAAATAGTTACGTCTAAATTTTTAGGTGAGATTTAATATACAATATATACCGCTGACACTATCCATTTAATTTTAACACTCGGCAGTCACTCGTCCATATAAATACTTCGTAGTAGTAAAATAATTAAAATTAAAAAAATAAAATTTCTAACTATTATTTGTTATTATATTAATTATATTAAACAAATATTGAAACACTCTTTGCTCTATTTGTTTATTAATAACATTAAAATATGTAGGTTTCGTGGCGCATTATTGGTTTTCTTTTACAATATCATGTGAGCTAAGTCAGGATATTATTTTGAAATGTCTTTGTTGTTTTTAAGTTTTACAAAATGTATTTTAGTTTGAATAGGCGGTGAAGCTGTGGCGCAGATATATTTATTATTTGTCATTGGCGTTAAATAAGTTAAATTACAGACCACAAATAGACACGACATTGGGAGGAAGACGTTAGCCACTCATGTGAGCAAATGCTTCTAAATGTCAAACGCTTATAGATATCGTGAAAAAATTGAAATATAGTAGGTTGATATAATTTATAATGCCAAATAGGAAGCTAAGAACAATTACCCATTTCTGGATGTAAATGCAAGCTAATCTGACAACCTAAGAAGTTGCCTTGAAAGGCTTATCCATTTAATCCGTGGATTAAATGTTCACAATATGAAACAATTAAAAGCACTCTTCTTAGTCCGCATTATTGTGATAGGCACCTACGGAACCCTACATTGCGCCTGGCCTGAGACGCACTTTGCCGTTTATATAGTTGAAGATTGACTGCTTTACTGCTAAGCATGTCGTAAAAAGCGAGAGTACGCTAATACGTGTCATTACTGTCGTGAATATTAACGAGGTGGAAAAGTGCTGCAACGTCTTGACCATAGAGCACATGAACACTAATAGACACGCCATTGGGAAAGAAACCTGTCACCGCACATATGAGTAAACGCTCCTATCACTGTCAAAAATGTCATTAATTTGTAGATATATTATATCGTGAAAAAATAGAAATAAACCAAGTATATTTCTGTATTGTTTTATCGTACCGAATAAAAGGCAAAAGTTAAAAATTACACTTGAAATGATTTTATTTCATCGGCAAGTACCTAATGTAACTCTCTATTTCTGTGTGTAATTGCAGGCTACACTGACAATCTAATATTTTTTTTCGAAAAGTGTATCCATTTAATCCGTGGTCTTGACCGACGTATAGTACCATCGCCACTTTACCTGTTTCTGCCTCAATGCGGTGCTTGTTGCTTTCGTGTTCGGTTTGGAGGGTAAAGCTGTGTCCCCACTTGTAACATTACTACGGACCGGACAGCGTGGTATCGCTACAGATATGTTACGCTAATGTGGACGGTATAAGTTGCACTGGCAAGGTCACAAGATACAAAGTCACATCGCATCGCTACACGTGCCTACACGGCGCAGTCTTAGACCAAACATACTATAGATGTAGTGTTCCATACAAATGTTATCACAAAACGTTGCACCGTGTACCACTAGCGCATATATCTGTGTGCGTATTTTCGTGTTGGACAAATGATTTTATGGATAATAAAACAAAACACCATGTTAAAAAAACTGTATTACAAAATCAACCTTAGTACTAATAAATACCTTATACTACACAAAATGAAATTTTATTACAATGTGCTTAAGGTAGCTTCTTATTTTTTGCTCAAAATTTTGAAGAGCTATTTTTAAGATATTCGGTAACGAGAACAAAAATGTAGTGGAGGCGCATTATCAATTCGAGTACGTAAACACAGAATTATTTTAAGCAACATTATTATTTTAATTACATTTATTATACCTGCACATTTGAACCCACCCACAATCTATAATATATTTGATCTAAGGTCGCAGTACAAAACTACGTACACAGCAATGTTTATAGCGTACGCTCCAACACATTGTCTGTGTCTGTGTCATCGGTCGTACTTCGACGCGTGTCATCAATACAAGTGTGAACGTCTCCTGGTCCGCGGACAATTGCGAAAATCTTTTGAAATAAACCGACTTTCGGTGGATCGGCTCGTAACACGTGGCTTCGATGCGTGACAGTACACAGACCAGCGTCCACACTGGGCCCGGCTAGTAGATCGTAACTCCGTACATTGTTCAACCGTTTATTCTGTGTTCGGCAGTTTCTTTCAGTGTTCGGAATGGATTGAACCGTATTGCAGGTCGTGATAATTGTGCGCGTAACAAAATACATCCACATTATTCGGTACTGACACGCGTGTCTGACATGGTCACGGGATAATGTACGGTAAATTTTTACAAGTAGGGGCGCAACTTAAGACAGTCGTAAACTTATGCAGGTGGCATTTTGAACGCACACACTCTATCCATTTGCTGGTTTTCTAGCTAATAAAAAAAAGATATTCGGCGGTTTCTTCGATTTCTTTAACATTGGGTAAGCATTTAGACTATGAGTGAAATGAATCGCCACAGTCTGTACACTAATTTCGGTCATTAAGTGTGTGGTATTAAATAATGTCTTAAAAACTGTTCTCAAAAAAAAACTGTAAATTATTATCGGCTCATTGAGACAGAGATTTTTTCAGAGTTCAACAATATTTAAAAAAATGTTTAATGCCATTCGAAAAAGTTATTTTTTCAAATAGTACTAAACGCAATTTTTGAGATCCAAAAGTGATGTCCTAGATCGATAGGTTCAAAAATTTTGAAATTATGTCAAAAACACTTTTTTCAAAAAATTTCGTCATTTATAATAAATACCGAACAATTTGACCAATTTGATCCAATTTACCGTCTTTTTCCCAATTTTATAGACCGCCCCGTTGGTCGAATAGTAGGCGACCCTGACTTCGATCCCCGACGGGGACAAGCATTTTTGTGATAAGCTTAAATGTTTGTATTTCCCGGTTTGGGCATTGGGTAAAAATGTTGAAAAACCCTAACTAATATTATAAAACATTGCACTGAAATAAAAATCGAAAAGATAGAAGAGAAAATAGACAGTTTATCACAAACGTAAGACTTCATGTCGTTTGTCTAATTGTTTACCTAATTAACCTTGAGGACCCGGATTCGGTCTCTGGATCGAATATTCGATCGAGCGTAGAAGACTTTTTGGGAGCATTTTTTGAGAATCAAAATCAAGATATTATCGGCTCAGAGTGTAGCGGAAGGGTAAGAACATCCCCGTGCCTTGGATAAACACATAAAGCTGCCGCGTCCATGTTACCACACGAAACTTACCAACCGAGATATCGACAAAACGGTATTGTACCAGAAAGTCTATTACCAATAAATCCTAACACTTTCACGCCTGAAAGTGAGGATGAAAGGCAAATATGGGGATGGTACTAGGGCAATAATTTCCGTGATGTAACAGCAGGCTTAGGATAAGCAGCTCGATAAAATTTTATCGAACCGTGTTCTCGACATTTACCTATTTTTTTCTATTTGCTAACTCGTTTGACAGATGATTCGATATGCATGCATATTAGAAAATATCGAGATATTATTTAAGGTCAAACAAGCGTCACTTTCTCGTTCGAGACGTATCTCGTGTTGTTTATTCTAAGCCTGCGGTGGCCAATTGATCGACAAAATGAGCACGCATCCAGTCACCGGGAATTAAGATGTTTCAAAAAAACTAAAATGGTAATTTAAAACAAATGCTGGACCCGGAATTTGAACCCAAACTTTATGAAACTATTATACTGAAGCCATTATAAAATCAAATAAACATAAAATTACAGACGTACTTGCAAGTCAAGACGGTCTTATTTAATTTAAAATACGCATGAAGATCTAATGCATCACTAACAAGCTCAATTCAAGTCAGAGATTGTCCTTTATAATCTAACAAATCTTTTTACATTTAGAACCCGACTTGTCATGCATAAGAATGCTTGTTTCTTTATAACTCATTTTTATAATTGGAGATCTAATTTTCATAAAACTTAGGAATACTTTACATACATATAACAAAAACAAAATGGCATACTTTTAGTATATTTTATATTGATATAAAACAGAAAACTGAAAACAATGTCAATTTAAGGGTGCCCAATTATACTAGAAAAACCTTGGAATTAGAAACCTACATACCAACAACTACAACATATTTTCACACCAAATCCTTTACGAGGTAGGCAGAGATAATTGAGTGCCATATGTCACGATCCAAACGAGCTTGTCTTGCTTCCTGCATATTCATAACTCTCTTCATGAAAACATTCCGGTTTCGAATACGCTGGCCACCACCTTTGGACAGCACCCGAGCAATTTGATCATTGTTCATCAGTCTTGGTCTTCACTGATAATTTTTCACACTCCAATTAAATAAAAGTGTCAATTGTATATAGATAAAAAGTATCATCACACCCGTTTCACTCGCGGGGCAGGCACTGCTGACGCAAGCGGCACCCCGTATGGTAGAATTTTTAACATGCGCGTTCAAAAAGTTTGTGGCGGTAGGGTGGGGGAATCCAGAACTCTTACAAAGCGATCGAAATGCAACAGCAGAGATTTTAATAGGTGATTATATATATATATATATATATATATATATATATATATATATATATATGTAATATATATGAAATATCTCATCATTGGGGGATGACCTCGGCACATACCTACGCCGAAAAAAAAAAACATATATTTATTTAATTTTTCTTAGGCACCTATCATTCCCCAATTCAACACGGTTGAACACATGGAATAATTCGATTTGTTTTGGCATATACTTTGCTGTTACATGATTTCTAGGATCTGATGATGGAACTGGCAGGTGACTATAAGAACTTTTTAACTAAACTAAATAAAGCTATGAAGTTTGGACTTAGTTGTTCTGTTTAAAAAAATATCCTGATGTTGAATGATTCACAGGGTCTTATGATGAAGCAGGAAAAAAGTCATAAGAACTTTGGAATAAAATTTAGCAACACCATGTATTTTGGACTCGTTAGATTCGTTCTTTTAAACATTTTGGAGCCCGGTGTCTTTCAGTGTTTGGTGATAGAGCTGAAAGTAGCCCTTGAGGACTCCTAAGCTAAACCAGATAAATCCATTGAGTGTGGGTGGGCTAATTCGATTTATTTTAACAAACACTTGGGTGCTTGATGTTTTCTAGGATCTGATGATGTAACTCGAAGATGATCATATCAGCATACTAATGCTAATATTAAAAATGGGAAAATCTGTGCGTCCGTCTATCTGTATATCTGTCTGTCTGTAAGTTAAGCCGCTGAACCGATTTTTCATATAATATGACAAGGAGGTAGTTAAAGATTTGCGGTCGAACATAGGCTACTTAAAAAAAAACAACCCGAATTGCCTGAAGTAGCCGATAAATTTTGTATAAAGGATGATATCGATGATTCACGAGCAAAACTGCGTAGGTATACTAGTATCCTATTAATCCATAAGTTAAAGCGAACTTCCATGTCAACAAAATTGACTTTTAACAGCTGATGACTCTCCTGATGGAATGAGACAACTATCACCTGTAGACACCAAAGATGTTTGTGGTACGTTGCTATCCTTGTGACAAGCTCTGAATGTTCATGCATAAGTTTACCGCCTACTTTATCCTCCAAATCCGAATACGACAGTGACAAGCACTCACAATATTGCAGAAGGAATAGGTAAGGCGAATGCAGACCTCTATTACCTAGTAGCCACGGCGCTAGTGATTCAAATACCAATCATTCGTCTCTTACGATCTGTCTGGCAGAACAGCAGGTAGTCTATCCTTCAAAGGGGGCCCGGACCAACACGAATTATGGACACAATTTCAACTTCAATTACTGTAAACAAAAATGACGGTGTTACATTTACTTTGATATTTTATACGTCCATCATAAAAATTACATTATTGCGGGACATATAGCGTTTCCATTTATGGTGTTGCTTCAAGTGTATATTTTAAAGAGAGTGCTTTGTGCATCAAAGTGCTTTTATTGCACGAAGTTTATTGCGTTATACTAACCACAATTTATTTTTATTCTCATATGAGACTGATGCTTGTATACGCAATATTACATTGTTAATTGTGATTTAATGAGTTTTCCGCAATTAATACCATGTAGTTTTGAGTTGTTCATACCTTAGGGATTTTATTTATTTCTAGCTGTTGTAAGCGACTTCGTCCGCGCGGACTTCGTTTACTCCGCACAGCTTCTCCCCCGTAGGTGATAGCGTGATAATAGCGTAATAGTATGTAGCCTATATATTGACCCGACCTGTTAGTAATATTCATGCAAAATTTGAAGTAAATCCATGCAGTACTTTTTGAATTTACTCTGGACATACGTACAGACAAACAGAGAAACAGACAAAAATTCTAAAAACTATATTTTTGGCTTCGATATCGATTGTAGATCACAAGTATTCTTTTAAAAAAATATTAAATGTACAATTTTGACTTTCCTACGATTTTATTATATGTAAATGTATAGATTTGTAGACTTAAAATTTATCCACAAACATGTATATTGTACAGAGGTGGACTTAATATTACATGACATTATCTACCAGTTAATTTTAATTAAATGTGAACAGTATTTACGATAGGATGTACAGAAAAACTTATTACAATCGTTTACTATATAAATGTCTTCTAAATTAAAATGAATATTAAAATTAAACATAAATACAAATTATATACACAATTCTATAGGACCGCCCCGTTGGTCGAGTGGTTAGCGAACATAACTACGAATCGATGGGGCTCGGGTTCTATTCCCAACGGGGACGAGCATTTGTGTGATGAGCATAAATGTTTATATATCTGAGTTTGGATTGGATTTGGATGAACTCTGCCACCTAGTAGCCACGATAGTAGTGACTCGCATAGCCAATTTTTTGCCTTTTATAAATAGATTGGCAAAATGAAAGATGGTCTATTCTTCAAAGGGGGCCTTTACCAACACGGCGAGAATAATTTGGTCAGAATTTAGAATAAGAGCTGGCTCCTATATCACAGTTTTCACTATTTTAGAAGGCAGAATACTTCAGCTACTGCATCTTGTGTACTGGTAAACAGTAATAACGGTATTTTATTATTACATTATTTATTTCAAAATAAATTTATCTTCATCCTGAATTCCATTTGGTAGCTATACTAGAAAAGATTCTGAAATTACGCAATTTAATCATTAAATATTAATCTGAGTTACGAATTAGCCTGGGTTGAATAACCATATCGGTAAAACGAATTTAGATTCATATTTTATACTACAATATAAATTTTAATGAATGCATTGTTGTCCCAGAAAAGATATCTGCATACTCGAATGAGTTTAACAAAAAGATTTAGTTCTTAACCTAGTTTCTAGTTCCAACAAATGTAAAGGAGTTTTTACTACGATTAACTAAGAATGCTTTAGCTGTGGCCGTTCCGATTCTTTGTTTTTAACGAATGCAATCTCGAACTCGTAGGAAAATCTTTTCTTTTTAAAATGTCTTTTTGTATATTGATGAGAAGGCATCAGTTTTATAAATTTATTTGTCACATTTTATTTAAAACAAACAAAACATTAAATACGACATATTAAAATGAAGATGTAGTCCCCATTCTATATTTTTCTATATTTCAGCGAGCACGTGAATCTGTCAGCTATGTGTGCCAAATGTATGGGTGTACCCATGAAGGTATATAATATCTTGAGACAGCACTTCTAATAACTACTTGAAACCAAGATTTAAATCCTGCTGTCATTTTCTGACGTCTTACCCTCTCTTTCTAATACAGCTATATAAAAAGAGATGGAGAGACCTCATAGACAGGGACATAATGTAAATATTTGTTTCAATTAATTAATACGAGTGCTAGCTCCACCTATACCTTCATACTTCAGGGGTGTACCAACTTACCTGTTTAGTAAACAAAAGTAGAACTACAGGCGACATTTCGCAAAATGTCATTCCGCTGTCAGTTTTTCTTGGGAAAATTCTTAAATAGCCTCCAAACGCCTCACTAGCGACGCCGTTTACTAAATAGTTAAGTTGGTAATATAACTGAAGATGTTTTTTTGTGTACAGTAAAGTATAAAAAAAAAAGTTTACCAAAGGAGATTGATGACATCGACCTCAAAGTACTACGTAAGTTTATAACGTCAGTCGGAATTATCAAATTAATTTAATGTACAATAAGCCCGTATTAGAATTCAAGGGTCACTTTCAAGTAGATTTAAAAAAAATAAAGTTAGAAAGTTATAAAACTAAACACCCCCAACCAATCACATTCGAATCCCATTTTACAAGATGGCGGCTTACTTTGTGGCCGCTACGGCCTACGCCACGGCCGCCGGCTTTACCATTTCACCGGCGCCCATGGGCGTGAGGTGAAAAACTTAAGGACTGTTCATTATTTTTCTGTTATAAATTGGATCTTGTAGTAACGAAACGGTCAAGCTCACGGAGACGCAGATAAAGTGCCCGTATGATTTGGCGTACTTAACCTATCCCGGCTACACCCTGGAGCATAATTTTAAAGCTCGGTCAGGTGTGTGCGCGTACGTCCGTGACGACATCTGCTTTCGGCGTCTCCGGTATCTAGAAGACCCCCGCTACTCCGTACTATGGACACAGGCCTAGAGAAGCTTCTCTATGCCTGCGTCTACCGAGCGCACAGCGGAGACCAGGAGACGATCGGTCTTACAGAGTACCTAAGTGAGGCGGCGGATGCTGCTCAACACAAATACTCTTCCGCTCAGCTAATGCTTCTGGGGGATTTCAATGCTCACCATCAGGAGTGGCTATACCCATACCAGTGCACTGACCTCGCTGGGAGAGAGATGCGTAAACTCGCTGTAGCATTAAATCTCACCCAGCTGGTTCAAGGAGCGACGCGGGTTCCTGACGTTGAGAGCCATACAGCCAATTGCTTGGATCTTCTGCTGACTACGGATCCAGACCGTTACTCGATGGCGATTTCCTCGCCCCTTGGCAGCTCCGATCACTGTATGGTGAAATCTGTATCTGTCTACTCGCCGCCCGATCCCAGTCCCAGGGGCTCTCGGCGCGTGTGGCGATACAAGTCAGCAGACTGGGACGAGATGCGTTCCTTCTTTGCGTATTATCCCTGGCGGCCTGTGTGCTTTTCTTCTGAAGACTCCTCGGCCTGCGCGGATGCTGTGACAGATGTGCTGCGGCAAGGAATGGAGTATTTTATTCCTTTCTCCGACGTAGCCATGACCAGTAAAGCTCATCCCTGGTTCAGAGCCAATTGTAGACGCGCGAAAGCGCTAAAGCAAGAGGCATATCTGGCTTGGGTAGATGCTCAACACCGCAAGGCCAAGGACGTGTCGGAGAAGAAGAAAGCCTTCAACCGGGCCGCCAAATCCTGCAAAAAGGCTCTACTGAAAGCTCGATTTGACCACGTCAGCCGTATTGGGAACAAACTGGCTTCATACCCCTCAGGTAGTAAAGCCTTTTGGTCCCTGGCAAAGTCGGTTAAATCGAATTTCTGCCGCCCCTCACTCCCTCCACTGCTGAAACCGGATGGGACGCTGGCTCACACCGCCGTAGAGAAAGCGAACCTGTTCGCTACTCTATTCGCGGAAAACTCACGTCTGGATCCCGCCACATGGTGAGGTGAGGTGAGGTGAGCATGCCGGAAATTCGCATCCGTCAGACTGAGGTTCTTAAAACGCTGCGGAATCTGGACGTGAACAAAGCCAGTGGCCCTGATGGGATTCCAGCCATAGTACTGAAAACCTGTGCGCCTGAACTCGCTCCTGTTTTGACACGCCTCTTTCGCCTTTCGATGGCTACTGGAAAAGTGCCTAAATCATGGAAGCTTGCCAACGTGCAGCCTGTGCCCAAAAAAGGCAGTCGTACCGACCCCTCCAACTATAGGCCAATTTCAGTCACGTCCATACTCTGCAAGACTATGGAGCGTGTACTGAACAGCAGGCTAATGGCACACCTAGAAGCGAACGAACTACTGAGTGACCGCCAATACGGGTTTCGCCGAAATCGGTCTACTGGGGATCTTCTAGCATATGCCACTTACATTTTGAGCTCGGCCATCGAGAAGCATGGTGAGGCACTAGCTGTCTCCCTTGATATCTCGAAGGCCTTTGACAGGGTCTGGCATGATAGTCTTATTGGTAAGCTTCCATCGTATGGTCTGCCTACTGATCTCTGCGCCTGGATCTCAGATTTTCTGAGTGGCTGGTCGATCAGAGTAGTCGTCGACGGCTGCTCATCCGACCAAATGGCTAAAAATGCCGGAGTCCCTCAGGGATCAGTTCTCTCCGCAACTCTATTTCTGCTACACATTAACAATCTGCTGAAGCCCGGTATCTATGGGTACGCAGATGATAGCACTGTTGTGGAGAGTTACGTATCCAATGCGCGGGCCAGTACGCCACAGATCCGATCTCTCAGAGAGGCAATGGTCGATCGTATGAACCTGTCCTTACAGGCAGTCTCCGATTGGGGCGATGCTAATCTGGTCAGGTTTAATGCAACTAAGACCCAGGCGTGTTTATTCTCCGCTAAACGGAGTCCGCTCCATCTGTCTTCGTCTTTCCAGGGTGGGGCCGTGCCGATAAATGACCACCTAGAGATCCTTGGTATCACGTGAACGCCTACTCTCAACTTTGGTTCGTACATCGAATCTAAAGCCCAAGTTGCCTCAAAAAAGCTTGGTATTCTGAGAAGGTGAGACAGTATTTCAGTCCGAGACAGTTGTTCAACCTTTATAAAGCACAAGTCCGTTCGTGCATGGAATACTGCTCTCACCTCTGGGATGGATCCGCTAAATACCAGCTGGAGACACTTGAGGCCATCGAGAGGCGTGCCAAGAGGCTCATAAACGACGATGATCTGGTAGGCAAAAAACTCCAGAGCCTCGCTCATCGCCGCAGAGTGGCTAGTTTATCGGGTTTTTATCGAATACACTTTGGAGAGTGCGCTGCGGAATTGCACGACTTAATTCCGCCATCCCCGTTTTTCTATCGATCGTCGAGGTGCACAGAATCTAGGCATCGTTATATGGTGGACGTTCCACGTACCCGGACAAAGCGGTTCGACTCAACATTCTTCATTCGAACCGCAAAGGACTGGAACATGCTTCCTGAGTCTGTGTTCCCGGACGAGTACAATCTGGAGATCTTCAAGAGAAGAGTGAACAAGTACCTTCTAGGGAAGCGCGTTCCATCTTAGGCCTCATCTTAGCTTACCATCAGGCGAGATCGAGGTCAAGCCTATCGATAATAATTAAAAAAAAACGGTCAAGTCCCTTATTTTACCTGAGATGTAGAGTTTGTAACGTACGGCTTGTAGAGGTTGCGCGTGTAGAGTTAGAAGTTTGACTTAACATGAGATCAGAGTGCTAAGTGTGAGTTTTTCTTTTCGCATTCGATCGTGAGCGCGTTTGGAGTTTACTAGGAATTTGTATGTGATTTGTACAGCGCCACCTAGTGGTAAACGTGAGAAACCAGTTTACCACTAGGTGGCGCTGTACAAATCACATACAAATTCCTAGTAAACTCCAAACGCGCTCACGATCGAATGCGAAAAGAAAAACTCACACTTAGCACTCTGATAACTTAATGATCGTGTGAGCCATATGGTATCGCATTGGCAACATTTCGCATGAAAATATTCTACGTGAGATCAAAATAATTTGAAAGATTCAAAGCTTTAATATAATGTCTTGATACAAAAGTTTCCTTCAATTATTCCAAACAACTTTCAACACTTCGTGGAACTAACAGATTAAATTCTAAAACCGGCATCATTGTTTTACACCCAGTCATTATAACGCCAAAATGAAAACTCTAGATTTTAAAAAACTTAATTTGATTGGCACCTACTTCGCTTAAGAGGAGCAGTTTAAAATATGTACATATACGAATTCACTTTTCTAGTTCCTGTTTATTGAAATAGAAGCGCTTTAGGAATAACCTTAAATAAATTAATCCATCGTATATCTTAAGCAATAAGCAAAATTCTGTACTTATATGCGAAATCCGTATATGTATGTATCAATTGATTTTTACCATAAAATTTTAAACGTCTAAGGGGCAGTCTAGTGCTCGAAATCTTCCATTCAAAAAGTTCTTTTATCGTTTCTATTCATTTTTTTTTTATTTTGAACTAATCTCATTTTGTGCTTTAAAAATTATTAACATGCAAAAAAACGTATGTGTATACTTACGTACGTAAGAAGGTATAATTCTTTGGCATAAAAAGGTAGAGAAAACGACACTAATTATAAAAAAATATATATATTTAATACATTAAAAGAAAGTTTCATTATTACGCATTATCTAGTTACATATGTTTTATTTAAATATAATAAAATAGTTATTTGCACGTACTCGTAATTAAAAAACTATAATGTTGATTAGCTAATTTTATGGTGTCGGTTTTTTGTGACTGTGGCGCGCGCATCATAAAGTGTATTTTCATCATTTTTCCCTATTGCGCCAAAAGAAGTATAACTTCAAAAAATCAGATAGCTCTTTTGATGAAAAAAGATAATCATCGCAGAGACACCAAGAACGTAATTGGTGCGTTGCCGTCCGTATGGCAGAAATGTAATGCTAAATTTATCTGTTACCTTACCCTCCAAACTGGAATACTTGAGACGTTGCCCGGTGAGACTTTAAGAACCACCTAGTAAGATACTACTATTCCTACTTCAAATATTTCAATTATCACCGTGTTGCTCCGAGTCATCTTTGACACTACTTTTCTTATTTCAGTGATATTGCGTCGCAGGTCGTATTGCGTGGACTCTGTTTATCTCAATTTTGTCGTTGCATAATTTTGGATTTCCGAAAAGTAGCACCTGAATCTATCACGTATCTTGAGTTAATTTACTAAAATTTAAATGCCTCATTTTTAATTACAAGTACCGTTGAAATAAACTTAGTTTTGTTGATGATTCCTTAACTTTCCCTGTGTTGATCTGGACCTCTTTAAAGCAAAGACAATCTGCCATTCTGCTAGTCAGTAATGCAAACAATCTATAACTATCGCGATTACTAGATGGTAGAATTCTGCAGCGTCTCGCCCAGGTCTGACACCACCGTCTTAACATCTGTGGTGTCTATGGGCAATGGCAATCTCTTTCCACCAGGAGAGCGATCTGCTTGTTTGCTATCATATAATATATTAAAAAATAGTTTAATCAATAATAAAGTCGGTCATTACAAATTACCCACAGGACAAAATATTATAATACAACGTAGCATACATTATGATTATATTGTCCTCTGCAAAATATTGCTCAGTATTGTCAACAATAATATTGTTTAAAATAATAAGTTGAATCAGTTTAAAATAAATATTGAATACATTCTCCTCTAACAAAACAAATATCCCCAATATTGTTTTGATACGAATTTTGTGCAAATTTATGTCTATTTACTTTACTTGCATCCAGAGAAATATCTAATGTTTTGTAAGGACTTCATAAATCATTGAGGACAAAAGACAAGATGGGGGACGAGAATGAAATGCAAACAGAATTTATCTGTGTTTTTATTTTCTGCCGCGGAATAAAATTGTCGGTGTTACTCTACCATTGGGAAGTCAATGCTTATTTTATTTTTTCCTTCCTTTTATTAGCTTTGACTTTTCTTTTATAAGATTCATTTTGTACAGGGTTTATGAAAGTAAAAAATTGTTCTGTTTGAAGTTTAGTTAAATTACATTACTATATTTATAAATAGAAATTTCGCGTATCTGGTTTAAGAAATGCAGGTTAAATATTCATATTTTATTATATTGCTATATATTTCTTTCGTATTTTAAATTATAATTAAATTTTATTTCAGACTCCAAATAAGAACAAGTTTTAATGTCCATCAATGTGCATTATTTGTATCTTTACCGAAATTCTCTTCAATGATAGAACAATACAAAAAATTTTTTTTTGTTCAAAAAAATAAACTCCTCATATTGTCCTATTTCACCAAATCAAGAACCAAGTGCCTAATCTTCGAAGTAAGACTGCTTGACTGCTATTAGGACCTTACAAAAACAAAAGTCTTTTGTATACATTTTAACAACCTGATGTTAAAAGTTATTCGGCAGCTATTCAAATATTATGAATTAATAGCCATTAATAGCTGCCGAATATTCCTCAGCTATGGAGTCTACGGACACATTTTTATATTACGGCAATCAGATTATGGAATACTCTCCCGGCTCAATTACTTGATGCACCATCCCTACCTATTTTTAAAAGTCGAGTGTACGATCATTTTTTTACACGTCAAACTTTGTGTATTGTATTTTGTTATAATATATTAAGTATTTATTAGTGTATTTTTATTTATATAAGTAGTTAGTTTATATGTATATATATGGTGTGTAAGTATATGTGAGTTATATAATTTATAGTTATTATTTTGTTATTTTAATTTAATCATATTTAGATTAGTCATAATAAGAGGGTCATTAAGTATTAATTAAATACAGCTTAATCATTATTTCGCAATAACTTGTTACGCATTACCCAAGCTTCTCCCCAGCATGACCAAAGATAAACTGTAAGAAAATGCTTAAAAGCATTAAGTAACGCCTTTGTACTCATTTGTGCAATAAAGTATTTAAATAAATAAAATAAATATTATGACTTTAGCTGCTGAGGTGCAGAAACTGAGGAAATAGTCTTCGGCAATTTACCTTTTCAAGCCAAAACATAAAAATAACAGTACTAGCATTACATAATAAAATTGAAAATAAAAGTGTAATAGAATTTTTCTTTATGTTAAGTAAACATTTAGAACTGCCGGATCATAAACACCGCCATGCAATGGTTTGCATTATTCTGATTATAAATGATAATGACTTACCTGTAAATAAGTAAAAGCGTTATGTTATAATTTCAGAAGTTATGACATAATTTCATAAAGAGTTTATAATGAGTACTAAAAGACCAGTTTTTATAGAAAAAATGCTTAACGGTCAATACATCATTTTTAAACTTTTTACATGTATCATCTTAAAAAACATGACAGTCAATATCAGATTGGGAAACTTTACTTGAATTTTACAATTTTTACCAGATTTGAAAATAAATCTTCTAAATAACACTTACATTTATATGAAAATGTTGCGTTTCTCAAACGTTGACAAATCCAGGAGGTTTTCCTCTGTGATCTGACAATCCATCCCCTTTTGAAAAGAAACAAAGAGTTCTTAGTTTTTCAAGACAACTCGATTAATATTGATATTTTTTATTCAGAATCACGCAATTACATGTAATACCAATTACAACAGTCACCATTACCGTTTTTTCATATAAAATATTGCCTCTGTGGTCTAGTGATCTGATGTCGGTGTTGGCCATATGAGGTCCTGGGTTCAAATTACGGGTCGGGTAATTCAAAAATGTAATTTTTCAATTCACTAATAAAAACAACGGTGTCCGGGATTGGATAAATGCCCGGTTAGCGACAGGTTTACCACTTATCACATTGTGGGATAAAGTATATTTGGCTAATCATAGCTACATTGGTTTTATCTCTGTCTACCACTTCGCGGAAACGGGTGTGAACATTCATTACACTTACATATAAAAAAAGAAATTAATTCTGTAAATACAGAAATAAATTCTTTTTTTATCATAAAGCTTTCAGTGGATTACAATTCAAGTGCTTAAACAAAATTAAAATAATAAAGAATATGTCCTCACACTGAATGTCCTGCTTGCCTGGTAAGTGGAATAGCGCGATATTAACTGCTGATAAATAAACATAACTAACAATATGAATAATCATCCGTCCTTCGCATTTTCTACTTTTAATGACTATAATCTCAGACCTTACGGCACGGCCACAGCTACCCGCGGCGCGACCTGCGACGCGAAATGCGGCGCGGTGAGTCGCGCGACCATCTGGTTATGCCACAGCTCAACTTGTTGCGACCGCGGTGGCGTGCCGCTCTGAGCTGTCACACCTTGATATTAGCTAATACCAGGGTCGGATTTTGTAATACTATTTTTACTATATTATTTTGATGCGTAGTATATATTATCGTAACGTTAGGATTATACGCAAAAATACCATTATTGTTGATACTTACATATAGGTACATCATTTATCCCTCCATTCGAGATTAGCGAGTGAAATTTTAAAACGCACGCGCATCATCGTAAGGCAAAAGTTACAGGTTGAAGTTGTCCGCTAAATTGCTCATTAAGTCCCGAAATCCTTGACTATCCTTTTCCAGTCCTTGTATTATTTTAATGTAATTAAGTATTTGCATGCAATTAAAATCTATCAGAAATCAGAAGTACTTTGTTCAATAAAACTTTTTACAAATTATTTTGACACGTCAACATATTTTTTTAAAACTACTACCGGAACGGAAAGGCGGCCAATATTTTTTAATTACGCCAAAAAAGTATAACTTCTCACGCGCGTACATAAGTACACGCGCTCATTTTTTAATGTATGGCAATGTAAACATTTCCCGTGCATTTTTTAGTAACTATGATTGTTTTTGATGTAGTGGGCTGTAGAAAGAATGTATTTTTTATTAATATGAATGAGATGAATGTACAGGATAATTTGCTTAACGCAAGCCGACTTTAAATTGAGAAAATGCTATGAAGTTTTTAGATTTAGTTTAAGTTTCGGTGTATAAACTAAATTAAGTTTAATATTATTTTAAGTGTAATATTAAAATAATGTATCAATAACCAATTATTTATTTAATCAATTAATCATCATACTAACTCTAAATTAAAATTTAAAAAACCAACACTTTTTTTATCGTCAGCCCACCATTTTACTTCAGTTCCATAATTTTAAGCGCAAAACGTAAAAGGAGCTGATGATCTTCGAAAGAGCAGCATAAAGTTAAAGGTAACCTCAACTTGTGGGTCGTTACTCAATGAGCTTGAGCTGTTTTATTGCTAAGCTCCCTAGGCCTCCAGCTCCGCCATGTAACTCTATCAAACCATGTGAATCTTCTAGCAAAAGGCTATATCAGCCCAATTTCAAGTGTCCACTTTCCAGTTCCATCGTTATATTTTAAAAAAAACATCTAGCATCTAAGTGTTAGCCAAAACAAATCGAAGTAGCCTACACCCAGCGGATTTTAAATGGTCAAGCTTAGAAGATCACATAGACTTCCTCCGCTCTATCATCAGACACTGGAAGCTATTCTATTTTACATTCCTTAAAATAAAAAATCTTCAGAGTCTCGTCATAATGAAAAATATTTTATTGCAACGAAACGTACGACTCGAAACTCCACTATCTTAACATTTTCTGTCTGTGAGTTACAATGACACTTTAGCGGATCCATGTTCCATTTCTTGTCATTATGAGTACTAATTAAACTTAGTACTTATAGCAACAAAACCAATGACCCAAAACTTGGTTGCCTTGTCAAAACTCTACATCTGAGAGTTATCGTCCCTATATCCAGGCTACATCATGAGATTAGCTGGATAGTAACATAATATTGATTTGTCATTAAACTTTTAAAAGTTTGCCAAGTTTCAGTACAAATAAATATCAGGAAATCGATGAATATGGTTTGCAATATTTAGAAAATCTTATATTTACATACAAATATTTCTAGTTAAATAAAAGCTGATATCTTCAAATAAAGATATTGTAGCATCAGGTCTAGGTTACCATGTCATTGCAATATAATTGCAGTAATAAAAAACAAAATTTATCATCAATAAAGCCTTTACAAGTTGCTAAATTCCTTTCATCAACTTAAAAAAAAGCTGTCGAACTTTTAACGGCTGCACAGATTCTATTGAATCAGAGCTAAGAACCATCTCGCAAAATTTCAAGTAACTAAATCGGACCATCCGCCAGAGCGCTACGATGCACGGACAGATACACAAGCACACCTCTGAAACTTACAACCCTCGTTTTTGCGTCGGAGACTAAAAAATAATAGTAAACATTTTAATAAAATATAGTATCTATATAATTTCCATTGGTAATAATTTTGTGTTATTCTGATTCCAAACCTGGCTTACTAGTGAATAAAACAAAAGTATTTTTTTGTTTTACTCGCCCATTACACCGCGCGGTACGGTCGTGCGTTTTTCCGTGCCGCAATTTGCGTCGCCGGTAGCTGTGGCATACTTTGTTTCAATTTCAGTTTCCTACATTTGTTTTCGCTCGCCGCGCCGCAATTCGCTTCGCCGGTCGCGCCGTGCGGGTTGTGGCCGGGCCGTAAAGAATTTATCACTCCGACAGTTGATTTCTGCGATTTTTCTAGTTTTTTTTATATCATTAGATAACAAACAAGCAATGGTTTCTTTTTTCAAAGGCTTTTTTCGAAAGGCGATGGTTTCTTTTTTCATAAGAAGAGTTACTTCCCGATGAAAAAAGAAACCATCTCCTACAGAAATTAATGATGTTGGTTATGTTCCCCGTGTTGGTTCCGGGCTCTTTGAAGAATAGACCAACTGCCGTTTTGCCAGGCAGGTCGTAAAAGGCGACCGATTGGCTATGCAAGTCACTACCATCGTGACTACTACCTAGGTGGTAGAATTCTGCATTGTCTCGCCCGGGTCTGGTACCACCGCCTTACCTATTCATGCCGCAATAACGTCAGTGCTTGTCACTGTCGTATTCTGGTTTGGAGGGTAAGGTAGCCGGTAAACTTATGCATGTGGCATTAGACCTTTAACATTAGACATTATCAACGCAACATTCTTCATTCTTCATTCTTCATTCATCTTTGGTGTCTATAGGCGATGGTTGACTCTTACCATCAGGAGACCCATCCTCTTGTTTGCTATATTATGATATAAAAAAACTGGTACGTCGCCATCCGTGTGGCTAGATGGCAATGCCTCATCTATATATCGGAATACGACAATGACAAGCATTGACGTAATTGCGGTAGGAATAAATAAGCCGGTGGTACCATATATCTATCTATCTATATAATATATAAAAATCAATTGCTGTTCGTTAGTCTCGCTAAAACTCGAGAACGGCTGAACCGATTTGGCTAAGTGTGGTTTCGAATTAATTGTTTAAGTCCAGGGAAGGTTTAAAAGGTGAGAAAACATAAAAAAATAAGAGTAGTTAAAAAGGCAGAACACCGTTTGCCGGGTCAGCTAGTAATTTATATATATAATACTCTACCACTTCTACTCGGAAATCTACCATCTCGTAGTCATGTTGCTAAACGTTCTCGCGTTTTACTAACTGCCAAGCAGAATGGCAGATGGTATATTCTATAAAGTGGGCTCAGTCTAACATAATGAGAAATAGCCCTATTTTTTGTCTGACCAGAAATTTGAGGTATACTATGCGTTCCAACTAAGAATAGGATCGCGCTTGTTATCAACTTTATACCACAAGTGTAAAATTAGTAATGTCAGCAAAAAAACATTTGTTCAAAAATATTGCTGGTTTATTGAAAAACAAATAACGTTTTAATAATATTATTTTCATCAATAAAAAATTAGTAAAAAGCATCAGTCTAGCTGTTCATTTATATATTATATAAAGATGTCGTGTCATTTATACCACTTACAAGTCAAAAACGACGGGGCCAATTTTGTTGCGATTTTTGTGGCTTTGCGTTGTCTTTGTCCAGAATAGGCTAAAAAGTATTAAAATAAAATATTCATCAATAAAAAACAGTAAAACATATCAGTCTAGCCGTTCATCTAAATATACGTATATATTAAAGTCGTGTTAGTTATTTTACACCTTATTTTAATACATGGTTACATAATCTAATGCGAATGTAAATAAAAAATATACCAATTAGAATGAAATTAATTTTTTTAAGTATTTCTTTGTTAGAATTTTTTTGCACACCTTACACATCACTTACGAAGTTTTTGCAAAATGCGGAGCAATATGTCATCCTGACAGTCCTATTCTTATTTGGAACGCATAGTAATGATATGAAACCAAACAAGCCTCGAGTTGTTTCGGGCTTCTTTGAAGAATAGAACAACTGCCGTCCAGCCAGGCAGGTCTTATAAGGTGATGAAAAACTGTGTCACTATCATCCTGATTACTATATGGTAGAGTTCTGCTACGTCTTGCTTGGGAATTTGGTACCACCGCCTTACCTATACCAGCCGCAATATCATCAATGCTTGTCATTGTCGTGTTCTGGTTTGGAGGGTAAGACAGCCGGTAGACTTATGCATGTGGCTTTGGCATCGCGACACTCATATAGCAACGCACCATTAACATCTTTGATGTCTATAGTCAATGGTTTCTCTTCCCATCAAAAGAGCCATCTGCTTGTTTGCTATCTTAATATGATATAAAAAAACAAACTAATTTCTAAACTGACAAGGTAATCAAATAAAAACGTCTATAAAACTTATTTTATGAATTCATGGCGAGGATAACTTTTAATATTAAATTCTTACTCTTTTACATAACAAATAAATTATGTTTATAAAGTATGTAAGACTAACTATTACTTATCTCTGGTATTAGTATGGAAATTCTTTATTTATACTAACATTAACATGCGCCAGCTATTAGCATCTCCTCTTTTCGAAAAAACACTTTTTTATTATCTTTGGATCATCCGCCACTTTTAATAAGTATATCACATTTTCACGGTAAAACACGAAATTAAATAAAGGTTATTTAAAAAAATTACTATTTTAAAAATAATAATTCATATTACGCAGGATCAGTGTTATAATAACAAAATATAAACTTAATGCAAAAGAGAACATTATAATCACCACATTTTACTTAATGCGTCTTTTACAAAAAGAGTTCTAATTTTTAAAAATCGAATTTATTTTTTATGTAACGGCCAGTTATAAAAAGTTTTGGTTGGTATCAAGAAGGTTTTAAGGCTTCATCCGTTTATGGAATAAAACCACATTTATTACTTATACTTAAATACACGAATGTAATCTTTACGTAAAATTCATAATGACCGCCCCGTTGGTCGAGTGATTAGCGACCCTGACTACGCAATCAACAGCATTTGTGTAATGAGCATAAATGTTTGTATTTCCGGGTTTGGGTGTTTATTGGAACGAAGTTCCTTATCGCGCGTTGTGAAAGGGGGCTAGACGGAAAAAATTCTTACGAAAAGTTGTCACGACACTTTTTGCTATAGTAAGCTATTGTAAGCTGTGTGGCGTGTGCATGTTTCTCTCTCTCTCTTTCTCTCTCTCTCTCTCTCTCTCTCTCTCTCTCTCTCTCTTTCTCTCTCTTATAGAAAGCAAGCCAGATATTTTCATTTCTATTTCGCATTGAACAGTGTGGTGTCGCGACGATTATTTTTGTTGAGTGTATACAGGTTTTTTGTATCGAAAGGAACTTCGTTCCATCCGGGTGTCCCTTGACACCTCCCAAGTTTTTATGTATGTAAAAGTATTTATATATGTATTTTTATGTATTAGTGTCGTTGACTAACACTCATAACACAAGCAAATAATTTGCTTACTTTGGGGTTAGATCAATAAGTGTAATTTGTCCCGTGAATATTTATTATATTTATTATTATAACGGGGTTAAATAATTCAGGGCAACTACGTGCTATAGGTACGTTATGAATATCTATAATAAATAATCTTGGCTTCCATCAAAATTAATGAATCACCTGTTAATATTACAATCGAGAATTTGTGTTTGAATTTGTATGTATCTATAGCGTCTATGTATATATTCATTTTTTGTAAAATTTTGTGATAAATATTCATTGATATTAGTGAATCATATCACTAATATCAATTGTACATTTTCATTTTTGGAACGAAGTTCCTTATCGCGCGTTGCGAAAGGAGGCTAGACGGAAAAAATTCTTACGAAAAGTTGTCACGACACTTTTTGCTATATTAAGGTATTGTAAGCACAGAAATATCCAGCCACTTCCCTTTAGCTCGTGCATTGAAAGTGAAAGAGTCTATCTACTATTTGATTGAGTTTACTTTTTTTCTAGTGCCAAATGTTCGACATTTATACAGAATTTCGGCCGAATGTAAAATGTAAAAATTCAACTTTTGGTCGAATTTCGACCAAAAGTTGAATTTCGACGGACAGTTGAATTTCGAACGAGTGTCGAATTTCGATCGGTTGCCGAGTTTCGGCCGCCGGTCGAATATCGACCGGGTTCCGAAATTCGACCGCGGGTGGAAATTCGACCGGGGGCCGAAATTCGACCGTGGGTAGTACAGTACGCAGAATCTAAGTACAGTACGCAGGAAGTACAGTACGCAGAATCTAAAACAAGTTACATTGATGATATATCTTTTCGAATTTTTCATCAAAATATCGCAGGAATACTTTCAAAAAAAGATATTTTGAACATTACTTTTTCTGAACTTTATAATAAAAATAGAGAACCGGATGTACTTTGCTTTACTGAAACTTTTTTGAATTTGGGTAGTGAACAAAGTATAAAACTAAGTGGATATAAATTAGTCTCCCATTTTTGTAGAAGTAATAAAGAAAAGAGAAGTGGAGTTTGCATTTTAGTAAAATCGGGCTTACAAGTAAAAGATGTAACTATTTTAAAAAACCATGCGCAGGATAAAATCTTTGAATGCTGTGGAGTCGAAATACCTATTTGTAAAACAATTATAGTTTGTATTTACCGAATACCTAATTCAAATACTGACTTATTTTTCTCTAAATTAGACTCAATGTTATACGAAATTGGACAAAAGTATAAAACAAAAAACATAGTTATATCTGGAGATTTTAACATTAATACCCTAAAATCGTGCAAGACAACCACAAATTTTACAAATTTAATTAAAAACTATAATTTACGTTTACATGTAACTGAACCAACTAGAGGTAAGGCTTGCATAGACCACTTAATAAGCAACATTGATTCTGCTTTTGCTGAATTACATGAACTGCATCTGTCTGATCATAACATGGCCCAAATGCTCCATATCCCTATAAAAAATAGGATTGAGATCCTACCTAATTATTACATATTTAAAAAAAAGTTATGTAAAGATAACCTTGAAAAATTCAAACATTATCTGAATCAATTATCCTTCTCTGAGGTATACAATGAAAATAATGTGAATGTAGCGACACAAAATTTCTTTGAATTATTTACTTTGTTATACAAATTATGTTTCCCGGAAGTAAAAATAAAAATATCTAATAGTTACCAAAAACCTAAATGGATTACCAGGGGACTTAAAACAAGTTGTAGAACAAAAAGAATGCTACGCTTCGCATTTTATAAACATAAAAGTACTCAAAACAAAATTATTTATAAGCAGTACTCGAAAATTCTTAGTCGTAGTATTAACCTATCACATAAAATATACAATGATAACTATTTAAAAATGTCAAAAAACCCATGCAAAGCGGCCTGGAATCTTATAAAAAAGGAATCACACAATATTGAACATGATAGGATACGCGGAATACAATTGGGTAATAAAATCATTAAAAATCCAATTAAAATTGCAAATGAATTTAATAATTACCTTATTAACTTAACAAATGTGCCAAAACAAACAAAATTAACAAACACAAATAAAAAACGGCTAAATAATAGTATATTTTTGACACCTTGTACGGAAATAGAAATTAGTAATATCATAAAAAACTTAAAAAATACCAACTCAGAAGGATATGATGAAATCTCTACAAAGGTTATTAAATATTGCAACAAAGAACTCACGCCTTTAATTACATATTTAATTAATTTATCCTTTGAAAAAGGATGTTTCCCAGATCTGTTCAAGGTGTCCGTTGTAAGGCCTCTTTTTAAAAAAGGAGACAGGTTAGACTTAAGCAACTATAGACCTATCACTCTTATCCCAGTCATATCAAAGATATTTGAAAAGGCAATGTACAAGCGAATAGCAGATTTTGTTACTAAATTTAATATAATCAAACCAGAACAATTTGGGTTTCAAAAGAACAAATGTACCACACAGGCTGCTACAGCTTTGATACAAAATATATTAAAAAATTTAAATAACAAAAAACCAACAGCAGGAATATTCTTTGATATGACAAAAGCCTTTGACGTAGTTTCCCATAAAATTTTACTAACCAAACTGGAACAATTGGGAATAAGAGGCCCGACACATGCGTGGTTAAAATCTTACTTGTATAATAGAGCACAATATGTCGAAATTATGTCAGTTAATAAATATGGTTATATAAAATTTCATAAATCGAAACGTAAAATAAATAATTCGGGTGTCCCCCAAGGCAGTATACTTGGACCGCTTCTATTTCTCCTTTACATTAATGATTTCCCAGACATTACTAATAATACATGCACACTGTTTGCCGATGACATTTCAATAATAATCACCAATAATAATTATAATATAATTGACGAAATTAATATTACAATTCAAAAAGCAATAGAATGGCTCACCTATAATAATTTAAAAGTAAATTTGGAAAAAACGAATGTTATAATTTATGGCAGTCAAAATAAATTGAACATTTTACATGACAATAAAAAAATACAGAGAGTGCATCAAACTAAATTTTTAGGTATCCACATTGACGATAAATTAAACTGGAAAGCACAAGTCGAAAGTGTTTGTACAAAATTAAATAGATTTGTGTATGTGTTAAGGCGGCTGAGACAAACAACAGGTCTTACTACTGTGCTAAAAGCATATCATGGATACGTGGCCTCAGTGCTTAGATATGGCCTGTTATTATGGGGAAACTCAACAGACATTAATAAGGCGTTTGTTGCACAGAAAAGGTGTATTAGAGCTATATGTGCAAAGCCATCGTTCGTTTCATGCAAACCACTTTTTAAGAAATTAGGTATTCTACCACTTCCATGTATGTACATATATGAATTGGCCTGTTTTGTTAAAACAAATTATAAGCTATTTTCTGAGGCACGTGATGTGTATCCTCGGAATACACGAAATTCAAACAGGCTGGTTTTTAACCTGGCACCAAGGATAGCATTGTATCACAAACAATATTATTCCATGTGTATACAGGTTTACAATGCCGTGCCAGATACTTTTAAGTCTCCCCTTAAGAAATTTAAAAAAGGTTTACTGAAGTGGCTAAAGGATAAAAATTTTTATAGTGTTAAAGAACTGTTGCTGATGCCAAAATTGGGTCATAGAAGAAGAATATGATGCACATTTACATGTTTATTTTATAGTTTTATTCCATTATTCTTTATAATCTTTTTAATTATAAGCATTTTACAAATTGACATTCCTTTAAGACATAATAATTTTTTCTCTCAAGATTACTAATTTTTTTTTCTACTTAATTCTTCTGACTAATACAATCTGACATTACAATGATATTATTAATCTATTAATTTTGTTGATAATAATTATTTTTTATAATATACTAATTTTATATTTTAATTTTGTTAACAATAATTAATTACTATCCTATAATATCTTAGCAATATTAAAAATGTTAATTTTGCCACAAATAAAAAATTTCATTGCATGCTGTTCATACGGCAAAGTAGGAGGAACTAATAACATAATATAAGAGACCATGTAACTAACCCTATTTTCTGCAATAAACATTTGATTGACTGATTGATTGATTGATTCGACCGGGTTCCGAAATTCGACCGGGTGCCGAAATTCGACCGTGAGTCGAAATTCGACCGGGTGCCGAAATTCGACCGTGGGTCGAAATTTGACCGGGTGCCGGAATTCGCTCGGGTTCCGAAATTCAACCATGGGTCGAAATTCTACGAAGTTCCTTATTACGGGTATAATAATAAAAGGAACTTCGTTCCATTCGGGTGTCCCTTAACACCTCTCAAGTTTTTTTTTATCTATATGTCTGTATGCCTGTATGTTTCGTTATAACTCAAGAACGACTTAAACGATCTTGATGAAAATTCGTATACTGTTAGAACAAGTGATTGCGCAGATAATAGACTATATCTATTGTAGGTATGTCGGTTTGTCTGTTTTGTGGCCAGTTATAGTTCACGAACGGCTTGACAGATCTCAATAGAAAAAATTAGAACATAATGGGGATACGTGATTACACAAATTATAGGCCACAAAATTTTGTTTCTATATTTGTTTATGTCCTGTTACAACTCAAGAACTTGAACGGATTTCAAAAATTCTTATATTGTTTAGGACGGCATATTTCCCGTGTAGCGCCATTTTAATACGGTGAAGATCTGAAACAGGGTCCCGCAGTTCCCGCAGTGTTACTGCGTTAAAAAAAATATTTGTCGTCTAAGTATTTATATATATATATATATATATATATATATATATATATATATATATATATATATATATATATATATATATATATATATATGTATATATATTTATATATATATATTCGCTTCGCTATGAGCGTCGAATGTATACATATATCATTTATATTTCATTTAAGTGTTTGCTTGATACAAATCATTTTTAACGCAGTGAAACTGCAGCAAATGATTTCCCGTTTCCTATATTTCTGGAACCCCGCATCAGATCTTCACCATATATTAAAATGGGACCTAACGGGAAGTATACCTGCTCAAACGAAAACGAATTTTCGAAATCGGTTCATAAATAATCGAGTTCTGAAGTAACAAATAGGTATAGCCGAATTGATAACCTCCTTTCTAATTGGTAATCCGGTAATAACATTTTGGTAATCCGGTTAAATAGTAGCAATAACAATCTGAGGTAACCTTTCTGTAACTAAGACAATTAACTTACTATAACATTTATTACTAATTTTGCTATTAACTAACAAACAAAATTTACTGATCCATGTTTCCTATTATTTGAAGATGATTCTCTTTACAAAAAAAATCAACTGTCGCTTGTAGACAACAATGATGTTAATTGTGCATCCGTATATATTGTCACATAGACAAGTTTATAGAATAGGAGGTTTAAGATTTAAAAGGTAAGGTAAATACCTAACCTTTGAAATCTTAACACGATAGTGACAAGCATGGGAACTATTAAAAACTTAACTCTATCAATGAAGATATTAATAATGCTTTAAACAAAAAACAGTCTATAGTAAATTCAAAAGTTTATTAATAAATTTGAGTGGCTCGTGGCTTACTTTGTAATCTAGTCCAGCAAATTAAGCAATATCGATAACTTATTCTGTTGAAACCAAGCTGACTCTCTGGTCTCTTCAGCTCAATGAATATTAATGTGATATAAATTATTGAATAAAGACGTGCCAGTTAGTATTTTAAGATAAATTCGTATTCTGTTTCTGTTTTTATTTAAGCTTTTAAACAAAGAAATACAGGTCTTTTAACACGATTATGTTGCTTTTGGAATTAATTTTATTTACTCCAAAGGAAAGACAAACATTTTTAAATAAAAGAGCAATATTTTTTAACTGAAGAGATCGTTTGTAGTTTACATCTGCTTCATTTTATTATTTATATTATTTAAAATATATGCAGTCAAAAAAATATTGGGAGTGGATAATTTGGTTATGGTTAAATCCAGCATATATGCAGTACCTCAACTTATTAAATACTAGCTTTTACTCGTGACTTTGGTTGCGTGACCCAAAATCATTATTTCCTATGATTTGTTTCTCAATTAATCATCTAACCCAAAAGTAAGCAAATAATTTGTTTTCTTTGAACGTTAGATCAATTCGTGCAGTTTGTTCATCATCATCATCATCATATTTACCAGACCTTTACAGAGAGAACCGAGTGCCATATATCACGATCCTTGCAGACAGACTTATCTCGCTTCCTCCACATTCATTACTCTCTTCATACACACAAGCTTACGAAGACTCTTGACACCACCTTCGGGTAGTACTCGATCAATCTGGTCGTGGTGCGTCAGTCTTGTTCTTCCCCGGTACCCACACTTTTCCACAGTTTGTTTACTGATATTTATATATTTATTTAGTATCTGGATGGATTTTAATCGATTTATGCCTCCCCCTACCCCTGCATGTTCATACTAAACTTCATGAAAATCATATATATATATATATATATATATATATATATATATATATATATATATATATATATATATATATATATATATATATATATATATATATATATATATATATATATTGCTCGTTTAAAAATATTAGATTTATTCTCAAATCCAGATAGAGGCCATTTCAGCATTAAAGCCATAGCCATGTGCAGCAGTTAGTATATATAAAGCCTCAGAGGCTGCGAAATTCAGTCATGTACAGTAATAACATAAAACATGAGGCGAAAGTAACATGGCTCATTTGTCATTTGGAAAACCATTATTTTTTCCCATTCAACATGTTTTCCCGATGCGTTTCCTCGTTGACAAGTCTATTAATTATAGAATGTACTATACAGTGTATAAGTGTACCATGCTGGGTGGGGCCTTTTATTTTTAGGATTATGCTGAATAATTGCAGGACGACAATGTTCCTCAAGCAAAAATTTTCAGTAACATATAAGTTCATGAAATTATGTTTATTACGCTTTGTGATCGAAAGACCAAAGACCAAATATAATTAATCCCTTTTAAATTTGACAGCAGACTTTATCTTTTACCAATTACCTGTATTAAGAAATCTAGAGATAGCAATACATCAAGATTTATGCTTTTTGGAGACCGATCTTATCATGGAACTATTACCTACTACTTCATCCGAGGATCTTATCCCGTTAGTGACAGCGAGGGTTTTTGTATCGTAATGTGAAGCAGGTTTATACTCGTACATACTCAAAGTGTAAAACTAAATGTGCTGTCATCTTTATACACCAATCAGTTATTTTAAAAGTTTGTTTTAGGTTTTATTGTGAGCCTTTGGTTTATTGATGTGATATATGAAACACCTCGTTTAGGCTAAAACGCAGCACTCTTAGATTAAAAAATATGCCAGATGTTTTTTCCGGCCAGAGTTTGTAATCCATATTACTCCATACTAATATTATAAATTCGAGAGTCTGTTGTCTGTCAGTTATGCTTTCACTGCTAAACCGCTAAACCGATTTTAACGAAATTTAGTAAAAATATATTTGAAGAATCGGAGTCAAAATTTTTTCTAAACATCGACCACTAAATGGCTGAAAATACATGCTAGATTAACATCTGTCTGTTGTTATTTGTTACGCTTTTTTGGCTAAACGGCTAAACTTATCGTAATCAAATTTGATATGAAGATAGTTAAAGATTTGGAGCCAAACCATAATAATAATTCATTAAAAAAATAAAGATCAAAGAACGCTCATTTATACGGACGACATGCTAAATCATTATGTCATCCTTATAAGCGAGCATTTTTCTCACAAACTTTCATCCCCTATTTTAACTCTTAGGGGCTGATTTTTTAAAAAAGTTATTATATAAGCGGTTATTTGACCCCGGATCTTCTCCTATCTGCATGCCAAATTTAATTAAAATCTGTTAAGTCATTCAGCCGTGAAAGCGTAACAGGCAAACAGAAAGACAAACTTTCGCATTTGTAATATTATTTGTTTATTTATATTTATACTATTCTACCTATATTTATTACGCTTTACATTGCGTGGTATGAAAATATAAAAAAAAATAAAAAAGCGCAAACTTTGGATTTCCTACAAAAAAAAGGTATTGCGTTTTCATTTCGTTTTCTACGGTATCAGTTATTGGTGGTAAGTCGCAGCCTCGCTTTGGTCGTTCTTAACACACAAAAACTTTTTTTCCATGTTATTATTTACTCAATATGATATTAGAAATCTGCTCTATATAAGACGAAATATTTCATAATGCACGTTTTTATATACATTTGGTCATTGATTAATAAGTCAATGCATTTGGTCATGCGAGCAAACACAACACGGGAATCAGATTATAAACTATGACTCTGAATTCAGAAAGGAATTCCGGATCTATGAGTTCAGCCTAAGGATTAATATTATTTGTATTCAGAAAATAATTACCATGAAAAATTTTGCTGATATCGTTTTTCATTGGTCTGAGTGTGTTGTGTTGAATTGCGAAACATTTAACTTAAAGTTATAATGGATGTGTTGTATGTTTGTGGACGTAATTGTATATAAAAAGCAAAGTTCAGAATGTTTGACCGATACATCATCTCACCAATGGGCATAAGCCCTTTATATAGGAAGTTGAATACGTGTCCTTTTTATAATGTAGACAAGCAAATAGATTTTTTGAGAATTTCATCTCAGTGGGCCATCCATAAACTACGTCACACGTTAAGACAGGGGAGGGGGTCAACGAGAAGTGACATTGTGTGGGTAAGGGGGTTAAAAGCTTGATCATGCTACATGTTAGAATCTAAAATACTGAAACGCGAAACGAAACGAAAAAACCTTAAAATATTACTAACTCCCATGCATATATTATGTCTAAGTACTCGGTCAACAATTCCGCGTTTGCTGCTTAAATTTAATTACTGATATATGTAACATTAAAAAATATGTCACGTTACAGCAGCGAGGAGGGGGTTGCACTAATGTGACCACCTGACAAGGACAGCGGGAAGAGTTAAGGGGTCATAAAATTTGTGTAACGTAATTTATGGACGGACCCCAAACGGGAGTTTAAATAATGACCTCTATGTACTAAGGTAGTTCATTAATCTCGAGTTTAAATAAAAAAGGCCTGAAATTTGTTTGACAGAAGTGAGAAAAATCAAAAGAATATTTCCTTAATATAATATTATAAATTGTTTTATTAAAAGTTCACGGAAGTTTGCAAATTTTTTTTTCTTTGTAATGTTATGGAATTCCGCAAAGTAACGCCTGACTCTATAAAATATGTTAGTGGTGCGTTGCCATCCGTATCACAGGGGTTCTACTGCACAAGTTTACAGGCTTCCTTACCCTCCAAACCAAAACACTTAGTGACAAGTACTGATGCTATTATGGCAGGCATTAACACAACAGTGCCAGACTCTGAGCCGCTACTGATTTTAGTTTCCAATGATATCCCCGAAAACATCTCTTACAATTTGGCCCGACCCGGGGAACAAAGCCAGTACTTATCGATATACATTCTTATCGTTAGATTATGGCTCACATTATTTTTCTCTGTTTAAAAAAATAGTAATTCCTGGCACAGAAATAGTGCTTTAATAAGCACATATTGACTCTTTACTCGTTTAATTAGACCTAAAAGTAGTGAACTGTGTTGATATGAGTAAAATTGTGTCGAGATCACAGTAAGCCGGGTTTAAACGCGTGTAACGTATGGCCTCTATTACGAGCCTAATCTTGAAGCCTTTCGCTCATATATCATGAAAGCAACGGTGATATTCACGGAAAATTTCTCCGAAATATTCCGCATACAAACAACGGTCCAAGCTTAATGAACTAGAATCATTTCAAAGGATGAGGGAATTTAATTCAGACGATTTTTGCTTCAAGGAAATTTTACTTCAATTTGAGTTAAGAAGAATGTACATTTTAAAATGATTATAATTTAACAAGCACACTTTGTGAGACGAATTGGTACGCACGCACATTCTCTCACAATATATAAATATTTTGACAGTTTTAAATGTCACATTAGACGAAGTATCATTTTACAGTTTACAGTATAATGTAAAATTGAAATATCAGAATCATTGCTTTTTATCAGCTCAGTCAGCAAGGTTTAAATAATTAACATAAACGGTCTTATAACATTTTGTCGTGTTAAGCACACGACAAAATGTTATAAGACCGTCAGCGCTTACTCTGTCTCCTTTATTATAACATACTAGCTGTGCCCGCGACTTAGTCCACATGGAAAGATTTTAAACTAAATGTCTCGTAGTTTTACCAACAGTGGTGGTAGGATTTCTGGGTTAAAACTATCATATGTCCTTTCTCGGGTCTCAAAATATATTTGTACTAAAGTTCATCCAAATCGGTTCGGTAGTTTAGGCGTGAAGAAGATACAGACAGACAGAATTACTTTCACATTTATAATATTAGTATGGAAGTATGGATTGATACGTCGTACTCGATGCAATAAAAAAAGCCCTAATTCACATGCATGCTCAAATATACTTATTCATAGCACGACAAGTGACTGTTTTCTTAAATTCCCGGTACATATTATGTAGATAAGGAAGTTATTGATTTTGCCCCGATTTTCGAAAATCGATATTTCACTAGATCTCCACGTTTTGAGGTCCTAAGAATACTTTCAGACTATTTATCTGATGACGTCAGTGTGTATATATGTATGTATGTATGTATGTGTGTGTGTGTTTTTTTTTTTGTTGTACGAGATAAGAGAATGCATTTACCACGCGAATGAAGTCGCAGGTAACTGCTAGTAATAAATATACTAAAATTAAGTCCAGAGATAGTTTTAGGATTTCGTTCATCAAAATAAAAAACGGAACTTTTATAGGATTTGTGCACTACAGCCGGGGGAGCCAGCGAACTGTAGATCTGTTCTTCTCTCTTCGATGCCCCACCAGCCGTAGTGCTTTGGTCGAGCCGAATCTGCCGGGGAAATAATTGAGACCACAACTTGTTCGTTGCAAAGGCGCTTTATTGTAACGAAATAGCAATAAAGCTAGCACCGTTGCAAATATTTAACCTATTCTATGGAGAGCCACTACTTGCCCTAACACTGCCCTACTCTAAAGCCGGTACCCTATAGATATATACTAAAGCCCAGGAACTTGTCTGGGAAACTTATTGAGTCGTAACGAAACTGTAACTTTACTGGAACGGAACTGATTGTATGGCCGCGCTCTTCGATATTTATAGTGCGCGGCCAGACGGTCGGCGGAAATCTACAAAGACAAACGGCGCCGGGTGTGGCGCCACAATCTCTGGGATTTGTTAAATCCCACTTTTCGCAATCTAATCTTAATAATTTTATCTTAGGTAGTTTCTCCTACCTCTAATTAACTAGTGTGGCCCTCTAGCGAGTGCAACGGTACTACCTTTTTACAAATATATACAAAACAAAGTACGTAATGCCCTAAGACCTACCGAAAACGAATTACAATGTGTTATTTCTTATTTACATACAAGGATCTAACTCAAATAAACTTATATAATAACAAACAAGATTGTTATATACATTGTACGTTCTTACAGGACCTCGGAAACTCTTACAATTACAGAGTTGTACGCCTTTTCAGGTCGTACTATCCTGTTAACTATCTTTATATTACCGAAAAGTGTCTAAACATATGCCTAAGGCTTGTACTTACATTATACATACTATTTACAATCATAAAACATTTGTTTTAACAAAGAATTTTGCACTTTTCGGATTTTCGTAATTGCGAGTTCCCGCATATAAATACTATCTCGCACGAGTCGACTCGTAATGTCGTCGACTGCGTGGAACTCGCTTTATTCGTAATATGCCTATTAGGCAACGATCATAGCTACATAAAGCCTTATTATTTCTACACAACAAAGCTGTATGTAGGTCTTAGGGCGAATAAAAGACGAAAATGAACATTCTTTATTATAGAAAACTTACGAACTAAACGAAACATACATTCTATCCTGCCTTACTATCTATTTACATTAATATTTACAACAAAACATGTCTGTGCTGCACAGGATTACTTTATTTTCCATCTATGTGTCCATCTTTCTGGAACTCTCTTTAACTTGGGAACGCGTAAAAATACCAAATTGAAATTAAAACCATAATCTCAAGTCTTCAGTCCCTTAAATCTGTGAAAAAGTAAAACTTCTAAGTTAACGAAAAATGCCACAAAACCGTATGTTCTTTCCGTTCTTTCCGTTGACCTAGAACTATGGCCAAGTAATATCGTCTTTTACTACAAATACAAATACAGAAAAAAAACTGAAAACTATACATTTGTTCCGTTTGTCATTGCCGTGTTCCGGTCTGGAGGGTAAGGTAGCGGGTTAATTTATGCATGTGGCATTGCCATCCCACCACAAATGGATAGCAACGCTCCATTAACATTAAATGTCTGAGAGCAGCGCCACCAAAAAGTTAATGACTTGTCACTGAATTAAGTGGATACGATAAATTTAAAAAAAAAGTATTTTCACGCCCCTATCTCCGAAGGGGTAGGCAGAGGTACAACAAGTGCACCCACGATTAGCCGAAGATACTTGGTCCCACAAATGTAAATGTAAATACGTAGGTGGGAAGCCTATCGCCAACCGGGCACTTTCCAATCCCGGGAAACTTTGTGTTTATCAGAAAACTGAAAAAACACTTTTTTTTATGTGCCCGACCTGGGAATCGAACCCGAGACCTCATGTGGTCAACGCCAACGCTGGACCACTACACCACAGAGGCGATTAATTGGGTACAGTGTTTTAAATTTTGTACAAAATCTTCACGAAAATAAAAAGATCATCACTGACAGCAGTACATTTTTCTTTGTTGCACTCATTAAAAAAGTTCTTCCATACAATTAATTTGTCCACATGATTGCCACATGGACAGCAACGCACCATTAACATATTCGGTGTCTATTATCTATAGGCGATGGTTTCTCTTTCCATCAGTAGAGCCATCTGCTTGTTTGTTATCTTATGATATAAAAAAAACTTTACCAGGGCAGTGTGATCGCCTTACATTTAACAAACAGCAGCATTGTCACAGAATACAGTCTCCAGTTTCTGTAGTATTGTGCTATACAAATTGAGTATTTGTTATCATTTCAATAATGGAATAGAGCAGTTAGAAGAGCTATAAATAACGGGTCATTTAGATAATATATGTTTGTAGTCCCCTTTTATTCATTGCTGAAGTGTACAAGAAGAATTTCCGTCGAGACACCTTTTAAGATATTAATGCTGTAAACCAACAACAAGAAAATGCATTTGGAACTTATATTGTCCTTTTAAAAATAATAGTATCATTTAAACTGAGACTTAAAAAACTTTCTTCTTCGACCGCCCCGTTGGTCAAGTGGTTAGCGACCCTGACTACGCAATCAACGCGGCTCGGGTTCGATCCCCGACGGGGACAAGCATTTGTGTGATGAGCATAAATGTTTGTATTTCCGGGTTTGGGTGTTTATTAAATACATTCCAATATTTATATATGTATTTCTATGTAATAGAATCGTTGACTAACACCCATAACACAAGCAAATAATTTGCTTACTTTGGGGTTAGGTCAGTAAATGTAATTTGTCCCGTGAATTTCTTCTAATAAAAATACCAACGAAAGGAAAGTCTGCTTGACAAAGACTTCTATGTACTAACGTACTAGACTAGGCATGCGCAACACGAAGTAAATAGAGTGTCACAATTTCTCGTCGTCGTTGGTATTCTACGATATTTTAGTACTTAAAAAACTACTTCAAATGCCGTTTCAAAAATCAAAATCGAATCTAAGTCTCAATAGTTACAGCTTTTCAAATATTAAAATTACGTTGTGAATAAAAAAACAACGTTTGCCAAGTCTGCTAGTATATTATAATTATGGTATACGTCATGTGTGTATATTATAATGTATGAATGTAGTGTGAATGAATGAATGAATGTTTTAATGTATTTCTTACATATAATACAGGCAAGTATGTCACCTTAAAAACTATTTGAATTTGACGGCGTCTGCGTCGTCAAATGCAAGAATATCGTAAAGTGTAAACAACAAATGCACCGCCTGGGCCGGCAAGCGCATCGTTCGATATCCCTACTACTCAACTTGTTTTGCTACCTGTATTAAAGGCTCTGAGCGCCCGCCGATAGGACAGTCTAGGCTCTGGCGTGGCTCGGTACACTTGTTGTATCTCGTTAGTAGCTTATCCTTGACTCTTGGATAATTAATTTGTGCAAACAAGTTAATTATTATTGTCAACTATAAATTAGTCGCAGTACAATTTATAATTGATTATCTATTGCTCAAATTATGACTTATTTGTAGTAAGGATTAATTAAGTTACTTGGAATTGTTAAACGAGAACTAATCATTAATAATGGAAAGCTTTAACAGTGATCTTTTTGATACAAGTTGAACAAAATATAAAGAGCTGTTATACCACCACATCCGCATCTTATTTATCATATCTGACCCTCTTCCTACATCAGAATTGGGATCGGATTCACTCCCACTTCAGCATCAAACTATTTCGGTTAATTAAGTAGAACAGTAAAATGTCTCTTTTCGCTCGTGGTGTGGAAACTATTCTTTGAAAAATAGTAGAAAATATTAATTCACGTTCTGTAACTCCCATTAAATTGATACACTTTAATTCTGATGAAGCAGGCGATATGACTAACTGGTATCCTCCTCCTTGCTTCGTATTCTTCATTACTGAGGGTCGTAACCTCCTCATTAGATCGTTCTTGATAGCACAATATTACGCCATTGGACTCTATCTTCAGCGGCGTGCAGGGAATCATAAAACTTTTTAGACATGAGATTGGTGCAAACCTGGTCTGACAATCGCATAGGCGTACGACCACGTGGTCTTTTGTCTTCTACCTTTCCGGTCACGATTAGCTTTTCGAGATTGTCTCCTTGCTTTCTAGAGATGTGCCCGAAGTATTATAGAATTCTTTGAAGGCACGTAGCAGACAGTCTGGTCTTTACTCCAAGTTGTTTTAGTATGAAGGCGTTGGTCCTGTGTGCTGTCCAAGGGATACGTAACATTTTCCTCCAGCACCACATTTCAAACGCGTCAATGCGACGTCTGTCTGCAACTCTTAGTGTCCATGACTCTGCGTCGTACGTAAATATGGAGAACACCAGCGTACGAACCAGCCTCTGATTGGCTTTTAATGAGATGCTTCTGTCGTTTCAAAGACACTTCATCTGTCTCATAGCATTTTTGTGGTGTACCTTACTAGATGGTGTGCCTTAAGTAAAATTGTTATAGAAAAGAAACAATTAGACGGGGTAGATAAAATCATTGTACCTACTCACTCACTTAAGAGTCATGCCGTCACCTACTTCACAAACTGCTGTCTTGGCAAACTATATTCTTTTAGACGTAGATATGAACCGATTTAAGAGCACCACTGCATTTCGAGGAAGTAGAAATTTTTGTGATAGAATTGAACATCGTGACAATGATTGTCGTGATAAACAGAAACTTATCTCAAATAATTTTTGCTTGCAGCGAAAGCAGGTCATCTACCACTATCTCTGGTGGCGTGTCCAGTGGCCGACCACCAGTGGTCTGCTATGTATGTTGTGACCCCGGCCAAGCCACAAAGCTTCCATTTGTCCGATGCGCTACAAGAAGAAAGAAGTTGCCACTTCGAGTTCCGAAAAACAGAAAACCAGTCAACATCTGTTCCAGAGCGTTACATGGTGTATTACACTAAGTAGAATTTAATTATCTTTTATATTTGAGTCTGGTTTAGAATGTAGCCATATCAAACAAATCTGTTGTGATTCCTTTGTAAGAGAACGGTTTTATGAACAAGAATCTCTAAATAGTCGCTTGTTTTGATGTAGTTTCCACTGAACAAATCAAATGCTTAACCACAAGGCAAAATTTAAATTTGGAGGTAGTTTCACGTTTGACCTGATAAGTCTTAATGTTTCGTTAGGCCGCAAAATTTTGGAGCAAGGTGGAATAGGGACTAACCAACAACAGGTTAATGCTTTACAATACTTAAACACTTAATCCTGCTCAATTTCAAAATCTGTTAGCAAGGGTGTGGTAAACACTTACCTTGTAGGTAAAGATAGAGAGCGCTTAGGAGTATAAAAAAAGTTGACAACCAATTGAATTAAAACCGGCGAGCTTAAATTGATTTAGTTGACACTTTGAAAACTGTTAATAAGCGATCTTAAAGTTTATTACCAACTGAACTCTAATTAATATTAAAAAAAAAAACAATACAGATTTACATCTTCTTGCGACAGGCACATAAAGATCTAACAGTCAGACCAAACGTTTGATGCGAATCTTGTAGGGTTGAATAATGATAGCGGAGAATAACTCTGACAAACCATGGCATTAACGGATAGGTAATATTCAACACAACGCTCAACAGCATTAGGTATAGGGTATCTGGATTTACCCCGATTGATTTGACATTTGGTATTCAAGACAACTAACTAAAACTCGCAAAAGTATCTACAAGCTTTAAAAATCCAGTGTATCCAACAGAATCACAAAATCAGCCCAATCGGACATTTTACGGTTGAATAGAGGTAAAAGAAATGTTAAAGCTTTTAGTGTAGGTGACTTTGTCTTTGTTAGGAATGAAGAACGACACTAAACGAAACTTGATTCAAAATATAAGGGCTCCTTAAAAGTTACCGCAATTTTAGAAAAAAATAGGTACGAATTAAGACATATCAATGGATCTAATAGGACATATAAAGGAGCTCATGATAGCCTCTGCGAAGTTCCCCATATTCCTGTAGGGTTTCTTGAGGTATATGAAAATTATAACAAGGATGACGTGACGGCGTATACTCATGATAATGATCTTGTTCATAAAACTGGTCCAAACAATATTGATAGAAATGCAGTGTATATTGTAAATAGTTATAACAGTCAGAGTTTTTAATATCTTCGAAATACCTGCGAAGGAGATTCTCTAATCTTGTAATAACTAATGCCACTGTTCATGAAGCTGCATCATCAGCAAAAAAAAAATACGATATAAAGCAAAAATAATAATAATAATAATTAAAGGAAATGGGAGTCTTATAAAACTATGAAAAGAAATCAATGTAAAAAAAAGTAAAAAGTAATTTAACAAAAAATGTAAGATTGACAAAAAAGTGTAGGATTAACAAAAAATGTAGGATTGACAAAAAATGTAGGATTGACAAAAAAAATGTAGGATTGACAAAAAATGTAGGATTGATAAAAAAAATGTGGGATTGACAAAAAAATGTGGGATTGACAAAAAAATGTAGGATTGACAAAAAATGTAAGAAGATTAGAGTCATTGAAGGGAGTGTCCGGTCCAATGACTCAGCTAAAGGTGTTCATTCCGGACTAGCCTTTTGGCTACAGGGATTGCAACCCGGTCTAGCATTAGCTACAGGGATTTCCGGTCTAGCACTGTCAGCTAAAGGGATTTCCGGTCTAGCATTAGCTACAGGGATTTCCGGTCTAGCACTGTCAGCTAAAGGGATTTCCGGTCTAGCACTCTCAGCTAAAGGGATTTCCGGTCTAGCATTAGCTACAGGGATTTCCGGTCTAGCACTTTCAGCTAAAGGGATTTCTGGTCTAGCACATTAGCTAAATGGATTTCCGGCCTAGCACACTCCAGTCTCCGGTTTTAAACTGATGAGAGGGAGCTTAGTACACTCCAGTCTCCGGTTTTTAACTGATGAGAGGGAACTTAGTGCACTCCAGTCTCCGGTTTTTAACTGATGAGAGAGAGCTTCGTACACTCTAGTCTCCGGTTTTTAACTGATGAGAGAGAACTTAATACACTCCAGTCTCCGGTTTTTAACTGATGAGAGGGAGCTTAGTACAATCCAGTCTCCGGTTTTTTTAACTGATGAGAGGGATTCCTAGCTTAGTAGGATCCAGTCTCCGGTTTCAAAACTGACGAGAAGAGTTTAATAGTTGTAGTTGCTGAAGGGGTTACCGGACCAGCACACTATTGTAACATTTCGCTAAAGATCACGCTAATTATAGAGTTGTAAAAAAAATAATAACAAGATTATGTTTAGTTTTCTAAAAGATATGTCAGGATGAACGAGGCGTTCCTTGTCCTCAGATGTATAAAGATGCGCACACGAGGACGTGTGCATGTCAGTATGGCCGTGACGGCGTCCGCGTCGTCAAATGCAAGAATATTATAAAGTGTAAACAACAAATGCACCGCCTGGGCCGGCAAGCGCATCGTTCGATATCCCTACTACTCAACTTGTTTTGCTACCTGTATTAAAGGCTCTGAGCGCCCGCCGATAGGACAGTCTAGGCTCTGGCGTGGCTCGGTACACTTGTTGTATCTTGCTAGTAGCTTATCCTTGACTCTTGGATAATTAATTTGTGCAAACAAGTTAATTATTATTGTCAACTATAAATTAGTCGCAGTACAATTTATAATTGATTATCTACTGCTCAAATTATGACTTATTTGTAGTAAGGATTAATTAAGTTACTTGGAATTGTTAAACGAGAACTAATCATTAATAATGGAAAGCTTTAATAGTGATCTTTTTGATACAAGTTGAACAAAATATAAAGAGCTGTTATATCACCACATCCGCATCTTATTTATCATATCTGACCCTCTTCCTACAAATTCATACTTTCAAGGTAGATTAATGTATCCTAAGCTTTTGAAATAAAGTTCTTTTCTATATCTATCTAGTTTAGCGGGGTACTTGAGCGAGGGTTGGGGGAGGGGGGTTAATTGAGATAAAAACCAAACCATATTATCTTGTAAGTTGGGCCAAACAGTTAATATCTACAAAATTCCATCCATTCCATCGCGGACAAACAACGTGACACGTAATTTGTACATATAACATTTTTTATAAAATATACAGATTATTATAATTAAAAAAGGACAGCCAAAATAATACCTTAACTAAAGTATCTTCACCCCCGTATCCCTGACAGGGTAGGCAGAGGTACAACAAGTGCACCCACGATTTGTCGAAGACACTGGGTTCCACAATGTGATCGGTGGCAAGCCTATCGCCAACTGGGCACTTTTTATCAGAACACTAAGAAAACACATTTTTGAATTGCCCGATTCCGGACCTCGACGAGGAATTGAATCGAACTCGGGACTTCATGTGGTAACTCCGACACCGGACCACTAGACCACAGAGGCAAATAAATTTTCATTTTCATAATTATCATAATTTTCATTTTTTTTTAATCTGACACGTATGAATCGGATTCGTCCACTGAGAGTTTTGTACAAAGGGAGTGATGAGATCGGCCTAAATGAACTACAAGAATATAGCGTCAGCTGAAATTATTAAATTAATTTTATTCACAATAAGTCAATATTAGAATTTAACGGACACTTTTTAATAGCAAATTAATTTTAAAAGGATTTTAGTAGGAAAGTCGTGAAACTAATCAAACTAGTACGCTTTTTCTTATTTCTAATTCAAGCAAAGATTTTTCTTTTCTGCCATAAAGTTAACACTTTCTTTTATTTCTGGCCAACCAAATAAATTATAAAAATGTTGGATAGATAAGACGCAAAATTTTAGACAAACGATTGTATATAAAATGCAACAAAAATGAAAATATTTATTATTATGATCGAAATCTGCAACATAGAAGGCCGTATAAATAAGCACTCTTAGCATCATCCCAAAGAAACAAAAAAAAAAACCATCAAATCTACTTACGCTGTGAGCGAGTAATAAATATTTTATGTAAGCAAAAGTTTTATAATGTTTAAGTGGTTAAAATCAAATAATCTTCATGATAGTAATACAAAAATGAATTATATTTGTGTTGACGATATATTGCGATGTGAGTGGCTAAAATTGAATGTAACAATTGTAAAATCAAGTAATATTTATCTTTGAAGGAGTTTCGTGAATTTTAATATTATAAAAAGTGTCCGTAAATTTTCAGAAGAAGTTAATAATGTATTACAATACGGTAAGCAGCTATCATCATGTATTGCGTTTTAGGCCAAATTTGTATGGGGCCTCATCAATCTCCTTTATAGGTGAGTACTGAGTATTAAAGAAGGCGATTCTAAAACATTATTCGAATAACCTTACAATTCATTAGAATTTTATACTACTAAATATCTACGGATATTCGAATATACAAATTAGTAGTATTAAAACCTGGTCTAAAAGTAAAAAAATTGGTCCGTATTCTCGTAAAAAGTAGACGTTGTACAAGAATACAGACCAATTTTGTATGGAAAAGCGAATGATCGAACTAACTGTTTAATTAGAATTTAAAAACTCGAATATCAATATTAGTATCAAACTATTCGATTATTGGAATCAGTAACAATCGCCCATCTTTAGTGTGTACATATTATTACGAAAAATATGGAGTTTGCTGGTTTTTTCCTTGTATTTGTAGTATTAGACAATATTACTTACTTAATGCCAGAGCTCTAGGTCAAAAGCACCCTATAAATTTTCGAAATATACACTTTTACTACGTTAACCTAAGTCACGTAAAATCTAAGTCTTAAGAGTTTAATAATTTGTTCACAGCTTCAAAGAACTGCAGATCTGAGTATAATATGATTGTAATATAAATTCGATATATCCCCGCGTTCCCAAGACAAAGGGTCTCGGCAGATAGACAGGCAGTCTGTCAACTAATGATCCTATAAGGGCACCGTATTTTTCCTTTGAGGTGCGTAAGCCTACAAGCAAAGTATGTTAGTTTTTTCCTGAATCAATAGTGTTAGTTTGTCATTTTTTCCAGGATAATAAGCGGCAAACTTATTCACGACATTCACGTGATATTACATAGAAATAGCGTCCATGCTTGTCACTGACGTGTTACAGTTTAGGAGGATGTGGCATTACCATCCCACCGCAAACTACTTTTTTGCTGCTACTATCATTGCTACCTTTTACATATCTTGTCCACTCTGACAACTTTTACAGCCCGTCAAATTGTCGGACTTGTTGTCGTTTAGCAAAAAAACATCTAACGTCGGGGTATACAAATCAGAAAAAACGTGATACTTAGCTTAAAACCTAGTTTTATTTGTGTAAATATCTCGCGTAAGTGTTAGAAAATATTATAATATTCAATTACTTTTAAGAACACATACGTATACTTACTGTTCATAGTATCAATTTCACAAAATAAAATCATAGTATCGTTAGGACTAGGTGGAACAGGTATTTGGATCACGTATTTTTACAGACTAGGAATAGATGCACCTAGTCTCTGATAACTGATTTACCTAGTCCGACCCATCTCTACCAAGCCTAGTCTAGTAATAAATAGTCGTGGGCGTTTAAACGATATAGGCTTAAAAAATTAGGCTTTTCAAAATAAGCCTATAAGCGCGCTTACGGATTTAAGCTGTTTTCGTTTAAACGTTGATGTTTAAGATACAAAAATTTAAATACCATATTATCATGTTTGACGAAAAGTAACCTTATTTCAATAACTTTAAAAATCAAAATAAAATAGAATGAAGAACCTAATTTCTATACTCTAAGACTGAATATAATTTTTCATTTTATTAGATTAACAACCTTATTACTATTGCTATAAGAAACGATAACAATTTGGATTGGTTATCGTATTAAGCGTCTAAATTATTTTCTACTTGTTTACGCAATATTTGTGCCGGACTGACTACGCTCCGTTTTTGGTTGGTTAGTACTTTTTACAACGAATTAACAACTTACGTTTTTTCAAGTTCCAGTACGCTTTTCGTTGTTGAATAAATTCGACGTGTTCATCAATTGTTTATTTTACTTAGCGCGCGTACGAATATGACACGAATCTCTTAACAAATTTTCAAAGTAATTTTGTTTATATTAATTATTGAAATTAGGTTATGGATAAAAAAGTGTATATTGTGTTACTATTCATTTCAGATGTTCTCGTGTTACAATGTTATTTACCATACTCCTCGGAAACGGCTTGACCGATTTTTATGAAATTTTATATGCATTTTTTTATACCCCTAAGTGATAAGGGTTGTCCACCCCTAACATTGCTTTTTTATTTTTAGGACAATTTTTTTATTTTTATTTTTTTATAATGTGGCAATAAAAATACATACAACCCTAATATTCATCCTTTTATCATCAACCCCTATTTTTTAATTCAATAATTTATATGGCAAAACAACGTTTGTCGGGTCAGCTAGTATTGTATAATAATTTGTATTGTATTTGATAACACGTTATTTCTATAAGCTAGTAATAAGTAATAACACTAACAAAACTACAAAACATTGAACGCTTTTTTCAGCTCTCGGCTTTATCGGTCGCCACTAATTCACTTAAATCTTCGTTTTATAATCGACCTCAACGATCAACAACTTTTATTTAAAAAGCGTTTAAACGAAAAGCGCTTTTTTAAGCACGCTTAAGAGTATAAGCAAAACGTTTAAACGTGTTAATAATTAAAAGCCGTTTATCGCATCTCTAGTAATAAATAATAATATGATTACTGATTAGGTAGGTTATTGTTAAATTCAATATTATAATAATAATTATTAAATAACAGCCCTTTTTAGACTTATAGTCCAAGGGCAGTCAAAAATAATACCAAATTTCATCCAAATCTGTAAAGTTAGGAAGACATCGTAAAGAACTACTTACTTTCATTTACGTAAATGATAGCGCGATTCATTTTATACTCAGCGCCATCTATTAGCGTAGCTTTAAACTAAGGCACGCAACACCATTCACCAACTAACTTTTAAAACATGCTAAAAATATAGTCCACTGCATTTGCTTGTGTAACATAATTAGATTTTTTACCGACTACAATAAAGAAGTATAATGATTTTATACTTTACTATCGATTTCTTTTTTAGGTTTTACTGTACGATCACGATTGTTGTAAAATATAAATTTATTCCACAACACAACGCAGATATTGTTGGTTTTCGTGCTAGGATGTTGGTTATTAGAGATCCGTACCCAAAGGGTGACAAAAGATCCCTGTTAATATGCTTCCGCTGTTCGTCTGTCCATAACTGGAATTTAACTCTTGAACCTCACGTTCGACTATTCGTTTTCTATTCTATGACAAAAAAATCAGCACTTGAAAGTTTGGCTTTGACTTCTCTTACTGAAAATTTGTTGTGCCCAGCCTGCCTCCTAATAATATGAGATCCTCCAAATGTATATATGTACCTACCTATATGGACAAAGCCGCCATCTGCCATTAGTTTTGAATAAGGTTCATTTTGATATATACTTCGAGTTTACGTATACGATAAAATACGATGTCATATTCGTCACGTGCGGCGGTCATATCCGCAGGGAGCGACGACATTCTTATATCTTCATGCCGCCATTCGCAAAAGATGAAAAGTGAAAACAAAATTGCGAGGACAATTTTACTTCGCCATGTAAACACTTCATTTACATTTGTGAAATATATTACTTGATATATCGCAATTCATAAGTTCGTATCACACGCCTTGTTCTCTCAAAATTCCAAAAAAGCTTTGCATATTTTCTTCTTTATTCTTATAGGTGACTTTTGCTTTTGCCGTAATGCTTATAACTGAGGGAGTATGTGTGGAAACGTATCTACTCGTTGTGGATAACTTTTGGAAATGAAATTTCTTTATCGACGAATGGAAGAAACTTTATAGCAATGTTAAAAAAAATACTTTTTTTTCACGCTCGACCATCACGTGCCATGATGTTTATTGTTAAGTAGTAAATAGCAGAAAAATGATATGTCATAAGAAGTTTCACTTTTTATGTTATACCTAGTAAATTTTTTACTATTACATACATTTTTTTATATCAACGTGAAAATACAAGTTGATAAATATGACGAAGACAGTAAAACGAATTCAGAAGTTGTAAACTATTTCAATATAAACAATTTACAATTAAGAATAAGAACACAAACTGTTTTATTTATCACACAACACTATATAATATGTTATGCAATAAATAACAACAAAAACAAATATGCAGATACGGCAAAAAAGAAACAACAATATCTACAATAAATTACGAAAAGGAAAAAAAGAAACTAAAAACAACATTGAAATGATGATTGAAAATGATTTAATGTGATTGTACAGTACAAAACGCTATAAGTGTGCTTTCGATTAATATACAGTCCAAAGAACAAGTTTTTTATGTTTAATACAATACGTATTCTCTTTGTTTGCTACCTCAGTTTTCAGTCACTTATTAATCAATTTATTATTTTTTTGTGAGAAAGATATACTTCCCGTTTGGTCTCATTTAAATATAAAGATCTGATTCAGGATTCCAGAAACGCAAGAATTTGGAAGTCAACTGTTGTACTGCGTTTAAATTATTAAGTTTACATATTTTGTCGTGTCTTTGTGAAAACGTCATTAACACAATAAAAAAAATTATAGCGCGATCATGACTCTACCTCATAAGTCATAAATTATCATACCTGCCAATGGATGACAATTAACTGTTGCAGAAAAAGTTAAGAAAAAGTATCATACTTTTATATTTTAAGTATCATACTTTCATATTACATTATCAGTGCGTTATTTGCATCCGAATATATTTTACAAAACAAAAAATACAAAAGATAATGAAGGTTTGTCGTCTAGGAACGTATAAGTTATCAAGGTAACTGCTAGTAACTAATAATTTAGACTGCAAACAATCGTCTTCCCCTTGATTGTATCTTTGAAAACCCTGTGTTAGGTCTCTACCAAATTTGAACGAAACCACACGGGAACCACATCCGTTGTCTTTGAGTAATCGGTGCGTATACATAAAAAAACAAGATTCTGACTATTTTAAACCTTCTCCTTTTCTCTATCATAAAATAATAAGTTATTAATATTACGAACAAACAAATATTAAATTTCCTAACTAAGAATGAATTTCACCAAATATTTAAATAAATCTCAGTCGATTTTATAGACTGTGGAGAATACAGAGGCAGTTTATAGCGAGAAAGTCTTGCGTAACTTCGTAAAAGTTAAAAGCTTGTAAAACTGTAGGCCAAGATAATGTGAGAGTTGAGAAACTAAAGTCTGGAGACTTTGTGGAAAAACTCCGAACCAATGAATATTTTATTGAAGCCTTTTTATATAATATAAACTTTTGATTTCACAACTCTAACTCAAAAGCTTAGGTATCTGCTAGCCATCAAGTTCATTTCAGAGCGATAAGTCAGCTTATTGTCAATGTCATAATATAATCATATTTTATACTTATTATACATTTATAAACATGTTAAAATGCACTCTTACAGCTAACGAAATATTTTATGTGACCATAAAAATTATCCCATATTTCATATGCTATAAGATTGATTTTGTTCAAATTAGTTTCCGTTTGTTGAATTCTATATATTAATTCAAAACTTAGAATTAGAGAGACTGGACACACTTTTTACCAGTTCAAAAGCAAACTACTTACAAAATATTGGCAAAATAAAAAAAGCTTTTGCAGAAACTTAATATCATTTATAAAGACATATCTAATGAAACTCCAGACTGCTAAAACTAAAGTGAACTAAACGTCAATGGACGTTTGGTTCCCCAGTTTGTCGCTTGGTACTGTACTTTTACCAACCTGATAATGATACTTGCCAATTTCTAGATTTAACCGAGACCGTCACTTTTATTTATTAAAATATTGTTATTTTCATCTCCACTCTTCTCTCTTCCAGTTCAAAAACTTATCTAGCTCAAAAATTTAATTTAGCGGGAAGTTTCAGGCGTGGATTGCAGGGACAACCGCTTTACAGATTTTTTTATCATATTTTGTCCTCAACACATTGTCAAATCCACCAGGTATAATTTGTTCCCATTAATTGGTGTAATGGTATTTCATTAAACGTTGAAAATTGAGATTTCGAGAACAACTACCTCATCAATACTTTCGTTCGAACTGGAGATTAAACGCGACACTTCATTATATTAACCAAATATATGCCATATGGCTTATATATGGCTCTCCTGATAGAAAGAGAAAACCATCGCCTATATTCTCCACCTATTGCTATTCATGTGGCGGACATTAGCCTATACATAAGTTTGTCGGCTACCTTATATCCCAAACCGGGACCGGGACCGGGATATTGTGTTAATGACAGTGACAAGCACTGAGGAAGATGAATGAAACGTGCGTTAATTACATGATTTGTTACTGCTTTTGCTTCTGACGTGTAAGAAAGTGTGGTGGAAGTGAGTGGACTATTGTGCCGCTGTAGTCTTCTCAAATTTTCACCTCTTGGGTAAGTTTGCCCCATTCCTTACACCATCTTTCATTTCAGTTGCATCACAGCAGTTCCATATAAGGTTTCGCGGAAATTTTGCAAATTAAATACCATAATTTCTTTATTCAATATTTTATATTAAAACACTTGTACTGTTTCACGATAGTTTATTGTGAAACAGTACAAGTGTTTTGTCAACATATAGGCTACATATTATCACGCTATCACCTAGCGGCCATGCTGTGCGGAGTAAACGACGTCCACACGGACGAAGTCGCTTGCAACAGCTAGTTAAAAATATTTGAAGAGAGAGTTTTTTTTTGCTCGCTAACCCGATTTATAATAAAACTGTTCTTAAAAATATTTCGAGAGGCCGTGATAATAATAACTGTTAAAAGTTATTAAAACTATTCTAGAGGACTTTTTTTGGTAGCTTCGTGTTTTTACTGCTTCTAAATACTTACTATATATATATAGGCTACTGATATAATATAACATAATTAAATAACTGTAAAATATTAATTAACTTTAAAAACATAACATTTAAACTAATTTAACAATAATTTCCATGCCTAGTTTACACAGGCATATTTTAAGGCTATTTAGTTTTTGGATCAGGACCAGTCGGATACGAACAAAATCTTTTTACACTTAATTTTAGCAAACTAAATATCTAAATGGTAACGTTTTAAATGAAAGAAAGGTTACTTATATGGTTTATTTGCAAACAATTAAGTTTCTTACAAGTTACTAAAATGAGCGTATCCCCACTTATTTTTCCCTATTTAATATTATAATTAGGAATGTAAGTTTGTTTGATACGCTTTTATGCGAAAACTACTGAACCGATCATCATAAAACTTTGTACACATATTCTTGGAGTTATTAGAAGTAATATAGGATGACTTTTTATTAAAAAAATACTTATGTAATGACTTAAATGCGAGCGAAGCTGTGAGTGGGTAAAAACTAGCAAATAAAAAAAATACCAAACATGTTCTACCAAATGTGGCGTGCAAATACTTAAAGATTTGATATGAGTTTAATATACAATAACTTAGCAATTTTAATTAAATAGATATAATAAAAAAATAATATTACACAAATGACGTGATTACTTCAAATTTTCATTGACGTTAAAAAAGTGTATATGGTGTGTAAATAAAACCCTGTCCGATCGCCAAAGGCATTATTTGGTAGCTTCATACAAACATATTTGTATCATTATTTTATGGATACTGATACATAAAATTTCAAAATATTCGCTTGATTTAAGGGTAAGTTGCTCAATTTTAGTACTAAAATGAGGCATTTTAAAATACGATATTTTTCTTATTTTAATAAAAATAATTATTTTATTATTTTGATAATTGATTTGATAATTGATGATTGTCTATGACAGACCTACCTATATACCTCTTTCAGATCGGACAGGGTTTTCTTTACAACCTGTATATTATACTTATTTTGAATTAAAATATTCAATTCAGATTTAGTCCATTCATTCCGTCTCTGATCATAACTTAAACCTAATTATGACGCACCTGTAACTAAACATCGACAACATATATAACTGTACAAAAATAAAATAATTTCTAATGTATAATATTATGTATTCTTTGTTTTATATCAAGTACCTACTCAAAAGTATATCTTTGGTTATAAATCGTCAAATACAATTGCATATACAAGAACTTATTTGTAAAATATGTTTAGAATGAAAAGGGTTAAACCCTTCTCATGTGGATTTGGATATAAAGCGATTAAGTTGTCGAAAAAATCTTAATATCAATTTATTATATAAACAAGTAGACCTGAAACTTTTCTGTGGATTTCTTATCATTTATTTATCATTGACTATGCATTGAAAAAGATTTACGCCTGTCGTATTTGCTACTGGACGTAGCACATAGTGGACCCTATTAGAGGGTTTACATTTACATAAAAAGTCAGTACAGGATTACTTTTTGTTCTCCTTTATTTGCCTCATAAAAGACTAGTTTATGTAATGAATTTTGTCATGAGTTCCGCCGCCGTGTTTCGGCTAAGCTACGATACGATATACGATACAGCCTAACGGCCTGGCCACGGTAAATGCGCGCTTGCGATTTTTCGCGCGGCGCGACCGGCGAAGCTTCTAGCGTCTGAAACAAATGCATGGGAAAGTACTAAACATGGCACGCGGCGCAGCGACCGGCGGGGCGATGGACCAATTTTGACGAGCGAATTGGGCGCGCGGTACGGGACGCAGCGAGCGAGTGAAAAAAGTATATGAACCAGCACAGAGCATGATGGTAGCGGAGTAGATAGCGTATAGTCTACCACCTTTTGGTACCACCGCCTTACCTATTTTCGGTACCACCGCCTTACCTATTCCTGCCGTAATAGCGTCAGTGCTTGTCGCAGTCGTGTTCCAGTTTGGAGGGTAAGGTAGCCGGTAAACTTATGCATGTGGCATTAGACCTCGCCACAAGATAGCAACGCACCATTAACATCTTTGGTGTCTATAGGCGATGGTTGACTCTTCCCATCAGGAGACCCATCTGCTTGTTTCCTATCTTATGATATAAAAAAAAAGTCTAGGAACCAGAATGGTTTAGTTGTAGATGTCGAGAAAATACTCTATGAACATTTTAACTTTAATTTTCAAATACTTACTAGGCCAGTAATTTTTAAGTCTGGTCACCACATCATAAGTATAAATAAAGTCTAGAGATACAATTTTTCTTTCTTCCCACAATGTTGAAGATTCATCAGTGTCGCCAAAAAATCTATATTTTTAAACTAGAAACGCCATTACGTCGATAGTATCGATAGTATTGAACGCTGCAAGTAAATAAACCATCGATTGCGTCGATAGTATCAATGTATCAATGTGTAATTGGAAATAAACAAAGTATTGATTTTATCAATAGTTTTATTAGACAATACTGCATTGACTATCGATATAATCGATACTATATTCCAAACTATCGGTTTGTACAATCGATAGCATCGGTCAGTATTAGAATAAAGTTGACTATCGATAGTTTTTATAGTATTAATGGTATCGATATAATTGTGATTAATGCAATATTAAATAGCAATACTATCAATAGTATCGATATTTTTGATAGTTTATTTTTTAATAATGAATATTATCGATGTTTTCGATTGTATTGCTGTTTATTGATAGTGTTGTACTTATTAAGGTAATGGACTATAAATAAACACTATAAATAAAAGGTTTCGAGTTTCGACACTCATTCCAAAAGTTTTTCTTGATGATACGTACTATACGTATTTCTCATATTTCTTGTGAAACTCTACGTCTATACTATACCCCGATTTTTATTTAAGTCATGTAAGTTGAAAAAGACATCTTCCTCTCGGACTAGACTCGTCGCGGCGGAGAACGCAAGTTCCCGTGGCCTGAAAATTCGCGCGCGCGAATTTTCGCCTCGCTTGCCGCACCGCCGCCGCCTCCGCCGGTTCGCGTGGCTGGGAGGTAAGCCGAAACACGACGGCGACAAGCAGTATCGACTCAAAAATCTACTAAGTAAAATAAACGAAATACTGCAATAGAGATAGGCGAAGTGGTAGTTACTAAGCTGTCCGAGCTATCACAGAGTACTTACTAATATATTGTTACGAATAATCTAGAAGCGTGTAGAGTTGAAGCGCGCGCGCGCTAACTATCTAGAAATAAAAGAAAGAGATAGCTACTCCTATTGACAAACAAATAATTGACGTGGGCTATGCCATAATAGACTTTGTGGGATATAGCATAAGGTTGAAAGTAGCGTGTACTAGGATTTATGATTCATAACATATTTACGATAAAAAGTGATTCCTTGTTTCCCGATACATTTAGATTTTTCTGGATCCAGCTAGGACTTTACCCTGCCTATAAATAGAGTGTGTTGACAAACACAAGGCAGTTTTTATCAAGCGATCGAGAGCGATACATCAAGTGACCAGTGCGAAGCGAGAAGTGTTTTATTGTGTAGTGTTCTAAGTTCAGTGATAGTACAGCGAGTGATTAGGGTGTAAAGTGTATTTTAGTATTACGTTGTGTTGTGTTATGTAAATACACGGATTTAATATAAGTGGTGTTTTCTTACAAGTATGAATCCGAGTACGTAACAAAATTAAGTCATTTCAGGACATATTTAGCATTGACTTATTTCTTCCCATCTACCTGAGAGACAGGAAGTTCTGCCTGCTATACAGAATTATACTGCGTGAGATACGCTTACGAGAAAAATGATATTTGTTGACGTCTACTGATATTTTATCTTAATAAATAGGCATTGAGTTACTATCCCGCCACATTGGTCGAGTGGTTGCGAACCTAATTACGAATCGATGGGGTACGGGTTCGATTCCTGACAGGAACAGACATTTGTGTGATAAGAATAAATGTTTGTGTTTCCGGGTTTTGATGTTTATTGTGTACTACTAATATATAAAATTTCTATGTATTAGTAGTATCGTTGATTAACACCAATATCACAAGCAATGGGAAATATGCATAAAAAATAAAATGACCTGATTTTTTTTTCCTGAGCTTTAAGGTCCGGTATTACACTCAATTCGTTATTTTCTAATTTAATATGTATTTAATTATTTAAAACATAAATCAAAAAGTGAAAAATTTACGAGTGAAATTCAAATTTGTAAAATGTCCCACCATCGTTTTTTAATAGATAGAGTGATTCAAGAGGAAGGTTTTTATGTATTATAAATATAAATAAATAAATAAATATTCATGGGACAAATTACACTTACTGATCTAAACCCAAAGTAAGCAAATTATTTGCTCGTGTTATGGGTGTTAGTCAACGATACTAATACATAGAAATACATATATAAATACTTATACATACATAATAAACACCCAAACTCGAAAATACAAACATTTACTCTCATCACATAAATGCTTGTCCCCATCGGGGATCAAACCCGAGCTTCATTGATTGCGTAGTCAGGGTCGCTAACCACTCGACCAACGGGGCGGAGGCAAATTATAATATCCATTATATAGAGAAATATTGTTATGAATATATTTAGCAAAACAACGTTTGCCGGGTCAGCTAGTAGCTAGTAGTATCTATAACAGACAAAAATAAATTCTTGAAATCATTTCTCTAAAGGTTTTTGCCGCCGTCTACATAGACATGTAAGAACTACTTTCATAAAACTTACTAAGAAGCCCGCCATGTAAAATTCAATTTCGTACGCTCAATGGCGTCGTACTGGGAATTTAGTGGCAGTTATATTTTTGATCATAATATTTTATCGACTTAGCTAAGCCATTTTTTATTTATTGGCAATGGAATAGTCTAGGACTATTTGCGGTACTCAGAAATATTCATATTATCTATACATGTAATAAAATCGTAGGAAAGTCAAAACTGTACATTGAATATTTTTTTAAAAGAATACTTGGGGCGTGATCTACAATCGATATCGAAGCCAAAAATATAGTTTTTAGAATTTTTGTCCGTTCGTCCGTTTTTCCGTTCGTCCGTTCGTCCGTTCGTCCATTCGTCCGTTCGTCCGTTCGTCGGTTCGTCCGTTCGTTGGTTCGTCCGTTCGTCCGTTCGTCCTTTCGTCCGTTCGTCCGTTCGTCCGTTCGTCCGTTCGTCCGTTCGTCCGTTCGTCCGTTCGTCTGTTCGTCCGTTCGTCCGTTCGTCCGTTCGTCCGTTCGTCCGTTCGTCCGTTCGTCCGTTCGTCCGTTTGTCCGTTTGTCTGTTTGTCTGTTTGTCCGTTTGTCTGTTTGTCTGTTTGTGTGTTTGTCTGTATGTATATTCGGGGTAAACTCAAAAAGTACTGCATGGATTTACTTCAAATTTTGCATGATGAGGTCGGATCAACATAAAGGCTACTTATTATATCTACGGGGGACAAGCTGTGTGGAGTAAACGAAGTCCGCGCGGACGAAGCCGCTGGCAACAGCTAGTAAGAAAAATGCTTAAAATTAATAAGCATCGTCATGGCCATAGTCCCTGTTATTTTACACAAAGGAATTGGTTATTTACCTGTATACAATGATATTGAGAAGATTTAGTTCAGTTAATGAAAATTAAATATTGTTTATACTACACCTATTCGGAAAGCACATTAGTTCTTACTTGAAAAACGAGGAGAAAGTACCTAATTCCAAGCGAACCAATATGCGGGCGGCAAAAATGTATGGGATTTACTTTCTCCCCTTGGGGAGAAAGTAATTTTCTCCCCTCCTTTAACTTTTTAAAATTCATAAGTTTGTATCTCGAAGCACATCAAAATGTTACTGGCCACTAGCATTTACTAAGGAAACTTGGCAGTATGTGCTTTATTTCATTTGCCTCCTCAATATTAAAAAAAAAACGATTGTACGCGCGAATTTTCTTTTTTATTGTATCTTCTTCTTACATTCTGTTCTGATGTCTATGTCTAGTAGCGAGAATGAAGATTTATTTACGCCACCTGAATTAAAAGAAGCTGCTCAAACAGTCATTTCAAACCTTTTGCCAGAAAAGTCCAAGTATAAGTACAACAAAACATATGAAGAATTTATGGAGTTTCAATAATTGTAATAATTTTAATATAAATTTTAACTAAAATGTTTTTATTTTCTTTATTGGTGTAGTATAAAGCAGTATGTATCACTCGGGAGAAAATGCGATACCTAACTTGAGTGTATTGAGGCCCTCAGCTGGGTGTATTGAGGCCCTATTCCTGGCTTGACAGTTCGTAAGAGGCAAACGATTGACAAAAGAGTCACTATCACGTGGCCACTAGGTGATAGTTCTGCATTGTCTCGCCCGGGTCTGGTGTCGCTGCCTACCTATTCCTGTCGCAACACCGTCAGTGATTGTAAAGTTGTCTCCTTTACCGTCCGTAAGAGGGACAACTGCAACCATAAAGTTTCAGAGCGATTTCAAAGTAACAATTAAATATTATATAATAAAAAAAGTAGTTGAATTTCAAACGTACTACAGCAATACCATTAAAAATTTAAATATATCCTACTAATATTATAAATGCGAAAGTTTGTGAGTATGTATGTATGGATGTTTGTTACTCTTTCACGCAAATACTCCTTATTTTGGTATGCAGAATGCTGAAGATCCAGAATAACACATAGGCTATTTTTTATCCCGGAAAAGTTAGGTGATCCCGCGGGATTCACTAAAAACTTTTATAATGCAGCGGGCTGCACGCTGCAGCTAGTATTTCAATAAAGTTTCAATAATCCGTACTTTAATACTAATATTATAATCTCTGTCAGTCTGTCTGTTACGCTTTCACGGCTAAGCCGCTGGACCGATTTTCATGCAGTTTGGCATAGACATAGTTGAAGATCCGGGGTCTAACATGTGCTATTTTTTTCAAAAAACCAACCCCTAAGGGGCTGAAATAGAGGATGAAATTTGTATGAAAAACTATATCGACGAAATGTTAATCTACTCGCGGGGGAGAGATTTAAGAATAAGAGAGACAGTAAACTTGCGGGGCGCTCTTTTGTTGTTAGGTATGTTTCATCGGAAATAATATGGAATCCCTATTTGGGGAAACTCAATTTATAAAATTCAAAAGAAATGTATATCTTCAACATGTAATGTCAATCAGCTACTCTTGTTAAGGCGAGGTATTTCGACGCGCATCAATTCTATAGGAAATGGGTGGCGCGGTATGTTTTGAAACCGCTGAGAAACTTGTTATTTAGCGGACAAATAAATATCTATACCTGAAAACCAAAATTTAGCACATTCTTTTTGTATTTACAACTAAATATCACCATATAAAAATCATGTGGAAGATTAGAAATATGATTAGAAAATTATTTGTTTTAGAGATTTTTTTAGCCTGTTTTCGAAATTTTATATAATCAAGTAAAGTACATTCTATTATGTAACAAGTTAGCACTTTCCTTAGATAATATCTTCAGGTATTTCGTGTAATTTTTGTAAAATTATTATTTAACAATTAATACAAAAAAAACGTGATTAAACAAACCAGTTTTTTCCCGTTTGTAGCAATGTCTCGGCTTAAATTCTCTTTAAAACTCTTTAGAATATTACTTTTACTTTGTCTATATATTTGGTGGTATGTGTCTTCGTAAAAACACATCAACAAATGTAAAAAAAACAACTGCTGAAGTATTAGGGAACTCGTATTTTAGAAACTGTGGGAAACTGCATGCCTAGCTAGACTTAATATATTCACTTTGAAAATAAAATTAAAGGGGGGGGGGCTCCCATAAAACAAACGTGTCATTTTGCCGTTTTGTAAAGGTGATGGTACGGTACCCTTCGTGCGTGAGTCCGACTCGCGCTTGGTCGGTTTTATTTATAGCGCTGATATTGAGTAGATAGCGACCCTTTTTACATAATCGGTAGGGTCCGGGTTATATTCCCGCGAAAGGGACAAACACATATGTGATGGACGTATATATTTGTGTTTTGGTTTCGTTTATTAAATATATTTCAGTATGTATACACGCATTTTTATGTACCTCAATCTCTTAACTAGAGCACAATAGATTTTCTTTTATAGAAGAGGGGGCAAACGAGTAAGAGGTGCGCCTGATGGTAACTGATCACCGCCGCCCATGGACATCCGTAATACCAGAGGTCTTGCAGTTGCGTTGCCGGCCTTTAAGAATGATCAAGCTCTTTTCTTGAAGGTCCCCTAAATCGTATCCGTTCGGAAACACCCCTACCGGTAATTGATTCCACAACATAGTGCGAAGCGAAATACGATAGAAGACGCAAAGTGAACCTATATCTCTGCGCAATGGCAAAGAGTCAAGCTGTTTCTAATTAGCCTGGTCGTCAACGATTCAAACCGCTCTACGCTGGATGCGATCAGGAGGAAGAAGCTGGTACTGGGAAGCTCTCCCAGAGATGAGAACAGTACTCAGATATTATGACACATTAGGCCAGTTGTTCGTTTTTACAAATTGCCTGGTAGAATATATATTTCTAGATTAATACGTGAAGCTAAAAGACGATTACGTGAACGGCGGAGCTTGAAATTTGGCACAGTTGAAATTTATATTGTCGGAGACTAGAGAAACCTAATTTTTTTAAATGTTTACTACACTAGCGACCTGCCCGCGGTTTCACTCGCGTAACTTTTGATCTCGTGGGAATATCGGAAAAGCTTATATACTAAAACCTTCCTCAATAAACAATCTATCTATTTAAAAAAATCGCATCAAAATCTGATGCAAAGTTTTAAAGATTTAAGCATATATGGGGACAGACAGAGAAAACGACTTTGTTTTATACCATGTAGTGATTAGAAATGTATCAAATTATGAAAAAATAAGTATTACACATTCTACATTCATGTGAAATACATGATAATATACACTCTTATTATTTTCTTTACGGCTAAAGTCAGTAGTCGAATTTAAAAGAGATATTATTATTTAGTCTATAGTCAAATTTCAACCACAGGACGATTGCTTGTAAATATAAATATACATTTACTATTTGATTCGTCTAACTCCTGGTGCACACAACGTGAGGTTTCCGGCGACTGGGACCGCATTAACTGGAACCGTTGTCCCAGTTGCCGGATTGATTTAATTTTAATATTTTTATTTCCGGCAACTCGGACCACGCGTAAATTAGTAAGTCTTTTATTCAAGTTCATACAGTACACTCAAAAAAAAATATTTAAAGTAATAATAAAAAAAACCTTTTTTATTAAAAAAATATTTATTTAATATTTAATATAAATACTGAAATATATATAATAAACACCCAAAACCAGAAATACAAACATCTATGTTCATCACACAAATGTTTGTCCCTGTCAGGAATCGCACCCGAGCTCCGTCGATTCAAGGGGCGGTCAAATTATTTAGTTACTAGCTGCAGCGTGCAGCCCGCTGCATTATAAAAGTTTCTGGTGGATCACCTCCGGGATAAAAAGTAGTGTATGTGTTATCCCAAAAAACATCTACCTGTGTGCCAAATTTTATTAAAATCCGTTCAGTAGTTTTTGCGTGATTCAGTAACAAAGATCTATTCAAACGTCCAAACTTTCGCATATATAATACGAGCTGCAGCGTGCAGCCCGCTGCACTAAATATTTTTTTGGTGAATCTTGCGGGATCACCTAATTTTTCTGGGATAAAAATAGCCTATGTGATATTCCAGATTATCATCTATCTGTGTGCCAAATTTCATTCAAATCCGTTCAGTAGTTTTTGCGTGATTCAGTAACAAAGATCCATTCAAACATCCAAACTTTCGCATATATAATACTAGCTGCAGCGTGCAGCCCGCTGCACTATAAAAGTTTTCGGTGAATCCTGCGGGATCACCTAATTCTTTTGGGATAAAAATAGCCTACGTTATATTCCAGATTATCATCTACCTGTGTGCAAAATTTCATTCAAATCCGTTCATTAGTTTTTGTGTGATTGAGTAACAAGCATCCATCCAAACATCCAAACTTTCGCATTTATAATATTAAATTAATTAATAATATAGATTGTTTGAAATTGTTAAATATTTTTGGCAGGATTTACGTGTTTAATAAAAAATAACAAAAATTGTGCATTCATCGAAGTAATATAAATTATATTTATGAACCAAAGAGTTTTTTTTTTTTATTTTACGTTAAACATTGTTTCGTTTGACTGTACTACTTTTGGATTGAACAATAGATTTTTAAATTAATTTGTGCGTGGTCCGAGTCGCCGGAAGAAAAATATTAAAATTAAGTCAATCCGGCAACTGGGATCGCAGTTACAGTTAATGCTGCGATGGAGATCACCACATATTGCAAGTTAACAAACCTATGAATCGTGGTGAACTGGATCGTGTTATGTTTTTCTTCACCTACCTCCCAAGAGAATCGGCATGACGCGGCGCGGGCGTTGCGATACTGCAGCTAAAAGAACAGTCAAGTGCGAGTTCCGTGGATTCCGTATTTGAAGTTTGTATTTTTGGAGTTTACTCCTTAAGAATCGGTCTTGTGATGTAGGGCGCCCGGTATGAGAAAAATGTGAGGAGTAAAATCTACTGAACGAATGACCTCGTTACGTTTTTGGTGCGCAACCTATCGTGCGCAACTTTCTAATTTGGTGTGAGCAGTGCAGCTACATTGTGCGTTAGTTTTGCGTCTGTTTTGACAATCATACTTAAGGAGTAAACTCCAGTCGTGTGTCGAAGCTGACACACACATTTTTTTAATGTAACTAAAAATTTGCGATTTTCAGATTTTGTTTTAAAAATGTATTTTCTAACACAAATAAGGACATGTTTCTGAATTAAATATTATTATTATTATTAATGCGGCCCCAGTTGCCGGAAACCTCCACAACGCATCTGCCTATTTCATAAAAATATGGACGTGACGATATTTTTTATTTTTATTTTTTTATTTATAGTAATTCAATAATTTGAAAAACCGGTCAATTGCTAGTTGGACTCGCATACAGAGGGTTCCGTGTATTTTTCGTAATGTAACTAAAAATGTACGGTTTGCGGATTTTTTCCTTCACATGTGCTGTGAAAACATTCGACAATTTTTGTTGCATATTTTGCGATTCAAAAAGGGAATCAAAACCTATAGGTTACTTCCTGTTAACCTAGAATTATAAAATTTGGCAAGAAACGAAGTCTTACAGCACATGTAAAGAACAAAATCTGAAAATCGCAAAATTTTAGTTACGTTAAAAAAAATACAAGCTTTAAATACGGAATCCTCGGTATGCGAGACAAACTAGCACTTGACTGTTTTTTAGCTGCAGTATCGCAACGCCATGCCGATTCTTTTGGGAGGTAAGTGAAGAAATTATAACGCGATCCAGTTCACCACGATTCACTGGTTTGTCAGTTTGCAAGATGGGTGGTAATCTCCATCGGAACATTTCGTCTGCATGATACCGATGAGATGATCGCTTGTTTCTAATGAAACATTGACTTGCTCGCCCGTGGTATGTAAGTGCTACGAAGATCACATTACCACATCACACGGAACTACTGCTGAGAATTGATTGGAGATGACAGCCCTGAAAAATCCCTGACCCTGGAATAGGCTAGTTTGAGTCGACTAATCACTAGACTTAGAAACAGTCACTTGTGCTAATACCCGGTTTACATTTTGATTAGCGGGAGTACGAGTGTTGAGCAGTTGTGAGTGATATAAGATATTGCGAGAAGTCAGTGAGAGTTGCGTCCAATACTGTTTGGCCACCATGATTAGTACTTTAAGCTTCAGACGTCGAAACATGGATGAAAAACTTAACAATGCTAAACGCTTATCACTAAACAAACACGTCCATACATGTTTATGGTCCGGCAAGTCGCGAGTCAGATGTAAAGCCCCGTTTTCACTTTTATTAGTAGGAGTGTGAGTGTTTAATGCAGGTGCTTAGTATTAAGATAAAAATACGTGAAGACAGCCGTAGATCAGTGCGAGTGATAAGTAATAAGCATCTATTCACTTTTATTACGCTGATTACAAATCACTCGCACTGATCCACGACTATTTTCACGTATTTTTGGCTTAATACTAAGCACCTGCATTAAACAATCGCATTCGCACTAATCAAAGTGAAAACGGGGCCTAAGATGAGCGTGCGGGGCAGGGTTACTCGCAAAACCATAGAACACGCTTCTGTTGACCCCGGTTACACTTTGACTAGTGTAAGTGCGAGTGTTTAATGCATGTGCTTAGTATTAAGAAAAAATAATATGTGTAGATACCCGTTGACTAGTGCGAGTGATTATGATTATGATTATCAGTGTCTATTCACTTTCATTACACTGTTTACTAATCACTCGTTCTAATCAACGGTTTTTCATACGTGCTTTTTGCTTAACACTAAGCACCTGCATTACACATTCGCACTGGCATTAATCAAAGTGAAAACTCGAATTAAAGCACTCAGTATACAACATTGGGAGCATTGGAGCATAAGATATCGTTTATCATCATAGTAGGTACATAAATGATTTCCCATGTATCACGCATTAAGCATTTGCGAGAAGTGTCACGTAGAAGAGTCTGAACGCACATTTTTTATTTTCGGGTAGATAACTTTACCACGCACAAAATGTCGCAAGCAATAAAGAATCCGTGTATTACAATAATAATTACTTACTAGTTTTTTTTATGTTATAAGATAGCAAACAAACAGATGGCAGGGATGATAATACCACTGTTTACTCCACTGGGTAAAAGGTATTAATTTATTTTATTTTGGTTTATTAATATTTGTTTTATATTAGTATTTTTTATTTGTTTTATAGTAGTATTAGTATAATATTTGTTTATTTTGGTTTATTATTATTAGTATTGGTTTATTAATAACATCAAATAACGAAATATCGAATTTTATATTAATATTAAATACAAAATACAAAACTTATTACACTTTATTGTATATTAAGCAACTTCACTTCTCAAAAACCTTAAAAACAGCAAAGAAAAATATCGACACGCGGGATTTGAACCTGCGACCATTTCCCTAAAGCCGGGACGCTCTTCCGCTGAGCTAGTGTCGACAGGCTCGAGGCAGCGAAATTCTTCTTTGCTATATGATCGATAACACAAAAATAATTAGAAATACGAAAGTACTGATCAAAATTATAAATGTGAATTTCATCTGTAACGATGAACTCATTTAACTAGTTATACGTATGTATAGCTAGCGATCAGTACAATCGACGTAATCGATCATATAGCAAAGAAGAATTTCGCCGCCTCGAGCCTGTCGACACTAGCTCAGCGGAAGAGCGTCCCGGCTTTAGGGAAATGGTCGCAGGTTCAAATCCCGCGTGTCGATATTTTTCTTTGCTGTTTTTAAGGTTTTTCCAGATTCCCAAGCACGGGGTGAGTGCTATAACACAAAAATAATTAGAAATACGAAAGTACTGATCAAAATTATAAATGTGAATTTCATCTGTAACGATGAACTCATTTAACTAGTTATACGTATGTATAGCTAGCGATCAGTACAATCGACGTAATCGATCATATAGCAAAGAAGAATTTCGCCGCCTCGAGCCTGTCGACACTAGCTCAGCGGAAGAGCGTCCCGGCTTTAGGGAAATGGTCGCAGGTTCAAATCCCGCGTGTCGATATTTTTCTTTGCTGTTTTTAAGGTTTTTCCAGATTCCCAAGCACGGGGTGAGTGCTATAACACAAAAATAATTCACTTCTCAATTTCACAAACACGAATGCCTGGAAACATATTATCTGTCAGGCCTTTTATAATATTTTATTCTAACAGTTTATACACTTAATTATTACCTTAATCAAATTGTTCACTTTATTTCAGCCCAGAAATCATATTAATTTAAAATATGTTAAATAATTAACAATTCTTAATATTTCATTAGATAATAAGTAAAATTAACACTTCATCTTTATCTTGACATAACAATTTAGAAATTGATGGCCGCATATACTCCTTTTAAATATGTTTGTGTAAAATATTGTCAACACCACTTACATATAAGAACTACATCGACACACCGATGTCAGACTGTCATAATATACTTTTATATTACTTACCTATACATTATTAGATAGCAAACAAGAAGATGGCTCTGCTGTTGGAAAGAAAAACTATTACGTACGGATACCGAAGGTGTTAATGGTGCGTTTGGCATCCATGTAGCGAGATGGCAATGCCACATGTATAAGTTTACCGGCTACTTTTCCTCCAAACCGGAAAACGACATTGTCAAGCACTGAACCTAGTGCGGTAGGAATAGGTAAGGCGGTATTACCACATATCCAGGCGAGACGTTCTAGAACTCTACCAGCTAATAGTCACGATGGTAGTGATAGGAATAACCACTGACCTATCGTTCGCCATTTACTAACTGCCTAATAGGATTTCAGATGGTCTTTTATTCAAAGGTGGTCCGAACTAACATTAATGGAAAGGATTTGTATTTTATTAGCAGATCATTATACTAGTAGTATATTACTGGTATAATGACCTGTTTTCAAGATAAAAATTTGTTCATATTTTATATAGCGTAATAAGAAAGAATTAACAAGTTTATATCTTGTCTTTTAAAAACTGATTTAAACTAAAAAGTGAATCAGAAAAAGGTAGTCCAAGACGCAAATAGTATTCAGCCAGCGAAGGCGGTAGCGTTAATTCAATTGGGGTACCGTCTAGGAGATTCAGGTCATTTCCTTCACCTGTAAATAAAATTAAAGGTGCTTTTAAGGGCTGCTGTCTTTTGTGCAGCTGCTTAACATTTGAGGAAAAGGCTTTTTAATTTGTTACTTTAAATGTGCGGCCATTTAATATAGAGGATTCCATGTTGGAACGAAGTTCCTTATCGCGCGTTGTGAAAGGGGGCTAGACGGAAAAAATTCTTATGAAAAGTTGTCACGATACTTTTTGCTATAGTAAGGTATTGTAAGCACAGAAATATCCAGCCACTTCCCTTTAGCTCGTGCATTGAAAGTGAAAGAGTCTATCTACTATTTGATGGAGTTTACTTTTTTCTAGTGCCAAATGTTCGATATTTACACAGAATTTTGGCCGAATGTCGAATTTCGACCAAAAGTTGAATTTCGACGGACAGTCGAATTTCGAACGAGTGTCTAAATTCGACCGAGTGTCGAATTTCGATCGGTTGCCGAGTTTCGACCGGGTGCCAAAATTCGAGCGCGGGTCAAAATTCGACCGGGTGCCGAAATTCGACCGCGGATCGAAATTCGACCGGGTGCCGAAATTCAACCGTGGGTCAAAATTCTACGAAGTTCCTTATCGCGCGTTGTGAAAGGGGGCTAGACGGAAAAAAATCTTACGAAAAGCTGTCACGACACTTTTTGCTATAGTAAGGTATTGTAAGCTGTGCGGCGTGCGGATGTTTCACTGTCTGTCTGTCTGTCTCTCTCTCTCTTTCTCTCTCTCTCTTATAGAAAGCAAGCCAGATATTTTCATTTCTATTTCGTACTGAACAGTGTGGTGTCGCGACGATTATTTTTGTTGAGTGTATACAGGTTTTTTGTAAATAATAATAAAAGGAACTTCGTTCCATCCGGGTGTCCCTTGACACCTCTCAAGTTTTTTTAAAGAAGAAATGTAAAGAACGTTGTTGATCGGGCCTCCCTTTGAAGAATATATCATCTGCCGTTCTGCCAGGCATTTCATAAGAGGCGATAGATTGGCTATGCTATCACTACCATCGTGGCTACTAGTAGGAAGAGTTTGGTATTGTCTCACCCGGATCTGATACCACCGTCTTACATATTCCTGTCGCAATAGCATCTGTGCTTATCACTGTCATGTTCTAATTTGATGGGTAAGTTAACCGGTAAACTCAAGCATCTGCCATTAAGATTCCGCCATAATAACCAGAACGCGCTATTAACATCTTCGGTGTCTATAGGCGATGGTTTCTCGTTCCACCAGGAGAGCCATCTGCTTGTTTGCTATCTTATGATGTAAAAAAGGACTTCACACAAAGGGAGATTTATGACCAACTTCATGCATATCGTTGAAATTCACGTGATTGCGTACGTACGCATCATTAAATTCGCTCTGCCATTTTGTCCCTAACGCGTAAAATGAAGAATAATTTTAAAAAATATCACCTGAATCGGAATTTTGAATTTAACATTTGAATAACAAAAGAGAAAAGGTTAAATTATAATAATTACATGTGAGAAAAAAATGCATTAAAAAATAATATAGTAACAAAATAATAGCAAATTCGTGGTGTGCAGTTCAGCATTTAACTTCTATTCACATACTTACTAGCTGACCCACGTTGTTTTGCTATGCGAATTACTTGTATTGAATATTTTGGTGGGGTACTTGAGAGGGAGGGGGGGGGGGGTTCCACATAAAAGATAGGAAAATCCTATCTTCTAAGTGGAACCAAACAGTAGATATCTATACAATTTCATTTAAGACGGTTCAGTAGTTCAGGAATCCATAACGGACAAACAACGTGAAACTATATTTATATATATTAAGATTAATAATATTTATGCGTATATGTATTTGATTCGCCCGAAGGAAGTCGCAGGTAAAAGCTAGTATGTAATAAATAAATAAATAAATAAATGAATATTCAAGGGACAAATTACACTAACTGATCTAACCCCAAAGTAAGCAAATTATTTGCTTGTGTTATGGGTGTTAGTCAACGATACTAATACATAGAAATACATATATAAATACAAGAATATATTTAATATACATACACCCAAACCCGGAAATACAAACATTTATGTTCATCACACAAATGCTTGTCCCCGTTGGGGATCGAACCCGAGCCCCGTCGATCGCGTAGTCAGGATCACTAACCACTCGACCAACGGGGTTTTTTTTACAGAAGAGGGAGCAAACGAGCAAGAGGTGCACCTGATGGTAAGTGATCACCGCCGCCCATGGACATCTGCAATACCAGAGGTCTTGCAGTTGCGTTGCCGGCCTTTTAAGAATGAGTAAGCTCTTTTCTTGAAGGTCCCTATGTCGTATCCGTTCGGAAATACACCTGCCGGTAATTTATTCCATAACAGAGTAGTGCGAGGCAAAAGTTACATATTACATTTATTTTTCTATTACTGCGCCGCGCAAAAAGACAGGTTTTTGCCAGACATTTCGTTATTCACGAACGAGTTCTCCAAAGTCTAATGTTTCGTCCGGTTTGGTAATAATCTGTTACTATATTATTATTTAGACCAATAATTATAAATACCTATTGTCAATGCTTGTCACTCTCTCGTTTTTGTTGGGAGGATAAGATAGCTCATAAACTTAGTGATATAGTAAGTAAGTAGGGTGATTGTTACTCATCCAATAATCGAATGGTTTGATACTACTAAAATTGATATTTGAATACAAAAAGCAATCGCTAGTTTTTAAATTTGAATAAAACCTCTAGTTCATTCATTCGCTTTACCATACAAATATGGTCTGTATTCTCGTACAAAGACTACTTTTTAGAGCATACGAACCAATTTTGTTTATTTTTAGACAAGGCTACGGATATTCGAATATATAAATAAGTAGTACGAAATTCGAATAAATTGTAAGGTTATTCGAATAATATGAATGACTTCTCCAATCGAATTATTCGAATAATGTCATTCACGTCTCTGTAACCGACGGAAAAAAAATCGTACGAATTGGATAATATTTGAGTATGACTTATTTCGGCGTTCAAGCACGTATACTATATTTCTTAAGCGTATGTATGTTTGTATGTTTGTCCATGAATTTCTCGGGAACTAAAATCCATATCTAGATAATACTTTTTGCATTAAATCAGGTTTGATTCAAACTTAGGGAACGATCCAAGTCTTAACAAAATTGGTTTAGTAGCTTCTGAGATATTTTAGTAGTTTTTGACAGTTTAATTTTCCAAATTCAATTATTACTCACAGGCTAAATGCGAGTTAGACTCGCGAACGTAGGGTTCCCTAACATCCATCTATAAAAAATGACAAAAATCATGTTGGTTTTATGGAAGCCTCTCTTAAATATTTATTTTAATTTATATTATTTTAATTCAATTATTTGTTTTTAAAGTGAATATAATTATAACTAAATATTCTGTGAATATATTTCAAGGGCCAATGTTTATTCGTCGTTAATATTTCTTTTATTCTGTTTTTAGTATGTGTTGTTATAGCGGCAACAGAAGTACATCATCTGTGAAGCCTGACGTCAGACGGACAGACGGACAGACAGACAGACGGACGGACAGAGGAGTCTTAGTAATAAGGTTCCGTTTAACCCTTTGGGTGCGGGAAACAGCTTCAATAAATTTGTCATTTGATATTTCTGAAATATAATGGAGGCAAGTACCTGGAGCCACTTTTTTTAAAAGAAGATAGCAAACAAGCCGATGGGTCTCCTGATGGAAAGATACAACTATAGCCTATAGACACCAAAGATATGAATAGTCCGTTGCTATCTCATAGCGAGGTCTAATGCTACATGCATAAGTTTACCGGCTACCTTACCTTCCAAACCGGAACACGACTGCAACTAGCACTGACGCTATTGCAGCAGGAATAAGTAAGGCGGTGGTACCAGCGGGCGAGCTGTTGATGAAATCTTCCACTTAGTAGCCACGATGGTAGTGACACGCACAGCCAATCGGTAGCCTTTTAGGGCCTGCCTGTGCAGAACGGCAGTTGGTCTATTCCTCAAAGGAAGCCCAGACCAACACGGGGAAATTTTGTATATTTCTATAACAAACAAATTTAAAGAAATCTATGGACTTACAATAAAGAACTTTTATTTAGATTGGACTCAACCCTTTGTTAGTGGATTAGCAAGCGGAATGTTTTCGAACAATTTTATTTTGGTATAACCAGTACATATGTTGAACGTATCCTCGACAATCCGGCTTACGCCCCATTGCAAGTCAAATTTTCAATCGACATTATAAAGTCAAATAAGCGAACTTCGTATATATGTACCAAATACAAGTCACGAATTAGTATTTTGGAACTAAATTGTTTGTATAACTCAATAGCAACATGTTTAAAAATAATGAAATTTAGCACACACATAGATGATGACTTGAAATAGCACCTAGGCTGAGTTGTTTAACCAAAAATGAGTTGTTTCCGCGGGATTCACGAAAAACGTTTAAAATGCAGTGGGCTGCACGCTGCAGCTAATATTCAATATATACTCGTATATCGAAGGGAAATTAGGATATCAGGGATTACACGAAATCCCTAGCGATATCACGAAATCATGGTCATTTCGCAGTGTTGGTCCCGGCCTCCTTTGAAGAATAGGCCAACTGCCGTTATGCCAGGCAGGACGTAAAAGGCGACCGATTGGCTATCGAGTCACTACCATCGTGGCTACTAGGTGGTAGAGTTCTGCATTGTCTCGCCTGGGTCTGATACCACCGCCTTACCTCTTCCTGCCGCAATAGCGTCAGTGCTTGTCGCTGTCGTCTTTCGGTTTGGAGGGTAAGGTAGCCGGTAAACTTATGCATGTGGCATTAGACCTCGCCACAAGATAGCAACGCACCATTAACATCTTTGTTGTCTATAGGCGATGGTTGACTCTTTCCATCAGAAGACCCTTCTGCTTGTTTGCTATCTTATGATATTAAAAAAAAAACGGTAAATGTCGAATATTCTTGTTTCTTACTGAAAATGTTTAGTGATTGACAAAATACTAATTTATTGTTATTTATTGTATTTTATATCAATGGTGATATGTCGTTTCACTGAACTTAACCTAGTAAAATGTCAAAAATGCGACTGTGGCGCCGCTGTCGCAGCGGCACTGATGCCGTGTCCTAATGCCGTTCCCTACATTTACATAGTACATTTATTTGACGCTTTGTCGCGGCGCCACTAACGCAGTGTTTCTGACGCTACTACCGCTTGGCTCGAAAGTCCACCTTTACGAGCAATATTTTGCGATTGGAAGATTTTTCTCTCGCTGCCGTCTTTGATTGGTTCGGACGTCTTCATCTTTTGCATTCTCATCTCTTTTTCAGTCTCCTGTATGTGTTCATGGGTATCATTAGATTGCCTTTTAAAAACCCTTTCTAGTCGTATACATTTCTTCTATTTTGATTTTGCTCTTTTACCAGTAGGTATAGAACGATTACAATTTTTTTTAACTAACACTATATGTGTATATGTACTAAAACTTTTAAAACTACTTTTATAGTTACACGACTGATAAATCTTTGCAAGAGCTGTCGAATGAAATTTTTGGTCGTGGAAAATCTTATGAGTGACCGTCAGCGTCAGCAACATGCTAACTTTGGTCGAGCGAGTGGTAATCATCCGATTCGTAGTTGGGACAAGTATTTCTATGATGAATAATTGAACTTCAAACTTCTATTGGCCCCCTTGACGATTTCTGGTAGGGGAAAATCTATAAGTTTGCAAGAGCAACATGCTAAGATAATATTATGAAATTTTAATCTATACAAATAAATAAATTGGAGTGTCTGTTTGTAATGTTAAAATGACCACTTTTTACTAAATGCATATCGATGTATACACGGTACATGTACCAAAATATTTTTTTTTTACATTTTTTGTCTGTCTATCTGTCCGTCTGTCTATATGTCTGTCTGTTTGTTCCGGCTAATCTCTGGAACGGCTGGACCGATTTTAACGGGACTTTTACTGGCAGATAGCTGATGTGATAGGGAGTAACTTAGGCTACTTTTTTCGAAAATTTTCCACGCGGACGATACTCGGGCTCAGCTAGTTTTTAATATATTTTAACCAGCTGCAGCGTGCAGCCCGCTGCAATATAAAAGTTTTTAGTAAATCCCTCGGGATCGCCTAACTTTTCCGGGTTAAAAATAGCCTATGTGTTATTCTGGGTCTTTAGCTATCTACATACCAAATTTCATCGTAATCGGTTCAGCAGTAATTGCGTGAAAGAGTAACAAACAGCCATACATGCATACTCACAAACTTTCGCATTTAAAATATTAGTAGGATTCATAATCTGTTTGAAAATTCGAAATAGTTACAATTTTAAGTTTTAACCATTAAGTATTAGGTATAGCTGGAGTTAGCACTCGTATTAATCACTCGAAACACATATTTACGTTATATCTCCGTCTATGATATCTCTCCGTCTCTTTTTATACAGCTGTGTTAGAAAGAGAGGGTAAGACCTCAGAAGATGACAGCAGTATTTAAGTCTGTGTTTCAAGTAGGTATTAGAAGTGCTGCCTCCAGATATATTACAGCTTCATGGTTTTAACTTCTGTCGACAGTCTTAATATCAAAAGTCAAACAGTATCATCAACTCGAGTTACTTGAATAGACACAATGATCCTTGTTTATCTGTTAGTTAATCAGCATGTTGCTTACGAATAGAATTTGTGTTAAAATGACATGTTTCTTTGAAAAATAAAAGTATTGAATTGAAAACAGCGATGTCTACGAAAAAAAGATTGTACAAAATCTAAAAGCTACAGGAGCTGCATAATTGTAATGGGAGATATTACAATTACTCGCTTTTGCTTTTATTTTTTTGTACATATTTCTGTCTGTTTCAATATTTACATTTCATCAGAACAAATATTTTTATTGGCTCAATTGAGTGAAATTCAAACAAGGTATACAGCTTCCAATCAAATCGAGCGAGAATATATCAACCCTTTATATTTTTATTGAACCACTGATGCGTTTTTGCTGTGTGCGTGAGTTTAAATTACAATAAAACTAACACATATAAATTGAGGAAAATACTTTCTGCTGTAATATAAACATGAAAGTTTATGTTTTAAAAGTTTGTGTCTTTGTTTGGACGTGTTTTACTTAATCACGCGAAAAGTATTTGATAGATTTGGTTCAAATTTGGCACCAAGGTAGATAATGCGCTAGTAAAGGTAGATAGGGAATTGGATGATTTTTAGCCGTTACATTGTTCCGGTGGGATCCACCAGACCGACAGTGTAACGAACTGCGGTGAAATATAAAACATATTTTATTTTAAAAATAAATATAGTCACAGATCCGTTCTTAATTGGCCTGTCAAACATGTCACTTCTTTTATAACTACTAGAAGATCTTATTGAAACCTTTTCCTTATGGGTCGTTACGGAAAGGTACCCTAGTCGGCAAAAAACGTCCGTAACGTTTATGCCAACTGGAAAGGATTTTCAATAAAATGCCGGCTGCAGGGCTAAAGTTGAATTCAAGGAAGTGTCACTTATTTCGGAAGGAAGTCAACTATCTAGGTCATGTCATATCACAAAAGGCGTACAGACAGATCCTGAGAAGGTTAGTGCAGTACAGAATTTGCCAATACGCAGTGACAAGACTGAAGTTCACGCATTCTTGGGACTTTGCTCTTACTACAGCCGTTTTGTTAAGGGGTTTGCTGAAATAGCCAAGCCATTGCATCGTCTCACTGATGAAAAGAAAAATTTCGATTGGAATGACATTTGTCAGCAAGCTTTCGAAGAGTTTAAAAAGCGGTTGTGTGAGTCACCAATCTTGGGCTATCCTGATCGAAAAGGGCAGTTCATCGTAGACACAGATGCAAGTAACAGTGCTATTGGTGGTATTCTATCACAATAGCAAGGCGATCCAGAAGTTGTGATAGCTTACTTCAGTAAATCATCGTCGCGGCCAGAACGAAACGATCCTTCAAGCTTCGCCGTGTTGGTCCCGGCCTCCTTTGAAAAATAGGCCAACTGCCGTTCTACCAGGAAGGTCGTAAAAGGCGACCGATTGGCTATCGAGTCACTACCATCGTGGCTACTAGGTGGTAGAGTTCTGCATTGTCTCGCCCGGGTCTGGTACCACCGCCTTACCTATTCCTGCCGCAATAGCGTCAGTGCTTGTCGCTGTCGTGTTCCGGTTTGGAGGTTAAGGTAGCCGGTAAACTTATGCATGTGGCATTAGACGTCGCCACAAGATAGCAACGCACCATTAACATCTTTGGTGTCTATAGGCGATGGTTGACTCTTTCCATCAGGAGACCCATCTGCTTGTTTGCTATCTTATGATATAAAAAAAGACCCTTCAAGTTGCGTACTGACCATGCTGCTTTGAAGTAGTAGCCAATCGTTCACCTTTTACAAACTAAAAATATTTTTAATGCACACAAAAATAAAATTCTACATCGCGTTTGTTCACAAATGATCGAATCGAGATCTGAGGTAACAAACATAAAAATTGCAGCCGAAATAATAACCTCCTCCTTTTTGGGACATCACGTCGGTTGAAAATTAATATGAAATTGTTTGTATTTAACACACTGTCATACACGAATACTTTGTCGTTACTGATAAACCCATTGAGACATAAAATGGAATATATAACATAAAGTGTTCTATTTGGTCATATACAGGCTTTTCTATTACAGAAAAAATTCTTATTTTCCTAAGTGGCAACATATGGTCTTACGTAAAAACCTACTTTGAAAATTCAATCATCTATATGTTACTACATATTTAGTATTTTTTAACGAACATTAGATTTTATTAACTTTTATAATATTACTTTGTTTTTAAAACCAGATGAAAAACGGGTAGTATAAGTTTAAGGAGTGTATAATATGTGTATCTGTGTGTTTGTCTATAGCATTGTGACGCCTAAGCAGATGATCCAATTTAATTGCGGTTTTTTAATTGAAAGCTCTCTCTTGCGAGATGAGTTTCAGCTATGATTTGCTAGAATACGTTCAGCTGTTTCAAGATCATCAGCTCTTCTCAAGTTGATATCAGATATTAAGCAAATTATACAGGCTCGATCGACATTCAATTTAATATTCTATTTTTTTCAATGATATTACAATGACAAGGTAACCTAGACCTGATGCTGTCAGATCCCTCTTCAAAAACTATTAGCTTCTATTTACCTTGCAATGTTTGTATGTAAATAACATTTTTTTTAAATTTCGCAAAACACATTCCAACTATTTGCTGATATTCGTTTGAACTAAAACTTGGCAAACAAGTAAATAAATTACGGTACCATCGCATTGTAGTTATAGTCTGAACGTAGGGATTTGAATTATCAGATGTCAAGTACCGGGTCAACCGAGTTGAGGTTCATTGTTTTTTTTTTTGTTATATATACTAAGCTTATCTAATTTTCATGATGACGAGAATCTGGATATCGAGCCGTAAAAGTGCTGACGAAACTTAGATACGGAGAGAGCTAAGATAATCAAGTTGGGGCTCGTTGGTTTGGTGGTGAGTACTTTCTGTTTCTATTAAACATATTCTCGAGGATCTGAAGATAGAGCCGTAAGACTGCTATGTATGTCGAGTTTGGATTCTTTCTTCTTCTTTTTTATTTTCTCTCTCCGAGGGCATGCAGGGCGCTGTTGCGTGGCAAATTATCTACTTTATGTGACATGCGGAGAGGAGTACTGCAGGGTTGTGTCTTAGTATCAACACTTTTTGGCATATTTTTCTCTCTGTTTCTAAAGACTGCTTTTGGTGACTCAGTTCAGAGAGTTCATTTACACTCGAGAGCATATGGGAAAATTCTTTAATTCCTCCCTACTAAGATTTCGTAGTAAACGTAAATTCTCTATAAAACTGTACGTTAATTCTTTGCTTTTTGCCGATGATGCCGCTTTAATTGCTAAGACCCCACAAGAACTGCAATTTCAACTTGACAAATATGCGCATGCTTGTTCACTCTTCTCTATGACTATAAATGCCAAAAAGACAATTGTTCTGGCACTGGGCTACAATCAAAAGCCAATAATATTATAATATGTTACACCTCTGAGTGTGGTGGATAAATTTTGCTACGTAGTTTCCCACGTATCCAGCAATCTGTCATGAGATTTGGAAAATGTAAATTGGCTAGGTAATGCTGCCACGACGTTCAGGAGACTGAGTGCAAGGGTTGTGATATGTATCTGTATATGTGTATATACGTGTGTATATCATAATATTGTTTTTATATTGTTGTTTTTATGTACATTATTATGTATGTGTATATAAATTTATATACTACCTACTTAATATTTGTTTACAAGTATATGTATCTGTCTATTATGTAATTATATAAAATTAATTTCCGGAACTTGTCTATTATTGTATTTTATGGCGCCACTACCTAAATAAATAATAATTATGTCTCCTCTACCCTAAAGTTGTCTGCCAGAGATCGCTCTTTAGCGATAAGTCCGTCGTTGTGTACCTTTGTGTATAAGTTATACTATTGTTATTATAATTTTTTAACATTAATTTGGTGCGCAATTAAGTGTAATCATTCATTCATTCGTTCATTCATGGACTAGTAAGCATCTCACAACAAGAACGAAAATGATTGTGTGCCAAACTTTTGTCCTAACACACACTTTTGTAAACTTGGACGTCTTATGCAAAGCTCTTAGAACCAAAGTGGGCTAAACAATTTTTATTTGCGCAGTCTCCGCAGTATATTAAATATCATTCGACGAGATAGGGTAACGAATGAGAGAGTGTTGTAAATTGCACAGCGTCTCATCCTTACACCAATGCTTAAACAGCGAAGATTGAGATGGCTGGGGCATATGCATCGAATGGATGTCACTCGTTTACCAAGACGTATCATGTTGAGCGATGTTACTTTCACCAAAAGAAAGGTATGGGGAGGCTCATGTTGCGTTTCAAGGACTGCATAAAATGCGACATGGTAGCTTTCGAGATCAGCCACAAAAATGAGAAGACGTAGCTAATGACCGCAATGTTGCCAAACCTATGACAGATACTGGTTTCAGACTTTAGCTGACAAGCGTGAGAAGAGAAATACGATTACAAGGGTTGTCACATAAACTTAGCTATTAAATCTTCAATTTAGATGTCAAGCACGCGGAAGCTACTGTATCTCTCATATTGAACTGTACAGTCATGCTAAATTTTGCTATACGGACGCTATTTAGATTATCTACTTAAGATGTAAAGGCCTATTGTATACAATTTGCTTTTCATACACTTATAAACACGATCAGTGCTAGCACAAATTGGCGTATGCACATACAATATAGATAAGTCAACTGAACTCAAAGAGTGTTTGTTATTTCTTCTTTATTATATTTTTTATTAATAATTGTTCATGTAATAGAGTCTGCATAATGAAAGTAGATAATTAAATTATTTCAATCTTCAAATATAGAAATACAGAATGTTATTGTCAATTTCATAAGAAATGATTTTGTTCTTGTTTCTCTATTTATATAATAATATATACATCAAATTATTAAACGTGGAATCTGAAGCTTATTGTTTAGTATGAAATCCAAATTCGTAGAATGACAAAAAGAAAATTTGATCAGAAACAAGACTATTTACGGGTGGTATTATGTTTCCTAGGCTAGTATGATTTATAATTTTGATACTTAGAAATTGAGCAATAAAATATAGCAGTTGTCTAGGGGTGTATTTATTTCACTTATATCGTGAGGTCCGGGTTCCTTCCCCGGATCGGGCAAAAGTATTATTCAGGTTTGTTCTTTTAAAAAAAATTAAAGCTCAGTAGCGGGTGGAGCGTTCCCACTCTTGTGCCACGAATAAGCACGTAAGACCGTCGGTCCCAGTAAATGTTATAAAGTCAGTAAAATGCGGCGATGGGGATCACCACTTATCTCACTAACCGACAAACCGGTTAGCACGGTGAACTGTAAAGTCTATAGACGTTCGGCTTACTCTGCCTACCCCGCAACAGAACCGGGTGTGATGATACTTTTATTGATCGTTTTCCGATAACATACCGGGTATATACCAGGAAACGATAGCATACACTAAGTAGCATAATAAATATGGGTAAAATTTTCCAATCAAAGCCAGCCAATCTGATTATAAGTAATAAACGACAAAGTAGTTTTTGTTTTTTTTAAATACAGTCACTATGAAATGAAGTTGCAATTTACAACAAATATCGTTTTATTTTTTCCTACTTTGCTAGCAATTTTATAGACAAATAACAAATTCTATACAAATAAATAATTGGAGTGTCCGTTTGTTATTTTTTTGCATATGGATGTATACACGATACATAAAAAAAAGTATCTTCACGCCCGTATCCCCGAAGGGGTAGGCAGAGGTACAACAAGTGCACCCACGATTAGCCGAAGGTACTTAGTCCCACAAATGTGATAGGTGGCAAGCCTATCGTCAACCGGGCACTTTTCCAATCCCGGGCAACTTTGTGTTTATCAGAAAACTGAAAAAACTTTTTTTTTTTAAGTGCCCGACCCGGGAATCGAACCCGGGACCTCATGCGGTCGACGCCAACGCTGGAACACTAGACCACAGAGGCGATACATATACCAAAATAACATTTTTTACTATTGTCTGTTTGTCTGTTTGTTCCGGCTAATCTCTTGAACCGCTGGACCGATTTTGACGGACTTTCACTGGCAGGTAGCTGATATGATAGGGAATAACTTAGGCTACTTTTTCCACAAAATTTTTCCATGCGGACGAAGTCGCGAGCTCAGGTAGTCATAAAATAAAGTTTGATTTCATCAAAATAGTAAAATTTAACGAATAGTTACGGTATCATTTTTTACTCAATTATTTAAAACGCAACTCAATATTCCAGTTAAGTGCCCTGTTGGCGAAAGGCTTGCCACCTATAATTATGGGAAAAAATTATGGCAAAGTAGCTTCGGCTAATCATGGGTGCACTGGTTATACCTCTGCCCATCTCTTTGGGGATACGGCCGTGAAGATACTTTCTACTTCAAGTATCAAGTAATATTCACACACATCAAACAAATTTCAGGGATACTATGGTAATATTTTTTAAATTTGTTTTGTTTTTCTCGTATATACGAGTACTTCCATTAGCCAAACCACAGCCTGACGTTTGAGGTAAATGAGCTTTTGTATTAAATAAGAAGCACTTTTATGATCATATTAAGCTAATATATAATGCATTTGATTATAGGACAGGGTTTTTATTACTCAATGTATAGAATACTAAAGTACTAAGCTATATGTAGAGAAAAATCTGAGTCAAAACATGTTTTTTCCCTTATTCAAGTATACGGACGAATTGGTATACATTTTCAATGTAACATATTTTCATATAAGAATATCGGCTGCCGGGCCGACCGGGTCTTGATATATTTTGAGGTTTAGGAAAATCCTTTTCCTTTGTGACAGTAATACGTCCTGGAGGGTTACTTTGTTTCGTCATTTTCTGTTGTGATTGAGTGCTCTGTTCATTTGTAACAATTGAATTTTAGTTTGATAAAAAGTATATTTTTCTGTGGTTATAAAAGTATCTTCACGCCCATATCCCCGAAGGGGTAGGCAGAGGTACAACAAGTGCACCCACGATTAGCCGAAGATACTTGGTCCCACAATGTGATAGGTGGCAAGCCTATCGCCAACCGGGCACTTTCCAATCCCGGGCAACTTTGTGTTTCTTCAGAAAACTGAAAAAACACTTTTTTTATGTGCCCGACCCAGGAATCGAACCCGGGACCTCATGTGGTCAACGCCAACGCTAGACCATTAGACCACAGAGGCCATTCGGTAAAAATTCTTTGGTTTACTGAAAATAAAATTGCTCATTAACCGCCCTATTTGTCGAGTGGTTAACGAACCTAAATACGCATCGATGGGGCGCGGCTTCAATTCCCGACAGGGACAAACATGTGTGATGAGAGATATTTGTATTTATGGATTTGGGTATTTATTAAATATATTTGTTTATGTATTTCTATTTATTAATATCGTCGACTAATACCCATATCGCGAGCAAATAAATTGCTTACTTTGGAGTTAGACCAATTCGTGAACCGTTAGACACAATGTTGTGAAGTGAAATTAAAGTACAAGTGCATTGTTCACTGTGTCTAACAGTAATGGAATTTCACCAAGTGCCGACGATGGAAAGTATAGAATATACCAATTCATGTAATTTGTTCAATGATATTTATTTATTTATTGTTTGACGAAAAAATATCAGATATTCAGAGACTGAGCAGCTCTTAACTTGATGGCGGTGTGTAAACATCCTCGTGTTACAGATGACTACGTAAAGGGATCGGTCCTAGATCATCAAAAAACAAATGGTAACAAATTATACTGTATAATGATCATCACGAAGGGAATTGCAGCATTTGTTTCTATCTGCCCAGATCACAGTGAAGCGGTATTATCACACTGTACTAATAATTCACCTCGAACTGTGGACTCGCGATGTACCCCGTGTTGGTCCGAATCCTCTTTGAAAAATAGACTATTTGCCATTCTGTTCGTCAGTTCGTAAAAGGCGATCGATTGGCTATACGAGTTACTACAATCGTGACTACTAGCTGGTGTAATTCTTCATCGTCTCGCCCGAGTCTGGTACCACCTCCTCATCTATTTCTGCCGCAATAGCGTCCATGCTTGTCATTGTCGTGTACACGTGGCATTAGCACCTCGCCACACGAATAGCATCGCATTATTAATATTTTTGATGCCTGTAGGCGATGGTTTTTTCTCTCCATCAGAAAACCATCTGCTTGTTTGCTATCTAATGTTATAATAGAAACGTGATAACGCCCTATGTCTCGGCAACCTCTTGACCGACTTGGCGCATGTCTGTAATCAAGAACACTGTTTATTTTATTAATTCATCTACCAATTTTCACGATCTGGTAATTTTGAATACTCCGTCTGTCCTTCCATTTCTGATTGATTCATAAGACTGTATTTTTTACCCTTAGTAAGCAGACTGTAGTAGAACTGATAGTATACTAGTCAGACATATTTAATCATGATACAAAGCCCAGGCAAAAATTAACTTACAATGTAAAACTTCTTGGTGTATGAGGTAGACTAGGTAGATGGTTTAACAGTGTATGAGTCAGATATAGGCTATCACTGTACAATAGGGTGTCCCAAAAATATTTTTGGGTTTACCTATTTTTGAGATTTTTTTTACAATCAGATGGGTTTCCTGATGGAAAGAGTCAACCATCGCCTATAGACACCAAGGATGTTAATGGTGCGTTGCTATCTTGTGGCCGGGTCTAATGCCACACATAAGTTTACCGGCTACCTTACCCTCCAAACCGGTGGGATGATCACGTAACTCGCAATGCAAAATTATCGTGATTGTTTAGTTATTGCAAGACACATAACAGCCTTGTACATTAGTGGTAGTCGTTGCCGCTTGATTAGTTTTGATGCTGTGACATTGCAGCAAGCAATTGGCAACATTTTTGACGATTTTTTCATTACGTTTAAGAGTCATCGCTGATCGCTGGCGAATTGCAAACTTTAGATGCAATTAGATGATACGCCTACGGAACTCGACAGCGACAAGCACTGACGCTATTGCGGCTGAAATAGGCAAGGCGGTGGTACCTGACCCGGGCGAGACAATGCAGAACTCTTCCACCTAGTAGCCATGATGGTTGTGATTCGTATAGCAAATCGGACGCCTTTTACGACCTGCCTGGCAGAAAGACAGTTGGCCTATACTTCAAAGGAGCACGGGACCAAAACGGAGAAAACAAACCTAACCTAATGCTGAGCCCTCTCAAAATTTGCGAAATTGATTGTAGATTACTATATTTCTTAACAAAAATGTTTATCTTCAGCGCCCTACCGATTTGGAAAAATTTGAAAGATTTTCATTTTTATGTTTTTATGGTGATCGATTGACTGGTGTTTCCTTTATAGCCTAAGTAGGTAGTAGTTAGTTCGTAGAGTATTTTTCTTATTTTTAATATATTACAAAAATTACTTTTAACACTATTTTTAAGTCTTAACTGACTTTACGTTATAAAAGTTGTATAAGTAATGAAAAAAATATTCCAATAAACGAAAATGGATAAAATGAAAAAACAGGTGATTGTCACCATCGAAGTAATTTTTGAAGAGCATTTTACGAATTTAATGGAAACAAACAAGCAGATGGCTCTCCTGATGGAAAGAGAAGCCATTGCCTATAAACACCAAAGATGTTAATGGTGAGTTGTTATCCGTATGGCGGGATGGCAATGCCACATGCATAAGTCTACCGGCTACCTTACCCTCCCATGTTTCCTCTTAGTGGCCAGCTGGTGCTCTCCAGAATCATCCATCCATGATAAAAAACCACGTATTATTAGCATTATTTGTGGACGCCGCAATAAACTTGAATTAACTGACAATTCAAAAGCTCGTGGTCTTAAAGGCGAGGCTCTTTGTATGTTCTGTAGCATCTTTATAATGAAAAATACGCAGGATTTGAAATGTTTTGTATCAGATATATTTTGCTGTCATAACACTCACCGCAATGGTGAATATTACCTTAACTAAAAAATATTCTAAAACTAGAAATGAACACATCACAAGAACACATCAAAAAGATATATACTTGTTATGTATTTTTTTATATCATTAGATAGAAAACAAGCAATGGCTTTCCTAATATTTAAAGAGACAACCATCGCCTATGGACACTCAAGATGCTGCGTAACTATTCGTGTGGCGGGATTGGTAAAACCATATGCATAAGTTCACCGGCTACTTTAGCCTCCAACCGGAGCATGACAGTGACAAGCACTGGTGCTTTTGCGGCAAAAATAGGTAAGGTACTTGTGCCAAAACTCGGGCGAGATTTTGCAGAAATCAGCCACCAGTGTTGCAGAACTCTACCATCTAGTCAAACTAATAATGTAAAAAGACAATATTATATAGATTTCAACTAATCTATACATATAATAAAATCGTAGGAAAGTCAAAACTGTACATTGAATATTTTTTTAAAAGAATACTTGGGGTGTGATAATCGATATCGAAGCCAAAAACATAGTTTTTAGAATTTTTCTCTGTTTGTCTGTATGTATGTCCGGGGTAAACTCAAAAAGTACTGTATGGATTTACTTCAAATTTTGCATGAATATTACTAACAGGTCGGGTCAACATATCAGTTACATATTATCACGCTATCACCTACAGGGGAGGAGCAAGCTGTAAACGAAATCCGCGCGGACGAAGTCGCAGGCAACAGCTAGTAATTAATAAAAGAATCAGTGATAATGTTCCGCAAAACTCTTAGCGTAAAAACATTTCACATTTTGACAGTGTTTTAGGCGATTTTATTGGGCGATACCTCTAGTAGGTACCTGCTTTTTATTGATACTTGGAGAAATAAAAGTAAAGACGAAATGTAAATATCAGAAACTACAAATTCCGGTGTGATTTTTATGATACGAGTTAGGAATATTGAAGAAGCTCTGTAGCATAATCTTAAACGAAAACTTTAATGCAAAATTTTTATTGTGTAGGAAATGTGGAATAACTCTTTATAGGATTTTTTTTTATATCGTGAGATAGCAAACAAGCAGATAGGTCTCCTGATGGAAAGAGTCAACTATCGCCTATTGGCACCAACAGTGTTAATGGTACGTTACTATCTTGTGGCGAGGTCTATAATGCCACGTGCATAAGTTTACCGGCTATCTTACCCTCCAACCGAATTACGACAGTGACAAGTGCAGACGCTATTGCGGCAGGAATAGGTAAGGCGGTGGTACCAGACCCGGGCGAGACAATGCAGAACTCTACCATCTAGTAGCCACGATGGTAGTGACTCGTATAGCTAATTAGTCGCCTTTTACGACCTGCCTGGCAGAATAGCAGTTGGTCTGTTCTTCATAGGAGTCCCGGACCAACACGGGGAATACAATCATTAAACAAAGTGGCTTTTCGATTGTGCTGTATTTCGTGACTGACGTAAATGACAACTCGTGTCTTGTTCGTTGTTCTACTACCCTCATTATATATATATATATACCAATGTCGGGGCCAGATCGTAGAATTTGCCCATAACATGAAATGCTCGAGAATTTCATAAAATGGTTGCATTTCATGATGTGGGCAACTAAATGTGACCAGATCGTCAATTCTTTAACGTTTCGAGATGTTATCATCTACGATTGGCCATATCATGAAAATTGGATGTCCGTAATACATGTTTATTGTTTTTGAGTACGACAGACATTTATAAAAACTAGGAAAGCTATTCAATATTCAAAGTCCTTTCAGCGTAGTTGTCAGGTCATTAACAAAATATAACGTACGGCAAGGGAAGCCGCCATGTTTACATCTAAACCTAAGCTCTGTCAGCTTCTCTATCGGTAGATAATGTAACTATTTTACGTTTGATCATTTCATGAAAAGTCGCATGTTTGGTTAACCATATCGATAAATAATTTGTAATCATGGATGTGGTGGAACATCATGATGACAGTGAAAAATTTCATGAAATGATGCACCATCACCACCATCATGAAATTCTCAAGCATTTCATGATTTGGACAATTCTGCGATCTGGCCACGACATATATAACAGTTTTAGTAGTTGTGGCTTCGGTATGACGCTAGACGCATGAAGCACCGGGTTCGAATCTCAGGTTGGACTATTCTTTCTCAATGTTTTCAGTTTTTCCGAAGAACATAACTTGCCCGTGACTGGAATCTAGATTTGTTGACGAATTGGCCACTGCGACAAGTGAATCATGGAACTTTATACTTTTAGTTAATCGAGGGTACGCTAATTGCATCTTTGCCTTCTATTTTGGGAACATGGAAATAACATTTTTCTTTTTATTTTTATAAATACTACTTCTAGTATATAAGGTTTTCAGTGAACTGTGGCTCTGACAGTATTTATGTCGCAATAGCTAAAATTTTTTGTCACTGTCGTGTTGTGTGTCACTGTAAAGTTTTTTGTCACCGGTAAACTTCATATTCAAGTGGCATTATCATTCTGTATCACCGACAAATATGCACCATTAAAAAGTTGAATTTAATTAACTTTGCTATCCACGAACTGTACTATGTGATCTCCGCGATGACACTGAAAAGAAAGACTCTTTTCAGTGTCATCGCGGAGATCACATAGTACAGTAGCGGAGAAGGTTTTATAAAACCTACTCATGTGATAAAACTCACCGATGGTCATTACCTGACATGACATGAACGCATTTTTTTTCATATAACTAAAAATTTCATATAACTAAATATTTCGGATTTTTTCCTACATCTGTTTTGTAAGGCCTGTTACTTCTTGCCAAAGTTCATAATTCTAGGTCAACAGGGAAGTACGTTATTGGTTTTGATTCCCTTTTGAAATCGCAAAATATGCGACATGAATGGTCAATCTTTTGGTCGCGTTAAATTAAAACTTTGATTTTTTCACAGCTGAGAAAATCCGTAAATCCAAGTATTTGACATAAATTTCAACTTGACACCTTCAAGTGTTCCTGAGAAAAAGTGTATTTACAGACGAACAGACGTACAACGAGGTGATACTCTAAAGGTTCCGTTTTATAATCCGGTCAATTTAAACATTCGAAGCTTCATAAATTCCCATCAAGCTAAAAATCAGTAAGGTTGTTAAAAATATGATTAAAAGTAAAATTTGAAAGTTTCCCATCTTTCCCCTGTATGGATTTTTTTTATTCAAGGTCAAAAGTCAAAAAATGATTTTCACGATTTACTAAATAAAATTTTGTTTAACTGTTTGGAAGTTGTGATGCTATTGTTAAACACAATAAAGATATACATAATATTAAACTTACAACAATTGCAACAGGGGTTACAGATATGGCGGTTAAAATTTAGACACGGTTCAATATAAACTGGATTTGTTTATGTTGGAGGAATACAACGTAAAGCGTTAACTAAGTTTTGATCAGATTGAAGCAGACTGTATTTCGTCTAATCGTAAAATCAGCCCGTTGTTCAAAATTTTTTTTCCGTTTTACAAGGTTTTACTAGGTGGCAGAGCTCTATAACCTTTGGTCTGAGCTCGGTACTAACACTGTTTTCCTGCTTTGTGGACTGTGAAGCACGCGGTAATCTTATGCACATGGCATAACATCCATCACACGATAGTGACGAGCACTGATGGATTATTCTATATTCTACATTAATATTATAAATGTGAAAGTTTGGATGTTTGGATAGAAATTATATTAATTATGGATTATAGGCCTTACCATTATGGTACAGTTTCGAACCTAGCAGAAGGTATATATATTATTACATACATGTTTGTAAATTAATTTACTCACTGACTCAATAACCTCATATGATTTTCAAACAATTTCTTCTATACAAACCTTATCTTGACAACAACGAATATAACATAAGAAAAATCCATATATAATTACAATATTAGAAACATTACCATTACTTTAACAAGTAATTCATACTTAAAAAAATTGTATATGTTTCTAAAATCTCCGGGTCAACTTTTATTGATTGTAGGCATCCCTACGTAAGAACCGGTGTCTAGGAAATTACCATTGTTGCTACGTCGGTTAGAAACGACTTTTTTACAGTTCACAAACAACTTTCATCAATCGATATCGAATTTTGTATGGGTAAAAACTCATAGTAAATAAATTTTAATTATTTCGTTGTTTTATTCAAACGCTGCGCGTAAACGCAAACAACACAGCCTTCTTGTCCGACAGCTGAAGCACAACTAATGCGACCAGAGGGGAGGCGTGACGGTTCTGGCTAGGATGGGCGATACGAGTATGGATTTTAATATTTCCTTTTTGTCATTTAAATATATACATATAAATATGTATATATTGATTAACAATTGATTTTTGTATGTTATAGAAAATAAGTTGTTTTGCTATTATTTAAAACTGATGGCCTTCGATTAAATATTTACGCCATACTAAGTATTTTCCTTTTTGTTCAGAGGTAACTGATTTTTTTTCTATCGAGGAAACTAAAAGTTATCATATTTTCAAGTAGGAAAATTTATGGTGTAAATCCTTTAGTATCTTACTTATGAACTGCAGCGCTAAATATTTATAAAAAACGATATAGCAAAAAATCTATTTAACGCACTTATTTCAAAATCGGTACGATGGGGGCTTAAGAAAGATGCTCTATTCCCTGAACGGGTTATAATGAAAAACAAAAATTGATAACAGAAACATGAAGTTAATTTTAGGTCAAAGCCTGAAGTATAAAAGGTAAAAAGTTTCATAATTAATGTCTTGATGTACCTGGGACAAGCGAAGAGCCCGGTATTAAAACTTAATGTCGCGTTGTATACTTCATTAAAATACCCTCTTGTATAGAAAATTAAACCGCACTATTAAATTTTTAATGAAGCATTATTTCCCCGCGGAGAACTTTGATGCGGTGATTAAAGTTTGTTGCAAAGAGTTGCTTTTGTGTTTCATATATTAAATATTATAAAGCATTTTCATAACTAATGAAAAGTTTAATATGACTTCCACGTTGATCTTAAATACCTAGTTAAACTATCCGGCTGTGGTCGCGGATTTGGATCTTGGGTGTACTATTTCTCTGTGTTGGTTTAATTCTTTTTGGAAATTGTACCAACTGCCTTCTTGCCAGCTAACTCGTTATCGCAAACGCGTCACCACAATCCCGAGTGGTAGTAGTAGAATTCTGCAAAATCTTGCCCGAGGTACCACCGCTTTGAATATTCCTACTTCAATAGCGTCACTATTTTTCACTACCGTGTTTCGATTAGAAAGTAGGAGTAAGATAGCCTGTAAACAAATTCGCGAGATATCGCATCTCTTCCAAATAGCAACGCAGAATTTACTGTATTTGATCTATATAGGCTTAGACTTTAAAGGGCGGGGAGGGGGTGGTCTCGATCGCCCACTTAGTAAAATGTACGCGGTATTATAATATTATTATTATTATTTGCAATTTGTATCTGTCGTGAATAGTCCACAAATATCACTACGTCCGTTCTATTATGCGATAGGCAGAATTGTACGAAAGTCAATTGGCGTTCCTCCGTTCCAGTAAAATGCACCTTTGGGGATCGTCACCCGTCTCGCGAAACGAAGAACCTGTGAACCTTGATAAACCGGAAAGTCTGTAGACGTTCGGTTCGCTCTGCCTACTCTGCAAGGGAATCGGTGTGGTGATACTTTTATTATATGTTTCAAAATGTTGAAAATGCCAATAGAATAGTTATTAAATAGTTTTAAAAAACCAAAAGTGCGCGGCTCAATAAAAATATATGAAAAAGGTAATTATAAAAAAGTAAGTGTAAAGAAATATAACATAATTATTAGTAGTAACGACAATCGGTATCGAATATTGATAAATAATTCATTTTCCTATCATTCGCTGTAGAAGGAAAAATATCACATGACTATGGGCAGAAAAGAGAAGGAAATACAAATTAGTTTTGATTAAATTATCTATAAAATGGTGTATAAATTAAGTAGGCTCGAACTAAGTACTAGAGTGAGAATAACAATAACAATAATTATAACAAAGAAGACGAAAAAATGTTTCGATCGTAGAACACTCTCTAATGCTTTGTATTGATTAATGCAAAAATTTCGGAAACTAAAAAGTTTCGGAAACTAATAGAGAGATGATATCGATAAACTAACAAAAGACGTGAAAATTTTAAACATCGATATTCCTTTTGTTTTACTTTTTATGTTATAGTAAATTACCAAAGAACTCTGCTAGCTTTGGTAAGAAACGGTGTTCTCCAGTATTTATATGACAACATAACGTAAATATAAATTTGTAAAAACCGTACTAATTTAATTGTAATATTACCTACCAAGGTAAATATAAAACTGATGATATTTACAATTTTAATATATACACACACACACACATATATATATATATATATATATATGTATATATATATATATATAAATATATGTATATGTATATATATATATATGTATATGTATATATATATATATATATATATATATATATATATATATATATATATATATATATATATATATATATATATATATATGTGTGTGTGTGTGTGTGTGTGTATACAATTTAATTATTGTACAAATATAATATATAATCACACCATATAATCGAAGTATAATATTAACATTTAACTCCTTCACCTACTACCACAGAATAAAAGAGTTTGAGTTTGAGTTTGAAGTTCCTCGTCGTAACACATTATCATTATCATAACAGTTTATCTGCATCTGCTAGCGAGATGGGCTATAATTAACCCGGACCCTTTTTGACAAATAGATTAACTGCTGCGCAACTGGTAGAAGGAGAAAAAACCTTAATAATAATACTAAAACACAAAAATTGTAACTACTATTTAAGCGGTAGAGTTCTGCAATATGTTGACCGGGTTTTTGAGATATCGCCTTACCTATTTCTGCCATTTTGGTACTTATTACTGCCGCGTTCTAGATTGGACGTAAGCTAGCCAGTAAATTAAATTATTTTTTGGATTCAAACACGAAAACAATATATGGGTAAAATTGTAATTTATCGATAATTCTATAAAAAAAACCTAACGATATCACGTGCAAATTTAACTAAAGCCAAAATTCTCATTCACAAATGGAAGTTTGCTGCTTTTTCATTTGTATGTAAAGTTTTTACATTAACAACTCGAACCAGTTTGGAGTAAGTTTGTTCATATGTTTTGAAAAGGATTCATCACGGCCAGAGCACATTATTAATGAGAAAGTGTATGTTCGAATGTAGTTGGATTTGTTCTTTTAATTTCGTTTAATTAAATAAAATTTTATTTATGAGTAAAACTTGGCCGAGTGCGTGGCAGGTCACACGCAACATAAGGTTTAGTAGTTGATAAATTTTCCAGGTTAAAGGTTCCAGGTCCAAGAAAAGCTCGGTTCCCAAGATATGGGTATGTGAAATACCGAGCCAAACTCGGTCAATCAGGTACAAAAAAAAATTATATATTCTATAGGAATCGATTTATCAAGTTTCAAGGTCCAAGAAAAGAAGGTTTCAAAAATATGTGAAAAACCGAGCAAAGCTCGACCAACCAGATATTTATATATTATTAGTCAAAGAAATAATAATCCGGTCAATCTAGACTTAAAAATGAGAGCGAAGGTACATAAATTCCAATGAAGCTGAAAATCAGTAAGATTGTTAAAAATATGATTAAAAATAAAATTTGAAAGTTCCTCATATTTCCCCTATATGGAAATTTTTTATTCAAGGTCAAAGTTCAAAAAAATGAGTTTTTCGCGATTTTCAGCGAAACGGTAAGTTTTATCATAAAAACATCTCAGACAAAAATTGTAGATCATAAAATAATCTACAAAAAATGTATCAATTTTTTCCTGCGAGCCACCGTTTTTGAGATATAACGTATTCAAAAAGTTGTTCAAGTTGCTATCGTCATAATATGCACCACGTATATACATCTCTTATCTAGAGTTGTTATATATGTTGAAATATTTGTCTATCGGTGATTGTAATTTACCTTAAAACAACAGTTTACAAAATGTTTAAAAAACTAGATTTTGTTCAATGTGCTGAAGTTTTTAAAAACAGTAATTCAATTAAAGAAGAAGTTATCACCAACGGCATCCGCTTTCTTCTTTCTATGTACGGAGCTCCTAAAAAACTACCTGCTTAGATAAGCATCGATATGTATGATTCGTTAAAAACACTAAGAATAAAATCAAGTTCAATTAGCTTCTATTCTTCCAACCTCAGTTGCTGCTCATCGATATCTTCTTCGGGTATATTACCAAGTTCAAGTGTGGCTTGGATATTAGCTAGGCAGGCACAGGCACCGATATAATGCATAGCTGTAACATATTACCGCCCCGTTGGTCGAGTGATTAGTGACCCTGACTACGCAATCGACGGAGCTTGGGTTCGATCCCTGACGGGGATAAGCATTTGTGTGATGAGCATAAATATTTGTATTTCCGGGTTTGGGTGTTTATTAAATCTATTCCAGTATTTATATATTTATTTCTATGTATTAGTGTCGTTGACTAACACCCATAACACAAGCAATAATTTGCTTACTTTGGGGTTAGATCAGTCAGTTTAATTTGTCCCGTGAATATTTTATATTTATGTTCAAGGTGTATTTTTTCCTGATTCGATTACAAACTATGATAGCTTACGAAAATAATTATTCTTGACTCTGGGCTAGGTTCATTGTATTACTTACCAATAATTATAATAATCACACCCTAAAAATATACAGTCAATTTGTAGCTAATTGAATCCCCTAAATTTTTGCTTTGCTATTTCGTTCACACTCCTAAGTCATATTGTACCAAAACTTTTGGATTCAAATTTTCGTAACAAGCACTTTCTTACGGGTATGGTCTTTTGTGAACGTAACTAGAAAAGAAGTCAGACACAGTTAGAGATCTTGTTTGTTTAATTCAAGTTTTTAAGAATCTAATCTCGTTAAATATCAGGCTATCAGAATTACGTCTCGCCTCCTTTAACACTATGAACTTTTTTATCCCACTCTTCTCCATCAAGAACGCAGTTATCAAAATAACTTTTCGTAAAACACTTACAGGATTTTAATAATATGATATTTTTGTATTGGCAATCTGGTCACGGATGCTCGATGCGGCCCCTGAATAAAAATATTTCTTTGACTACTACACCGTTGCATTTAGTAGGAGCAGTCGCAAATAGAAAGCGATTTTCGCATTCGAAACGATTTAGATTTTAATGGATATTGGAATATGAAAGTGGCAATTTGTTCTTATTACTATGTTTTTCACATGAATTTATCCTTCGCATTTTGTTGGAAAATCTCAAATACGTTGTAATGATTTGACTAAATTCTCAAAAAAAAGATGGTTGTGGGTTTAATGCCACTTTTATTTAGTTATATATGTATCACCGTGTCTTGTAATGTTAGTCTGTTCAGTTCAGCTTGTGAAATCTCAGTTTTGATTTCTGAGTGGGGCAAAAATGTTATATTATATATATTCTCCTTGAAAATTGAAATCACAGTAACAACTCATTTTTCGGGTAAAATGAGGGTAGAATTCCACAAAGACTTGCCCGGGTATATGGTGTCACCGCCTTACTTATTCTTATCGTAATAACTTTTAATGCGACAAACGTTGGAGCAAACGGTTTGGAGGGCTAAGTAGCCGGTAAACTTATACAAGTAGTCTAACACCTCGCCACACAGAGTGCAACACAATTAACATCTCTGGTATATAAAGGCGATAATAATAATAATCTTTATTTGATGCATTCAAAAATGTACAATATTAAAATATAACTTTAATAACTACATTAGTCGAAGACTGTGTTGCAGTTATTAGCGCCCACCTCGGACAGTCCAGGTACCGTAGCAACAAATATTGCAAAAAAGTGTGTGTATGTGTGTGTGTGTGTGTGTGTGTGTATGTTTGTGTAAGTGTGTTTGTGTATGTGTGTATATGTTTGTGTTTATGTATGTAACAATTGTACGTATAGTTTTAATATATTCCAATAGTAGCTCGACATGTCATAATCAAGCTCCAGAAGCCACTCATTCAAAACAATTCTACATTTCGTTACGGGAAGTTTGTAGATTTGTAATTAATTTTATTATACAAGGTTGAACTAATAAAGTAATATTGACGGCTGCATAAATTTAAACCTGTTTGGCCAATCTCAAAAACTTTGTCTGATCTCCTCTTGTTAAGTACAACATTTTTATCATAAGGACAGGACTTGTGCTTGCGAAGAATAAAGCTAGAAACAAATAGCTTGCGAACAGAAAGAACCTTCCACAAATCATATAGTTGCTTTGTTGAGAAACGGATCGGTTTGAAAGCCATAACTTTTAATATTGCTCTTTGTGTGCGTTCCAGCTGAATGAAATGGGTCTTTCTAGCTGCGCCCCAGACAGAGATACAGTAGGTTAAAACTGATTGAGCTAGGGAAAAGTACGCTATCTTGAGAATGCCAACATTAGCACTACTCCGAATTTTACGAAAAACAAATATAAGCTTCCTTATTCGCGAAGTAACAGATTTAACCTGTTCCTTCCATGACAGTACACTATCCACGTATACTCCTAAGTACTTAACATGGTCAACCCTCATGATCGGTTCACAGCTGCAAGAACCATTGGAAGTTGTTATACATTCCTTTTGATGGGCTATAAAGTGAAATGTTTTATCAGGCTGTGATCTTACCTTAGGAGCGAAAGTAATATAGCACGTTTTTTTGGCATTGAGAGCTAATTGATTACTTGAAAGCCATAACATGACCGTTCTGAGGGCATTATTAGCATTTATGCGGGTTTCTTCCCAAGTATTCCCGCGAGCTAGAAGTGCAGTGTCGTCAGCATACGTTACAATCTTAGAGTTGGAGGGATTCAGATTACATAAATCGTTAATGTAAATGGTTTTGCTTTCCAATTAGAGAGCCATCTGTTTATTTGCCATCCAACAATATAAAAAATACCCCTTTGCCCATCTGGCCAACCAACAAACTCGTTAGTCTCGAGATACTGGAATGTTTGTTATACTCTGCCAACTTCTCCAGTGAATCAGCGTGATAATATTTACTTGTTACTATATGCCGTCAATTTCTATAAAAAAGATAGAGGAGTTACTCTACGACTAGCCAGCGATACTAAGTTTGGATAATCATATAATTGTGATTGTGATTACCAAAACAGAAAAAACAGATGTCTCAGCTTTAAGCATTTATTCGAAAAGTGTGATAGGTATGGAAAATATTTTAAAAAATCTGTAAATGGTTGACCCTGCAGGCCATCCCTGAAACTTTCCGCTAAATTAAGGTATTGTAAGCTCAACAGAGTAAAAACTATAAGCAAAGATTTGTTCAGTTCAAACGTCTATTTTGTTAAAAATTGTAGTTTATTGATTTTTGAAAAGCTGTATATTTTGGAAATTATTCCAACTTAATTTTTGAAATCTAAACTATTGCTTTAGGTTGAAAAATTCCTAAGCAATGTCTAAAAACATATTTTTTTAAGTTTCCTCATTAGTAAATCCCAAAAAAATTGACCGATTTCGATTCAATTAACAGTGTTTGGCACAGTTTTTAAAGAAGAAAAGCTGATAAGATTTTTAAATCAATCAGTGTATAAGCCTGAAAGTTATTTTAAAAATATTAAGTAAGTTTGCTAAATATAACGTAATTTTAATATTTGAAAAGTTGTTAATTTAAAAATAAAATTTGATTTTGAATCTTGAAAGAGCATTCAACGTAGTTTTTTTAGTACTAAAATATCTTAGAATACCAAAAAAAGATTGGTTGAAAAATTTCGAAGTTATGTCGAAAAAACACTATTTTCAAAATTTTTCGTCAACGATTACTCCTAAACGGATAAACCAATTTTGATGAAATTTATTTATTATTTTTTTGTACTCTATGATTAGTTTTTTACTCAATCGGTACATTAATCTGGAAGTCATATTAAAAAAATACTGTTTCGTCAAATTTTTTTTGGGGTTTTACAAAATTTCTCAAAATCATCAAGAAGTCTAAGTTGAGCGGAATCCAATCGAATTCCGCGTTATAATCGGTCCAGCCTTTCAAAAGTTACGAAATGTACACATACGTGCACACACACATACACACACACATACATATATACATACAGACATACTTATGTCATCGTGAAAATATTCGGAAAAGGTTCCTAGGACCTCAAAACGTGGACATCTAGTGCAAACTCGATTTTCGAAAATCGAGGCAAAATAAGTAACTTCCTTATCTAAATATGTAGCGGGAAATTAACAATCTGAAATCAGAAGAAAAATATGAATGACTTCGAACTTCGTTTGCGTGACCCAAAATTATTATTTTCTTATGGCCAGTTGAGTAAAAAAATTGCGTATGGCACTCCTGAATAGCTTTTGTAGCTTTTGTAGATTTCTAATAGTAAAACAATTTTGAAAATCGATTCTGTATTTTTTGAGTTTTTTCGTCACAAACATGCAAAAATACAAAACTCTAAAAATACAAATATTTTCTATTTTCAACTTTTCATTGGCTTTGACAAGAATTATCATCATTTCTAATTTAAGAGCTAGAATATCAGCCTACTTCATATATGAGTCATAATTTGAAATAATCATTAATAGAAAAACTGCTCTATGTTTAGCGAAACTGTTAAAATTGTTCGCTTAAAAAAGCAACCGAACAGGTTGCTATTATTGCTATATACCGATTTCTTCCTAATGTGAAAACCACTCTTGGATACTTACTTGCTTTTTATTAGTTTTTATAAGCCTCGTGGTTAAGAAGTTATCCTATTCGGCTCAGATCGAGAGGTTCTGGGTTCGGTCCCTGGGTAAGACAACATCGTTGTTGAGCTTTTCAAGGTTTTTCTCAAAAATTCAAATGACAGTAGCAGAACAGAATCTGATGGTGATTTGTAATACACCCTCGTGCCTTGCATTAGCGCGTAAAGCGTTATTGCATTAGCGCGCGTTCCCGGTTATTGCTAGAAATAAACGGTGATCCAGTCGGTCAAATGAGGCGATGGGAATCACCATTTATGTCGCCCACCGACGAACCCGTGAATTTTAAAATCTAATAGACGTTATAATCACTCTGCTGCAAGGGCGTCGGCCGACGCGAGGGTATTTATTTTAGCAGTGAATGACTTTTTAAGCTGATATGATACCAATATACCAAGTGTGAAGATATGATACCAATGTTTCAAAATTCAATAATTTTATACGAGTATTTAACTGTGCCTGCGAATTCGTCCGCGTGGAAGAATTTCTGAAAGTAGCCTAATTTACTCCTTATTAGAGTGGTTTAAAAGATAGTCCGGGGTTTTACTCGCATAGTTTCCGTTCCCGTGAGATTTCCGTGATAAACACTATCCTATGTCCTTTCTCGGTTCTCAAACTATCTTTGTACCAAATTTTATCCAGAAGAGACAGAAAAGCAGAGTTACTTTCGCATTTACATTATTGGTATGGATTACTATTTTATTCATATATTAAAAAGTGTAGTAAAAACTTTGTTCCCATTCTTATGACGCAAACGCAGAGATATGAAATTTTGCACAGATAAAGTTTACATTGCAGAAAGAGTGAAAAATTCTAATATTTTTACACAATATTCATAAGAAATACTTACATGAAATTAATAAAGATAAACATTACACACATTACATTCATTTGACATAAATTGTAATATATATGTCGCAGTGAAATTGTCAATAGCCGTTAGATTATAATCTAACTAGGGATTTTATAATTTGGTTAGGTTAGGTTAGCAGTTAAATTATAATATCACTTAGGTAGATTATAATCTAACGGCATTGACAATTTCACTGCGACATATACATCTATATAATATGATTTCTGTGATATATACATATATTATGTTTATGACTAAAGTCAGTTGTCAGATTTAGAAGATATTTCATTGTTGAATTATCGAGTTGAGTTGATCAAACGGAATCTTAGAATTATGATCGAATATAGACCACAGGGCAATCGCTAGTGATTTATAAAAATATCGCAGATGAAGTGTTCCGTTTTTTGACAAGATCGTAATATAGAGCGTCGAATTTATTCTGTGTGGGCTATGAACTCACATTATATTTATTGTTGCTCAAAAATAACTTCGATATATGATTTTTTCTTACAGTTTTGTTACTATGTCAATTCACAACAGTACTTATGTAGATTGAAATTTATGTCTGATGTAAATATACAATTCCTTTTAGTTAAATGGGTTGGTTAAACAAAAAAAAGTGTTTTATCAGTTTTCTGATTAAAACAACAATAAATATTGATTTGCCGAAAATTATTTTGAGGTTTTTTTCAAAATTTCTCAAAATATCCTGAACTGTTCAGATTTTTGGGAAGTATAAGTTTGGTGGAATTCAATCTAATGCTACCAATCACGTTTTGATCGGTCAAGCCGTTCAAAAGTTATGACATGTTTACATAAACACCTACACACGCACGCACGTACACACACGCACACACACACACACACACACACACACACACATAAAAACAGACATGCTGACGTCATCGTGAAAATAGTTGACAAAGATTCCTAAGTGTTCCTCAAAACGTGGAGATCTGGTAAAAAACTCGATTTTTGAAAATCGGGGCAAAATCGGGAACTTCCTTAGCTACATACGTAGCGGGAAGTTGTGAAAAGTTTTTACTAGACCAGCAACTTATTTATAATTATCTCTTTGTTCTAATATTTTGTATTAAAATACTCAGTCTAGCAGTAAAAAACTAAAAACGTAATCGACAAATGTAAATGTGTCCACATGAAGTCATTTAAATTTGTTGAAATATTTCGTAAACAATTTCTTCGTCTACCTGTACTCTAGTGGTATCATGAAACATGTGAATTTACGCAGTGCATTATATATTCAAACCGCTGCAGTTCCTCGCTTAGACCAGTATTACCATACAGACCAGGTGTGGGCGAATAACTGAGTCGTCGCAATGCGGTATGGGGGATCTTATATTCATAATATTATTGTACCAAGCTGCCCAGACACGGCAAGAAATCAAAATCTTTTAGTACTACACCTGCTCCACAGCGTTATTAATTTTGAGATGTTTGTTTTATTTTTAAGATTACATATTGAAATATCAAGATTGGATTAGGTATTAAGTAAAATGTCTTCCCCATGTTGACTTTTTGTTATATCATAAGATAGCAAACAAGCAGACGGGTCTCCTGATTGAAAGAGTCAACCATCGTCTATAGACACCAAAGGTGTTAATGGTATGTTGCTATCTTGTGGCGAGGTCTAATGCCGCATGCATAAGTTTACCGGCTACCTTACTCTCCAAACCGGAAAACGACGATGAGAAACAGTGACGCTATTGCGGCAGGATTAGGTAAGGCGGTGGTACCAGACCCGGACGAGACAATGCAGAACTCTACCACCTAGTAGTCACGTTGGTAGTAACTCATATAGCCAATCAGTCTTTTACGACCTGCCTAGCAGAACGGCAGTGGGCCTATTCTCCAAAGGAGCTCGGGCCAACACGGGGTCCGGGTCCTCTTTGAAAAATAGACTATCTGCCATTCTGCCAAGAACTTGTAAAAGGTGAATGATTGTACGTATCACTACCATCCTAATTACTAGGTGATAGAGTTCCGCAACGTCTCACTCGGGTATATGGTGCCACCTACCATCGCATTACCTATTCTTGCCGTAGTAGCGTCAATGTTTGTCTCTGTCGTGTTCCGGCTTGGAATGGCATTAACAACCCTCCTCACAGATACTAACACACCATTAACATCTTTAGTTTCTATAAGCGATGGTCGTCACTTTATGTAAGGAGAGCCAATTTATTGGTTTGCTATCCTATATTAATAGATATCTTCTAGCATCGGGAAATTTGTTCCTCCATCAAAGAGATACTTATTCTGTGGATATTGATGCATGTTTTAACTGCATTTTGTTAACTTATTATTATGCAGTTATCGTTGTAGTTTTGTTTTATGTAAATTCTACACTAAGGTGTATCAAGACACAGTGGATCCCACTAGATCATGTTAATTTCCATAAAGTTGTATATTGATATATTATATTATATTAGGCTTTGAAAATTTAACTCAGTTTTGTTACTTCAATAAGAATACAAACAGTGGTAGAATAATAACAAAGAGTACTGAACCTGCGTAAAATTTTGGGAAATGGCATCATTCATTTTAATTTTTTTCAATATGAATAAAAGTGAAATGTCATCCGCTAACAGTATGAATCCATGCATATCCTCTACGTAGTACAATTAAAACAATTTCACCAATAAACTAGCATCTCTGCAGCATGTAAAGAGAATTGAATTGAATAATAAATAGTTTCAGAAGGAATCAATAACTTAATCAAACGGATATTATTAGGCGTTCGACTTCGTCTAGATATATGACCGATTTGTCGAAGTGGGCAACCAGTGGCATTATGAGAATCAATACCATTGGTTAATTGTGGGTGCGTTGCTCTATCATCTCATGGGGGATGTAAGTGTGTCGGTATTTATATGCATTTTATTTATCCGACAATGCTATATTTTGCATGGGGTGTGATTTGAAAGTATGTATCGATGTTGATTCGACAGATGACAGTTTGTTAGAGGCATCGACGTCATTATAACATCAATGGTAAGAGCTGACGAAAGGCGATGAAAAGAGAGGTTTAACACCTATTCGGGTGATTCTACCTATTCCTGCTTTTATATCAGTAGCTCTTGTCACTGAAATGTTCAAGTTTTAGGCGCAGGGTAACCGGTAAACTTACAAATAATAGTTACATCGATAAATAACTTGAATCTTGGCATACCTGCTGAGTTTATATTATCTTTGATGTTTATCTAAAAAAATATGTTTTTTGTACCTAGGTGTATCATAAAAAGTGTTGCCGCCTATCATGTCGATTTGAATGTCACTTGTGTTAGAATATTATCCTAAATGTTCAAGAAAAACATTACTTCCTCACATGATAATTTCTTACCTTTGTTTTTCATGTTCACTATATCATAGTTATCTTTATAAAAAATACTAGCTGCAGCGTGCAGCCCACTGCATTATAAGAGTTTTTGGCGAATCCCGCGGGATCACTTTATTTTTCCGGGATAAAAAGGAGCCTACGTGCTATTCCAGGTCATTATCTACCCGTATGCCAAATTTCATTCAAATCCGATCAGTAGTTTTTGCGTGATTGAGTAACAAACATCCATCCAAACATCCAAACTTTCGCATTTATAATATTATAAAATATAGATGTATGTATTGTCGTCAAATTAAAACGGTGGACGTAAAAATCTTCATTACTACAAAACGAAAATGGCGGCCATAATTCCTAAGTCATATTATAAAAGTGAAATCATGAAATTTTGAATGTCAGTGGTACAAAAACGTAAAAAGTATTGGGACAAAGGGTAATTCTCATCCAAAAAAAAATACTGTTTCCGAAGGATAGAAAAATTACTTTTGAACACGAAGAAAGCCACTAGCAAAAGCTAGTTATTTATATTTACACTAAGTCGGGTCATTAGTTTCAGACTTTTTGC